>CM053792.1:144178493-144878493 GCA_028749045.1 Cupressus sempervirens
TGTTGAATGTGTTAAGATCTCTGAGCCTCTTCAACCGAGTAAAGAGATTGAAAAACAACCTAAGATAAAACAACCCAAGATTCAACAATCGGAAGTTTCATCTTCTTCTTTGACTGAGGATGATTGGGGGACATTGGATTTTAACCTACTTTTATTAGAGAATATAAGGTCTCTGATTTGGAATTTATGAAGCAACAAACTAAATTTGAGAAACAAGTTTTTATTTCTTCTCTACTTGCTAAGGAATTAAAAAGTAACTTTATTGTTGCTTCGATTAATGAAATGATTGAAATGATAAAACCTAATTGTTCTAATATTGTGACCTATGCCACTTCTTGGACTCCATCTCAAATGGTTGATTGGTATGGTTCTGGTTATCATTTTCTTAAAAAATCAGGATTTAATGGAAAAGGATGTGGTAAATATGAGCAAGGTATACAAGTACCTTTGGATAATGAAATTTATGATCATATGTATGGATTAGGGTTTAATTCGTATAAACAACCATCAATTTTTCATCTTAATGTTAATCATATATGTGGTGATCAATTGAAATCAGTTAACCCACTACTTATCGACATAAATCTAGCACCGACTTTGGATATTTTTCCTGAAGATGAAAGTTTAATGGAATTTTTTGGGATTTATGATGATTTACCTAAGTTCCATCACAAATGAAGAAAGCCTTATTGTTTAAATATAGATGCTTATTTTGGAGAACATGATAATTAGGCTATTATTTCTTTACCAATGGATTATATTGGCCAAAACTACCCTCCCACCAAGGATTGATTTCAAATATTTAAACCCACCTAACGATCGCAAGATTCAATTTCATATTATATTTTAAATCTGGGAGTGACAACATGATGGTATGGTCCCAATCTTATGATAGCTCATGTATCAGAAGATTGTTGAGTGAATCAAGTAGTGGTAAGATGCTACAAGGCTCCTATTGGTCAAGTGGTCAGGTGCTCATGACATCATAGATAGTCAAGAGATTGTAAGTTGACGAAAGGTCTTGCCCGATGTTACGATAGTAAGTGATTGTAAGATCGTAGATGCCGCAAGGATGTGTTCTAACACCACAAGGGTCAATGATTGTAGGATCGCAGGGTTGGCTTCCTAGGTTGTCAATCTACAAAAAGGAAGGTTGGTCATATGATCGTAGAGTGATAAGGTTTCAAGCACAAGCAAGGATGCCTCCTAAGGTCACGAAAAAAGATAGTCAAACTACAATCATAAGATCACAAAGGTTATTGCCACAATTGCCAATATCAAGATGGAATGTGATTGTAAGATTGTAAAGGTTAAATCAATCGTGCGTATGACATCACAAGGAAAGAATAATGGTGTTGCGACCTTATGCCAAGAGTGTTAAGGGATGCCATTCTATTGTGAGATCGTAGGATCTTGTTGTTGGCAAATGATCATAAAGAGAATGAAGGATAGGGTTCATGCTATGAAGTATTAGCAATCGTAAGATTGTAGAAGTTACAGTTATGAACAAAAGGTGATATAAATGGTTTTGACCATAGTTGACACTCATAGGATTGTGAGCCTAGTGTTGACCAAAACATATAAAGAATTTCACCTGCCAAGTTAGACAAAGAGAAACTCCCAACCAATCAAGTAGCAAAATAAGTATAGAGTGACTGTTGAATATGGTCGACCTATGCTTTCTATCCAATTTGGCAAGTTGGTGACAGGGGAAGCAACTCTTTGATAATAGATTTGATCTTTTCGATCTCCTGCAACCACTTTCATCGTTCCCTAGGCATGATAAATGCAAAAGAATACTCCATCACTGCCTATTGATTCATCTACTCAGTCAAAAGGTTAATGACCGCATTCTTGTCCTCTTAGAGATTGTTTGGTGGATAAGTGACCTTCTCATGTCTAGATTTGTGCTATGTGTTGGTAAATAGATTTGTCCTTTCTTGTTCCTTGTGACAATATGACTCTTAATGCTCGAATGCTAAACAACATCTGCTTACAACAGTTGAAAAGCCATCTTCTAATTACTAGTTTTTCTTTGAATTTATAGATACAACTCCCTATGTTGATGATTTTCAAAGAATTATGTTTTGATTCTAAACTAATGCGGGGTATGCTCTTAACCTGAGAGCAGAAGAGGCTAACCAAATTAAGTCTAACCAGAGCTTAATTTAGGCAGGAAATACTTACTAATCTACAAACCAAGCTATAAATCCACAAATCTTATGAATTCACAACCCAACAACCATCTATAGAAATTTAAATGAAATTATTAAGAACTTCTACTGAATCTTTCCATGAATCTCCCAAAGCACTTCTTACTCTAATTAATTCATATCCTTATTACAAAAAGAACGAAACATCTTTCCTTTCTTCTTGCAATTCAGATTTAAAAGAAAGACACATGGAACAACAGGTTAACTAAATGGAACAGAAATTATTGACATAAAACACTCTTTTACTGGCTCTGCAATATCAAGTCTTTTACACCAATAGTTTACCGACCATAATTACAAAATAGAGATTTCTTCCTCTTTCCTCTACTGTCGAACTTCCTCCTCAAAAAAAAGAAGAAGAGCCCATTTACATCTTTTACAACAACTTATATAGAAAAAACATAGCCTATGCCCTTTAGAGGAATGTGAATTGATTCAAATTCAAAATTTGAAAAGTTTTTAGAAGATTACTTTCAAAAATGCAAATAAGAGAAGCCCAAGAGATGTCTATCTCTTCCTTTGATCTATAAAAGTAATATAATCATCATGACATCATTAAGATAATATACATTATCTCTTTATCTCTTTATGAAAAAAATTTGCCACAGTATGGTACCGCTGCAGCCATTTGTATTATTCTGAATCCTTTCCATAGTCTACCTATGAACCAAGCATGATTATGTGTACCCCTGCAACTTCAAAAGAGTAATACAGTTTGGACTCTGAACCACTTTCTTCATAAGGCATTCACCATCGTGCATTATAAGAATCAAAGGAATGAGTTAATAGTGAAATCTTTTCAATCTTATGGTTTCCTTCTGTAACCATCCAAGTCCTTTTGCTTGATAAAGGCTCCACCAAATGGCCAAATGAGTCCCATAGATTTTGTTTATAATCTGCATATGAAAGATCACCAAGTAAAAGAAGTACATTGTGCTTGAAATTTTCCATATGCTTTAGAGTTGATCCTGTCCACTCTGTTTGGCCAAGGTCACCAACAACTGCAAAACTAATAGGAAACTATGACAGAGGAGTTTTGAAACTATACTCAGGACCATAGCCTCCACATCAATAGTAATATGTCTTATTAGCGTCTAGTGGTCCAATCACATTATGATCAATGTAGCCTGATTTGTAGAGCACGTAGGAATATTTAGTGATTTCTCCATTTGCCGAAAATATAAGTACCTGGAGATGTTCCATAATCCACTGCTGAAGCCACATCTTTAGATAGTGTTAACCATGTGATCTTCATATAATTTTTCCCCACCAAAGAAATGTGTACAAATATGTTTTTGATCAAATGGGCTCCTATTTATCTTTCCAAGGATCCATTCTGACTGTGGAATTAATAGTGGAAGGTGTCGGGCTTGTAGAATTCATGAATGTAGTGAAAGTTGAAGACATTTTGAGAGAAAGGCGATTCCTTTTCATGTGTGATGCTCGTTCAATCAAATTAGACAACTATTTACAAGCCCTTTGTCTACATGATTACCTGGAACTGGATCATCTTTATTTTCTGTTTCCTATAGAAAAGATGCATCACCATCTCATAGCTCTAGATGTGATTGCATTGACTAAATATGTAGCTTCAAAAAATTCTTCTAATTCAGGGAGCAATTCAACATCTGTTGGCAGGACACGGGTAAATATACTAGGCCCAATTGTCGAATCCCCTCTGTTTGCCCCCGACATTTGCATTTCTTTTAGTAACTTTCCTAGCACTCAATGGCACAGCCAAGGGTGAGTCTTAGCCAGCTATAACATTCACTCTTTCATGCTACAACTGTCGTTTGTGATCCATGTCGATCGCATATAACCAATCTAGGTGCAAGAAATTGTTCCTGCAGAAGACAAGACCAAATTAAAGCATCAATGGGAGGGCCTTTGATGATATTTCCAAGCTCTCAATGTGTCTAAAGAATCAACCCACCTCTGGTGAAGATTTTGATTCTGCTCTAACATTACTTCATAGAAAATGGAAACTTGACTTCTCCCACGAAAAATAGAAACTCGGCTTCTCCTGCGAAAAATAGGAACTTGAGGGAATTTTCCACCAGAGAAAATTCTTAGTGTTTGGGTCATTTATGCACAAGGTTGAAACTTTTATTACACTCTTGTCATCTAGTGATGATTCTGCTTCACCAATCTCGAAAAACGTATTTGGAATATTCCAGACTATATCAAGATAGCTATTCGGTTCTGATAACACTTGTGCATTAACCACCATCCCTACTATCACAGTAATATCATCTAGTTTTCCTCCTGTAAGACAAGAAGACTTGTAAATTTCATTCTGAGTAGCTTCTTCCATATTGGAATATCATATCCCTGTGTTCTAGCCTCCAAACAATAAGGTGATTCAAACATTCTATCCCTTGCATGTGTGCTTGTGAGATCTACTAATGCATGTGCTGCCATCAACAATGTGATATTTGAAGTAGATCATGATGTTCAAATTGCCATATGATAGCATGAGCTTAATTTCATTTCCACACAAGGTGTCATTCTTTAAAGCCGTGTTGTGAAAATTCTTCAAAAGATTAATCTTTCATACATCATTTAATCATTATTTGAAAAGAGGCCTTTTACATTATTAGCCTTAGATAACATGATATCATAATGATGCTTTAACCATCTCCAATTTTGCAATTATTTGAAACACATGTTGAACTCTTCTCAATTTGTATAGCTTTAATATACTCAAACAATTTTCACTTGTAAGCTCTATTTTCATAGCCATTGTACACATTAAAACTATAGAAATCTTGTCAACTGGATTGCACCCACTACCCCATGGAATGAAACCCTAAAATTTCAAATGCCAGACCTATAATTACATCAATCATGTGAGAAAAACTTTCATTAGGTCCTTTGTGTATGCCTAGAGATCACAGCTTCACAATCATTCTTCATCTGAGAAGATCATCAATGAAAACTTGATATCCTTGCCGGGTTAGGAGTTATTACTTACCCAACATGACGACACTTAAACCAACCACCCAACTTATGAATGAGAAGGCGAGAAAGAGGGAAACTCGACAAGGATGGCCTACCTATGAAGGACTTAGACCTAGACACGAAATTGACTTGAGGACTATATGACTCCAATATTGTAAAAAAAAAGGCGACTTAAAGTTAGGCAACAGCTAGCTTCGACTAGGGAATATGCACTACAAAGTGCATAGAGAATCCAACATCTCTGGTTAAACAAGTGCCTTTAGCATTGGGTCGTAGAGTCTAGACCAAAGAAACAATGAGAGGTTGCATACAAAGAGAGCAGAGGGATATGGAAAATTGAAAACATAAGCAAGAAAACAACCAACAACGAGAGCGAGAAAAGACTACACTACAACACAACAAAACTGGAAAGCCAAACTTATTTATAAAAGGTGAGGAGACCCCACCAGCAGGACCCAAAGCAGAGAAAAATTCATATGTGGCCATTTACAGGAAGAGAGAAATATGAACCTTTTTGGCAAAGAGGAGAATGCTTCGCCTGATTGTAGCAACATTGATATCCTCTGGCCACCCCTTTACTACTGAGTTTGATTCCAAGAGCAATTTGCAACATAGTGACCAACAGAACCTTGCCAAACAACCATGCCTCATCATATACTTCTGATTGCTCTATATTTATTTGCATACTATCTATCCTGTTTTGTGAAGAAGAAAACTCACTGGACTCTGAAAACATCACTAAATCATACTTACATCTGTTATCCTCAACCTTGTCACTTATAACAAAGATATCCATATTCAAATCCATACTGGCAGGATATTCAAGCAATTCCAAATGCACTGCTTGAAAACACTCACATCCGTTTACTCCATTATAACTCTCAGGAAAGATATCACCTTTCAAATCAGAATGAACATAATTAGAAAATTGAATAGCTTCTGGAAGTGAACTAGCATCATACCAATCATAGGCTTTACCATTAGCAACTTCATATTTCAAAATAGGGTTGAAATTGAAGGTTTCTCCATTTGCTACAACGCGCATCTAGACTGAGACATCTTCTTCATTTGCTACAGCAAGATGTTCATCTAAATTCACAATTTCAATATCTGGATTAATTATGGAAGAGGACTCACATATGATTGGCACCATAACTTGATTAAATTTTATTTCAAGATTAGAAGAATCTTCATTTATTTCTCCGTCTTGCTGCAGTACTTCATTTACATGTTCAAATTTTTTTGTCGCATTGATTTCTTCAACATTATTTTCAATAAGTTGGATATCTTTTTCATCCACACACAATTGATTAGCAACATCCAGCATTGTATCATCTTCAAAACAAAATGTTTCAAGAATCTAATCTTTATCAGTCATAGTGAAAAAAGAATCATCACTATTATGTTCTTCCATAGCATCAAAAATTCCATTTTCAAAAAGTCCATTAGCCTTAGAATAGTTTTTAGGAAAACACTTTGAAAAATCATCCACATTCTTTTCATTCGATTCACATCTTTCATCGACACAAGGAAACAAAAACATAGATACATCTTCAATTTTGTTTATCTTTTCTTTTTGATCTTCAAAAATCTCTACAGGCTGAAAACATTCTTTTTGCTGGTGACTCTCCCAGGGTAATTCATTGATCCTTTCATCTGTCTTGTAAAAAGGTACTTGATCGTCTGAGGCTTGAGGTTTTTTCAAAATATCAAAACAATTATCTCCATTTATTTCTCTTTCAACTTTGCTTATCATCTCTTCAACCATATTTTCAGCTTTAGTAAAACATGACCTCAATTTCTTTTCAACATAAGACTCATCAAGAGAAGTAATCATTACTTTTTCTTTAAAACAAATACATTCTACCATGGGATCCTTGTTGACCAATTCTTTATCACTATGAGGAATACCTTCGTTTGCTGACAGTTGTATTTCTGGAAATCAGGACATCTCTTGTTTTTCAAGAATTGAACCACTGGTTGTCATGGAATCTTCATTTTTCTCATTAATTATATCTTCTTTGAAAATATTCTCTGCAGCCTTAAGCGATTCAACTAAAAGAGATGATTGCTCATTGTGCCTATGAGCAGTATTATCTTCAATCATTGATTCCTCACTCATTTTAACAATCAATGCAGTTTCTCTGGCTTTAATAATTTCATCATCTGAAATCAAAACTAATTCTTTTGCTTTCAATTCATGAAGTGATTTTAGATTCATACCTGTTGATTCTTGAGAGAAACTGAAATCCTCCATAATTGCATCTGAACTATTGATGGTGTGTTCTTGATATTTAAGTTCATACATAGGTAGAGTATTTTCCAAACTCTTCTCATTATATTCATCCTTAGGAAAGAAAATCTTCTTTTCAACCTCAAATGAAGAATCTAATGGTGCAATTAATGATTCCAAAGGAAATACTGTTGAGTAACAAGGAATAAAAACAACCTTTTCTTCTTCTTGTGGTGGTTCAAGTTGGAAATGGTTTTCATGCTGATTACCTTCTTCATGCTGATGGCTCATCCATGGTAATACTGAGGATGAAGAAAATTTAGGTTCTCTCAAAGGAGGGAAGATGGGAGAAGACAAAGCATCCTTTTTAGAACTCGCATCAGTGCTTTTCTATCTGAACTCCTAGAGAACATAGAATCTCTTTTCAATTAGCTTCCATGATTCTCTAGACCGATAATCTTGAGCTATACTCAAGTTGTTTCTTATGGCATAGCTGACACTCTCTTTAAATTTACTCCAGAGTTGTTGAAGCATAGGATCATCATCAATCACAATCTCTTCAACAGATGGCAAAAATCTCTTTTTATATTTTAAATCATTTCTTAGAGGAATTTGACCTCGATACATTTCCTGAGATTATTTGTACAGTAGAGTAATAGAAATCTGTATAAACTTCATCAAAGTAACAAGAAAGAGAATGATGTTACCTCCATCTCATGGGTCACTGAGTTTTTTGAATTGGTGCTTAAGTTGGCCTCTAATTCTGTATTTGTCTTTGTACCACAACAACCAACCTTCTAGCTAGTTCTCATTCTTTCAAAACTTCACTAGCTTTTTTGTAATTAGAATTATATCCTCACGAGGTTGCACCATTTCCCTCATGATAGGTAAAGAGACTAATTGTAAGCATTTTTCTTTTGAAATCTTCAATCATCACCAAGGTTCTATAATTAGAAACTTTATAATGCAATTGTTTCTTGACTTGTAAATGGGGTTCTTTGAGAACGAAGTCACCAATTGCTCAGGAAGCAATGAAAATAATGAAGCTTGAAAAATCAAAGTGTTCTTCCTCTTAGTCGCCAAAGTGAGGCATAGAAGTTGATACTAAAAAGATTGATGCTATTGTTAATATGCCTCCTCCTAAGAATATATCTCAAATATGTAATTTACAAGGAAAGATACAAGCTATTTGTTACTTTGTTTCTAAGTTATCTCATCAAACATTTCCTTTTACTTCCTTAGAAAGGATACCACTTTCTCTTGGAATGATGAATGTAAACAAACTTTTGAGCAATTTAAGGAGTATCTTGCAAATCCTCCTATCTTGCAACCAACTAAATTTGATAAGCCATTTCATTTATATACTTCAATGACTTTGAAGGCCATGAGTACCTTGTTAGCTCAAAATGATGATGATGGTAAGGAAAGACCTATACATTACATTAGTTAGACTTTACTTGCTTATGGAGAAAGATATACAGATTTGGAAAGGCAATGTCTTGGTGTAGTTTATGAATGTCAGAAACTTAGGTATTATCTTATAAATGTTGAAGTCAATGTGATTGTTAAATTTGATCCTTTGAAACATCTTTTCTCACAAATTGATTTCTCTGGTCATTTGGCAAAGTGGCTGATGTTCCTTATAGAATTTGATATTAAATTTCTCAAAAATCTATTAAGGGATAAGATCTAATGGATTATTTAGTTGAAGTTCCTTGTCCTCATTCAAAAACATGTTCTAATTCAATGGAATTTCCTGATGATAATATTCTCGCTATTTAACAAGATGATATTTAGGAATTGTATTTTGATGGATCTAAATGTAAGATAGGATTTGGTGTTGATATTATCTTAATTTATCCTATGAAAAGCCAATCCCTTTATCATACAAATTAACTTTTCCTTGTACTAATAACATTGTGGAGTATGAAGCTCTTATAGCTGCTTTACGAGAAACTTCATCCCTTAACATCAAACACTTGCAAATATATGGAGAATCACAATTGATTGTTGAACAAGTTAAAGGAGGTTATCAAAATAAGAATGATAAAATGACATAATATAGAGATTTGGCTCTTGATGTGCTTTCATAATTCTCTGCTTATACAATTAAAATCTTACCTAGAAAAGATATTCAACATGCGGATGCCATGACAAGGGAAACTTCTTTGGTGTGTCTTGAAAATATTGCAGAGAACTTTCAATTTACTATATAAACTCTTAAAAACCTTGCAATTTCTAAAAAGATTACCTTTGATTGTTTTAATTTACAATTGGATCAATGGCATTCTCACATTTTTCATTTTTTGAAAGATGGTACTTTTCCTAAATCAACAACAAGAAACACACATAATCATATTAGGAAGCTTGCAACATGTTACATAATTTTAGAAGATACACTTTATAAGTGCTCTTATGAAGGATTGTTATTAAGATGTCTCAATAGAACTGAAATTTTGGTAGCTTTGCGAGAAGCTCATTCTAGGTCTTGTGGAGGGCATTTTGGTGGAAAATCTCTTGTTAATAAATTACTTAGAATGGGATATTATTGGAAAATGATGGAGCATGATTCTTTTATGTTTGTTAAGAAATGTCCTCAATGTCAACAACATAGTAATTTGATTCATGCTCCTGCTCGTGAGCTTTGTAATCAAGTTTCTCCATGGCCTTTTAGTATTTGGGGTTTTGATCTTATTGGTAAAATTTCAGCACCTTCTTCTCAAGGACATACTTACATTCTAACCACTATAGATTATTTCACAAAGTGGGTTGAAGCTACTCCTCTTCATTTAACAACTACAGATGTTATTTGTGATTTCATCCTTAATAATATTATAAAAAGATTTGGTATACTTTTTGCAATAGTTTTGGATATTGGTACTTCTTTCAAAAACAAAGAATTTGTGAAATTCTTGGAGAAATATTGAATTCAACATAAATTTCCAAATCCTTATTATCCTCAATCTAATGGTCAAGCTGAAGCATCAAATAAAATTATTAAATAGATTTTGCAAAAAATAGTCAACAAGAATGTGAAAGATTGGCATACTCAATTGACATATGGTTTATGGGCTTATAGGACAAGTGTTCATACTACCACTAGCATTTCTCCTTATAATCTCATTTATGGTACTGACACAATTATGCCTTTGGAATTAGAAATACCTTCTTTGCATGTTTCATTTCATGGGATAATTGACAAAGACACTTTTTGAGAACAATGTTTACAAGAGTTAGAAATGTTAGATGAACAATGAATACATGCATTAGAACATATAATTTTTTATCATAAATCTTTACAGAAGCAATATAATCATAAGGTAATTGAATGAACATTTTCAATTGGTGATTTAGTTTTATATGAAAATCAATGAAATGTGAATGCTTTACTTGGTGAAAAAGGAAAGTTTAGCCCTAATCGGCTTGGACCTTTTGTTGTTATTGAAGATTTTGGTTTAGCTGCTTATAAACTTGTTGATATGGATGGTGTTTCTTTTTAAAAAACCTATTAATATTATGCATCTTAAATATTATTATCCTTAATTTTACTCTTTCTTTTCTTCTGCATTTATATATTCCTTATAGATATTGTTTTATGGGTTATGTAGTTTTAGCAAACTTACATATAGAATATATTTATGCATTTTCTTTCTTTCTATTAAGTTTTATATCAAACATGGAACTAAATAGTACAAAAAGTTTTTCATTCATCACAAAGTGATTTAAGTTTTGATACATATGTGACTAATGGCCCTATCTATCACTATGCATATCACTGCACTCTGATGGTCGATGACTGCTAGATCTCTCTGGTCTATAATAGGAACTAGTAGATCTATGTGTCTATGTATGACTCCTAGATATGCTCATACCATGTCATCACTCTCGAACACTTTGTAGCTTAGCTATCAATTTTTCCTCCCTTTCCTTGCACATCCTCAACTCTCACTAGACAACTGCAAAGATATCGACATTCCTGTCGGGATCTTTGTAGCCAAGAGAGGACTCTCACTTTCTCGCTGGTAGTTAGTAGGATATACATGTACCCTTTAGAACCTCAGATACAAAACTCCTCCACTGTGTTATGTTAGCTATAGAATAAAAGTTACATCATCAATTTCATACTTTTTTCAAATCAAATTACATATTTAATCATATTTCATACCTAGGTTTCCCTCTTGGACGTCACTAAAAGGTCTAGATGGTGGGGGCATGGAGTGACTACTCTCTCCATGCTCACTATGTCTAGGCTTCACAAGTGGTGTCTCTATGTGGGCGTGTGGGGCCATCGAGATCTCAGTGGTGATATGTGATAAATGTGTGCATCTGCACCAATATCATTAGTTGGGGGCATCTCCTTTGCTCTCCCTTATGCTCTCTCCTCTCTTTTCTCTTCCATGGGCTCTCCCATAGAGATGTGCTCCTCCTCATCTCTAATATCCTCATCCTCCTCTATTATACCATCATCCTAGTGTGTCCTCTCTGAAGCACTTGGATCACCTATAGGATAATCCTTAAGGAAGATAGGATGAGACCCTTATAGACTCTAGTACCTGATGTAATCTCAGCTCATGCCTGAGTAGGTCACATCTAAGGGTACCTCTATATCCTCTGTACCATTGGCATTACTATCCTCTATATCTATTATTGATGGTTGGCGTAGGGCACCGAGTCTCTACTGATATGTCATCAGATGTACATAGTGAGGTATTGCTCTAGGGACTCCCTATACTAGCCTAAACTGTCTCATCACCTAATAATAGTAGTATGACATCACTACATGATTCAAATGATTTCTAGTAGTTTTCACTATTTTGAGTATCTCTTTTGGAATCGTGTATCAGGCCACTCTATCATCTAATAGTATGGTCTCCATATCACATTTACAGTAGGAATATGGTCTAGAGATACTCTCCAAAAATCTCCAAACTGCTAGGTATTCTTTAGTAGATAAGCCAAAACTGTAGCTATGCTCACATCTACCATCACTGGGATACCCTATGGACGTGTACATGTAAAATGCTCAAACAACCAAATGTGTAGAAGAGTGCATATAGACAGGCTCTCTCTTCGATATCTCACCAACTAACACAACTCATGGTATAGCTAAGCTAGCATGTTGCGACCCCATGAGAATATAGTCCTCTTGATCTCCATTCTCCATATAATGTGAGTAAGCATTGTTGAAAATATGGAACCCTTCGAGTTGGGTAACACAACTAAGGATACTAGACCAAGCATCACTCTTCGTATCAGAGGAATAGGGCCTGATAGTATGGATTATAGAAGGACATGATCTGATCGGGTCCACATCTGTGGAACATGTCCCAAGCAACACTCCTTGTCTGCAAGGATCCCCTCATGTGCTCTCTATGCTCTAGGTTTTATGGTCTCACCTCAGACTAGAAGCCATAGGATCTTGTAGACATCCTCTAATGTAACTATGATCTCTCTCGAGGGAAGAAGAAAGGAGCATGCATCCTCATCCCACCTCTTTATAAGAGCCAATAACATGGCTTGATGTAGTCTGACCTGTGGTAGGATTGCTACCTAGTATAGCCCTAGTATAATCTCTCTCTGATGGTAACAAGAAACTCTCCAAAGGGATGCTCTGAGAGATGAACCACCTGTAAGCAAAGATGAATATCATATCAGTATTCTATGACATCAAAACTAAAAATTGAACTTGACTAGGTCAAGGTCAACCTCACTTGGGTCAAGGTCAACATTTCTGGATTAAGAGTGACCTTGTTGGGTCAAGGACAACCTTATTCTAGAATGAGTGCAAATATAATAGTCTATATCAACCTTTCTGGGTCAAGGTCAACCTTGTTAGGTCAAGGATGACCTCATCCTAGAATGAATGCAAATCTAACAGTCTATGTCAATATTTATAGGGCAAGGTTGACCTTTAAATGTCAAGGTCAACCTTGCCTATGGAAATCACATATTTGGAAGGTACATAATCAAAACAACAATAAACTCACCTTGGGAAGTGGTTGTCTGGTAGCTAGGCATTGTCACAATAGCTCCATGGGTGTCACTCAAAGGTCTTGTTTCCTTGGCATGTTGCTTCCTTGTTTCAAATGTAAAAAAGATAATAATGAGTAAGTATGGTTTTCTTTTTATTATTTATAGGTAAAAATAATGGTTTCTTTTAGAGTTTTGTCATGGTAAACTTGGATTCCTCTTGTCTCATGCATTTAGATAGATAATCACTCTTTTCATCATAACTTGAGCTAGGTAACTCCATTTTTGGTGCCATCAGTGGTGTTGGAAAATTGATTTAGATACCTAACTCCTTGACTCAATCTACGATGATTCCAAATCATTCTAGTTTGTTTAAGAAAGATGTTTTCAACAAACTACATATTCAATGCTTAGAGTTATCATTATCACCCTATTTTACCCTTCAGAAGTAAAAAGCCAAAATAAGTTGGGTATAAGGGGCTTTAAATACTTCCCAAATGTCATTTAGTAAGATTTAGGTGGTCTATGCATTTTCATCAACCTTGTGTGTTGCAGGTTCTAACAGTTTTTTGCAGGATCTCTACATTAAAGACTTGGCTATATCCTTTTTATTACTATGATGTTTTCTTACTTTAGCTTGATATTCATGTAGTGTCATATTTGAGCTAAAGTGGGGGTTGAATTAAAATGGAAGAACTTCCATCTTGATAGGTTTAGCACCCTCTTTTAGTATATTTATCATGATATATTTGCATTTAGGATGCATTCCATACTTGATTCCTTTGTTTTAGGTGAAATTAGGGTTAGGATCTCAAAAAATTTCCTTAATTTCTCTACTCTATGGCTCTATTTTTTGGTTATGACTTAAAAATAGGTCCTCCTAGTCTTTATCATATTTGTTATAGGACTTGGTGTCTATTCTAGGCATTTAATCTTGTTCCAACGTCATTTCTAGGTTTCTAGGCATCCTTGGAATTCCTCTTTTTTTGCTCTACCTAATGATGATTCCTAGGTCAACCCTGACCTAGGGAAAGGTCAAGGTCAACCATAACCTAGGTCAGGGTTGAGGTTGTCTTTGACCTCTCTAGGATTTTGATCCCCTTTTTCATTTTTGGTCTTGAAGGGCTCCGAAATCAGTGTCAGGCTTTCAGATTCAAATACAGTAGGGGTTAATTTGAGATTTATTTATTTATTTTCCCTCCTTAGTTAGTTATGTTGATTCGACCATAATTCAAAGTGAAATTTGAATTATGGGTCCTCACATTACTCTAGGAGCCTCACCTTGAAACCTCTATATAAAGGCTCTCATTTTGCATCTTTCTACAACTAGAACTAGACGACAACTAGAAGAGAACATGATCACGATAACTACGATCAAAAGATGATACTATGAAGATGAAATATTGCAAGAGAATGATATAGAAGATAAATCTATTGTGGATATAAAGCATTTTTATACCATTATGAACATCTATTAGGAGTAAGAAGGGATCCAATCTTCCTTGATCCGTCATTATCAATTTTCAGGCATTCAAAGATATAATCACGGGGTAGCAATTACAGATTATGAGTTTGGCAGGAGTACTTTAGCCTTGAGGGCTTGGTATGCTTTCTTAACTTATTCAAGTCTATGTGTTACTTTCTCATACACATATACATAAATATTCATGCTAGGGTTTCAATCTAGTAGATTTGATCTTGGCATTACACATTCAATACACACACACATTCTATTATATCTGACTATTCGTGGAGGTGGAAATCACCAAAATGGGGGTTTGACTAAGGAAAAACCCTATATAGCCACCCCAAAACCCTATTTTTAGATATATATAGGTGTTATTTTGAAGATCAAAGTGCAATTTTGGATACCCTTTCCGAAAAACTTCTGAGATCCGTGAATAAAATTTTCATCAGAGCAGAAAAGGTCAAGGTTGAATTTTTAGGGCATAGTTGTACCTTACGACACAATTGTACCCTGCCAACAGGGTCAAATTCGACCTCCCTTCAAACAGATAGAATATTTTTGGGTTTTCTCCATTTTGACATTCTAGTTTGTAATGGGTTGTAGATTTTCCAGAAACTACACACAGGTATCAGAAAATAGGTATTTTCATATTGGTTCCATTTCAAGGTATGTATCTCATCTTATCAAATTTCAAGTATTTTCATATCAATTCTAAATAAATTAATGAATAGTGGTGAATATCCAATGCATTGCTATAGATCCATTTTCCCCTTATTCAGAAGCAACTAATCAAACAAACAAAAATAATTTAAAAAAAATCCAAATTCAGATAAGTTGTAACCAAACTACGGTTTTCAGTTCAAGCTAAGTTACATAACCAAGCACATACAAAGTGGGAGCTTGTCATAAACTCTTTTTTATCAAGAAACCCTTGAGTGCTAATGTTATCTCTAAAAGTTGTGTCTTGATTGAATTTTACAATTCAGTCACTTTGATTAACATGGAAACACTCCTAGGTAGTGGGAAGTACCAAGGTTAGGAGTGAATCTACAGATTATAGGCTGGCTCCTTTTGATGTTTCACTAATTTACTTCTTCAAATGTTAAATTAAACTTGAGAGGGAAAGGGATAGAAGGATTGCTTGAAAGTAAATGGTAAAAGTAAAATGGGGTAATTCACCAAATATTTAGATGAAAATATTGCTGGCTTGACACGATGAAACACTTTTGAAAAACTAAGATGAGCACAATCTTAACCTCAAGAAACTCATACATGATTATTTCAAAAAAAGCATATACTTTAGACAAGATGTTAAAGGGAATGATAACATTCACAATTCCACGAAACTTGAAAGAAAGCACAACATCTTGACTTGCAACCTATATGAACATTCCAAAACTTCACTTGCAACTAAATTGAGAAAAAAACTCAGGGATTCAAAGAAAATCACAAAAGTTATATCAAATAAGTAAATTAAGTAGTAAAAGACACAAGAAGAGCTCTTGAACTATTCCTTTATTTAGATTTCAAAGGTAGTTCCACAACATTCATCAAGACTAACTATAAATTAAAGTAATCTATAGAGAAAGCATTAAGGATTCGTAAGAAATCTCAACAACACTATTTTTGCATAAAAATACTTCAAAATGAGATCTATTAGATTTCCACAATCCATATTAATGCTTTCAAATTTCCGAATTTGATTGTGCATAGTTTTTTTACATCAATGTTTTAGATCATACTAAATGATCCATCATCATGATGCTAGAGAGAAAAGAACATAAAAAAGTAGAATGCAGATCCACCAAGCTTTAAAGGAGGGGAGAAGGGGGGGGGGGGGGAGGGGGGTGGTAAGGGAGGAGAGAGAGTTGACATAACACATCCCCAAACAAGAACAAAAATAAAAATCAAATAAATAAGCCAAGTGGGGGAAAGGAAAGCAAAAGTAGACAAGCCAAACAAACTAACAAATTAAGGAAGCTAGTGAGACCATATATAAGCAAAGAGAAAGCGAAGGGGGAAAAGATGAATCAAAAGAACGAAGATGGCCCTCAAGGGCACAATAAAGAAATAAAAGAGTTAAAAAATAAATAAATAAGACGAAATGAGTAAAGACAAAGAAACAAAAAAATATAATAATAATAACCAGTGAAAAAAGAAAACATAAATACATATGTGCCTATGTATCATATTTATATACCTATCTGACATATATGTATTATGTATAAATGTATGATATATATATATATATATATATATATATATATAAAGAAGACAAGAGTGAAATGTATATATATGCAAACGTGCATATATCCATATATGTACATATATACATATATATCTATATATATAGATATTTATGTATATAAATATTATTGATATTTTCTCAGTTTTCTCCTCCTCATTTTATATGTATATATATACATTTGATCGTATATATCCATTTATTCATAAGTATGTATATATATAGTCAACTATGTATATATACATTATACACACACACACACACACACATATTATACATTTATACATAATACATATATGTCAGATAGGTATATATATGATACATAGGCACATATGTATTTATGTTTTCTTTTTTCACTAGTTATTATTATAATATTTTTTAGCTTCTTTGTCTTTACTCATTTCATCTCTTTTATTTTCTTTTTAACTCTTTTATTTCTTCATTGTGCTCTTGAGGGCCATCTTCATTCTTTTGATTCATCTTTTCCCCCTTCGCTATCTCTTTGCTTATATATGGTCTCACTAGCTTCCTTAATTTGTTAGTTTGTATGGTTTGTCTACTTTTGCTTTCCTTTCCCCCGCTTGGCTTATTAATTTGATTTTTATTTTTATTTTTGTTTGGGGTTGTGTCACATTAACTCTCTCTCCTCCCCTACGCCCTCCCCCCCTCCCTCCTTTTAAAGCCTGGTGGATCTATATTCTACTTTTTAATGTTCTTTTCTCTCTAGTATCCTGATGATGGATCAATGTAGTATGATCCAAAATGTTGATGTAAAAAAACTATACACAATCAAATCCAAAAATTTGAAAGCATACTTCAAAATTCCAGCCCCTTTTCCACATCTTATGAATCCTTATAAAGAGAATCATTGCAACTAGCTTTAGATGTGAGGGCACATGTCAAAAAAATATTGGAAGAATTAGAGATATTTTAGAAAGTTACATTTTACATTTACGTTCTACATTCTTTGCATTTGGGTAAAACTAGGAAGATGGTCATGAAATGCCAGGTGGTACTTTCTATAGGAGTGCATTAGCTAGTTTGCTACTTCTGTTTCCTTTAATCATCAAATTCTTCAACTGCCTCCATCAGTGTAGTCTTAACAACTACCTTCAAAATTCTACCTCTTTCTTGGTGGTTGTTCCACAAAATTGATTTTATTCTAATTTCTATCATAACCTTACTCTAACTGAAAATCTAATATCCCTTAAAACTGTGTTGCTCGAGTCACCAACCCATTTATCTGTTCGGTGCCAACCTGTGCCTTGCCCTATTTTTTCTTTATATCAATATTTCTACCACGCTAAGGTCAAACCTTAGCTAGCTACCAAGTGGGATCTTTGTATCATTATTTGATAAGTTGAACTCACCATCTTTCACATTCTCGTAGCTATATTTCCATGCTAACTAGGTTGACTTACGATGATACGATGTTATGACCTTACAACTTACTCTAGAGAAGAAGCCCTTTGTATCATCTCTAGAGGGGAGTACTAGCTTTATGATCTTATGATCGTACAAAATTAGACCCTTTATTGTAGCATCACAAGCCCTTGAAAATGGCTTCTATGATCATATGATACCTTAGTTGCCATGGCATCAGAACATATATTTCAGCCTCCTATGATCTTATGATTGTAGCTTTCACTCCTTTGGTATAGCATCTTAACTAATCTTCATTTGCCCTACCAGTTCACAATCATGGCTAACTAACCATTTCATATCTTTGGTAGTCAACATTCAGACCTCTATAATGTTACGATACTGTCTTTGTCATATCATCTTAACATCTCAACATCTTGAGTTTGTGGCTTCATCTTAACATCATAGCTTCCCTTCTCATTCTTTATGATCTTGTGATCTTGTCTCTATTATGCCATTGAGCCCCTTCTGTTTTGGTTAGATGATCTTATGATTGAGGTGAATCCATACAATATTGCAGCCAAATGATCACATGACTATTGTATCATCTTATTCTCCAACCTTTTGCCTTGAGATATCTTGGTATATTGCACATCTTAATTTAAATATTTGGCCTTCCTGATCTTCCAACATCATAGGACCGTAGCTTCATTTCTCTCTTCATTCAACCTTACAAAATGCCTCCACTTTGTAGCATCGTAAGGCTAAATATTTGCATGCACATTTTCATTTTACTTATGCTCCTAGCCCCACCTTGCCTTATCACTTTGACCCTTACAATATTATGATCATGTCTTATCATGCCATTGGACATCATCTATTTTGGCTATATGATCTTACAATTGCCAACCCATCATAGCTTCAAAAGTCTTGTTGAAGAACCTTCATGATGTCATGATTATCCCTTTGTTGTAAGATCATAAGTCAATATCTATACCTTTGCATCCCTTTGTTTTTATTATCCTATGATCACCTCATCCTCATATGATTGCAGCTCTTCATTTATGCCTTCACGATCCCATGACACACTATGTATCGTAATATCAGAACTTGAAATCTTTATTGTGACATCTCAGATTCACTTCTTTCTCCCTCATGATCCTATGCTCGAACAATCTTATGACCATATGACCTCATGATGAAGCATAGCATCTCACCATTGAAATTGGGCGCCTGTGATCCTATGATACCCTTCATTCACTTCAAGTCCTCTTCCTTTGCTTTATGACCTTATGACTGAGCGTAAGATCATAACACCTTTCTTTTGGCTAAATGATATCCAATGAGTGCATCATTCCTTTATCAATCAATATTCCTTAGAAATTTGAAACTTGCGATGTTGCAACAATAGGAACTTATAAGATGGGCCCACTTAGACACATGTTCGAAGCTTGTTTCCCCACTTCAGTTAAACCCTGAGCATTACAAAATCTAGCAAAGTGACAACTCTAGATCCTCACCTGATTGATGGTTGCCAAACAACTATAAACCCTTTGAATAGTCAAAACCTTTTCCCAATTGGAGCATGCCACCTGGTCAAGCTCTTTTGACACATATTTCCCACCTATAATCTTATGATTGCACGATGCTATGATTATGCTCCTATTGGGTTTAAGTTGCAATGATACAACCTAGATGTTAATTGTATTCTTCACCCTTATGAAGCTGCGATATCCACCGTGGTATTTGATTGCCTAGTCATAATCTAAGGTGTGTTAAAGGCAAAGGTATATAAAAAGGCAATATGAGTAGAAACTTAGGGATATAACATATATGCATGGGCTTTTTATGTACCCTTCTAATTTGAATTGCATTTAATGAGTCAAAAATATTATGCTACCACCCTAGAGGAAAAGAGACTAGTCAACATTTCTACCCATTTTTGCACAGTGACAAAAAATGGTAACAATTGACAAAACTACTCCAGATAAGTGCTTTTGTCACTAATGCCAAAGGGGGAGATTATTGACCCTATGACAAGACATATTGTCAATTAGTGACAAACCACTTAAGCTATCTAGGGAGGTCAATTAATACTACAGCCAAGATTTCCATCATAGAGTGGATTTTAGTGTAGGCTGAGTAGATGAATGTTATACTATGTTAACTGAGCTTACACTATTTCAGTAATCCTATTTAGTTATCTTAAAAGGCATTATTAATTAAATTTCTATTTAATTAATCCTTTGTCATCCCCTAGTTGATTAATTTAATTAATCATCTATAGTACTAATTGATAAATCAAATAATCTATTATTTATCAATTAAATCCTATTCTTCTATCTAATTCCAAAAATCCCCATTTATTAAATAAATCTATTTGATAAATGAAATCCTCAAATTCAAAAACCCCTAACCTATCTCTAATCCTCCATTTAGCCTAATCCACCCCATCCACCCATACTAACCAAGCTTAGCCACTAACTCACCCACCCTCATTAATGCCACCACTTGCACATCTCTAAGATCCCTAATCTAATCCTAAACCCAAGCCTAATCCACCCCCTAATGTTGTCACATTCCTTAAACAAGTTTAAGACTTTCCTAATCCAAACCTAAGTCTCCCCTAAAAAAACCCAACCACTAAGTCATGAGTGCTCTTACAAAACATAAAAGACTCTTACAAGCCCACTCATGACTCTTACACCCATCTTCCACACTCTTCCCTCTTCCACACTCATTCCTCTTACATCCCTCTTACATACTCAACCCCACTCATCATGACTTTAACCAACCCTTTACCCTACCCTCTCACACTCATCCTCCTTGTGACAAGTGTCACCTTCCCATTGGTGCTAAACAAGCAAAATCCATGTGCTCCCCTTTGAGTGCATCTTAGCCCTCCTTAAGCCTTCATCCATCCTTGCATCTAAGCCTGCCATCTCTCTACCCCTTAGCCTATAAATTGAATCCCATCCCAAGCCATTTCATCAACAATCTTTGAGCTAAAGTTACCATGCTATTTTGAGAACCAAAGCCATCAACCATACCCTTATAATGCCAAATTGAGAGCTCACAAATCTACCAATTTTCCATTACCCATCTCCATTGAAGCAGCTTTTGAGCATCTTGAGCATACATCCACAGCAAAAGGACACATCTACAGAATCAAGAAAGCATGGAGTACTTTTTCTTGTGAGGTTTGCACTTCTTGTTTTCTTTCTTTGTCTAAGCATATATGTGAATTTAGTTTTTGCTTTGTGAATGTTTACTTTATTTGTAAATGTTCTTTGCATACTAATTCTTGTTCTACATTTTGGCACGCTCGGTGGGACCCCACTATGGGTCATTTAATCATCTATTTTTATCTATATGTCATTTTTTCTAACCATCTAATGTGTGTTGTTGTTTGAGTGTGTTGTGAGGGTGTTTTGCTTATTTTTGCAGGTTAAAGAACGCACCTAGGAAGAAGAAATACAATCTAATTTTTTTTTTCTTGCGTTTTTCAACTTTTTTGGCGTAGTTTTGGCGTCTGCAACCTGTTCTGTCTACGAAAATCTGCGTCTGCGAAAATCAATGTCTGCGCAAATCGACGTCTGCAAAAATCCGCATCTGCAAAAATCGACATCTGCGAAAATCCGCGTCTGCGAAGATCGTCGTCTGTGAAAATCTGCATCTGCGCAGATTGGCGTTTCTGCTTGTCACCTATGTTCTGTGCTGCAAATCTGTTTTGTCCTCTTTGAATACTAGCGTCTCTATATTTCAACGTCTTCGTATTTTGGCGTCTCTGTATTTCAGCGTCTTCATATTTTGACAGACTGTATTTTTACGCGTAAAAAAATAGCAAAAAAAGTTAAAATTTTTTTTCCCATAGTTAAGCTCTCATTTTTTGAAGATTTTGGCTAACTAACTAAATTGCTTTTTTTTTTTTTTTGTCTTATTGCAGGTTGGAGCACATATGGAACCACTAACCATGTTTCTTGCAGGTTTTCATGTTGCTAAAAAAATGAACTTGAATGCTTAACCATTTGTATTTGAATGCATGTTGCTAAAAAATGAACTTGAATGGTTAAACACATTTTCCATTGAATGAATGTTGCTCAAAACACACTCTTGAATGCCATGGATTAAAATCAACTTTCTTTGGAATGCATGCTTAAAACAACAAATCCAATCTTGAATGCCAAGGATCAATTAACCATTGCAATATCAAACACTTCATTTGGAGCTTCTAAAATTGAACAAAACAAATCTCTTTTCCACATGCAATCTAGGTAAAGTTTGATTTTTGGACATTTAAGAAACTTTGTTAAGTTAAAATGCAAATTTACAAAAATCAAATTGAGTAGTTCCTTGGACTCACCTCTTTTCTAATCACCCATCAAATATTAACCATTGGTTACAATCTCAGCGCCATTTATGGGGATGGGTCTACTTGAAAAAGGTGTTAAATGTTCCACAATCTAACTCACTCACTTTGTCTTTGAACGTTTGCTTTAACTTTATCAAAATTCTTAAATGGCCAAAGCTCTAGATTAAATCGATCACACTTCAAGTTTGGGCACTAAAATTGAACAACAACTGACGTGGAGAGCCTCCGGGCGCGCGCTTGAAATCGAATCTCACACACTTTTGTTTTGGGCTTAAAACAAACTCACACTCAATCTTGAATGCCTTAAAGAAAATTAATCGATACTTGACGTGGAGGGCCTCCGAGCGCGCGAGTTTGCTTTTGTTGACCCTAACTCTTCTTATTGTTTGCATTCTTCGATCAATTTACTTTTTTTGGCGCTTCAAGTTGGAATTGAACATTTTCTCTTAAACATGAGTGCTTGCAAATTCTAGATTAGCACACATAAGAGTCAGTTGGTAAAAGAACAAGTGTGTTTTTTAGCCCAAGGTCATCCAAGTCTTCTCTCCCCTTGTCGTCTTTCGAGGCTATCTTGGGTGCATAAGATTAGGATCCAAAACCTTGTTTCTTTTTAGGAGGCCTGCTTGGGGATTTCATCACCCCTTGGACGACCTCAACTCCAGCGTTCCGACGGAGTATAAGAATTGAGAGGTGAATCGAAAGACACCTCTCTTGGGATCAAGATTTTGTCATTCGGGCTAAGCCTCAAGGAACTTTATACCCTTGAGAAGTGAAAGAGGAGAAGTGGGTTACCGCTCCTCTCGGCTGTGTGACATCCTTTTGGTCTCATCTATGGATTTGGGCCTCACGTACCTTGCATATATTGAGGACTCCCTAGCTAGACCAATTGTCTGCCTTGCAGAAAACCATCTAGGATGTTAATGTGTTTGGAGTGACTGATCAAAACATTTGTAGAACATACACACTCCTTGGCGCAAGTATCACATTCTGAGAACCACAAACTTCTATCTAGGTGTTCCTATCTATTGCTTATTTTTATTTTACTTGTTGAATGAATGTTTGCCAAACTTGGTCAATCCTAGCTTAGGGCACACTTAGCGTAGTCACTGCCTATTTTGGAAGTTGAACAAGTTGAAGCAAAACAACTGAGATTTTTCCCAAAGCCAAGAAAATTCAGGAATTTATGTTGGAACAACCCAAACTCAAACAGAAGTTTCACAAGGTCAAACTCAAGCCATCTCTAGCATACCAAGAACTTTAAGCCAAGAGAAAAGAAATAGCACCAAGCCCACGAATTTCCAAACTCCACCAAGCAGAGGACAAAGCTACCGACGAAGCACTTCAAGAGGCCTGGTTAGAGCGCACCATCAAATTTAGCCAACATCTAGGAGTTAATCCTGCTTATGCCTTACCAACTAGGCATGATTTCTATGATTAGACACCCTTGTTTCTCCACATCTTCTTGGATAAGCTTCACTTTAGAGTCATCTTTGTAGAAAAGCCAACCATCTTAGATTATCCCCTTAAGCATTATTAGCTCATCCATCTCATTTAGAATCATACCATCTAGCCAGTAATCGAAAATCTGCACATCTAAGCTTTCAAAATTGTTGTCACCTTGCTAAAAGTTTGCCATTCCTAAAATCTTCCAAATCCACCAATCTCACCAAGGTTATCCCTTTGATAGAGCTTTGTCTAGGGTAATCTAGCTTTGTCACTTGTTATCCCTCATCACCTTGAGCTAAAGGTTGGGATCCACAAGTGGTCAATCTCGTGTTCTTCCTAAAGGATCATCAGTCTATCCTTAAGTTGACACAATCACCAAAAAGCTTGCACATAGGAAAGCAAACCTTTTGCACTTTGGCAACATATCTTTGAAGTTAGAATCCCCAACCCAATCCTCCTTAGGTTTTGTCATATAGCTTTGCCTCAACCTAGGAAATCATTTGCATAGAAAAGCCTTCCCCCTTTTGCATCCATCAGCATTATTGCATCTCATCCCTAGGAGCATTTTTCATGCCACCCGTCACTCGCTTAGCCAAGAAGAAAGAAACAATGGAGCCCTATCATTTGGATCGAACAGCCTCACCCCCCTTGAGCACTCAGCCATCCTTTAGCCCAGAGCCAGCTATGCCATCACCTACTGACATTGAAGCTTTCATGAACCAACCAGGAAATGCAGTATTGGTAAACGCCATTATAGACAAAAACAAAGAGACAATCATGGCTAATTTTTGAAGGGACAATGTAGGAACCTTTGACTTTGGAAGACCCCCTCCATTATCAGATCCATCTCACCCATTGTTTGGGCAGCTGCCACCACCCATAGGCTCTTATGATCCAAATTATCCTCAATATATTCCAAAAGAAGAGCCTCCAGCCAATCCATATGACTCAACAGATCCAAACATACCATCATCCACCCAAGTTGAAATCTCCATGCCGCAAGCCAACCCAGCCACCACCACTCCATCCTTGGTTCACACCTCTCTGCTCCAAACCCCCTTTACTCAAAAAACCTCACCGTTCACCCCCTTCACTATTGCTGTTGCTCCCACACCTAGCCTTCCAAATCCACCCATCTCCCAAATTAGTGCTAGCATCTTTGGCCAACCTCAACAATATACAACAGGGATGCCACCCATGGGGCCAAGTAATCAACCTTTCATCACCCCCAGCTTGTTCACCATAGCCCAAAGTACAATCCCATCATTTCCATTAAGTCTTGGGAGCTCAATACCACCAGCCACAAATCCACAAGCTACTACCTTCACTCCACAAAGCTATCAAAACCCACAAGCTACTGCCAATCACCACCTCCCACCACCACTCTACCAAGCTTCCAAATCCAGCCACAAAGCTATCAAACCCCATCAGTTCCATTCCCACGCTTTCAATTCCCACCACCTCCACCACCAACTAATCCATTACCTCCAATTACCAACTACTTTTCAATGCCACTTCTAGGAGGTAATCCACCACCCCAGCCAACCACCAATTATTTGCAAATACCATCCCAAATGGGGGCACAACCCACATATATTGGTCAAACCCCACAAGCCCTCCGATCCTTTCCCCAAGCCTCACAACCATCTTATACCTTACCTCCACAAAGCAATCCATTTATCCCACAGCCAGCTTATGTTCCTCAATCCCAACCTCAAATCCCATATCAACAGCAAGCCTCGCAGCACATGCAGCAATATGCGCCACCTCCCCCTCAACAACCCATCATCCACCATGCAGCTGCCTAAACAATGTACAATCCCTATCAGCAAATCCCTCACAACCATCCATATTCAGTGGCCCCATCCAGCACATACCTACCTCAAGGCACTCCTACATTGGGGGCACCCCAACCATCACCTATCAATTCAGAGTGGGAGCAAATGAAGACAGCTCTGAAAGCTATCCAAGAAGGGAATGATCCAAAGACATTCAAGTTTGAGAATGTGTGTCCTTACCCATTTGACAGAGCCATTACCACGACACCATTTCCCAAACACTTTGAGGTACCTAAATTTGACAAATTCAGAGGAAAAGGAGACCCTGTCACACATATCAAAGAATTTTACATGCATTGCCAGGACGTGGCATACAATGATGTCTTCCTCTTGCGCCTTTTTACCAAAAGCTTGGCTGGACCAGCTCTTGAATGGTTTTATAGAATCCCCTATGGCACAATTAAAAACTTTGCTGAATTATCTGAGGCATTTGTAGCCCAATATGCCCATCTTGTTGAAACAGAGCTATCAATAGTTGATCTTGTCCACACAAAGCAAAAAGGTGGAGAAAGCCTTGCCGAATACCTGCAAAGATGGAAAACCCTTACCACCCGCATATCCTGCACCTTGCCAGAATGCCATGTGGTGAAAACGTTTATTGATAATGCACATCCCAGCTTGGCTCACCACATGACCATGAACTATTTGCAGACCTATAAGGATATCAAAGAGAAAGGAATGATCCTTGAGCAAGGACTCATCAAAGATGGTGTTGTAAAGATTTACAAAGAGGCCAACCAAAATCAATCACATTCCAATGACAAGTCTAGGTATTGGAACAAAAACAAGCATGTTGCAAGAGATGGGGTTACTGACACTAGACATGTGAATATCGTTGGTCCTTCTCAAAACCAGTCTAACCCACCATATCAAACAAACAACCAACAAGCTACCAATTACCAACAACGAAATAACCAAAGCTATCAAAACCACAATACAAGACCCAACTTTCAAGGGTCTAACAATCAAGCTAATGCCATCAATGTAGCTGCAGGGCAAAAGCCCAGATTCCAACGTGCACCTAGAAACTATACACCCCTTGGTGAGCCATTGGATGTTATTTTTGAGAAATTGGCTAAGGAAAACCTCATCAAATTTCCTCCTACCCAACAAATTGATCCAAGCCAATCCAAAGCTGCATGGTACAAGGACAATGAGTATCGCAAGTTCCATAGGGTAAACGGTCACACCACCCTCAGATGCATGAAACTGAAAGACTATGTGCAAGACCTCATTGATCGGAAGGAAATCACTATTGGTGCCCAAACCTCTCCTAATGCAGGCTTACAGATTTATCAAAATGCTTTTCCTCCACACAACAACCAAAATCCTGGAAAAGCACCTATCCAAAACAACACCAACAACCGCCAGCCAAACCAACAGCATGGGAAGAACAATGACCACACTTCATCCTATATAGACTATGGTAGCCTTATAGGTTGTATATCTGAGAAAGAGCCTTCTGTCAATTTTATCAATATTCGAGGACTAGACAATGAGTGTGCGGTCACCACTCGAAGAGCGCGATTTAACATCGCAGGCCCACCAGTTTCATCAACACCATCAGCTCCATCAAAAAGTCGGTACAATATCTTGGAACACCTTGGGAACATGCCAGCCCAAATATCCATTTTAGACCTTCTCCGCACTAGTCCTGTGTACAAAGACATCCTTGACAATGCTCTCATAGAATCTCGTGTCCCTTCTGATATCAATGCTACTGATTTTCGTAATCTTGTTGGACACCTTTCATCCTCATGTGCCCTATCTTTCAAACCCACTGACATACCCGCGGTTGAGCCAGATCACACCCTTCCGCTTCGCATAGCCATCATGGTATCCAATTTTGCCGTGAAAAGAGTAATGATAGATAATGGATCAGCCTTGAACATTTGCACCCTAAAATTTATAAAACAAGCTGGGTATACTGAGGTAGATATGATCAGTGAAGTTATCACCATCAAAGCTTATGACAACTTGGAAAGGACCACAGAAGGGACTATTTTGCTACCAATCAAGGTTGGGCCGGTCATCCAAGAGACAGTTTGCCATGTTGTTGATCTAAACCTACCATTTAACATCCTCCTCGGTCGCCCATGGATTCATGCTATGAAGGCCGTTCCATCCACCTACCATCAGTGCATCAAATTTCCGCATCAGGGCACTGAGGTAACCATCCACGTCGATCCAGAACCCTTTGCTTACTGCAATGCAGTTGAAGCTTCATATACAAACCATTGCCCTGGAATAGACATCGGCACAGCCATCGCCAGCTCATCCCACACTTGTAATGATGCAGAAACCATCCTCGCCTCCACCCTATCTACTGTAAAGATCAACAACAAAGGCTGTGGAGAATATATCAGATGCATTTGCTGTCGGAGCAATCCCACTTGATCCACATACCCATGGATGACCAACATATCATAAAGCTAAGGAGATTCCACCTCCTCGATACAAATGGTTTGGCCCAACCACCTTTGTATCCTCAAAAATGCCTCTTCATGAGGAGCTCACTCCAGATATCAACAATTGGTTACATAAGGATGCCCCTCCAAGAAATCAAGCACGCCTTGATCACTTCAGCTAGAAGTATCCCCAACAACATAAGCTCATCACTGAAAAATGGAACTATCAAGGAGGTGGACTAGGACCAAAAGAAAGGGGCATGCAATGTCCCATCGAAGCACATAATTGGGAAACGAAGTCAGGTCTTGGCTTTGGCATACCCACAACTGGGGGCACCAATGAGAACGGTCACGCTTTTTCGAACATCCACTGCGACCTTGTTGAAATTGAAGACATTCTCGAGGAAGTTGAAAAGAGAGCCTACGACGATATCCCAGACCAAATCTTCCTAGGAGACTCTGTTCTCCAAGAACTATCCATCCATCTCATTGACCTACCACTTGCTCATCCACAACTCATAGATTGGGACCAACCAAGTGTCATACATATTGATGAGTTTGCATCAGAGGAAGTGCTTCTAAGATTCATGGGAGTCGAAACTCCTCATAAGAAGATAAAGCCAGATTCTGCCTACATCTACAAGCTAGATCCCAAGGGGTATTTTGGAGAAAATCCCCAACCTAGTTTCGATACACCCAAAACTAAAACTAAAGTAAATCTGGGACTAGTTAAGGCAGCGAAGAGAACCCCTCAGCAAGAAAATCCAGAGCCACAAGCAGAACATGAGGACTTAGTATTGCCTCCTCAAGATAATCGACCAGAGGTGTCTTCTATTCTAATAGAGGATACTAGAGAAGTCAACATTGGTT
This sequence comes from Cupressus sempervirens, assembly GCA_028749045.1. Taxonomy (NCBI): domain Eukaryota; kingdom Viridiplantae; phylum Streptophyta; class Pinopsida; order Cupressales; family Cupressaceae; genus Cupressus; species Cupressus sempervirens. The sequence goes on from CM053792.1 coordinate 144,207,880, forward strand.
CTTCAGAGATCCCTAGATTTGTTCACATTGCTGCATCCCTATCACAAGACCAAGCTGACCTCCTCTTTGAGGTTTTATGAGAGAACATTGGCCGATTTGCATGGTCATATCAGGACATGCTAGGACTTGATCCAAAGCTTGTGGTTCATCATCTTGCAGTCAATCCAAAGATCAAGCTTGTAAGACAAAAGCTTAGAAAAATGCACCCCAAGGTGGCATTACTAGTCAAAGCTGAACTAGAAAGAATGTTAGCTTCTAAGGTTATCCGACCTATCGACTACTCAGAATGGATCTCCAACATGGTCCCTGTCACTAAGCCTTTCGGTGACATCAGAATCTGCACTGATTTTAGAGATCTTAACAAAGCTTGTCCAAAGGATGATTTTCCCTTGCCCAACATAGATATGATTGTAGATCTTACAGCTGGACATGAAATTCTGTCCCTTATGGATGGATTTTTCGGGTATAATCAGATCAAGATTGCAGAAGAGGACCAACATAAGACAACATTCACTACCCCTTGGGGACCCTTTTGCTACACCATGATGCCTTTTGTCCTAAAGAATGCTAGGGCTACCTATCAAAGAGCTATGACAGCCATTTTCCATGATCTTATCCATAGCATTTTGGAAGATTATGTGGACGATATCCTAGTCAAATCTCACACCTTCATGGATCATCTTGCTGACCTGGAAAAAGTCTTTGATAGGTTGGCCCAATATCATCTCATGCTAAATCCCAAGAAGTGTGTCTTTGGGGTCACATCTGGCAAGCTTCTAGGCTTCATAGTTTCTAAACGAGGTATAGAGATCGACCCCAAAAAGGTCAAGGCTATCTTAGACATGCCTCCTCCCCAGACACTACGACAGCTTCGCTCTCTTCAGGGAAAACTTCAATCTGTCTGGCGCTTCATCTCCCAACTTGCAGATAAGTGTACACCATTTTCACACTTGCTAAAGAAGAATGAGAACTTCAAGTGGAATCTTTTATGTCAGTGCAGCTTCGATCAGCTCAATTAGTATCTCACCAATCCCCCTATCTTGGTTCCACCAGTTCTTGGTCGTCCCTTGATCTTGTATATATCAGCAACACCTACTGCTCTAGGGGCACTTCTAGCACAACATGATGATTATAGCAGAGAGAGAGCCATCTACTATATCAGTAGAACCCTAGTTGGTTATGAACTCAATTACACTCCTATGGAAAAAGCTTGTTTGGCAGTTGTTTTCTCAACTCAAAAGCTTCGCCACTACATGCTAAGTCATACCATCCAACTAGTCTCTAAGATTGATCCTCTCAAGTATATGCTCTCTAGAACAGCACTCACAGGTCGGCTAGCAAAATGGGTTATGCTACTAAGTGAGTTTGACATCCAGTATGTGGACAGAAAGGCAATCAAAGGGCAAGCTATAACAGATCACCTAGCTGATGCACCTCTAGTAGATGCATATCCTTTGCTCACAGAATTCCCAAATGAGCATATCTGCCTAATTGAAGAACAACCCCCATGGAAGCTTTATTTTGATGGCTCATACACCTCTCATGGATCAGGGGTAGGAATATTATTAGTTACACCTCAAGGAGATTACATTCCAAAAGCCTTCAAGCTACAATTCCCTAGCACCAACAATATAGCAGAATATGAAGCTCTTGTAGCAGGATTAAGGATAGCTGCAGAATGGAATATCACTGAGTTACAAGTCTTTGGTGATTCCCAACTCATCATCAAACAAGTCTTAAATGAATATCAAACCAAAGATGAAAAGCTATTACCCTACAAAGAGCTAGTTGATCAGCTGACCCAGCATTTTACAAATCTTCAGTTTACACAAGTGCCTTGAATGCAGAACAAGGCAGCAGATGCCATGGCCACTATCGGCTCGCTCTTGGAAATTCCCCAAGAAGCTACGCAGTATGAGTTTTTAGTTGAGCAGCTCCTCACACCCGCTTATGTGAATGAGGATTCAAACCGTGTTTGTATCTTGGTTGGTCCCCAATCCCCTTGGTACCATGAAATTCACGCTTACCTTAACGATGGTATCATATCCCCTCACCTCACACACACCCAACGCCAGAACCTTATTCGAAAATCATCTCGCTATGTTATCATAGCCAATACCTTATATCGTCGAGGTTATCACGATACTCTCTCTCGATGTTTAGATGAAAATGAGGCCGCGATGGCATTAAAAGAAGTACATTTTGGACTTTACGGTGCCCACACGAGTGGTATTGTCCTAGCATGACAAATCCTTAGAGCAGGCTACTATTGGCCTACCATTGAAGAAGACTCTTGTGACTTTGTCAGAAAGTGTCTCCCATGTCAGCAGCATGCAAATCTTGTGCACGCTCCAGCACAGGATCTACAACCTATTGCACCACCTTGGCCTTTTGCTTGTTGGGGCCTTGATCTAGTTGGAACTATCACACCTCTCTCATCTGATGGACATAAATGGATAATAACAGCTACAAACTATTTCACTAAGTGGGTGGAAGCAGTCCCCCTAGTCTCAGCTATAGGAGTTCAAGTCTCCAAGTTCATCTTGTACCACATTGTTTGCCGCTTCGGCATCCCATCTACCATCTTCACTGACCACGGAGGTAACTTTGAAAATCTCAACATGGAAGAATTATGCACTTCCCTCCACATCCATCATCACTTGTCTAGCCCATATTTCCCACAAGGTAACGGCCAGGCAGAGGCAACTAATAAAACCCTCCTCAAAATCCTAAAGAAAGTTGTCAATGATTCCGGCCGTGATTGGCACCTTCAAATAAATACGACTCTATGGGCCTATCGAACTTCCTTTCGTACATCCACAGGCACAACTCCATACTCCCTAGTCTATGGTGCCGAAGCGGTGTTACCTATAGAAGTTGAACTTCCCTCACTACGCATATCTTTGCGAGGGCAAATCTCAGATGAAGAATACAGAGTAGCTCGACTCACCCAGCTAGATCTCTTAGATGAGAAGAGACAACAAGCCTATGACCATCTCACAGTCTACCAAACTCGTCTCAAAAGGAATTTCAACAAGAAGGTGCTCCCACGACACTTTCAGCCAGGTGATATGGTCCTCAAAGAAAATATGAAAGTCCAAGCAGATCGAGAAAAGAAAGGCAAGTTTTAACCTACATGGCTTGGTCCCTATGTGGTTACTGCCTCCTTTGGCTTCAGAGCCTATCAATTATCTACACCAGAAGGAGAACTCTTGAATGATCCCACTAACATCATTCATCTCAAGAAGTTCTATGCTTGAAGATCCTTGGTATACCCAGCTTTGAAAAATACAAAAAAAAAAAATAGTAAAGAGAAATAAGCGTCCAATGGTGAAAACTTGGCAATTCAAGCGCCTTGGATAGGTACCTTGGTGAAAACTTGGTAATTCAGGTGCCTTGTGTGCTAAAGACTAATCCATTATCTATCACTATCCTATCCCTCATCCATCCACCCACCATCCCATAAAACACCTGCTTGTTCCCTTGGTGTTCCAATCAAATATCCAAAATCTGATGGAGCTTGTCAATACCTCCTGTACAGCTTGTAAATCTTGTACCAAAGCTTGTATTATACCGTGTAAATCTTGTACCATACTTTGTATATATTTGAATCTTGTCCAAAGCTTATACCATATTCCAGCTTGTAAATAATCTTGTATCCTAGCCGGTATCCTATCACATGCACACACATAATCCCATTTTTCTTAAGCTTTTCACAAACCATCTACCTATCCACCTATCAACTATTATAGACATCCCATCCTTCACAAACATTTCCATCTCACAAAAAAACAAAACATGAACAAACTTGTACATTTGTAACATATCTTGGTCTGTCAGCTTGTATATCCTCTTTAGCTTAGTATCATTGTATCTATCCGACTTTTGTATTAGTTCATCCTTGGTCAACATCTTACACACATCGCACACCTTGGTTAGATATTCCAATGCATCCTTTAGCTATATCTCCTGTCACCAAAGTGTTATCCTTCTTAGTTCAGCTTGCCAGACGCATCACTCATCCAGATCCATCAGCTTAGGTGCTCTCTGATAGAACCTTGCAGGATATAGCTTTCTTCATGTCTGATCTTGGTCCGTTAGTACCTCGTCCTACCCATCTTGTTGGCAAACAGTTCTCTTTTGGATTTTCGCTTTCTTTTGATTTGGGATCTTCCCTTTTGGGTCTTGAAATATCTTTTCCAAGAAATCTCCGTGTTCCCTCCTCAAGGTTGCCACGATCTTCCATATCATGGTATGCTGTGAATGAGGCAATTAGAGCGTAAGGTCTTGATCAGGTCTTTTGCTTGTTTTCTTTTTTTGCTTGTGGGTTACCTAGTGTCGTTTTCACGCTGCTTCCTCTGGGATTCATGTGTGATACTGGGGCAATCCTTGTGTGTTTGTTTCGAGTCAGTTCGTCAGTCCTCTGGACGGTTGGTAAAAAGGCCTTGATGTTCTTGGTAACCCTGGCAATTAACCAATAGTCCTATAGCAAATCTAGTGCTCAACTACATGGTGGTACTTCTCTTTGAAGTATCCCCCCGCTCAAAAGCTTCAATGGATTCCCTTCATCTCCATTATCCCCCATCCATATCCTACATCTATCGCTCCTACCCCAGCTTATGCATTAGTATCTCTTTGAATCACTCCTCACGCTTAGCTTTAGGGATCCACAATCCTAGTCTTAGGGATCCACCAATCAAATCAATCCACCAAGCCTCATCTTTCGAGATCCACAATCCTAGTCCTAGGGATCCCCGAAACCCATCTTCTGCCAATCTAACTCTTTGAAATCTTGTTGCATCAGCTTTATCATTCTATCATCCATCTCCCTACCATGGATTCCTTTTATAGCGCTCCGCTCCTCCTCCCCCCCCCCCAATCCTGGAAAGTCTTAAGCTTGCTTTACTGTTGTGCCTCTGATTTCCCTTTATCATTCTCCCATAGTGAGAGTTTGAGCTAATTCAGCCCCTTCTCTTCGCCAACCTGCGTCTCAGCTCGTCTCAATTTCTTGTACTTTTCAAGAAGTCGTCGAGCCTCATTTCTCTCCCCGTCGCCTTCTTGAGGGGGCATCATCTAAGTCTAGTCTCTCCTCTTCTTATCTGAGACTGGGGCAACCTTGTTGCTAAAACATCTTCTTCGTGTCGTCTTCATTCGAACTTCTTTGAAATAGTGTTGTCTCAACACTATGTCAAAGAGGGGCAAAATGTAGACACCTAAATTTGATTACACTATTTCAGTAATCCTATTTAGTTATCTAAAAAGGCATTATTAATTAAATTTCTATTTAATTAATCCTTTGTCATCCCCTAGTTGATTAATTTAATTAATCATCTATAGTCCTAATTGATAAATCAAATAATCTATTATTTATCAATTAAATTCTATTCTTCTATCTAATTCCAAAAATCCCCATTTATTAAATAAATCTATTTGATAAATGAAATCCTCAAATTCAAAAACCCCTAACCTATCTCTAATCCTCTATTTAGCCTAATCCACCCCATCCACCCATACTAACCAAGCTTAGCCACTAACTCACCCACCCTCATTAATGCCATCCACTTGCACATCTCTAACATCCCTAATCTAATCCTAAACCCAAGCCTAATCCACCCCCTAATGTTGTCACATTCCTTAAACAAGTTTAAGACTTTCCTAATCCAAACCTAAGTCTCCCCTCAAAAAACCCAACCACTAAGTCATGAGTGCTCTTACAAAACATAAAAGACTCTTACAAGCCCACTCATGACTCTTACACCCATCTTCCACACTCTTCCCTCTTCCACACTCATTCCTCTTACATCCCTCTTACATACTCAACCCCACTCATCATGACTTTAACCAACCCTTTACCCTACCCTCTCACACTCATCCTCCTTGTGACAAGTGTCACCTTCCCATTGGTGCTAAACAAGCACAATCCATGTGCTCCCCTTTGAATGCATCTTAGCCCTCCTTAAGCCTCCATCCATCCTTGCATCTAAGCCCTCCATCTCTCTACCCCTTAGCCTATAAATTGAATCCCATCCCAAGCCATTTCATCAACAATCTTTGAGCTAAAGTTACCATGCTATTTTGAGAACCAAAGCCATCAACCATACCCTTATAATGCCAAATTGAGAGCTCACAAAGCTACCAATTTTCCATTACCCATCTCCATTGACGCAGCTTTTGAGCATCTTGAGCATACATCCAAAGCAAAAGGACACATCTACAGAATCAAGAAAGCATGGAGTACTTTTTCTTGTGAGGTTTGCACTTCTTGTTTTCTTTCTTTGTCTAAGAATATATGTGAATTTAGTTTTTGGTTTGTGAATGTTTACTTTATTTGTAAATGTTCTTTGCATACTAATTCTTGTTCTACAATAGGTCCTTCTGAGTTGTGGCCAAAATAATGAATTTCAAAAATTAGAGTTTGAAACTCATGATCTTTAGACTTTCTACTTCCTGCCTTCTACCATACTTATCCATGCTACCTTCCTACAACAATCCAAGTTGTTATAGAGACAGCTAGACCATAAGTTGGCTAGTCTGGTATTAATTACAATATAGGTCCTATCTTAGAGGTGTAAACCATAACTCAAGCAATGGGCATCAATTTTTCATGTGCTCTTCAAGATAGGTCCAAACATGATCAAGGAGTTGGCTCCCAACCACGTAGGATGCCAAGTCAACATAGGAAACTGCATAGAAAAACATGCCTCATTGGAAGAAAACTATAGGAAAAAACAACTGGAGAAGTTGACACATATTTCAAATCAATTGACTCATCAACTTTTGCACTCTTATAGTGAGGATTTAAAATAGGTCTACAACAAGATGTTGATCGCACACAACTGAAAACTCCAAGAAAAAATGACTACTTTATGAATAGCTAACTGGTACAAAAATAAGAATTACTTTGGTTGATGCAAGATTTCTCATTGAACCAAGATGCTCCTACACTAGAATTGAATTTACACCAAAATCAATTCACTAAAATTCTATAATATGCTAAAACTACCTAGTGTAAAAATTAACAAAAAAATGATTATCTTCCATGACAATGGGAAAAGATCCATAGTACTTATAGCATTTTACAAACTATCACTTAGGCTAGCGAGTGGAATGGAAAAATACCATTTTATTGCAAAGGAAAGTAGTCTATGTCGGTATGAAATGGTGTTTTGGGGGGGTTGAATCAATATAATATTAACTTCTAATTTAAATTGTCGATCTTAACAATATAATATTAACTTCTAATTTAAATTGTTGATCTTATCTTTACTTATAAAATACTAACCAAATAATTCTTGCAAACAAAAAACTTAATTCACTAATCAATCATGGAAGCATAACACATAACACAATTATTTTGGAATCACATAAAACCCTTGTTAGAAGGTAAAAATTGTGGTGGGGATGATAACCACAAGCCTTTCACTACAGTTAAAAGGTTTCCCTATTAGGGGCTTACAAATACCTTATTACAAGTATTTTGTATAATATCAGGAGTACAAGAAGATCTGTTAGATCTACCTCAATTAGAGGATTTAGAACTCCTTCTGAGAGTCCACCCTGGTAAAGGATTTACAATAGAAAAGATCATTTAAGGTCCACCAATTTAAGGTATTTCCCTCATTATAACTATTAGATAAAAATAACTTGAATGATTTGTCTATAACCTTAATTGTTTGTTAGATCCTTTCTATTATGCTCATATTGTAGATTTCTTTGTTCAATCACTACTTCTTCACTTTCTATAATCACATACATGATGCATTCACCTCTCAATGTCTTTACATTGTTCCTCTATTCTCTCTTTCTCATACTCATTTATCTTCTTCTTTAACTTGTACTCACTCTTTTTCTACTTAATCTCAACCTTTCATTAAAATTACAAACTTGTTACACCCATACCTTGTTCACTTCACATATTTATATGTCCTTGACATGTTTATGATCACTTCCTTGATTATTGTAAGGTATTCTTGTGTAATTCCCTATACTATTCAAAACATGTTTGACCTGCACTTGCTTCATCTTGAATCTTCTTACCTATCTTACTTCTGTATTATAACTATGGTAGTTAGATTACTCCGTTCAAGAAAATACATTACCAATTATTTGTCTTTTACTGCATTGATCATACTAATCATTTGATCATCCTTATATCATAGGTAATCCTATCACCTAAACATATTTTTACACATAGATTCTTATTTACCTCTCATCTTTATGAGTTTCTATCACACATCTGATTTGTATAGATATCACAAAATATCCTCCTATGATTGCTCCTCTGGATTCATACTTTATTGTATCTTTTCCTTGATACACTAATCATGGCTACATGTCACCAATCATCTACTCTTAGTTGCCTACCTTGTTGATCATTACGTCTCTTAGTTTCCATCAATCACAACATATCAGTGATCATATTTGGCTTGGTTTAGCCGATCACCTCCTCTTATTAATGTCAAATGCCAACAATCTCTCCCTTTGGCATTGATGGAAAAACCTCATATTAAAACCTTGTGTTTCTTGTGAAAATTTTAACCTTATAGTAGCTTCCACTTTCTCTTTGCATGTTGATTTATTATTCCCCCATGTGTGGGTACTCTTTGCTGATCACCTTGTATTTCCACCTTTACTATTTTTCATCCATGTTATCTCATATATGTTGTGTTGCATGTCCAATAATTTTCACAACCTTACTATTCCTTATCTCTCCCCTTATGTTATTTCCCCCCTTCTTTTCATTAATGACAAAGGTAACTCACAACCTATCAAAGAATTCCTTGAAATATTTCATGGATCTCTCCATTGATTCTTCCAATGACTTCTCCAAGTATGACAATGTGATTAGTTATTCATGTAAATCTACTACGTTTCTTCCATTGAGTATAAGGTACTCATATCAAGTTGACTAAGTAGTATTTCTACATTCCTGACACTTTGTTGTATTTTCTCGAGTGTAGGGGCTAAGTAGTATGAATAATCTAGCGTACATAGCTAGTGTATGATTATAGATACTTGATGCCATTAATGGCAAGTATATGATAAAGATGGCAACGCACAAACTAAAACATATACCTATCTTACCAAGGGGAACACTTTTTCCAAACTGTTCTTATGTGTTATTACTTTTAGCTAGTTTTTTAGTCATTTCTTTTAGACTTGTCTATAAGTAGGCTAAAACCAATGTTACGTCTACATATGTGCCAACTAATCAATTCACAATTGGATTAATGAATGTAGAAGCTTGAAAAACCTAAGCCGACAACTCAAAATCATGTATATCATCTAAATCAGGAAGGCCACCATATTGACACTGTTAGAGAATCAAGAAGTATGTATATCGCTATCAAGATCTCATCTCTAGTATATAAAATGTATGATTTGAAATTCCAACACTATCAAAATAGGCAATCTAAATTAGGCAGGTCATCATATTGATAATGTTAGAGAATCAAGAAGTATGTATATCATTAGCAACATCTCATCTCTAGTATATAAAATGTATGATTTGAAATTCCATCACTATCAAAATAGGCAAAAGTCATTTGATGGGTTTAATCCCTATGTGGTGGCCTTATTTTATGCATGATCAATTACTTTATCATTTGTAGAGCACGTGCAAATTTATATTATAGTTTTTCATTTTATTAATATCTTTCTTTTTGGTGTTGTTAGAGGAAAGTGATTAAAATTGTTTCCATTTTGTATTTTATTATTTCAAGGTTTTTGATATTTTTTTGCAAAATAGAGAGCCATAGTTTTTGAATGTTTAATTTTTTAAATTTTGCCCTAATATATGATAATAATATTATGAGACTCAAAACATTTTTTTTTAAAATTATTTATTTGGAAATCATTATTGAATCAAATCAATATTTTTTTAAAATGATTTATTTGGCAACAAAGCTTAGACTTGTGTTGCCCAGACAAATTATGTTGTGTTAGATTCCCCATTTCCAACATACATTGTTTTGTTCCAACATATTTATTAACAAATTGTATACTGATATGAAAGGTGATATGTTTTTTTTATAGTAAAATACAAACTTTTCACACAACAAAAAAGGTTTGAAAATATCATGAAAATAAAAAATAATAATTCTATGGAACACAAAACATTGTTTGTTTGAAGCTATTTATTCGACAACAATGCTTAAAGACTTATGTGACCAAGTAAATTGCTTTCCAAAAATAAACTTATATTGGTTTATTCAAATAACTTTCATGAGACTCAAATACCATGTGAATGAAAAATAAAAATACTATGCTACTCAACATTTTTTTTGTTTAGAATCATTAGTTCTTGTCGCATCATAGATAACTATAACATCCAAGTTAATTTATTTTCTTTATTAATTGTGGCCAATGGGAAAATTTAATTTTTAGGTGACTTCTTATTCTCCTTTGTTTCTTAATTATTCTTTGCAATATTCTATGGATAACAATATTTATTGATCAATTCTAATTGAACCTCATCGTGTATAGTAGGGCTTCCAAACTTTTTTACACCATTAAAAAGGAAATCAACAATAATTTTAATAATGATCTATGAAATTTATTTTTAGTTTTGGAATACTTTGTAAAAATTAAATTGTACTACATTGTCTTTTTCCTCATTTTTCAAATCTAGGTTAATTTATTTAATAATTTCAACCTCCGACAGCAAAATATTAATTGTAAGTAGTTTTCATTATCTAACATTGTGGTAGAGTACACAATTATTGCCCGCTTTTGTGTTGAACATTTTGGCTCATCAAAATATTTTTTGCTTTTAGTCTTATCAACTTTAATGAGTGAGACATTGTTAGCTGACAATATCTAACCATAATCACCCAAATTCCGAATATAATTTTATTTGTTGGAAAATGAGTGCATGCTTTTGAGAAAAATGTGGGGGGGAATGCATTTGGTCTTATGCCACTTAGTTCATTCATGAATGATTTCACCTAACAACTAACTATGCTAAGTTGTCAAACTTCAATGCTCTTTGTGAATTTCACTCATGAGGAGTTTTAAATGATTCATCGTGCTTCCTTTTGGGTCATCAATGAATGCATTCTTCATAAGTATGGTTTGTTTCTCTGAATGTTTGAGTGCACAAATCTTGTAATCTATATCTTGAATTAGCTAATCTTTGTGTATTTCATAATTTCTCTATTTTTTGTTTGTAAATTCATAAATTTATTACATACCGTGAATGAAATTCTCTAAAATATTTTTTTGTTTGACTATTTTTCGTAGTTCCATATTCATCTTTTGAAAGCTGTGCAGTATTTTAGAATTTTGTCCAATTCGATGGACAAAAGTAACTTCTTTGTAGGCTCTTTTATTTTGTGACTGTGGTTTCTTTCTATAAACACTTACAATTTTTATACTTGTAATTCTTTGGTAGAGGTCTCGTGTTTCCTGGTTGTAAACCTTAAAGAGGGTTGTATTTTTTTAATCAAATTCACACCTTGTATAATTCTCCTCAATTCATATTTTTTTTATTACTATTTGAATAGTCAGCAATATGTAACTATTTTGAATTTTTTTCCTCTAAAATTCAATCTATGCAAAAATTGTCTTCTCTAGTACACTATATTTTGGCCCCAATCATATGCTAAAGTTAGTCTTCCATGAAACTACCCTCACAAGTATCCCAATGTTAAGACAAGGAATAACACCCTTGAGATTTGACTTTTTGAGAATGTCACTTTTATTTAATCACAAATTAAACTACAACATCGGGGTTGGTTTCCCCAATGTTATAGCTCTTGGAGTGTTGCTCAGATAATTTGCTGGTAGAGCTTAACTTACCTTAATAGATTTGAAAGAACCCTTAACAAGCCCAACATTTTAAAAACTTAAAGACTTCACTAAAATGATATTTAGGTTCTTAAAGCTATCATTCTCCTTCTCCTAATAGTCACTTGAAATATACATGGCCACTTTCAATACATAAGATTATCCTCCCTTATTATATGAAAATTGACACAATATACACTAGAAATGAACATACAACATGACATTCATCTAGATTTGCATGCAATTACAAGAAAAAATTGACATAGAATCCTCACACCTTCATAAATAGAATATTAGGAATTCAAATTGGATATTCCCTACATATTCTACTCTCCTTACATATACACACAAGGATTGATTATTTTCATCAAATTCACATAGAGAGAGAGAGAGAGAGAGAGAGAGAGAGAGAGAGAGAGAGAGAGAGTACAAAAAGAAAAGGAGAGAGAAGCATAAGACACAATTCAAATTATGGAGTCTATAAAGTTAACAAGAACTCTTAATAGGTGCACACAACTTTGCAGGCAATCAGGAAGAAATGTGGTCATGTGGTGGTATCAAGTACAATAGAATCAAAGCGTGAACAATGATATTGCTTTCTAAGCCACCAAGCTAATCCACACACTAATAAAAAAAAATCTGATGGAAACAAAAAATATAGCTTGTCCACAAACATATTTTAATTTTACACAAATTTACCTTCACCACATAAGATGAGGTGCATATTCACCTTTACCTATAACCATGACCATTTTACTAAATTTTTTGGATTGGTAGCTTGACCCATTTTTTTGCCTATCTCCCTTAAAGTCCTCTGCACATGAACAGTCATAAGTGTACACACCTAAATTTGATTGTAGGAGTTGATGAAATCCAACTCCACAGTTGCCAAGATCACCTACATGCAAAATAACCTATTGAAGGGAAACCAAGAAGGAAGAGGTGGAGCTTGGAAAAACCCTAAACAAACATGAGAGAGAAATAATGAAAAATAATGAAATTGTATTTACAATGAGAATGCGATGTGAAAATACAAAGAGAGAGCCCAAATATAAAGGCCTCACAGAAGCTTGTAGAACAGGCTAGAAGGTGGTAGAAGATAAGGTTGACAACTAAGCAATCTTCCACATAAGGATGGAATATGCTAGAAGGGAACAAACTCCCGTGTTGTCAACAACTCATCACTACATGCATTAAATACTAAATATTAAATAAATGCATTAACCTAAGTAAGCTTAAGTAAATAGAATAAATAATAAATAATTAGTTAATTATTTACTCTAACACCCCCCCTTAAGTGCAACTTAGGGGAATGCCTTAAGCTCACAAAAACTAAGATGAAAATGCAAAATGGGTCTTGACAACAAGGCCATGTTAGGTACCCATGTACAATACAAAGAGATGCAACCTCTATAAACGGGAAAAGAGAGAAAACCATGTGGGAAAAACCCTCCCCCAAAAAGAGGTAAGAACCTAGTGAAGAACTGAAGAAGCCTCCAACTAGGGGAATGTCCCCTAAAACAGGAATAAAGAGTGGTCATGAAGAGCATCACTGAAGTATGAAGAAGCCGCAAAATCTACCATCTAAAAGAAAACTGCTGATTTGAAGAATCTCCATGGAAGAAAAAGGCATGAACTAAGCGTGTCTATATGGTAGATGATCCATCTCACTGAAATGCATAGGTAGCCAACCACTACAATTGCCTTGTATATAGGGTCAACCACTGAATACATAGTTCACACTATCAAACCATCGAACCAAGGATGCATTAGAACAATAGCATAACCCCCCCTTAATGTAGATGGGGTGAGATGACAGGCAACTGAGAAGGTGGGCCAAAATCCTCTGCAGACAGAACCAAGAACGACGAGAGAGGAAGAGGTATAAACACCTATAAAGACTCGGTCACAATGATGCTGCATGGGGCTAATATCATGGAAGGGACACACACTTGACAAAGGGAGAAGACCTAAAATAGCAAACAACTATCCCCCCCATGGTGCTTTATAAAAATAATGCAAGTACAACTATCTCAACGTTCATGAACTCAAAATGCAAAAGTGACACTTTATCTCAGTGCGCATACAAAAGACCTTACAAAGGATGTCTACAATGATCAAAACAAGGAAAAAGCTGACACAAAAGAAAGTACAACCTAAAACAAAAGAAACCATGTCAAAAAAATGATCCTTGGATCTAAAATACCCAAGATATCCACCATAGAGAAAAAATGCCAAAAACATGATAGAAAGAGCATGGGCTAGAATCTAACAAAAAAGACCATATTTTTGAAAAGATGAAAAAACCAACTTTCCAAAAATATAATGTTTTAAAAAAATTGACATGGGATGCAAAAGATATGCATGCCGGAGTCAAAAATAGAACTTTGGACTTTAACTAAAAAATAGGCAACAAAATTGCATCAAAGCCTAAAAATACCTCCACCAATGTCTTTTTTTTGGAACTAGCTTTCTGGTGCTTCTTTCAGATTGGAAAAATACCTCTGTATGCTCAAGTTACGGCCAAAAAACTGCAAGTAGGTCCAAAAATGACCTTGGAGAGGTGCAAGAGGCTTAAGATGTAGTGATGTCATGCTGATGTTAGCAAAATGCTAGGTTAAAATTGATAGCTTGCCAACCATCCACGCAAAAAAAGATGCCACATGGCAAGCCATGTGGTAGGTCCATGTGGCAAAGGCTAACATGGTAGGGGCCACGTGGTAGACTTGCCACATGTCACACACAGATTAGGTTGTTGGCACTGATTGTACCCTGTGTTGACTGTTCAAAATGCTGACGATGCTCTAAAAAACTACCAAATGGTTGCTAATGTGTTAGGCTATGATTGGTCTAAGGAGAAGACATGGGCACAGACTGTATAGGAGGTGGCGGCAACTGACCTGGCAGAGTCTGGGTTGCAAACATCGTTGGAGGCTGAGGAACTCGGAAGCGTTGTCGGGGAAGTGACTGAACTGCCAGTGGAAGGACTGAGCACGGTGGTCTAAGGTAGGGTGTAGGTGACCATTGGATGGGGTAGTGGTGGCCGCCCGATGGTGCACCCTGCACTATATATTTTTTAATTTTAATTTTTTAATGCGCTCGTCCATATGATCCGTACAAAACCTCTTGGAATATTTTTTTTGCCTCTCAGAGCTTTGCCTCCAAAATCAATGAGTTTTATATGAATCCTAAGTGGAAATGACCTTTTTGATCCAATGGTAGCATCCGTTTGGGCCCAATGTGCTCTAAAATTTTTCTCTCCCCCTGATTTGAAAAAAAAAACACAAACAAACTAGGGTTTGTGTCTCTAAATTGCGGCTTCAAAAAACCTTCAATGAAGCAGCAGTAGGGAGGCTTTGATACCATGTAGGATTTAATGAAATCCAACTCCATAGTCACCAAGATCACCTACATGCAAAATAACCTGTTGAAGGGAAACCAAGAAGGAAGAGGTGGAGCTTGGAAAAACCCTAAACGATCATGAGAGAGAAATAATGCAAAACAATGAAATTGTATTTACAATGAGAATGCAATGTGAAAATAAAAAGAGAGAGCCCGAATATAAAGGCCTCATGGAAGCTTGTAGAACAAGCTGGAAGGTGGTAGAAGATAAGGTTGAGAACTAAGCACTCTTCCACAAAAGGATGAAACATGCTAGAAGGGAACAAACTCCCATGTTGTCAACAACTCATCACTACATGCATTAAATACTAAATATTAAATAAATGCATTAACCTAAGTAAGCTTAAGTAAATAGAATAAATTATTAATAATTAGTTAATTATTTACTCTAACACTGATTACATTTCTAAGTAATCAAACTTAGTCATCTTCTAGGATATTATTGATTAAATATTATATATTTAATTAATTTTTTGTTATCCCCTAGTTAATTAATTCATTTAATTAACTATAGTCTAACTAATAAAATCAAATGATAACCCAAAGTGAAATCATCAATTAAATCCCCATTCCTCTATTAAATTAAATAAATGCAAAAATCAATTTAATTTAATCCCGCATCCCCATTTATTAAATAAAACATTTAATAAATAAATCCCAAAATCTTACACCAATCCCAAAACTCTAAACCAACTCATTCACCCATACTAACCCCACTTAGCCAACTAACTAACCCATCCCATCAATGCTAAGCCATTTACCTCCTAATCCCCTCCTAAGCATGTGCACAACTTTAAACATGGGTTAAGATTTTCTAAGCCAAGCCAAAGTCAAAATTCTTCCCTCACCCTCTTACATTCCTACCCAAGAGCATTAATGGCTTTTACATGCCTTAAATACCCTTAAATGTCTCTTACACCCCTCTTCCATACTCCTCCTCTCCCATTACTCCCTTTGACCCTCCACTTTGACCATCCAATCCCCTTGTGACACTTGTCACAAGGCTAGAGCTTTGAAGAAGCACAATCCATGTGCTCCCCTCTCCTTGTATACTAGCCCTTCCTCACCAATCTCCCATCCTTGCATCTTGAACCTCCATCTCACTACCCCTTAGCCTATAAATTGGACACTTCCCCTCTCAAAAATCATCAACTTTTAATGCAAACTTATAATGCCCCATTAGCGACCACAACATAGCCATTTACATCCTTACCATGTCAAGATCCACACACACCACCATTGTTGAATCTTTCACCCATCTCCATGCTTGATCACCAACCTACCACTTAAAGTTTGAGCATATTTGAGCATGCATCCCTCATCACTGGACACATCTGAGTTATCATAGGTTACACTTGAGGAGCTTACCATTCTTGGTCTGCCTTCCTCTGTAGTGTCTCCTTTTGTCTTATCGTACACGTTGCTTGTTATTTAGTTGTGAATGTTAGATTACATTTGATGTTCTTAGCATACTAGATTTCATAGCTCTACATTTTGGCATGTCCTATGGGACCCCACATTTGGGTCATTTTTATCATTTATTACACTTATGTTTACTAATTAAACCAAATAACATGGTGTGCTCTTTATTTTGCATGTTAGGGTTTTGATCTTGTTTGTAGGTGTATTAGTCTAAATCCAAGCAATGCACTCCATGCAAAAAAATCCATTTTCCAATAGTAAAACCTAACAAAACCTAATTTTTGCAAACCCACAGTTATGAGATTGCAGGAAGAAATTTGTGTGGTTGTGAACTCATGAGCGCATGATTGCATTAATCACAACACCTACCTACCATGTGGCTATTAAGCCCTTCCCCTTCATTCTCGCTCTTCGATATATGCACGAGAACACTTGTTATTGCTAGTGAAACCTACAAGATTGCTCAGCCAAAAACATTAAACCTAGAAATCTTGGTTCAAAACTTCACCTTTAAACCCGCAGTTACATTTGTTAGCAAGAACACCTTTCATACTAGTAGGATTGCTCTATTGTGGGTTTGTACTGTAAGTTTATTTCCTTCAGCCTTTATTTATTTATACTAGTTTTTGTACCATGATCCTAAACTATTTGACTACATTCCTGGGTTGAGGGATCGTAGGTTGACTCTCGTGGGTTTGCTAGTCTTACTAACCTATTTCTGCTAGATTTTTGCAAGAAGGAAAGCTTGCAAGAGTGTTTTATATTTTGATCTTTAACTGTGTCTTTAATATAGAAGATTGTCCTACTTTATTATATGAAAATTGACACAATACATGCTAGAAATGAACATACAACATGACATTCATCTAGATTTTCCTGCAATTATAAGACAAAATTGACATAGAACCCAAAACATATCTAAAACTAAATAGTCTCTTTGGATGATCATATCTTCATATGATACTATTTTTTGAGCCACTAGGACAATCCTCACACCTTCATAAACAGAGTAGTAGGAATTTGAATTGGATTTTCTCTACTTATTCTACTCTCCTTACATTTACACATGAAGATTGATTATTTTCATCCAATTCACATACCAAAAGAGAGAGAGACTACAAAAAGACAAGAAGAGAGAAGCAAAAGACATAATTCAAATAACAGAGGTTGTCAAGTTAACAAGAACTCTTAAAAGGTGTACACAACTTTGTAGGTAGTCGGATAGAAATGTGGTCATGTGGTGGCATTAAGTACAATAGAATCGAAGTGTGAACAATGATATTGCTTTCTGAGCCACCAAGCTAATCCACACATTAATAAAAAAACTTTGATGGTAAAAAAAAATAGAGCTTATCCACAAACGTATTTTAATATTACACAAAGTTTCCTTTAGCACATAAGATGAGGTGCATATTCACCTTTACCTATAATCATGACAATTTTATTTAATTTTTTGGATTCATAGCTTGACCCATATTTTTTCTTATCTCCCTTGAAATCCTCTGTACATGAATAGTCACAAATGTAGACACCTAAATCTAATTACATCGCTAAGTAATCAAATTTAGTCATCTTCTAGGATGTTATTAATTAAATATTTTATATTTAATTAATTTATCATCACCCCCTAGTTAATTAATTAATTAAACTAACTATAGTCTAATTGATACAATCAAATGATAATCCAATGTCAAATTATCAATTAAATCTACTTTCCTCTATTAAATTAAATAAATCAAAAATTTATTTAATTAAATCCCACATCTCCATTTATTAAATAAAATATTTAATAGATAAATCCCATAATCCTAAACCAATCCCAAAACCTAAAACTAACCCATTCACCCATACTAACCTCATTTAGCCAACTAACTAACCCATCCCATCAATGCTAAGCCACTTACCTCCTAATCCTCTCCTAAGCTAACCCTAATCCCCCAACTTTAAGCATAGCTTAAGACTTTCTAACGCAAGCAAAAGTCAAGTCTTCCCTCACCCTCTTACATTCCTATTTAAAATCATTAATGGCTCTTACATGCCTTAAATGCCCTTAAATGCCTCTTGCACCCCTCTTCCACACTCCACCTCCCTCATTACTCCCTTTGACCCTCCACTTTGACCATCCAATCCCCTTGTGACACTTGCCATAAGGCTAGAGCTTTGAAGAAGCACAATCCATGTGCTCCCCTCTCCTTGCATCCTAGGCCTTCCTAACCAATTTCACGTTCTTGCATCCTGACCCTCCATCTCACTACCCCTTAGCCTATAAATTGGACCCTTCCCCTCTCACAAATCATCATCTTTTAATGCAAATTTACAATGAACCATTAGCCACCACAACAATGCCATTTACATCCTTACCATGTCAAAGTCCACACACACCACCATTGTTGAATCTTGCACCCATCTCCACACTTGATCACCAACCTACCACTTGAAGCTTGAGAACATTCAAGACCATACATGCCTCATTACTGGACACATCCAAGTTATCATCGGTTACATTTGAGGAGCTTACCATTCTTGGTCTACCTTCCTTTGTAGTGTCTCCTTTGTTCTTATCATACTATTGCTTGTTATTTAGTTGTGAATATTAGATTAGATTTGATGTTCTTAGCATACTATATTTCATAGCTCTACATTTTGGCACATCTGGTGGGACCCCGCATTTGGGTCTTTTTTAATCATTTATTACACTTATGTTTACTAATCGAACCAAATAACATGGTATGCTCTTTTTTTGCGCATTAAGGTTTTGATCTTGTTTGCAGGTGTATTAGTCTAAATCCAAGCAATGTGCTCCTAGCCACAAAATCCATTTTCCAATAGTAAAACCTAACAAAACGTAATTTTTACAAACCCGTAGCTACGAGATTGCAGGAAAAAATTCATGGGGTTGTGAACCTGCAAATGTGAGATCATGTTAATCACAACACCTACATACCACATGACTATTAAGCCCTTCCCCTTCATTCCTTCTCTTACATATACTTGTTGGAATGCCTATTATTGCTAGTAGGTTCGCTAGTGAAACTTGCAAGATCATTTGATAAAAAAAATTCAACCCAAAAAATCCCAGTTTAAAACTTCACCTTCAAACCAGCAGTTACATTTGTTAGTAGGAATTTCTTTCATACCAATGAGATCGTTTTATTACAGGTTTGAACTGTAAGTTTATTTCTCGTGGCCCACTTTTTCTCTATTTTTCACTAGTTTTTGTACCACCACCCCACACTATTTGACTACTTCCTGTGCTGTGGGATCATAGGTTGACTTCTGTGGGTTTGTTGGTTTTTTCAACTTGTTTCTATTGGATTTTTGCAGGAATGATAACTTGCATGAGTATTTCATATTTTGATCTTTAATAGTGTCTTTCAATATAGAAGATTTTCCTACCTTATTATATGAAAATTGACACAATACACTTTGGAAATGAACATACAACATGGAATTCATCTATATTTTCCTACAATTACAAGACAAAATTGACATAGAACCCAAAATATATCTAAAAATAAATAGTCTCTTTTGATGATCATATCTTCATGTGATACTTCTTTTTGAGCCACCAGGAAAATGCTTACACCTTCATAAACAAAGCAGTAGGAATTTGAATTGGTTTTTCCCTACATATTCTACTCTCCTTACATTTACACATGAGGATTGATTATTTTCATCAAATTCACATACTAAAAGAGATAAAGACTACAAAAAGACAAGGAGAGAGAAGCACAAGACATAATTCAGATTATGGAGTCTGTCAAGTTAACAAGAACTCTTAATAGGTGCACACAACTTTGCAGGCAGTCAGATAGAAATGTGGTCATATGGCAACATGAAGTACAATAGAATCAAAGCATGAACAATGATATTGCTTTCTGATCCACCAAGCTAATCCACACACTAATAAAAAAAATGCTGATGGAACAAAAATAGAGCTTGTCCACAAACATATTTTAATATTACACAAAACTGCCTTTAGCACATAAGATGAGGTGCATATTCACCTTTACCTATAATCATGACCATTTAATTTGATTTTTTGGATTGGCTTTCTAATATTGTTAGCTTTGACTTTCTTTTCATTTTCAATTCTACTAGTGTCCATACAGTTCTTGGCAAGATGTCCAAATTCTATACAAACAAAATGTCTCTTTGTAGTGTCTCTTTTCCTCACGTGATGTTTCACACAATTTGCTCCAATGTGCCCAAACTCACCATAGTAAGAAATCTACACCATGTGTTGTAATCCCACCCAAATGTTGCTTTCATAATTTCCTTTTTTGGGTCCTACTTCTTAGACTTACACTTTGAAGATTTGTGTCCTTGTTTTTTGCAATTGTGACACTTTCCTTCAAACTTTTTTTGTGTGCATTCACTTGCTCTATGACCATGCTTATTTCAATTGTAACACATGCCATTGAATTTTGCTTTACCATTTCTCCAACAATTATTTGATGTATGACCTATCTTACCATAATGATTGCAAGTAGGTCTTTTGTTCTTTTGAGCTCCTTGTTGAGATGATTCACCTTCTTCTATATATCCTAATCCAAATTTTCCTTTGTGTCTATATTGAGTTTTCTCATTCAACTGATTTATGCTTTCTTGAGATTTCATCATTCTCTCATTGGTTTGCTTTTTGATACTGAGATTATTCTACATTCTTTCATTCTTTGTCCTTAGATTGATAAGCTATTGATTTGCATCATTGAGTTGATCAATAAAGTCTGCTTGCTGAATGGATAGTTGTTGGATTTCATTGTCCTTTTCTCCTATCTCTTCTTTGGCTTTGTCTTTTTCTTCCATAACTTCACATAATTTGACTGATTGGATTTCTTGCTCTCTTTTTAGCTTTTTGACTTCTTCTTGAAGATTGGAATTCTTCTCAAGTAGGTCTTTGATTGTTGGATCAACTTCATTTGAATTTCTTTCTAGACACAAGTCTTCAATTCTTTCTTCAATTTAGAGATTGTCATCCATTTTTGTTGCAAGATATTTCCTTCTTTATAATGATTTAGAGATTTTCTTCTTTGGTTTCTTGAGTTGTACAATATCTAATTCAAGATCCATCTTTTCATTCTCAATAGCCTTATCAATCTTATATACCTCCATTTCTTTTGATCTTTTCTCAAGTTGTGAAACTTTTGATGTGAGAACCAATAGCTCTGATACCAATTGTTGGAAATATAAGGTAGGCTAGGTTACTGAGAGGGGAGGGGTGAATCAAAAACTAATAAAACTTTAACTCACTTCACCAATCAAATCCTTCATATATTATTCTGATCTAATTACATGCATGAAATAATGAAAGCAATAAAACATTCATAACACTTTGACTCAAGATATGGTGACCCATAAACCTTCCAATTAGAAAGTAAAACTGCGGGTGGGATGATACCCACAAGCTTTAGTAATACAATATAAAGTTGGCTTGTTAAGGCTTACAATTGACCATTTTTGGTGATCTGCCCTATTAGGAGCAATAAGGACTGTTAGGTCACCTTGTTAAAGGATTTACAAACATATAGTGAAGTATGCACTCTATTAGGAGATTTAGCAAAAGATTGTTAAGTGCACTTGGTTAAAGGATTTGATTAATGCACCTGTTAGAATGAATCAGTGGATAATCTTTGATCTACAACTATGATTTTGCTGAATGAGATTCCTTGAATTACAATGATCACCTAACTATGATAGATAAGTCTATACTTTACCATATACTTCTTATAGCCTTCAATTCACACTCTTTTGCTTATACTTTTCACATATACTCAATTGAATTACATGTTTGGATATGATACAATACATTACCTATATATCAATCCAATTAACTACTTACTAGAGTTGGCTAAAATACCAAATTCATCATAACTCACAAAGTTGGCCCATTGCTATAATTTGGATTTAGAAGACAAACTCAGTGATGTTTTGACACTCGATAAAAATTGTTAATGCTTGGCATGCTATGGCACTGAATTGAAGTTGAAACTTGGTTCATACTAACCACTTCAAGTAGCATGAAGTTGTTCAACTCTGTATGACTCAATGAATACTGAGTAACTTGATAGATATAGAATCACTCAGTTGATACTGTATGACTTAGTCAGCATTGGATTCACTTTGTTAACACTACGAGCTTGGTAGACACTGTAGAACTTGATTAACACTACAGAGCTCGGTTAACACTAAGATCTCCATCACTTCTACTAGATAGCTCAGTAGACATTGCTATGCTCGGGCTATACTATAAACTATCTCAGATGCTTGGTAGACACTATGAAGCTTGACATGAACTACATTCAGACAACTTAGCTTAGTAGCAATTGAAATACTTGGTTAACACTATTCGATAAATGATAAGCTTGATAGCAACTATAGAGCTTACTAGCAATATAACCAATTGATTAAGTGTCTCCTTTTGTCTTATAATACATACGTCTTACTATTTAGTTGTGAATGTTAGATTAGATTTGATGTTCTTAGCATACTATATTTCATTGCTCTATACTTTGGCACGCTCGGTGGGACCCCACATTCTAGTCATTTTTATTATTTATTACACTTATGTTTACTGATCAAACCAAATAATATGGTGTGCTCTTTATTTTTCATATTATGGTTTTGATCTTGTTTGTAGGTGAAATAGTCTCAATCCAAGCAATGTGCTCCCAACCACAAAATCCATTTTCCAATAGTAAATCCTAACAAAACCTAATTTTTGCATAGTCGTAGCTACAAGATTGTAGAAAGAAAATCATAAGGTTTCAAACTTGTGAATGCAGGATCATGTTAATCACAACACCTACCTACCACATGGATATTAAGCCCTTCCCCTTAATTCCCACTCTTCTATATACCCGCTAGAACACTTGTTATTACTAGTGGGTTCATTGGAAAAACTTGCAAGATCACTCAACAAAAATGTTCAACCCAAAAATCCAATTCAAAACTTTAGCTTCAAACCCATGGTTACATTTGTCAATGATATTGCCTTTTATACTAGTGGGATCACTCTACTACAGGTTTGCACTGTAATTTTATTTTTTGCAACTCACTTTTTCGTGGTTTCACTTGAGGAGCTTACCATTCTTGGTATACTTTCCTCTGTATTGTCTCCTTTTGTCTTATTGTACATACTATTTTTTGTTTAGTTGTGAATGTTAGATTAGATTTGATGTTCTTAACATACTAGATTTCATAGCTCTACAATAAAAACCTTTCAAATTATGACATATCCCTCTTTTCTCTTTTTCAAAGCAATCATGTAATATTTTTGTTTTGCACTTGGCTATGTCTAGAAACTCATCATCATTCCCACCCACAATAAGAATCGATCACCACCATATGCATCGATCAAAGGCTTTTCTCCACCCCAACTCTTCCAAAATACTGCGAAAACAATCCTTGTAATGCCATCTATATGCCAGGCAATGTGTAGTTAACAACTTCTAAAAGATCTACTTGTTAGTTATTGTCAAAGCAACATTGGAGCACCACAACTACTATTGCGTCTATTTTCTTTCATATCCTTCTCATATGAATAAAAAAAACCCTTGTTATGTACATGAATGAAAAATGTTGATCCACAAAGGATACAAATGACTCTTCTAACAATTACCATGCATCATAGAAATAGACACAATTTTCTTTGTAATTTTATATTAAATTTTGCAAAGTTGTGAGTACCTTTTATTCCATTTTAATTGACATTTACAAAAGATATATTAGACAGAGACTATTCTTATTTTTCATATACATTATGGACAAACATGTGCTATGCATGTATTTCACATAGATTTTCATAGATAGATATCTTACTTTTGTTTAGGATTTTAGATTTGAAAGAAATTATTTTAATAAAATTTTAAAAATTATTTGTTAGTTAAGTATCAAGTTGCTAAAAATATTGAATAAAAATCAATGGAAAAGCTTATTGACATATTCTACTTGTTGAGCAAAAAGATAAATTAGAAGTTATATTATTAAAATCAATTTCAAATACTACTTAGTTTTATTAGTAGAATTTGAAATTAAGAGCTTTCTTAAATTTCAATTATAAATTTTAAAGATATTGTAATTTCTTAAATGTTTATGAAATTTCAATTTCAATTTTACTTTTCTTCATTGACTGAGATATGCTAGTTATGTAGAATATGTAATCAACCTTTTTGTCTTAGTGTGTCTTTGTTCCTTAGTATTCAATACAAACACATTTTGATCTTTCACACAACTTGCACTAATTTGTAACTACTTGAGATTAATATATTTAGAGATAAAGGAAACCCTAAATTTTAAATCAAGTCTCTTAAATATCCATTCTAAATTTATTTATCTTAGCTATTAGATGAAGTAAATATGCATGGCATACAATATCTATAATTTTCTTTTAACATAACATACAACAAATTGGTACTAACCTTATAACTGATTATGCACTAAAGAATGTCTAAATGTATTTTCAATTTAGGTAAGTGTGGACTTTAGTAGTCCACGAGATCTATTCCAAAGGTATCTACAATTTTGTTTAATTCTCTATTTTGTTTCATTTTGTTTCACTTTTTTTAAAAATCTATATAATTATTTTACTCTATTGATATATAAACATATAATATAATGTAGATTATGTAAATTTAAAGCTAATATATGAATAATCGTCTACATCAAATCAACTATTTTTAATTTTCAACTTTAATGCCTCTAAAAAATATAAGTAACAGATGCAACAAAAACTCTATAGATTCAATAAGGCATTACTTGTGTATCTTCTTAAGCTTTATTTTGAATGTTGTATGCATCATAGGAAAGATACAATGATTTACAAATAAATTGAAGGTGGGTGTTTCATTTGTTTGTGTTAGTATATTTGTTGTATTATTTTGAACTTTATGTCAATAACTAACTAGTCATGGCCTGTTCATTTATAGTTTAACATTTCTACCCTCTCTTTTAATAACAATTATCTAAGGCTATATTTTCTTTGTCACTAAATTTGATGGATAAAAGGAAAGGAAAATTAGTAACCTATATCCAATTTGAATTTTTTATAGGAAAATAATTCTCTTAATATTGTACTAAATTCTTATTGATTAATAATAAAAAATTAATGTAATTATATAATTTGAACATTTCAAACTAGTAAACAATATTTCTAACTTCAAGTATGTCATTGAATTTTAAATTTTTAGGAAAAAATTATCACATGTCAAAATATATTTGGTAAAGGTATCTATGGGTTGTGAGTTATAGATATTGTGTATCATGTTTCTATTTGTAGACAAATGCAAGCAAATAAAGTCCATCCCATTGAGAAGATAGAATTTGTGAAAATATCTGTCTATTTTGCATTTCTAAGAAGTGTTTAATTGAATTAAAATTAGTTAAAGTAACCAAATTGTTTTGAAAAAACTTACTAATTTTTATTGTAAACTTTTGTTTTTGAAGATTTTTTTTTTTTTTTTTTTGTATTTCATATTATTTACATTTCAAAAATAAGTTTGAGTTATATAGATTTTATATTAATCACTATTGAATTATCAACATAAACTTATACATCTTAACATTAAATACTAAAGTGGTATTTTGCCTAGTGTAGGTTTTATATGATACAATTTGAAAATATTGATGTAAGAAAAAATATTTCAAGATTAAGTGTTTATTGAATTTTAATTTGTGATAGATTCAGGATTCTAAGAATGTGTGACCAAATTTATATTCAAAGTCCAAGTCCTCAGTGGGATTGTCCACTCATTGGTTTAATTGAATCATCAACATTGGAAAATGTGTTTGTCATAGAATGCCCAAATGTTGAGAGATTATTGTGCATTGTACTTGGTCATTGTGCATTGTACTTGGTCAAGAATTATTAGAAAATAAATCTGGGTTAGCACATTATGTAGACATTATTTCTAAATTCCTCACCAATTGCATGGACCTTGTAGAAAATAATGAAATTGTAAAGCAATTGGGAACTACAAATGTGAGGCCCTACTTCAAACCTCCTAATGACTATGACACATACATTGACATGTATGTGCCAAAGATGAGTAATGCCCTCATTGGTGGCTTGCTCTCCCTTGAATCTCTAAGCTCATGTGATGTAACAACATGTGTTTATTATTCCCTAAACATTGTAATAAGCACTAAGGAAAGGCTATTGTAGATCATGCACTGTATGCTCACCATTATCAATTTTCTCTAGCCAAAGGTGTCTAGAATCTCATATGTCTACAATGTAATGATATACTTTCAAATGCATATGTATCCTATTGTAGTTTCACCTTATGTACCCACTACTTGCTCAAGGATTGTGCCTTCTAGTAGTTAACTTATGTAAGTTGTAGAAGATTATTCAAAAAGTGGCTGTCATGGATCAACATATAATACTTATATGTACATATTCAATAAAAATATTTGTATACATATTTGTGCATTCACAAAGATGCTTTTTAGGACCCTACTAAAGGAAAAAGAATTTGAATGATATGTTTCTTAAGCCCTAATTAAAAGTGTGTTTTGAAGAATTATTTTCAAATGTGAAAAAGCACAAAATAGTTCTTGCAGAGTACCAAAGCCCTTGCAAATAATGGTCTCAGGCCGCATTTTTAAATATCATATCAAATTGTTGTGCATTTAAAACAATGTATATGGTTTCATAGGTATTCATTCTATGTGACATATTTGCTATTTCTTTTCACTACATAACTTGTTCTTTGTATGAACTATAATACACACATATTTTCCCTTATTGGAATTGGCATAATAACTTTCTAAACTTCTAGATATGATTTGGCTACTTCTATAACTCCACAATGTCTTTAGGAAAAAAATTGTAGACAAATAAGTTTTTTCATTAGATTAGTTATTTCTTTGCTAAACAATTGAAATATTAATTACATATCTTTGCAAATTTATAATGCATTTTATTTCAATCAATACAGATCAATTCTATTGTGGAAGGGAATACTTACAATGTTTCTTTCCTCTCACCATTTAGATTAAAGTGGCAGCCCATTTACAATTATAAAAACATACAGATCTTAGCAAACAAAGTCTGAGATAGGCATTTGACAATAAATATCACAATTTTTTGTCATTAAAATGTGGTCACAAATCCTTTATTTGAGAGTGGATTGTTATATTTATTACAGAGGAATATATGCACTTAATAATGATATTAAAATGGCCAATGAATCGAAACCCAAGAGACACGCTCCTCATGCAACTTCTTGTTAAAGTATTTACAATGACCAAAAAAATTTACAGATGGATAGATGAATAGGTTTTTTAGGACCCTACTAAAGACAAAAGATTTTAAACTATACATTTCTTAAGCCCTAAATTACAAGTGTGTTTTGAGGCATTATTTTCAAATGTGAAAAGGCACAAAATGGTACTTATAGAGTACGAAAACCCTTGCAAATAATAGTCTCAAGCCACACTTTTAAATATCATCTCAAAATGGTTATACATTTAAAACATTGTATATGGTTCCATCTAGGTATTCATTCTATTTGACATATTTGTTGTTTCTTTTCATTGTAAAAGTTGTTCTTTGTATGAACTATAATAGGCACATGTTTTCTCTAATTGTAATTGGCATACTAACACTATAAACTTCTAGATATATGTTTTGGCTACTTCTATAACCCCACAATGTCTTTAGGAAAAAAATTGCAGACAAATAAGATTTTCCATTGGACTAGTTGTTTCTCTATGCTAAATAGTTGAAATACTAATTACATATCTTGGTAAATTTATAGTACATTTTCTTTCAATTGGTACAAATCAATTACAATATGCCTACCTGATAGAAAAATATGCGTGATGTAATATACCAAGAGGAAAATTAGTTGTAGATTTGTTGCATAACAAAGCTTGGATTCCATATGTGACTTGAAAACAAAACCCATAGTAGATGTCATAATTGTAATGAAGCATAACTTTGTCTGATAACACAAATAACAAATACATATACTCTAACATTTTCTTAAATTTTTGAAATTTACAGACATAAAGTCACAATAAACATAAAGAAAACAAGAAATATACTTTTCCTAAATGCAAGTTCACGAATAGTTGGGTTCCATAGATATTTCTCAACATTACTATTTGCAAAGTCAAATACAAATGGAAAGATCACACAAAATTACAATACTCCAAACCAGAAAGCATGGCAATCAAATTAATTGATATTGTGCTACAAAATTTTAACAAATCTATAATTTTAGTTTCTTAAAAAATGGAACAAGACAAACACTAATGCAAATCCCTTTTAAAAACATCTGACATTGTCAAAATTCTTGAAGAACATGGATTATACAGGTTTCATAACTTCAAATACAATGTTAGTGATTTCTTATTTGATACATTTGAATATTTATTCAAATTTGTACACATTTATTGAAATATGTAACAAAAGGTTATATTTCTTCATCGGTTGCCTCTCCAAGGGTGATGAGGAAGCTAGAAATGCATATAACCATAAATTACATCCTGAATCTATGATAGAGCTCCATAATGTAGAAGATGTTGATACTTAATTAAGTAGAATGCGACTATCTGTAAAATAAAACAAAAAAAATGAAGAATTTTTCATATGTACTAGTTGTCAAAGTGGCTTAAGATTCATATTTTTGTTTGGTATTCCACTAGTGGGAAACAATATCTACACTTCAATCATAGACTTGATTATGTACCATACAATATCATGTTCCATGATGTAAATCCTTTGTGTGGGCATTTTAAACCACTAGTAGACAGTATGTCCAAAAAATATACTCGACCAAGCATGAACCTACATGATAAGAGACAAGAATGAAAAACATTGTAGCTCTTAAAAAAAAAAAAAACAAAAGCAAATTCTGAGAGAAGTAGTCTACCATGCAATTATACAGTGAAAACCAATGATAATCCAATCAAGAAAACCTTTCTTGTTACAAAAAGGCTAATTAGGAGTGAAGGAAAAAATCTAAAAAGAAGTATAGTGAATAATGACAACAATGAAGCTGCACAATTTGATGGCCAAATTGAATTTCAAATGCAAACATAATTATCTCTAACAATGAATACCATAAGGCCATAAAAAAGAATAACTCTACCACCAATAGAGAAATATATAGCTAAAATAGAGGATACACCAAATCATGCTTGCTTAATTTCTCAACTACTCAATTTCAAGAAGGATATAAAAAAAAATTAAGAAAAGACAAAAAGATGCACACTACAACTTAACAAAATCATACTTCACATTTTTGAATGACAACATATGCAAAGCATGCAAGATTTTGTTGAAGAAACAAATAATCCCAAAATTTGTCTTTCTTAACCTTGAGTTTCATGTTCTTTCTTTATTCTTAACATTCCAGACATTGCTGCCCATGTCATGAAACTGCCACTTTTCTAGCATTACTTTATCAACTTGGTACCGTTTCTTCTCCTTCATTGTTCAATTTGTTTTTTATTTTCAGGATACTATGTTTCATGGACATCAATACATCTTAGAACTATAGCACTGTTTGAGCTTGTGAAAGGCATAGATATCTTTATTTTTGTTGCCATACTTTTGATGAACTAACAACTTGAATTCTTGAAGAAGGGTAGTATAATGTATTATTTGTTGAACACTACATTCTATGTTCTTTTGATCTTGCTTCTGATGATCTTTCCAAATAAATAGTTTCAAAAAAAAAAGTTTTGTCAAATGACACAATACATACCTTGTTTTGTATTGATATAAAATTTGTAAATCAATTAATTAGAAGAAAATGTTAGAACACTTTAGAATAACTAACAGGTGGAGTGAATCAGTTATCCAAGGTCTAAATGTATAAATAAAACTTTTCAGTACTGCAACTTATTCTTATGCATGCATTGATCATTCAATATCTTAAACATATGCATATTGTTGTCTTATGTCAAAATAACTTTGCAGAAATGTAAACATGCAATACCAAAAAATCAATTGCAGATTTTGACACAAAGATTACATGTGGAAACACAATTTGGAAAAAACCATTAGTAACATGGTACCAATTTTCACTCTTCTAAAGTGAGCCCTTTGAGGAGCCAACCCTATTAAAGGTTACAATGCACACTGTTAAATGTGACCTGGTTAAAGGATTTCAATCACCCTATTAGGAGTGAGCCTTATTAGAAGACTTTAGAACATTCTATTAGAATGTCACCCTATTAAAGGATTTACAAATGAATGTTAGGTCAATCTTAGTCCAAAGGATTTATCCAAAATGATACAATTTTTAGAGAGTAATAGTAGGACTTGATTTGATAACAATAACTACTCACTTACACATTACATATCTCACATTTAGTCCTCCATTTTGCTTGGCATTCATCTTCTTCATCTCTAACAACTTCTTCATGCTTCAAGTCTTCATCACTGTAATGCCCCACTAGGGAGCCCAAAAGAAATAAACCTAATATGTTACAAAGTTTACTTGATGCAGGAGCATCTTGCATTGGAAAATTATTGAAAAAAAAAAAAAAAAAAAATTGAAAAAGAAAAAAAGGAAAAAATAAATAAAAAATTTGTGGAGGAGAGAGAAAGTGACAAAAATTAGAGGAGAAATAATAAAAAAATAAAAAGGAGAAAAGAAAGGAAAAGAGGATTTTTATTTTTGAGGTGCATAGGTGGCATAAATAGAAAAATAAAAAAAAATAGTTGTCATTACATTAATCGAGGTGTGTAGGTGGCATCTTAGAAGCTTGTGGAAAGTTTCTTAAATCTTTCATTTAATATTTTTTGTGATCCATAAAGGAAATGTAATTTTCTAATTGGGCCACATGGTGGTGCTTAGTTGTAATTCTAGAAGGTTATGGAAGTTTTAGAAGGTTGTGGATATTGTGTAGGAGGAATTCTAGAAGGTTGTGGATAAGTCATGCATAGGGTGGTAAGTGCCTATTTAAGCAAGGCATATGAGCATTTATAATCAAGCTCAAGGAGTAACTTGAGGAGTGGAAGCTCAAGGAGAAGTTTGAGAAGTAGAAGCTAGAAGGCGTGAAGACTTCAAGGTGTGAAAACTCTAAAGGTGTAGCTCTTCAAGTAGAAGTTATTGGTGAAGCTCTTGGTGTGAAGACTCTTATTTAGGATTTCTCTTATGTTGAAGAAGTCATATCATCTTGTGGGTGTTGTAAGGATTTTTCAAGTATAATAAAATTGCTTGTGAAGCATTTTTTTTATTTCTCTTCATCTCCATATTGTTGCACTCTTGGTTACGAGTTGGTAAGGGTGGTGTGGCCCTCTATCAAGTGGTATCAGAGCAGGAGTTCCTGAGTGTACAAGCAGATCGTCGAAGTATAAGGTAGTTTGTACCAGGACCTTGGTTGGGCAAAGTTTATCAGAGCTTGTGGATTGCAAATCCGTTTTCCTAGACTTGTGATGTGGTTCCTGATTGTTTGTGCAAGGTGGCAGGTTGCGATCTGACTTGTAAACAATTTGGTTGTCACAAGGAGCGTGGGAAGGATTTGTTGCAGAGGGTTTACGAAGATCTTGGGAGATGGCTCCAAGAGGATTGGACCATAAGATGATTGCAAAAATTCATGATATAGTGGAGAGAAATTTTTCTAAGATGTTTTCTTGGTTGGATGATAGATTGGCTGATCAAGTTAAGGAGGTTCATGAGAGAAGATGACATTGTAAGGTTGAGGTGGAAGAGGTTGGTTTTGCTAATCAGTTTGTGGAGTCTGATGCAGAACTTGCAGAGCAACTAGAGGTTGTTGCTGAAGATATTCCTAATTTTGTTGATGTTGGAACAGAGGTTGGTTTTCATGATCAGTTGGTTGAGTCTGACACGAAGACTGTAGAACATTTGGTCACGGATGATCTAGTTGATGTTGGTGGTGACTTGAATGTTGCAGAACACTTGGTCATGGATGATCCAGTTGTTGGAGGTGAGTTATGTATTGTAGAGCATCTTGTTGTGAGCAATGAGGTTGTTGGTGTTGACATTTTGGCATGTGTTGATGGAGATCTACATGTGGCTGTTGATGTGGGGTTTGTTGCTATGGGTGTAAATTCACTAGTTGCTGATGTGGATGAGAGTTTTCTTTTGACGCATTATGTTCAGTTTGTTCCTGGAAATGAGCATGTTAAGATGCTGGTGTGGAGGATTTGCATGGTGGTTTTGTTGTCCCTATTGAGGTGGAAGCCTTTGGTGAAGATGAAGATGGTTGTAGATTTTCTTTTTGGCGTCCAAGTGTGGGACACACTTTTCTTTCTACCGGGGGAGTCTGATGCAGGAGCATCTTGCATTGGAAAATTATTGAAAAAAAAAAAAAAAATTGTGGAGGAGAGAGAAAGTGACAAAAATTAGAGGAGAAATAATAAAAAAATAAAAAGGAGAAAAGAAAGGAAAAGAGGATTTTTATTTTCGAGGTGCATAGGTGGCATAAATAGAAAAAAAAAAAAAATAGTTGTCATTAAATTAATCGAGGTGTGTAGGTGGCATCTTAGAAGTTTGTGAAAAGTTTCTTAAATCTTGCATTTAATATTTGTTGTGATCCATAAAGGAAATGTAATTTTCTAATTGGGCCACATGGTGGTGCTTAGTTGTAATTCTAGAAGGTTATGGAAGTTTTAGAAGGTTGTGGATATTGTGTAGGAGGAATTCTAGAAGGTTGTGGATAAGTCATGCATAGGGTGGTAAGTTCCTATTTAAGCAAGGCATATGAGCATTTATAATCAAGCTCAAGGAGTAACTTGAGGAGTGGAAGCTCAAGGAGAAGTTTGAGAAGTAGAAGCTAGAAGGCGTGAAGACTTCAAGGTGTGAAAACTCTAAAGGTGTAGCTCTTCAAGTAGAAGTTATTGGTGAAGCTCTTGGTGTGAAGACTCTTATTTAAGATTTCTCTTATGTTGAAGAAGTCATATCATCTTGTGGGTGTTGTAAGGATTTTTCAAGTATAATAAAATTGCTTGTGAAGCATTTTTTTTAATTTCTCTTCATCTCCATATTGTTGCACTCTTGGTTATGAGTTGGTAAGGGTGGTGTGGCCCTCTATCATTACTAAACTATTTAAAAAGAAGAAGAAGTTTAAACAACATCAAAGTAACAATAATGTGAAAGCAATATATACATACACATCAAGAACACGTAATCAATTACAAATAGAATTTCAATTCCTCAAGGGTTCCTTCACATTGAGTCACATTTAAGAAAGTTTTTATTAATAAATTTAAGTCTCAATTACAATGTCCATAATCATAAAATGAATAAACACATACATAGTCATATAAGCAAATGCATAAGTACAACTAATAATATGAAAGCACATCTAATGAATAACATCTACTGCACATGTCACAAGGTATGTGAAAATAGATACATGTACATCAATATAAAATACAATATCCTATAGGATCTCAAAACACATGATACATAGATATATCAAATGAAAAGATGTCTTCAAGATAAGAGGAAGAATGATAATGGTACCATTGTATCAATGAGCATCCAATAACTAGCAATGTAAGGGGGACCCAAATGGTAAGAATACACTACCTCCCAACCATGTGGTCACCTAATCAGGCTCCCACTCCCACCATACAAGATAGAAAATGTACAATCCACACACAAATAATCAAATTATAAAATAATCCTAGGCAATGAATCCTAATAACCAAAACTACCTCAAGGGTAACACAAACTACTTAAGAAGAAGAGATAATCAAAATCAAAAGGACACTTATTCCAATACTAACATCTCATACCAAGTCAACATACAAATACCAAGACCAAAAATATACAACCATCTCAAAATCAATGTCAAGTGTCACAAACACAATGACCAACATATAATAACTATTATCAATAAAAGTAAACTACCAATTACTAACTCCAACAATAAAAACACCACCAATGAATAAGTGATTATTCATTAATAAAATTCAACTTTCAATAATAAATGACATCTAATCAATGAGTAACAACTCACAAAAAATACACCCTCAAAAGTAATATCCAACAAGTATAACACTAGAGGCAAATATAAGAAAACCATGAAGGAGACTCAAGATACATACTATGGAGTGTCATTACATTAGCCAACTCTAAGGTTACTCTAGAAGTCTCTCAAGACCCCGACCCCCTAGTGACTCTATACAAAACTAGAATACCCTCTCATGAAGATGAGGAAACTGGTCATACCTCTCAAGTTATCATCTCCATCTCATCCTTAGTCTATACAAGCACTCAAGATAGCGATGATCAAAAATCTCTAACTTATCTTTCTAATGTATCTCAAGGAAAAGGGCTCGGCAATATATTTTAATTACTATGTTATCACTTGTTACACAATTGACAATGAGTTATTTTGGCAGCCACTTTGGGCCCCGACTCCCATTGCAAGCCACTCCCATAGACATGCACCTAGACTACCTTCCCAAAAATCACAAACCACGATAGTGTACCATTCCACAAGAGTAATATTGATTGAATTTGGTTCTTTTATAGGCAACCCAAAAAATAATATTGGTTCTCAAAACCCAAGTTCTCATAATTGCTCAATAGCATAAAACTCATAAAACACAAATCTCAATTCAAATAATAAAGTTTATCATGACATCGAGTCAAATAATCATAAAAGAAATCTCAAAAACCACTTCTAGTTCACATCTTAACTTGGCCAACTGAACACAAAGAAAAGCCATTATGAAAATAAACATCGCAAGACTATAAATAGAATATTAGAAAATACATAGTTTTCAGCCACATGATATAATTCCACCAATTTCTCTTGTTTAGTTTGGGTCATAAGGATGTGTTTAGAAATTAAGTAAGAATATAAATGTTAATATAAATTGTTATGCTAATATACTTTTTAAAAACAATAAGTATTTAAATATCCAATCTTTTTGTGCATATAAAATATCATATAATATTATCATGTTATTAATTTAAATAATCTTAAATCATAAATGATTTAATTAATAACATAAATGTATATTATTAAATTACATACTAATATCAATTTCATTTCTAAAATATTAATTTAGCTTTTATTTAAGTCCAATATTAATATTTATTTTTCCTTTAATTCATAATGCAACTAGAAATAAAATTATAAATTTAATTTAATTATTTATAATTTCACTCATAAAGTCAAATAGTTATTAACTAAATGATTACAAAGTGAACTCTACCACAACTTCTCTTAAAATATAATAAAATTTTAAATATTTATTTATTAATTTCCCTCTTGCATTAATAATTATAAAATCATTTATATGCAACTAAAAGTTTAATGAAACTTAAATAATCACTAATACTAACATTCACTATATAAGTAAATGGATAATATTTATTTCATTTAGAAATTAATAAATTATTATTATTATTTTTAAATAAATAAATTTGAAAATTAAATTATATTTTTATAAAATAAAAATATGCAATTACTATTTTTGCATGTCTTTGATCTCTCAAATCATGCAAGCATACTATACTTAGTTTTATGTTTTTAGCATATTTGTTTTCACATGGATGAAACCTTACTATACTTAGCTTTCTATTTTTAGCATATTTGTATTCACACGCATGTAACCATACTATACTTAGCTTTCTATTTTTAACATATTTGTTTTCACATGCATGTATACGTTAAGTTACAATGTGCTTTGCTTTCAATTAAACTTTTACTTTCTAAATAAATATTGCAATTAAATTATTTTAGATGTAAGAAGAATATTCATTTATATTTAGAAAATTCATGATAATCACATGATTTTAATTACAAATTTAAAGTTGAAACCCAAAATGTTCAATTTATTATTTTCTTCCAATTTTCAATAATCAAATTTTCGTTATATTAGAAAGGGGTTATAAGAATACATTCACAATAATTTCCTACAGTTTTTCTATAATTTTTCTCAGTCAATTTTTCTTGATTAACAAGTTTTCCTTTTTCAAAATCTACAACATAATTCTTTATTCAACAATCAATACAGTAAATTAATAAGCAATATGCAAACACCCAAGAAGACACGAAGTAGATAGATCTTTCAATAAAACTCTGTAATGGGTGTTCAAACCCTACCTCAAAATCACAACTAAAATATGAGACAATCTGTGAATGCATGCAAATCTAAACCCTCTAAAACTTTCAACAATTCTTTTGATCTAATTCTGAATTTTCGCTCCCAAAACTTCAAAACCACAACTAAAATATGAGACAAACTATGAATGCATGAAAATCCAAACCCTCTAAAACTCTCAACAATTCTTTTGATCCAATTCTAAATTTTGCTCCCCAAAACTTGTGTGATTGGAAAATGCGCTCTA
Organism: Cupressus sempervirens; assembly: GCA_028749045.1. NCBI lineage: Eukaryota > Viridiplantae > Streptophyta > Pinopsida > Cupressales > Cupressaceae > Cupressus > Cupressus sempervirens. The sequence continues at coordinate 144,244,785 of CM053792.1, forward strand.
GATCTCTAATAAAGGGTTCTCCCCTAAATTAGGACTCTAATTGTGTAATCACAAGAGAAAAATCACTATCAATTACTGTTTATTACTTTATTACCTTTTACTTTTTCATGCACAACTCTTTTAAATATTTAAGTACAAAATATCTTAATTTAAATAATTAGCTTTCTCTCTTTCATTAATTTTCGAAGCATTTTTAATAATATATTTATTAATTTAATTAATAATATTATTTAGAATTTATTATTAAAATGAAACTCCTACATAATTATCATTAAATTAAATAAATATAACTACGCCATAATTAGAACTATAACTTTATCTTTCAATTTCATTCTTTCATATTTTATTTTTCTCTAGTTTATTAATTAGTGCAAGCACTAATTAAAGCATAATTTATTATTTAAATTAATAATAATAATCAAAGCTCATTGTTTAAATGCAACTTTAATTTAATTATTATTAAATAAATAATTATAATAAAGTAATATTAAATCTTTAATATTTTAATTCTCTTTTTGTCCAATTTCTTAAATTAAACTTTTAAATTAAATATTTTAAACTGAAGTACATATTTAATTAATTTATAATTAATTAAATATCACAATATTCTAATTTCTCTTTAACCAATTTTCTTAAATTACGCTTCTAAATTAAGATTTTTAAATTAAAGCACATATTTAATTAGTTTTTAATTAATTAAATATTTTCATGCTTTAATATTTTTTTAATCAAATAATATTTAATTATATGATTAACCCAAATATTATAATTAAATCATTTACCAAATAAATCACATAGCGAAATCCACATAAAAGCAACATTACCAAAACAAACCGAAACTCAAAATCAAACAATATAGACAAAGATAAACTCACAGGTTTTAAAAAAGGTGCAAAGTTAGTTACGATTCCTCCTTGCAAAACAAGTATTTATGCTATCATTGGGATTGGACCTGAACATTATCTCCCCATTCTTACCATTGAGTTATTGTGATAGGGCACGCTCATCTTGGCAATTCAGGGAAGTCGATGCTTGATACCTACATTCTCCATAAAAGATGAGCATGTACATGTCTATAAATATATCTAAACTAAACAAGCAATGACAATGAGTGGTACATTGTGTAGATCCTAGCTAGCAAGTGACTATGACTCCCTCCCTTAACCACATCAAACATGATAAACAAAAAGATAAAATAGACACATGCACCATACACATGCAAGTATGGGGTAAGTACCATAATAATTATAAGTCAAACATCAAATACTTAGATAAAATAATGCATCATCACGAATATGAGGTAATCATCATTAAAACATCATCTAACATTGCTATGCAAGAAATCACATTTACTAACTATGAATCATTAAAGCATCATTAATGCACTAGTAACCATAATCATTAAACAACACATGAAATATAGTCAACTAAGTAATCATCGTTGATATATCTCTAGTTCAAGTTATGAAATAATATCCTTGAAACTAACGCATCCATGAAATAAGCATAAAAGAGTTTGGTAAATATAATTGAAAAGAAAACTATAGGTGGGCACTACAATCACCTTAAGCCTTCTTGCTTTGTATGCCAATTGCAAACTCTATTATTTAGCAACCATATGAAGCAACACCTTAGACTTCTTATTTTCCTTAGGTTCTCGCACATCACAACAATTGCTTTTGGCCTGTTATCTCTATAAATAGAGAATTTAGGTCTTTTGCCACTTAACCACAATTGTCCATTCTAGGATTAGGTCATATTCATTGAATCTAACCATCTTTCCATTTTATTCCCTTCTAGAAACTTCCTCTACAATTCTCTTTGAATTCACCTCAAAATGGTTTATCTTGAATTCTGTGTCACTATCTCATCATATTAATCTTCCACACACTTCACACAATTCAAAAAATCAACTTTGTCAGCTTAGATTTGTTAAATATTTGATCTAACACATGTTAATGGCACTCAACAATAGCGCTCTATTTTCTCGACAAACAATGCCTTCTGATGCTCGACCAATACTGGGTTGCTTGGCATCCACTAAGTCTTTATTGGTGCTTAGGACATACTAACTTTCTTCACTAAAAACAAACTAGATTTCTCTTGCTCGACACATACTAAATTTCTACTTGGCTTCAACCAATTTTATGCTCGACCTACACTGACTTTGCTTGGCTTCCAGTATTTACTCGGTCAGGCTTGGTAGACACATTTATTTACTTGGCCTCCTAGTATTTGCTCAAGTATATTTTCATTATAGCCTTAAGTAGGTAAACAATACACTATATCATCAATGTCTTACTTGGTCTTAGTGCTCCTTTTATACACCATATAACTCAACCTTTCTCTAGGTTCTCTTGTTATCCTTTCTTTTCAAATCTTCTTCATAAATCAAACAAATTATAGTACTCAGACCAAAGTAAGCAATTGTATTACCAACAAGTAGTAGGTTTGACATCAGTGACAAAATAATGATTATTCCATGATATGTTTCATCAATCTTCTTTACTTCAACAATCTCCTTTCAACACAAAACATCTAAATATTTTACTTCAAAAAGCTCTCACAACATTATTTGTTTTGGCTACATTATCCTTTAAGCATCATAGTCATAAAAGCGCTTGCAAATACAAAATATTTTGCATATCATAGCATAATTATGCATGGTGATTTTGAACATATTTTATTTTGTGATGTGTGGTTTCCTAATAAATAATTTCAAAAAAATATGTGTTTTGTGTGTTGTGGTATTACTATTTTTTATTCACATGGTATTGTAAATGTATTTTATGTTATAAAAAGGTTGTAGATTATGATACAAAACATATGTTATTTTGTATTGATCAACGATTTTTTAATAAATATAGAAAAACAAAACTATGTAGGTTTTGAAGCTGGAATTCATCTTAACATGATTTGTTTTTCCCATACAATTCTTGAAGCTTCATTGCCAAAATGAAGAGTTTTAAAAATATTGTTTTGGTTGTCATAGCGTTATTAGTCCATGCCCTATTTGTAAAGCGTTATTAACCATAATGTATTTTTTTTAATCATAAAAAACCATCTGCCTTTTGTATAACTAAAGAATTTGTTAATAAATGTATTGAAACAAAACAACATATGTTTTTCTTGTCATGTGATGCATGGTTGCCAAATAAATAGTTTCAAATAATGTGTGTTTTAAGTGTCATCGTATTACTATTTTTTTATTAGCATGGTGTTGTCAAACATACATTGTTTTATGAGATGAACAAAACAATGTAGGTTTTGAAGTTGGAAGTCTTCACAACATTATTTGATACTGCAACTTGATTGTGTTGCTATAGCAATGTTCCTTATCTCTAACCTTTTTTCACATTTTGTTACAAAATATTGTAACATTGAGTTTCGTGCTCTTTCTATGTTCTTAAGATACAATATATTGTTGCCTATGTCATGAAATTACCATTTTTCCAACATTACTTTATCAACTTGATACCATTTCTTCTCCTTCATTTGTCACTTTATTTTTTATTGTAAAGATACTATGTTTCATGGACATCAATACATCTAAGAACTATACCACTGTTCGAAATTGTGAAAGACATAGATACCTTTGTTTTTCTTGCCATACTTTTGATGAACTAACAACTTGAATTCTAGAAGAAGAGCAATATAATATATTATTTCTTGAACACTATATTGTTTGTTCCTTTGATCTTGCTTTTGATGATCTTGCCAAATAATTAATTTCAAACAAAAAATATTTTGTTGAATGACACAATATATACCTTGTTTTGTATTAGTATAAAATTTATAAATTAATTTATTAGAACAAAACCCCTAATGTTTTTCATTGCGAAACTCTCACACCATTATTTGTTTTGGCTACGTTATCCTTTAAGTTTCATAGCCAAATAAGTGCTTACAAACACAAAATGTTTTGCGTACCATAGCATAATTACTTTTTATTTGCATGATATTGTAAACATATTTTTATATATGGAAAGGTTGTAGTTTATGATACAAAACATATGTTATTTATTATTGATCAATGATTTGTTAATAAATATAGTGGAACAAAACTATGTAGGTTTTTAAGCTGAAATTCATCTTAACATGATTTGTTTTTCCCACACAAGTCTTGAAGCTTTGTTTCCAAAAGAAGAGTTTTAAAAAATATTGTTTTAGTTGTCATAGCATTATTAGTTTGTGCCTTTTTTCTAAAGCATTATTAACCATAATGTGTTTTGTTTAATCATAGAAAACATTTTCCTTTTGTATCGCTAAAGAATTTATTAATAAATGTATTGGAATAAAACAAAATATGTTTTTCTTGTCATGTGATTCATGGTTGCCAAATAAATAGTTTCAAACAATGTATGTTTTGAGTGCTGTGGTATTACTATTTTTTATACACATGGTGTTGGTAAATGTATTTTTATATTATCCCTATTGATCTCTACCTTTTAACAAATTTCTTCTTTTTGATCACCATTAATGCTTCGTATGCATACTCTCTTGATGACAAGTTGTCCTCCATTCAGTTTGGTCTTTAATGCTTGGAAGACACCTTCAACTTAGTAAGGTCTCCTAACTTGGTAGGAACTACCAAGTCAGAGAACTTTGAACTTGATAAGATTACCACCATTTAGTCTAAACTTGGTACTTGGTAGAGTCACCAACTTAGCGTCAGCATCCTAAAAAGATATGCAACCCAACCTTACTTGGTAAGGTCTTGAGTTTCTATCATCACTTTGTGGTCCTTGTGCATTTTCCAATGTTGATGATTCAATAGAACCAATGAGTGGACAATCCTACTAAGGACCTGCTTAAACTTTGTTTGCTAAGAGTCGTATGTTTTTATAATTGTAAAGGGCTTGCCATTTTAATCTACATGTTGAGAGGAAAGAAACATTACAAGTCTTCCATTCCATAATATAATTGATATATACTAGATGAAAGAAAATGTACTATAAATTTGCAAAGATATGTAAATAATATTTCAATTATTTAGCATAGAAACAACAAAAAATATTTAAGATAGAGTTTCTTTTTACTAGAATTTTTTTCCTAAGACTTTAGTTTGATATTTCAAAATGAAGTGCATTAAATAATTTTAAGCTTCAAAAATTCTAAAGTCTTTGGTACTGTAGTTCTCTATTCTATTTTAAAGATTATTTGGATTGTTTATCATATATCTTGTGCAGGAGCACCTTCATTTTTGGATCTAGGTTGGTTTAGCCAACCACTAGTTAATAAGGAAAAAGTTGTGAATTCCCAAGTTGATTTTTGTGTGTCGGGATAGTTTAGGGTTGAGTGGAGTTAAGTGATTTGAGTGGTCTTTTAGGATCTAGGTGTTTAAGTTCTAGAAAGTTAACAAAGGGTCAAACTTTGACCAATACCCCAAAATGGAGTGGTTTTTGAGAATTTGATATTTTTAGTTGTTTTGAGGTCTTATGTAGTGGTTTGGAGTCAAGTTGAATCATTGAGGCTAATGGTTTAACAAAATAGCCAAAATTCCAAAAGGTGACAACTTTTCCTAAAAACTTGGAATTGGGCTTGATGGTGTTCTAAGCATTACATAAGGGTCAAAACATGTGGCAAGGGCATATATAAGGTCATCCAAACCCTAACTTGATAGTTAGGATGGACATTGTATGGACTGTGGTTTGGGAAGAACAAGACATTGGTTGTATTTGTGTAATAGAGCCTTTATCGAGTCATTCATGGATTGAAAGAGTTGAACTAATGAATTGAACCTTGAATTTTTTTTGTGAGCTTATCCATTTCAGCATTGTTTTGGTTATTTTACAAGATTGGTTATCATTTTGTTGATTGTTTGTATTTTGTTGATTCATTTCCTAACTAAGGGCCAATAATGTAAATATGGCTTCTACTTGAGTTCTTGTGGTTGAAATTCCATGGCCTCTTGGAATAAAGTAGGAGAATTCCTAAGTAGTCTAAATATGAGTTTTGGAGTCATGGGTTGTAGAGGATCTATTTTTACTAACAAGTCCTAGGTGAGTGCAGAGGCATGTTGGTTATGTGCTTGCTCAAACTAGTGGCAAGAGGGATTGCTAAATGGATTGGATGTGCCAATACATAAGTGTGGAAGTGAAGGGGCATGTGTCTTAGATATGTAAAAGCTAGGAGGTGTGTAGGGAAGACCATTGAAGCACTTATTGAAAGCAAAGAAACTAGAATGGTTCACATGCCCTAAAAACCCTTAAAAATAGGGATTTGGTAGAAATCCAATGTATGGATAGTGTTAGGACCTAAGACCCAAGAAATATTTGAGTCTTGATTAATGGTAGAAAGAATCCATAATTGATTCAAGGGGTTGTTAAGGGAGTTTGTGAGAAATTCAACAAACCTTATTTCTAGGAGGCCTAATTGGGCAAAAAGGCTATGAGGCCTAAAACTAGCAAAACCAAAAATTAATAGGAAACTCAAGTAAAGAGCCATTAGTATGGATCATGGTTGAGTGAAAACCACCAAGGAATATAGAGAAAACCTATTCCTAATCCCAAGAATAGCCTAGGAAGAAAAGTGGCTAATTGAGCCCATGAGTGCATAGGCGAAAGTGGAGGTATAGTGGAGTTTGAAGTTGGTGGAGAGTTCTAAAAAGGGATAGGGATTCTAGGAGTCATCCCGATAGGAAGAGCTAGAAGAGCTCTTGTGAGGTAGTTTGGATCTCCCCATCAAAGTGGTATTAGAGCTAGTTAAAATGCTTGGGCAGTGTAGTGTGCATGTTAGAGATAAGTGAATCCATAAGAGAGAGAATCATGGTGACCAATGCATAGTTGGATAGGGATTTTATTGAACAATAAGAGAAGAATAGGCTTCTTGAGGAAGTTGTGGAAGACATGAAGAAAAAGCTAGAGAAAGTTGTTTAGACTACAAGAAAGATGTAAGAGCAATTAGAAGTGGATAAGGAAAAAGGAAAGAATCAAGTAGAAGAGGAAGAAGAAGTAGAAATAGAACCTCCATTAGTAGAAGAAGCTTTTCTAAAATCATTGAAGGCATTAAGTAGTAAATCACTAGAAGGCATTCCTATCTTTATTGGAAGAATGGATGTATATTTAGTTATAGAGTGGATTGAAGGCATGGAAAATCACTTTGAATGTGACAGAGTAATAGATACACAGAAGGTGAAAATAGATAAATCAAGGCTAAGAAGACATGCTCTAACTTGGTGGAAATTCTTGCAAGAAGAAAGAGAGAAGGAAGGCAAGAAGCCAATAAAAAATTGGAAAACAATGTTGGCTAAAGTGACGAAATCACACAAGGGATGAAATCTTAGACAAAGAGGCCTAGATGTAGCTGCTTACATAGAAGATTTTAAAAAGTTAACCTAAGGTCTAGAGTCCAAGAACTTGAAAGCATTAAAGTGGAATGGTAACTAAATGGACTTATATGGAACATTCGAGAAGAGTTGAGTCTCCTTACACTCACTACCCTTCATATATGTTATCATATGACTATTAAAGTGAAAGAAAAACTCAAAAAAAGAAAGATTTCAATACTAGGGGTAGAGGGAGAGGTAGAGATGCTAGAGGTGGTCATAGCGGTGGCTAAAGTAAAAAAGGTAATGATAATAGGAGCCAAGGTGACTCCAAGATTTCAAAGCAAGGACGTGAACCAAATAACAAAGGTGGATGTGGCAGAGGTAGAAGTCCTCACAATAACGGTAGAGGCAAATTAGGGGCTTTTGGAAGGAGTTCTCAATTTTCTTCCATGAAATTTTATAATTATGGGCAGCTAGGTCATTTGCTTATAGGTTTCTTGACAAACCCTCATCTTCACAAGGAGAGAAGAAGATTGCCTATGTCAAAGAAGAGGACTATCCAAAACAATTAGAGGTGAGCCTAGATTTAGAGAAATGAGAGAGTCTCATGTTGATGAGGATATTAATCAAAGAACCTACCAAGGATGAGCATAAGAAAAGAAGTGACACAACACAAGGTAGGATAAATCCCTAAAGAAGATGTCCTAGCCCCTAGCAAATAACCACAATAGAAACATAATAAAAATGCAAGATATGAAGCCAAGTCACAACTCTTTATTCATAAAATAATTGTTACATGTATTGTGCAGGGCTATAAGGCCTTCTTGGTTATGACCAAATACAAAGCAATTACAATAAAAATTTTGTAAGATGCCTTAAGATTCAACCAAACCCTAGCTAGTCTAGATCTACACTCTGGTAGAAACCTTCAAAGAAGATCCAACTAGTTCTCTAAAGCCTACCAAGAAATATCCTTGTTTCCCAAGCCTCAACTACTATCCCTTCTCAAAATTTTCTCTTCTATCACCTCCTCTTCTCCATGATGGATCAATAATCACAATCCTATTGTAAACTACCTCACATTTGATGCTTTGTCTATAGTCTGAGGAAAATCTTGCTCTTCAACTACTCTCCACACTCATTCCTCCTTCAAATAAATGAATCACTCCATCATGAATGAATAAAAGACTCCACAAGACCCCCTACTTATACCCAACTAAGCCACAAGTCGGCCTAGTATGCTAAAAATTAAATATCCTTTACATTAACTACTTGAAGAGCCACAAGTCAGCCTCCAACAAGAATTAAATACCCAATTCCTTTAATGTTTGATTATGGTGACTGATCAGGAAAGTACTGTTCATACTTCATAAATTTTTGGGCCATGGCCGATGTTGTAGTCGACATATGGTCGACATATGGATGACATGTTGTAACCCTAAAATGGCATAAAATACTTGTATAAAAGGGTTTATAGTTAGGTATTTTTATTATGTTGTGATGCGAAATTGCTTCTTGCAGTGGTATTGAGCTATAAGGGATTAGAGATTGTAATCAGGCTGTAATCACTGGATTGTAATAATGTTGGACTTGCAATTTGATGGCCGTAGCCCAGGGATTGGGTGAACCACATTAAATCTTGGTGCCTTGTGTTCATTTCTGTGTGATCTATTATTTTTTATTATTGGTTATATTTGCATGTAGTTTTTATTTCTGTCCGTGGTTTATCCTAACAAGTGGTATCAGAGCCTAGTTGTTTTTTAGTTATCCTCTACAAGAAAGTTTCATAGTTGAGTGGGAGTCTCACGGTTGAGTGGGAGCAATGGTAGATGAGGGTAAATTGAGGGTTGATAGGTTTAATGGGCATAACTTCTAGTTATGGAAGATGCAAATGGAAGACTATATGTATCAAAAGGATTTATGGAAATTGTTGGAAGGCAAAGCCAAGAATCAGGGATCTATGTCAGATGTTGAATGAGATCTTTTGGATAGAAAGGCACTCAAAAGCATTTGGTTATGCTTGGCACCATCAGTGGCATTTAATATTATAAAAGCAAAGATGACAGAAGAGTTGATGAAAACCCTAGCGACACTGTATGAAAAGCCCTCTACTTCAAACAAGGTATTTCTCATGAAGCGTTTATTTAATATGAAAATGGTAGAAGGTGGATCTGTAGCAGATCATTTAAATGAGTTTAATACTATTACTAGTTAGTTATCATCTATGGGTATAGATTTTGATGAAGAAATCAGGGCTCTCTTGATTTTGTGTTCTTTGCCTGAAAGCTAGAATGGCTTGGTAATGGCTGTGAGTAATTATGTTCTTGGATCTAATACCCTAAAATATGATGATGTGATCGGTATTTTTTTGAGTGAGGAAACTCATAGGAAATCCTCAGGTGGATCTACATCAGGAAGTTCTTTGAATGCACAAAGCAGGGGCAAAACAATTGAGAGAGGAAGTAACTCTGGAAATCATGGAAAATTAAGAGGAAAGTAAAAGGGGAAGAGGTCTCAATCAATAGGACCAAACGACTGTTGGTACTGTGGAAAACTAGGGCACAAAAAGAAAGATTGTTGGAATCGAAAGAAAAATGAAGGAGATAAATCAGATGAAGACAAGAAGGCAAATGTGGTAAGTAACAAATCCAAAGAGGATGCTTTGCTTTTATCTTTAGAAAGTGTTGATGATTCATGGGTTTTAGATTTTGGTGCTTTATTTCATGCTACACCTCATAGAGGTTATTTCATTGATTATGTCCAAGGAGATTTTGGGCTTGTTTATTTGGGGGATAATGAACCCTGTCAGATTGTTGGAAAGGAAAAAATTAAGATTAAATTGCAGAATGGGAATCATTGGCTACTACATGAGGTAAGACATGTTCCAAGGTTGATTAGGAATTTAATTTCAGTAGGGCAACTTGGTGATGAGGGTTGTGTAGCTACTTTTAATGATAAAAGTTGGAAGGTTTCAAAAGGTTCCTTTGTAGTAGAAAAAGGTGTGAAAGTAGGCACCTTATATCTTTGTACAGGTCATATTGTTCCTTCTAATTTGATTGTTTCAGAGAAAAATGAATGTTCAGGAACAATTGTTGTAGTTGAGCAGGGAGAACAAATAGCTGCTATAAATTTTGATATAGCACTGTGGCACAACAGACTTGGGCACATGAGTGAGAAAGGTATGAAAGTACTTCATTCAAAGAAAGTTTTACCAGGTCTTAAATGTGTTAATATGGATTTTTTTGAAAGTTATGTGTATGGAAAACAAAAGAGAGTGAGTTTTGTAAAGACTAGGAAGGAAAACAAAACAGAGAAATTAGAGCTTGTGCATACAGATGTATGGGGACCAGCTCAGGTATCTTCCCTTGGTGGCTCTCATTATTATGTTACATTTATTGATGATGCAACTAGAAAAGTATGGGTTTATTTCCTTAGACAGAAATCTGATGTATTTCAAACTTTTAAGAAATGGAAATGCTTGGTTGAAAATGAGACTGGTAAGAAATTAAAATGTCTTAGATCTGATAATGGCAATGAGTATTGCAGTCATGAATTTGAAGATTATTGCTCCACTAATTGTATTTGTAGACAGAAAACTGTTCCAAGGACTCCACAGGAAAATGGAGTGGTTGAATGCATGAACATGACTATAATAGAGCATGCAAGGAGCATGAGGTTACATGCTGGGTTGCCCTTACACATGTGGGCAGAGGCTATCAATACTGTAGTATATTTGATTAATAGAGGTCCCTCTACTCCTTTGGGCTGTGGTATTTTAGAGGAGGCATGGACTAGTAAGAAGGCAAATTATTCTTTTCTCAAGACCTTCGGTTGTGAAGCTTTTGCTCATTTAGACTCTGAAAATAGAACCAAGCTAGAAGCTAAATCAAAGAAATGTGTCTTTTTTGGATATGGCATTAATGAATTTGGTTATAGGCTTTGGGATTTTTAAAATCTTAAATTTTTTAGAAGTCGGGATGTCATATTCAATGAGAAAGTGTTGTACAAAGATCTGTTGTAGCAACATGAGAAGAAAGAAGATGATTATGTAGTGTTGGATGATACTCCAAAAGCTGATGTTCCAACCATTCCTTATGATGTGCAACAATTGCAACAACAAATACCACACACACCAGTGAATGTTAGATGGTCAACAAAGAAAATTAGACCTCCACAAAGATTTTCTCCCTCTTTGTATTCTATTTTACTTACTGATGCTGGTGAACCTGAAAGTTATTATGAAGCTGTGCAGGTGATTACTAAGATTCAGTGGGAGTCTGCAATGAAAGATGAAATGGACTCTTTGCTGAAGAATAAGACATGGGATCTATGCAAGTTGCTTTTTGGTAAAAAGGCTTTACAAAATAAGTGTGTTTACAGGTTGAAAGAAGAGGAAGGAGGTTAGAAAAGATTTAAGGCCAGGTTATTTGTAAAAGGATTTGCATAGAAAAAGGGAATTGATTTTGATGAGATATTTTCTCCTGCTGTTAAAATGACTTCTATTCGTACTATTTTAAGTCTTGTGGCTACTGAAGATTTGCATTTAGAGCAGTTGGATGTTAAAAAAACCTTTCTTCATGGTGATTTGGATGAAAAAATATATATGGCTCGGCCATAGGGTTTTGAGGTCAAAGATAAGGAGAACTTAGTGTGCAAGTTGAAGAAAAGTTTATATGGCTTGAAGCAAGCACCTCGGCAATGGTATCTGAAATTTGATAGTTTTATGCATGAGCATGGATATAATAGGTGACATTTAGATTAATATGTTTATTTTAAGAGGTTGGATGATGATAGCTACATTATTTTATGTTTATATATTGATGATATGCTTGTAGCTGGGTCTAACATGGATCATATTAAGGGGCTAAAATGCCAATTAGCACATGCATTTGCTATGAAGGATTTGGGGGGTAGAAAAATAAATCCTTGGTATGAAAATTTGTAGAGATAGGATGAACAAAACATTAATGCTATCTCAGACTGATTATGTTGAGAAGGTGTTACAACATTTCTCTATGGAGAATGCTGAAGCTGTCAGCACACCTTTACCTGGTCATTTGAAATTGACTAAGGAGATGTGTCCTAAGACACAATAAGAGGAGAATAAGATTTCTAAGGTACCCTATGCTTCAGCTGTAGGAATCTTGATGTATGCTATGGTATGTACTAGGCTAGATATTGCACATGCAGTGGGAGTTGTTAGCAAGTATATGAGTCATCCAGGATTTGAGCATTGGAATGCTATCAAGTGGATTCTCAGATATTTGAGAGGAACATCCAATAAGTTTTTACACTTTGGGGGCTCTACTACTTATTTATAGGGCTATGTTGACTCAGATTTGGTAGGGGATATTGATACTAGGCAGAGTACTACAAGTTATGTCTTTACTGTTGGTGGGGCAACTGCGAGTTGGGTTTCTAGGTTATAGAAGATTAATTCTCTATCCACTACAGAGGAAGAGTATGTTGTTGCTACATAGGTAGCCAAGGAGATGATATGGCTTTAGTTCTTCTTGGAAGAATTGAGACATCCTTAGAAGGATAATTATTTGTTCACAGATAGTCAGAGTGCCATTCATCTTGCAAAGAATTCAGCTCTACATTCTAAGACCAAATACATACAGTTGCGGTACCATTTCATTCAATCAATTTTGGAGGATGGACAGGTAAAGCTGGAGAAGATCCATACAAATGACAATCCAATAGATATGTTGACAAAGGTTGTAATAAGGGAGAAGCTGAACTCCTCTTCAGCTTCGGTTGGTCTTTTAGATTGAACATGAATCAAAGAACAATCGAGTCTAGGGTGGTTTGATCCAGTGGGAGCCCTATATGGTAGTGGTATTCTATAGGATCAGTCTCCAAGTGGGAGATTTTTGTTTAGTATGGAACCTGATTAGTCCCCAAGTGGGAGATTGTTAGATTATGGTGACTGATCAGGAAAGTACTATACATACTTCATAATTTTTTGGGCCGTGGCCGACGTTGTAGCTGACATATGGCCAACATGTTGTAACCCTAAAATGGCATAAAATACTTGTATAAAAGGGTTTAGGGTTAGGTATTTTTATTATGTTGTGACGCAAAATTGCTTCTTGCGGCAGTATTGAGCTGTAAGGGATTACAAATTGTAATCAAGTTGTAATGACTGGATTGTAATAATATTGGACTTGTAGTTTGGTGGACGTAGCCCAGGGATTGGGTGAACCACGATAAATCTTGGTGCCTTGTGTTCATTTCTGTGTGATCTATTATTTTTTGTTATTGGTTATATTTGCATGTAGTTTTTATTTCTGTCCATGGTTTATGCTAACATTTAAAGGCTTATAATAATTAATAGATACATCAAAATTAACTACCCAAGACCAATAGGTCCACTCAACCTCACCAAAATCTCTAAATCATGCAGGATATCCAACTACCCCAAGATGCTCCTACATTAGACTCCCTAGGTGCAAAAAGAAAAGTGTGTCCCACACTTTGATGCCAAAAGAAAGATTAGCAATCATCTTCATTTTCACCAAAGGCTTCCACTCCAATAGGGACAAGAAAACCAACATACAAATCATCCATATCTACATCACACTGTCAAACACTAGAATCTCAACCATCCAATCAACACGCTCACTCCAAGGAACAAATTGAACATAATGCTTCATCAAAAAACCCTCATCCACATCAGCAACTAGTGATTCCACACCAGAAAAAATAAGCTCCATATTAGTAGCAATCTATAACCCTTCAGCAACATATGACAAACTCTCAAACCAATAATCTCATTGCCCAAAACAAGATGCTCTGCAACATACAAGTCACCACCAACAACAACCAAATGATCCATGACCAAGTGCTCTGCAGTTTCCATGTAAGACTTAGCTAAATGATCACAAAAATTGACCTATGTCCCAAAATCAACAAGGTTAGGAATATCCTTGGCAACAACCTCAAGTTTCTCTATAAGTTTTGCATCAGACTCCACAAACTGATTAGCAAAACTAACCTCTTCCACCTCGACCTTGCTATGCCATCTTCTCTCATGAAAAAGTCTCCTAACGATCCAAACAATTCTCTTCTAGATTGGTAGACTCTATCTCCACAAACATCTATGTAATGACTTCCGCATCCTTTCCTTATCTTGATTAGCCAAACTAGTTTCAAACTGAGCAACCTCTTTCTTAGTTCGATTAGCCAAACTAGCTTCAAATCAAGTAGACATCTTAGAAAATCTCTTCTCCACCACATCACTGAGATTCACAATCATCTTAGGGTCCAATCCTCTTGGAAACATTTCCCAAGATCTTTGTAAACCCTCTGCAAAAAATCTTTCCTATGCTCCTTGTGACAAAACTAAATTGTTTGTAAGTTAGATCGTAACCTGCCATCTCACATGAACAATTAGGAACCAAATCACAAGTCCAAGATCATGGATCTATAATCTACAAACTCTTTATGGTCATGTCTCAAGAAGATCAATCTTCTATCTTCGCATCCATTGATCTATCTGCAAGCCCTCTGCAATTGCAAGTCAGAACCATGATTTTCCACCTTGCAACTAAGAGATCTAGGACTCCAAAAAGAACAATACACTGCAAGATCAAGATATTTTCATATCTACTTCTCTAACCCAAGTCCTAGTGCAAACTACCTCAGCTTTGGTGATTTGTTTACATGCTCAGGAACAAATGTGCTTTGATACCACCTAATGCCTTAGTTATTATCCCTTCTCAAAATTCACTCTTCTATCACCTCCTCTTCTCCATGATGGATCAATAATCACAATCATATTATAAACTGCCTCACATTTAGCTCTTTGTCCATAGTCTCAGGAAAAACTTGCTCTTTAGCTACTCTCCACACTCACTCCTTCTTTGAATAAATGAATCACTCCATCATGAATGAATAAAATACTCCACAAGACCCCCTACTTATACCCAACTAAGCAACAAGTCAACCTAGTATGCTACAAATTAAATATCCTTTACATTAACTACTTGAAGAGCCACAAGTTGGCCTCCAACATGAATTAAATACCCAATGCCTTTAAAGGCTTACAACAATTAATAAATACATCAAAATTAACTACCCAAGAACCAAATAGGTCCACTCAACCCTACTAAAATTCCTAGATCATGTAGGATATCCAACTACCCTAGGATGCTCCTGTATCAGACTCCCCAGGTGCAAAAAGAAAGGTGTGTCCCACACTTTGATGGCAAAAGAAAGATCATCAACCATCTTCATTTTCACCAAAGGCTTCCAATCCAACAGGGACAAGAAAATCAACATGCAAATCATCCATATCTACATCACACTATCAAACATTAGAATCTCAACCATCCAATCAACATGCTCACGCCCAGGAACAAATTGAACATAATGCTTCATCAGAAAACCGTCATCCACATTGGCAACTAGTGAATCCACACCAACAAAAACAAACTCAATATTAGTAGCAATCTATAACCCTTTAGCAACATATGCCAAACTCTCAACACCAATCATTTCATTGCTCAAAACAAGATTCTCTACAACATACAAGTCACCACCAACAACAACTAGATCATCCATGACCAAATGCTCTACAATTTATATGTTAGACTCATCCAATTGATCATGAAAACCAACCCTTGTCCCAAAATCAACAAGGTTAGAAATATTCTTGGAAAAAACCTCAAGTTTCTCTGTAGGTTCTACATCAGACTCCACAAATTGATTAGCAAAACCAACCTCTTCCACCTCGACCTTGCTATGCCAACTTCACTCATGAGCAAGTCTCCTAACCAGCTAGAAAAATATCTTCCAGATTAGTAGACTCTAGGTCCACAAACATATATGTAATGACTTCCTCATCCTTTCCTTATCTTGATTAGCCAAACTAGTTTCAAATTGAGGAACCTCCTTCTTAGTTCGATTAGCCAAACTAGCTTCAAATTGAGTAGACATCTTAGAAAACCTCTTCTCCCCCACATCACAGAGATTCACAATCATCTTAGGGTCCAATCCTCTTGGAAAAATCTCCCAAAATCTCTATAAACCCTTTGCAACAAATCCTTCATATGCTTCTTGTAAAAAAATTGAATTGTTTGCAAGTCAAATCATAACCTACCACCTCACATGAACAATCAAGAACCAAATCACAAGTCCAAGACCATGGATCTATAATCTACAAACTCTCTATGGTAATGTCTCAAAAAGATCAATCTTCCATCTTCACATCCATCAATCCATCTACAAGCCCTTTGCAATTGCAAGTTAGAACCATGATCTACCACCTCGCAACCAAGAGATCTAGGACTCTAGAAAGAACAATACACCACCAGTCAAGATTTTCTCATATCTACTTCTCTAACCCAAGTCCTAGTGCAAACTACCTCAACTTTGATGAATTTTTTACATGTTGAGGAACAAATGTGCTTTGATACCACCAAACATAGTACAAGGTAGGAGAAATCCACAAAGGAGATGTCCTAGCCCCCAACAAATAACCACACAATAGAAACACAATAACAATGCAAGATATAAAGCCAAGTCACAACTCTTTATTCATAAAATAACTGTTACATGCAATGTGCCAAGCTGTAAGGCCTTCCTGGTTACAACCAAATATAAAGCAATTACAATAATAGTTCTGCAAGATCCCTCAAGATCAAACCAAACCCTAGCTAGTCTAGATCCACACTTTGGTAGAAACCTCCAAGGAACATCCAATAGGTACTCACAAGCCCACAAAGAAATCTCCTTGTTTCCCAAGCCTTAGCTACTATCCCTTCTCAAAATTCACTCTTCTATCACCTCCTCTTCTCCATGATGGATCAGTAATCACAAACCTGCTATAAACTGCCTCACAGTCAGCTCTCTATCCACAGTCTCAAGAAAAAATTGTTGTTTAGCTACTCTCCACAGTCACTCCTCCTTTGAATGAATGAATCACTCCATCCTAAATGAATAAAATACTCCATAAGACCCCCCTACTTATACCCAACTAAGCCACAAGTCGGCCTAGTATGCTACAAATTCAATATCCTTTACATTAACTACTTGAAGAGCCACAAATTGGCCTCTAATAGGAATTAAATACCCAATGCTTTTAAAGGCTTACAATAATTAATAAATACATCAAAATTAACTACCCAAGAACCAAATAGGTCCACTCAACCCCACCAAAATCCCTAAATCATGTAAGATATCCAACTACCCCAGGATGTCCCTACATCAAGAAGGGATCTTTGTAGAGTCAAGTGCAAGATACTAGGAAAAGTATGCAGACTCATAATTGATTCAAGATCTACTGACAATGTCATTTTTGAGAAGGTAGTATAGAAGTTGAAATTACCAAGATTCCCCATGAATGTCCCTACAAAGTCACCTAGTTGAATAAGGGGAAAAATATATTGGTTAATGAAAAGGTGTGGGTTGAGTTCACCATAGATAAGTATCATGGTATGATACTTTGTGATGTGCTACCGATGGATGCATGTCATTTGTTTCTTGGTAAACCATGGCAATATGACTGGGAGGCAGTACACCATGGCAAGGAGTATAAGTACTCATTCAAGAAGAATGGAGTAAGTTATAAGCTTCAATCTTTGATAGAGGAAGACATAGTGGAGAAGGCAGAATCCAATGCACTATTGATGAGTGAGAAAGAATTCCTAAAGGATAGAAAGAAGGAAGAAGGAATTGGCTATGCCATATTGGTAAAACTAAGGGAGGAGAAGATACCTAAATAATCACCCATACAAGAGGAGGTCAAGAAACTACTAGATCAGTGCAAGGACATCATTTGTGAAGGTACACCAACTACATTGCTACCAAAGAGAACAATCAAACATCAAATGGATTTTGTGCCAAGGGCATCATTTCCTAACAAGGCTACATACAAGATGACACCAAAATAGAATAAGAAGATATCAAGGCAAGTCCAAGAGCTTTTGGATTAGGGTTTAATAAAGAAGAGTATAAGCCCATGTGGCATTCTAGTTGGGTTGGCTCCTAAAATGGGAGGTAAGTGGAGAATGTGTATTGATTCTAGGGCAATAAATAGGATAAATATTAGATATAGGTTTCCTATTCCTAGAATTAAAGATTGATGGATTGCTTAGAAAGTGTTAAACACTTCTCCAAGATTGATTTAAAAAGTGGATACTATCAAATCAAAATGAAGGAGGGAGATGAGTGGAAGTTAGCCTTTAAGACTATAGAGGGGTTATATGAGTGGCTAGTAATTCCATTTGGTCTTACAAATGCACCTAGTACCTTTATGAGGGTGATGAATGAGGTTCTAAAGAACTACATAGGTGTCTTTGTGGTAGTCTACTTAGATGATATCCTCATCTTTAGTAAAATCAAAGAAGAACACATGAAATACCTGGAACTTGTGTTGAAGAAAATCCAAAAGGAAAAGCTCAACATAAACCTTGAAAAGAGTGAGTTCATGGAACAAGAACTAGTCTACCTAGGATCTGTAGTATCACGAGGAAACTTGAATATGGACAAGAGCAAGGTTGAAGCCATTTTAAGTTGGCCTACTCTTAGGATAGGGATTGAAGTCATAAGTTTTCATGGGTTGGCTTAGTTTAATAGGAAGTTTATAAGAAGATTTAGTGAAATTTGTGCACCAATCCTTGACACCATAAAAGAGGTACTCAAGACAAAGTTAGTGTGGACTGAGGAAGCCAATGCAGGTTTTTAAAGATTGAAGAAGGAAGTGGCTACCCAACGTATATTTGTATTTCCAATTTTTGATAAACCATTCATGTTAGAATGTGATGCAAGTAACATTGTAGTGGGTGCAATCCTAAGCCAAGAAGACAGGCTAGTGGTATTCTTTAGTGAACAGTTAAATGAGGCCAAGTCTAGGTATTCATCTGATGACTTATAACTATATGCTTTAGTAAAAGCCCTTAAAAAGTGGAGGTATTACCTATTACCTAAGGATTTTGTGGTTTATATAGATAACCAAGCCCTAAGTTACATAAACATACAAGAAAAACTAATTTTTAGGCATATCAAGTGGATGGAACTTTGTAGTCCTACACTTACACTATCAAGCACATGAAGGGAGTTAATAATAAGGTTTTAGATGCACATAGCAGGAGGTTGCTCACAGTTTAGGAGATCTAGTTGCAAATCATTGAGGTTGAGGAATTCAAAGAGCTCTATAAAGGGGATGCAAACTTCTGAAAGATTCATGAGGTATGTACTAAATATGATAATCATTTTCATAGTGAATATGTTGATTACACATTACAAAATGAGTTACTATTCAAGAGAAAATAACTATGTGTCCCAAGAGGCTCTATGAGGGAAAATCTTGTTCAAGAGAAACACAATGGGACTTTGAGTGGACACTTTTGGTTGAACAAGACCCTAGACTTAGTAGAAAAGTTCTACTATTGTCCTAAAATACAAAAAGATGTAAGGAGATATGTGGACTAGTGTGGAGTGTGTTAGAAGGCAAATGGGACATCATCAAATGCAGGTCTCTATCAACCATTACCCATCCCAAATAGGCCTTGGGAGTGCATCAACATGGACTTTATAGTAGGACTACCTAGAAAACCAAGTAGGTTGGATAGTGTGTTTGTGGTGGTGGATAGGTTCAGTAAGATGGGACATTTTATTCCATGCAAAACAAAACATGATGCAAATCACATTGTCCACCTTTTCTTGATGGTGATAGTCAAGATACATGGCTTACCTATGAGCATAGTGGTAGATAGAGATGTGAAGTTCATGGGACATTTCTAGAAGACACTTTGGAAGAGATTAGGAACTAACTTATCTCATAGCTCTACCTACCATCCCCAAATAGATAGTTAGATAGAGGTAGTCAATAGGGTACTTGGTAACTTGTTCAGGTGTTTGACTAAGAAGTATGGATAAGGATGGGAACAAGTCATTCTTTAAGAAGAATTTTCTTACAACGACAGTACAAATAGGACTATTGGTAGAAGTCCATTTGAAGTGATACATGGGTTAGACCAAAGAGGAGTTCTTGAGCTTAGAGACTTGAAGGATTATGAAAGAATTAGTGGTCATGTTGATGAATTTTATCAATCAATGAGAGAGCTACATGAGCAAGTCAAGAAGACTCTAATGGAAGAAAATCAAAAAATGAAATCAAAGAGAGATGAAGGGAGGAGAGATCTAAAATTTGAGGTAGGTTATTTGCTAATGGTATTCTTGAACAAGGCTAGATTGTAGAAGGGAAAACCAAGAAAGCTACAAATGAAAAGGATTGGGCCATGCAAGGTGTTTGCTAATTATGTACCAAATTCCTTCAAGGTAGAATTACAAAAGGATATGTCCATTTCTCCTATATTTAATGTGAAAGATTTGATCAAACACAATGGACCAGAGATGGATGATTAACAATACAATGCTGAGGTAAATAGGAATGTGAAAGAACTCAAGGTGCCTAATCATATCAAACCACAAGTTGACAAGATTCTAGACTCAAGGGTGAAGGATAAGATTAGGCATGGAATATACATAGAAAACTTGCTGAAGTGGAGACATCAACTAGAGTCAGAGGCTACTTGGATAGCTGAGAGTGACTTTTAGTAGCATGACATTAGTGAAGAGTTCTTAACACCACAGGTTCCATAACTTGTTTGTTGCAAGGGGAGAATGGTGTAGGAGCACCTTCATTTTTTGATTATAGGTTAGTTTAGAAAACTACTAGTCAATAAGGACTAATTTGTGAAGTCCCAAGTTGATTTGTGTGTGTGTGGATAGTTTAGGGTTGAGTGGAGTCAAGTGATTTGAGTGGTCTTTTAGGATCTAGATGTTTAACCTAGATAGTTAACAAAGGGTCAAAATTTGACCAAGACCCCAAAATGGAGTGGTTTTTGAGAATTTGATGGTTTTAGTTGTTTTGAGGTCTTATGTAGTTGTTTGCAGTCAAGTTGAACCATTGGGGCTAATGATTTGACAAAATTGCCAAAATTGCAAAAGGTGTAAAAGTTGCTCATGACAACTTTGTAATTTTGCAAAAGTTGTCATGACAACTTCTCCTAGAAAACTTGGAATTGGGATTATTTTTTTATAAGTCTAATCTAAGGGTACAAACATTTGGGAAGGGAATATATAAGTTCATCCAAACCCTAACTTGGCATTTAGGAAGGACATTCTACGGATTGTGGTTAAGGAAGAGCAAGAAATTGGTTGTATTTGTGTAATAGAGCCTTCATCTAGTCATCCATGGATTTAGAGAGTTGAACTAACACATTGAACCTTGAATTTATGTTTTGAAATTATCCATTTTAGCATTGGTTTGATTGTTTTACAAGACTGGTTATCATTTTGTTAATTGTTTGTGTTTTGTTCATTCACTGCCTGATTCATGGCCAATAATGTAAATATGGCTCCTACTTGAGTTGCCATGGTTGACCTTCCATGGAATCTTTGAATAAATTATGATAATTTTTAAGGAGTGTAAATATGATTTTTGTAGTCATGGGTTGTAAGTGAGCTATTTTTACTAACAAGCCCTAGGTGAGTGTAGAGGCATTTTGGCTTGGTTCTTGCTTAGAACAACAACAAGAGGGCTTGCCAAATGGATTGGATGTGCCAATATAGAAGTGTGGAAGTGAAGGGGAATGTTTATCAGATATTGAAAAGAAACGAGGTGCATAGGGAAGACCTTTGAAGTAATTTTTGAAAGAAAAGAAACTAGATTGGTTCGCATGCTGTATAAACCCTTAAAAATAGGGGTGTGGTAGAAATCTAGTGTACAGGCAATGTCAAGACCTAAGACCCAAGAAATATTTGAGCCTTGGCTAATGGTAAAAATAATCCATAATTTATTCATGGGTTTGTTAAGGTTGCTTTTGATAAATTCAAGGAACTTGGTTTCTAGGAGGCCTAATTGGAGC
Organism: Cupressus sempervirens; assembly: GCA_028749045.1. Lineage (NCBI taxonomy): Eukaryota > Viridiplantae > Streptophyta > Pinopsida > Cupressales > Cupressaceae > Cupressus > Cupressus sempervirens. The sequence goes on from CM053792.1 coordinate 144,266,934, forward strand.
AAAAAGGATACAAGGCCTAAAACTAGCAAAACAAGAAATCGATAGGAAACCCAAGTAAAGAAAAATCAGTATGGATTAGGCTGGAGTGAAAAACAACAAGGAATAGAGAGAAAACCTATTCCTAATCCCAAGAACAACTCTGGTAGAAAAGTGGCTAATTGAGCCCATAAGTGCATAGGAGAAAGTGGAGGTATAGTGGAGTTTGAAGTTGGCAGAGAGTTCTAAAAAGGGATAGGGATTCTAGGAGTGATCCCTAAGTAGGGAAAGAAGAGGACCCTAGAAAGACCAAGGGATAGGTCTTAGGAAGAGCTAGAAGATCTCTTGTGAGGTTGTTTGGATCTCCCCATCAATATCCTTTGAACCTATTAAAGGGTATGATTTAATGGCTGAAAACTATAATTGGATTTGATTTCTATTCCACATAGAGCACCAAGATATTGTAATGTAAAATTTTCACTATCAAAGGTGAAAGTATGTTTATATTTATAATCTAATCTTCAAATTGTGAATGATATTTTTAAAATCACTAAGAAATCAATTACAACATTGGAACAATGTGAATCTAACTCCAACTTGCCAAATGTTTGCTATTAGCATTTCGCATTTTGCAAATTGTATTTTCATATATATAGATTTCCATAAGTGTGAATTGTGATGGTCAACTTGTAGAGAAGAACTTGGACTTATACTACTCTTTAAGATGTTCTTTATGTTAGAGCTCATTGTTCAATGATTGATTTTATTTGCAAGTGAAATATTTGATTGTTCCATTATTTTTCTATTTGAATGAGACATATCTTTGTTTCCTCTCATTAGGAATGTAGATTTTCTATATGTAAAATAAAACTCTTTAGTAGTTGCAAAAGTCTGTAGCCAACATGGACACTTCATTCTTGGGTGTCTTATTTTTGTAGGATATTGACCCCATAGACGCTTTCTCACACCTTTAAATTGTCTATAAATGAATTGGTTGCTTGATTTATTTGATAGAAAGTATCCTTGACCACACTTGTAATTATGTTCTTTGGACATATTTCAGGTTGGTTTAGCAACTTATTGCTCACTATTGATATTTACTCAATAAACCAATTAAAAAGTATATGTCAAAATTGAAAATTATTTTAACGAACTATACATTAGAAATTGTTAAATTAATAAATTACAAAACCATGATCTATATAACATTATAAATATCCACTATATTTGACCAAAGAAAGTATGTAACCATTCAAATGTTCTTATGCAGCCTACTCCATTTCACTTTTTTTTAGATTCCATTCTTAAATCAGTTATGTACAATATTACATAAAAGAGTATTACGTTAGCAATCAACAACTGGAGGAATAATGATGTTTATTTAATTGTTGAAAAAAGATCAACAGAATGTAGACTTTAGATATCATGATTATTTAAACTAAACACATGTTCTTGTGACACAAATACACATCTCCTTACAAAGAGTAACTTATTTTTTGATGTCAAATTTGAAGTGTGATAACACTTTTATGTTCCTAAAGCATCCTCTTCAGAATTATTACTTACGATATTTTCCTCCTTGTTCCCTTATTATTTGTCTCCTTCATTATTCTTTTGAGTTCACCAATATTTCTTCTTATGCCCTAGTTTCCCATAGTACCAACAATCTCTTGTTCTCCTTGATTGAGACCTCTTTCCTTTTCATTTCCCTCTTGATTTTCCATGATTTCTAGAATTGCTTCCTCTCTCATTTATCCTGCCTCTTCTTTTGTGCATTCAAAATACTTCCTAATGTAGATCAACTTCACATTTTCCTACTAGTTTCCTCACTTAGAATAGCACCAATCACATCATCAAATTTTAGGGTACTAGATCCAAAAACAAAATTACTCACAAACATTAGTAAGCCATTCCAACTTTAAGGCAAAGAACACAAAATCAAGAAAGCCCTGGTTTCTTCATCAGAACTAACATTTATAGAAGATAACTCACTATTAACTATATTAAAATCATTAAAATGATCAATAAATGATCCACCTTTTTCCATCTTCATATTAACAAAACACTCCATGAGAAATACCTTTTTTGAAGTGGAGGGATTTTCAAATAGCTTTGCTAGGGTTTGCATCAACTCTTATGTCATCTTAGCTTTTGTAATATTAAATGCCACAAATTGCACAACACATGAATAAATACTTCCAAGTGCCTTTTGATCTAAAATATCTTAGTCCTCATCTATCATAGTTATTAATTTGTTGGATTTTCCTTCCAATGGCTACCATAAATCCTTCTGATAAAGATAATCCTCCATTTTCATTTTCCATAACTAAAAGTTCAACCCATTAAACTTCTCAACCTTTAGCTTACCCTCATGTTCCATCACTCTCACTCAACTATGATACTTTCCTACAGAGGATAACTAAAAAAAACCTTTCTCTTATTCCACTTGTTAGGATTAAAGAGATAGAAATAAAAATTACATGCAAATATAAGCAATATTAGAAAATAATAAAGTGCACATAAGAGAACACAAGACACAAAGATTTAATATGGTTCACCCAATCTCTGGGATATATCCACCAATATCAAGTCCAATATTCTTATTATCTTGTGGTTATAACTTGACTACAATGTGTAATCCCTTACAACTTAATAACATTGTAGGAAGCTACAATCTCATCATATATTATGAAATCCTTAACCTTAAGCCATTTTATATAAGATTTTTTTGCTTACAAAATTAGGGCTATAATAAGTTGTCCAATAGAAAAATAATAGTCGACACTAATGGGACTCAAAATTAAAGCCCTGATTTTGAGTACCATTCTAAAATTTGAGTCAAATTGAGCCCCTATAGGTGCTTCTGAAGTGTTTCATGTTTCTAACACCTTGCATTTAGTATATGCATGCATCCCTTAATGATAAATTTCCATTTTGAATCATTTTGTGAAGTTTCATTTTGAGCATTTCTTAAATCTACATTTTTGCTTAAGTGTCAAATAGCGATAGGAAGCCTAGTTTGCAATTGAATATCTTGTACTCGGTTAGGTTTCATGACTCACTACTTTGGGAATATTTAGTATGCATATTAGAGAACCTATGTTTCATATTTCAAGTCATTTTAGTATGTTGTGACTAGATTTTGAATCCCTCAAAGTTGGTTGTTTACTGTTGTCATGTTGATGCATATTTCTCAAAATTTTGGGAAGCCTTATTTGACCAGTTATAAATTTGACCTAGTTGACCAAAATGAGAAAATTCCTTTTGCACTACATTCTAGGGGTCAGAGACATGTTATGTTCCAGGTTTGAGCTTGTGATGAATCTATTTTACTAGTTTTCAACCGTGATTCCTAGGGACATATGGTAATTGATGCAATGGGTCCAATGGGGTCATGGGCTAGCCCATGATTCCATTGGACCATTACATCAGGACATGTGTCCCTAGGGGTCCTAGGATCCCTAGGGACATAGGGTAATCAATGCTATGGGTCGAGTGGGGCCATAGGCTAGCCCACGACCCCATTCGACCCATTGCATCGATTACCCTAGCCTACGACCCTTTTAATATATAATAATAATAATAATAATAATACATTACTATATTATATAATAACAATAATATGTGACTATGTATTAAATATAATAATAATAATATATTATTAGATTATATAACAATAATAATAATCATATTTTACTATATTAAAATAATAATAATCATATATATTCCTATATTATATTTAATAATAATAATAATAATAATTTAGTATATTATATTTAATAATAATAATAGATATAATATACTAATATATAATAATATACAATATTGTTGAACACTTGCCAATTTGAATTCCCTCTGAAATTTGGGCAATCAACTTTTGAAATTTATTTTTTGACACCAAATTTTAGAGATCTAGTAGCAGGTACCAGATTTTGGATTGGGTACCCAATTAGGCTTGGTATTTACTAAACCTCTTTGGTCAACTCAAAAAATGTGTTTGAGACATGTTTCACTGACATTCAAACTTCAAGTAACCATCTGACAATTTTTTAATATCAAAATTCAATGAAAGGAAAAGGATTTTTTGATAACACTCTCAAGATTCCATCGATATAATTGCTATCAAATTCTAAGTTTGATAAGTATTTATTAGTTAATTTTTGATGAAGATGTCTATAAACTGTTGATTGACATACTAATTGAAATATAGCTATAACTTTCAAACGGTATAGCATTTTTGAAATCCAAAAGTTGTGTCACATTCTATGCTTCACCTAGTATAATAATTTTTGTTTGTAAATTTTTCAAGTAGTTTTAAAATATGCATCACATCCAGGCATGAGTGCAATTTTTATATCTATAATTATATTAAAAAATATTATTATTTGATTTTGATTAAGGTGGTCAGACATACACCTACTTTTTATCTTCACCTTGAAATTTTTGTAGTACTACATTAAAATCCAAAATTTTGACAAATTGTATATTTTTTCTCCAGATAAGGCCTAGTAGTTTAAAAACTACATTCAATTTCCTACAAATTATTTTCTTACAAATTTTTGATATAAATTCCATAACTACTTTAAATTAATGTGTCAACATAACCCTAATTTGTTGGTTTTTCACTGCCACTTAAGGCTATAGTTTGGTTGACCATGATCCTGCACATACCCTATTATGTCATTGTGTGCTTTTGTGTGTATCAAAATATATTTTTTAGGATTTGATAGTAATTTGTATTTTTCTTCTAGTATCTACATTGTGATGTTGAATTATTCCAATCTATAAATTCATTATGGGTTGACATTGCTAAGGTATGTTTGTTATTTCAATCCATAGCTTCATTAAGGGTTGGAATTACTAAGGTATGTATGTTGTTTCAATATAATAGCTTCATTATAAATGATAACCATAGTGGTAAAATTTGTTGGAGTTCTAAAAAATTGAAGCTACTAGAAGGATTTATAAGTATAATGTATAGTTGATTTTTAATATTTATATTAACAACAATGGATATATGATTTTTTTAATATAAAAAATTATGGAATCAAGTATTGAAATAAAATACCGGTTCATTTGGTTCCTTTCTATAAGTGGTAAATGTATAGATGGTTAGGATAGCATAAACCTAAACTAATTGATAAATATGATATCAAATTCTTCATAATTGATAATAGACTTGATCAATAGGCCTCTTGGTGACTAGTTGGATCTTGACTGAAACTTGTTTAACATTGGTCTTTCTCCCCACTTTCCCTATTGAGGTAGGCCTTTCTATTCTGGATTTGGGGAGGAGCTCATCTATTGATTTTGGTTTTTGTTGGTGGATTTTGATGGATCAACCTTTAATCCTCAATTCCAAATCCTATGTTTTCTATTGGGAAAACACTATACTTAAGACATATTTTTCAACAGGTATAATGGTTTTTTATGCTTTTTTTTTCTAGATTGGTTGGGTTCAAAACTTTGCACCTTAACTATCATTGTTATAGTTGGGAGTGTTTTCGAGTCACAAGTTTTTAGAGATTCTCTCCACTTGGTCTTGAGTTATATGTTTATGTATTTTTTCTAGAGGGATGCTGCTAATTTTCAAGGGCCCTTTTTGGTGGCTAGATGTTTTTAGTTACTTTAGCTAGTAGGTTTTGGGTTATTGGACAATGTTTTTGAAATTAAAAGTGACCAAAACAAGGGGGTCGGCCCATACAAGCAAAAAGCTGGTAACCAACACATTACCAACAAAAGCCACCATTAGACCAAAGACTAACTAAACATCAACATAGTTCAAAAAGTCTACAAAAAAACTAATAGAGTTTAATAGTAACTAAGCTAAAACCAAACAGAGATAGCTAGCAAACTACAAAAGTTCAACATAACCAAAATTGGCATAACAGGCCAACTTGAGTCATAATAATAGCTATCTACCAACAAAACCTTAACCAACAGTAAAACATAAAAAGTCTTGGATCCAGGGATCCTAGTAAACTAAGAAACATAATTTTCTTTTTTCCCCTTCCCTTTTGCATCTAGTAGGATCTTGGCCCAGTCATCCATAAGGAACTTGAAGAGCAACTTGTGGTCTTCCATATCCATGCCCGTGTCCTCCTTTTCTTGTGCCAACAATTAGAGGGTGGTAGTCATAGCATGTGTGACTTTGAGGCCAAATTTGGAGAAGGCAAAAAACCCTTCCTCCAAAGTTTTAACCCTCCTTTCTAGTTTAGCATACCGGTCTTCCAACACCTCAGTCCCCTCCTTAGTCTCCGCTTCCACCTTTAATGCTTCCTCCTTAGCTTTCTGCACATGTATATCATCTTGTAAAACCCTTGGATTAGAGGAGACCTTAGAATTATCCTTAACTGAGGAAGAAATAGTTATGGGGGAGGTGTCCATCTTGCTACTTTCTTCACAAAAGGTAATGGGTTTGAGGAAAAAATTGGCAGACACGTGGGTGATTTCCATATTCACAACATTACTAGCAGATGCCTGGGTCTGAGTATTATCCACCAAATTATCCCACAAATTAAATTTTTTCTCTCCCTCCTCCTTTTCCATCATCCTTCTTGGAGTTGGAAATATCTTCCTCCTCCCTTCCTTCATTATTGTTTTTAGAACTATCTTCCTCAACCTCCTCAACCAGATCTTTGATGGATTTCCATTTGCACCTAGCTTGAGATTGTGCAAGCCTACCAGATCTCCTCCTAGCCTTACCCCCAGTCTCCTCCTCCGAATCCTCTCCATCAACCACAACCAATTTTTCAATTTTTATCTTCTTGTTTCCCTTTTGTTCCACTTTTGTATCAGATTTTTTTCTTTTTCTTGTTTTCCCTACTAAGGGAGGGTTGGGGGGTGTGAATTTTAGTGCTTGCACTAGAGCTCGGGGGAGAATTCTGGCGGTGGTACTGGTTATTCACCACCACCACCCTAGGGGGCACAAGGTAAGGTGAAATTGATAGAGGTGAAAGATTAAACCTTGATGAATTATGGTAAAATTTAAATTTTTACTCCTTTTTTCTCTAACATCAACAACCATATCCTCAAGAGAATGTAGAAGATAAAAAGGGATAGAAATGAAATCCCTATTCCTAAAATGATTTAGCAAAGGGAAGTGATAGTAATAGAAAACACCGAACCTATCCTCCAGTGTTAAATACCTCATCAAGACCAGACACACATCATCCCATGGGGTAGGCAGCTTGTCTCTTTTAAACCCTCCTCTGTAATGAATTAGCTCCTCATCATCTGCAAAGAAGCTATTCATACTAGCCTCATCAAAAAATTTGGTTACCTTTCTCCATTTTTTCCCTCTCATTGAGAGGCCAGTCACCATGGCAATCACTTCCTCGATGACTTGGAAGTTGATTCCATTAATGTTGAATTTTCTATCATTCCATCCATTAACAAACTAGAGCGTGCAGTTCTCGTCATACCCCACCATTGACTGCATATAGGGAAAAAAACCCCCTTCCTTCAAAAGAACCCAGGTGGCCATCCTATCTTTAAAATTCTCCATTTTTGTGGGTTCCAGCCTATTCAAATCCCCACCCATCTCTATTTCACCAATTTATGGCTCTCCTTCTTTAGTAATATGCATATGAACTTTCTCAATTACAATCTCTCTACAACTACTCTCCACCTTAAACCCTTTAACAAAAAGAAAATAAAATTTATAGACCCATGCTTTATAAGCTCCAAAATCCCATGTAAGATAATTATGAGATTTGTGAATGTATAAAATCATAATTTTTACACCTCGACATTTTCTGATAGCCTGATTAATGATATCTTTCATACTTCCAATTGGGAAGTAATTTGAAACTTGCAATGGGTCACTATAATTATGAAATGACATCTCTCTTAATTCGTAATCACTCTGATTACCATTTGTATGGCCACGTCTTCTTTTTATTTCCAAAAATCCATTGTTAAATTTAGCGAACATAATCACCATGTTGCCAAATTTGGCCCTACTTTTAAAATTTACAATCATCATGATATATTATTCCTGCCTCTTTCATTGATTATCAATGACTTTATATCATCGTTGAGATCAACCCAATTCCTCCAGCACATGATTGCCATAGCATTAAACCCAAAGGCAGCTGTTGCATCTACCACCTTATTACCTTCCCTATAGATGTGCTGCAGGTGGACACTTTCCATTCCATTCAAGACTTGCTTAATGTCCATAATGGTGTTTTGAATAGTCTAGCCTGGTTTAGCCACTCTGTTAACCAAGTCAATGATTAACTTGGAGTCCCCCTCAATGGTTAGCTCCTTAATTTTCATTTCCCTAGTTAGTTGAAGGCCCCATAACAGTGCCATGGCCTCAACCAAGTTATTGATTCCATTTCCCACCTTTCCTACATACACCAACACCACATCACCATTCTTGTCCTACAACACTCCTCCTGCCACTCCTAAACCTCCTTTAGCAACACCATCAAAGTTCAGTTTATACTGCATTAAGGTGGGGGGTCTCCATCTCGTCTGCAATCTCATTATCATTTTTGAGTTATCAAAGAGGAAAAAATCCTCATGATAACACCATCTTTCATCGACTAAGCCTTCATGTCTAACTGGTTCCTCCTTAGGCATTTTACATTAGCTACTCTTAAATTTTCCTTCAATAGTTTGTCCATAATTCCAAAAACCACTTCCTTTGATTTACTCTTCTCCCTAAATAATCTATTATTTCTTTCTTTCCATATGTGCCAACAAATATATGGTGGAACAATTTTCCATAGAAAAACAAGTCTAGGGTGATAAAAGGGATAGCACCAATTCTCCACAAACTATCCCAGATTATCTTTCATAACCCAATCCAAGACAACTCTTTCCTAGTCCTTAGTCCAAATCCCTAAAGCATACTAGCACTCTAAGAAGAGGTGGGATATACTTTCTTCCTTTTTCTTTACAAAGACAACAACAATTTGTTATATAAAAACCCCTTCTTTTCAAGTTGTCCAAAGTTAAGATTTTACCATGCTGAGCTGTCCACCAAAAGAAATTAATTTTAGGTATAAGATTAGTAATCCAAACCTTATGCCACAATGTTGTGTAGGGTTCCTTAATAAATATGAATGTGTATGCTGATTTGATTGTGAAGTTACCACTTGGATTTAAGTCCCAAGCCGTAGTATCCTCTTGAGGTAGTAAGGGGAGTCTCTGTTCCTTTATCAACTCTTCCAATTCCTTAAGGAGGAGAATATCCTCTTAGGAGTAATCTTCCTTATAAAGCTTCTTCCACCTCCTCCACTGATCAATATAGTCTCCAACTTTTCCCCCTACATCTTCTTTAAGCAATTCCATTAATCTTCTGAATTTACTGAAGACTTGCGGTTTCCCTCCCATCCACCTGTCTTCCCAAAATCTAATATTAAATCCATTCCCCACAATCCACCTTAAACCTTCTCTTAATAAATATCTATTTCTAACAATATTTTGCCAAATTTTTGAACCTCCTGGAAGATTATTACTAAAAAGATTCCACTTAAAGGAGGTATTAGACAAATATCTAGCTTTCATGATATTGCCCCAATCCGTATTCTCTTCAGCTAGTCTCTAGCCGACTTTCATGAGGAGAGTTTTGTTAAGATCCCAAAGCCTTCTTACACCCAACCCCCCTTACTCTTTGGTTTACACAACTCCTCCCAATTAACTAAGCTCAATTTATTTTTCTCCTCTGTCCCTGACCAAAGGAAACTCCTTTGAATTCTCTCAATTTTCTCCACCATAATTTGATTAATTTTGAAAATGGATAAGAAGTAAATAGGGATTCCCTAAAGAGCAGTAGAAATTAGTTGTAATTTTCCAACATTGCTTAATATCTTCCCTTTCTACCTTGCAAGCTTCCTTTGAATTCTCTCCACTATCGTATTCCAGAAGTCATTAGTAACTTCCTTAGTAGTAAGTGGTAATCCAAGATAAGTATCTAAGAGGCTAGCAGATTGGCATTCCAGAATTTTCCTTATCCTCCTTTGTAATGAGACTTCAGTATTAAATAAATAAATCTTACTCTTGTGATAAGTCACTCACTGTCCTAAACTTTCTTCATAATTATGTAATATCATCTTCCAAGCTTCTGCCTTCATTACTGAAGATTCACCAAATAGGAAAGTGTCATCAAAAAACTACTGTATGACCTTAGTTTCAGCAGTAGTAGTAGGTTTTACCCCTTTGACACAGCCTATACTCACTAATTTATAGAATGACCTCCCTAAGACTTTAGCAACCATTATAAAGAGGTAAGGGGAAAGAGGATCACCCTGTCTTAACCCTTTCTCCATAGAAAAGTTGCCCTAGGGGGAACCATTAAGCATGATAGAATATTGCATTGAGCCAACCATCATCATGATCAAGTTTAGAATCTTATTGTTAAATCCCAGTCTTTCCAACACATCCTGTAGGAAGTCCCAATTGACCTTATCATAAGCTTTGCAAATATACAATTTAAATGCCATCCTTGGTTTTATGTTTTTGTCCATAGAATGAATAACCTCATGTGTGGTTATAACCTCATCCAATATCTGTCTTCCCAAGACAAATCCTTTTTGAGGGCTACCAATAATTTTTTCCAAGAAAGGCTTAATTTTGTTCACCAAAACTTTGGCAAAGATCTTATAAATAGTATTACATAAGCTTATAGGTCTAAAGTCAAGCAGGCTCAAGGGAGTAAGGATTTTAGGAACTAAAGCAATAAATGTTTTGTTGATCCTCCTTAGCATCTTTCTGGTTCTGAAAAAATCCCTAGTGGCCCAAATCAAATTTGATTTAACTACCTTCCAAAAATGCTAGAAAAACGTCTGAGGAAATCCATCCGAGCCTAGAGCCTTATAAGATTTCATAGAAAACACTGCACTTTCCACCTCCTCCTCAATGATATTTCCAAGTATTTGGTTATTCTCCTCCATGCCAAGTATCTGTAGGACTGAATTAATCAAGCTTCTTCTAATAACTGGGTTCCCTACAAAGTTTTGTTTAACAAAAGCTTTACTAAAGTGTTCCACCACATGTCTTCCCATCTCCTCCTACTCTTTTAAGACAATGTTAGAGTAAAAGGTTTATTATCTTTTACTTACTCTTGAGATTTCACTATTGGAGTATTGACTTTTGTCTCTTCATGAATGTGACATTTAATATTAATTTTCTTTTAGTAAATGTCACATTATCTCTTTAGGGTTTCCTTTTTGAGAATGGTTAATCTCATTTTATAAGGATTGATCCCCTTGTATTTTGTAACACTTTTGATTCATTATTTCCTCTCTTGAATACAATTTTAATCTTGAGAGCCACTCTTCTCTTCTTTGCTTCATTCTTCTATGTAACAAGTTATTACCAAATTCTACATGGTATTAGAGCCTTCCTGTAGTTTCTTGTTTGTGCTTGAAGTTTTCCTTGAAGCTTTCATATTGAAGGGTATCGAATATCATTTTTCTGGGTTCTAAAGTGGGTCATTTCTTTGGTGTATTTTGAGTCCAAATGGACCTCACCATTGGTTTAGAAGGCCCAAAAACCCTATTTCCATATAAAGTTTGTCCATTTTGGATAAAAATCTCATTAGAAGCATTTTTTTCTTTCTTATTTTGCATATTTTTATGGATCTAGGGAGGGTCGCATTTTTAGAGCACTTTGAGCCCAAATAGACCTCACCGTTGGATTTAAAGCACCCAAAAATCCCCCTTTCCATATAAAATTCATCTTGTTTGGACACTATTGACATTTGGATGTCTAGGCACACCATATGAGGCAAGAAAAAAATAAAAATAAAAAATAAAAAATTAGAAAATAAAATAGTTTTAAAAAGACTCTTGTAGGCCACCACATGGTAGCCCGTGGTTGACCTTGTAAAGTAACTGCCATTAGTGGCCCCACTGACAACATTGTTGCTGCCCACCTTTGCCACCCATTGTGGTACCACTTGACCCCACTAGCACTAATTTCCACTCGATAGTGTGCTACTACCACTCCATGACCCCTCTACTACTAACAACACTGCCACCTACGACCACCCATGCTTTGCCACATGTGGCCACCTAGCCCAGCCTCTACCATGTGGTACCTCTATAGACTTCCATGTGGCACTCCCAAGGGTTCCAACCATGTGGCCCTAACATGTCAGCTGACACATGGTTTTGCCACATCAAATTCCTAGCCTCATAGACATGTCAGCACGTGCCATGTGGCCACCTAGTCAGAATCTTTGTTATTAGCCTTTTTTTCCTATGATGACCATATGACCATCAAATTTTATGCAATGACATGCTAACATCAATGCTGCATCAAAACTATGGATGCCTTTGTAGGCTATAAGGAGAAATGTTCAATTTTTTTCTCATAACTTGAGCATCCAGACTCTATTTTTGGAAAACAAGATATCACCGGAAAGATGATTTTGAGCCCATCATGGTGATGTAGGTTTCATTATATTTTGATATTGTTTAGCTACCTATTTTCATTGTCAAAGGCTGACCATATTTTTTGCACTTTTGGGGCCATATCTTTTGTGTTTGAGCTTCATTTTCAACCAACGAAAAGGTGTTGCAAAGCTCTTGATCTATTGTCCTATTCATTATAATCTTTCAAAGTTACATAAGTCACTTATCTAAATATTTTTTTCTTTTCTCATTGCATACACATTGCTTTTAGCTATTGCGGTTTGGTTTCTTGTATTATGGTGGGTTGTTTTCAATACATAATTTCTATCATTTAATTCAGTACAACATATATCTTTCAAAACCAAAACACCTTCTCTAAAATAATGGCCAAGAACTTTTCTTGTCTAGTTCCTCTAAACCCACATAACTATCACAGCTGGGCAATTACCATGACATGGTTACTTTGTTCCAAGGGTTTGTGGTTGTAGACACCCAAAAATATTAAATCATGCAATCTCGATCAATCAGGACCAAATTAAAGAGAAAATTAGAAGAAACATAATGGACTTTCAAAATCAAAAATCACATTAGGTCATTAATCACCTATCAAATTGACAAGACCTAAATCAACTTTAAAAGAGGAAGAAAAAAATTCAAATCCATAAAATAAAATTCAAAAAGGGAGGAAAGAAAAAGAAAAAGTGTTGAAAATAAATCATATATTAAATCAATAAAATCATTTTATCCTCACAAGATTGAAAATCTCCCTTTTACCATTTAAAAGAATTTGAAAAATCGTCATATTATCCTCAAAACCAAGTCTATTGGACTCTTCCTCCTGGCCTCTTATTAGATATTTTGAGTTTCACTTTCACCCCTAGTCAAAAGTGAAAGTCCTGGTTGTTACCCCAACCCCTTCCAAAATTCTATAAATAGGAGGGAAATCTAAGAGGCAAGGGACCCAAGTTTTTATGCATCTACACTATAGGCATATTTAGACTCATTGTTTTAGCATTTTCATTGTAGCAATTTCATAGCATTGTTAGCTTCATTTTGTGTCATTTAACATCATTTTGTATCATTTAGCTTCATTTATTGCATATTTAGTTCATGAAATGATCATTTCAAGAGCATTTCTAGGAGTTGTATTTCACATATAATCCGCATTTTAGCCATAGATCTTGCACTTTTCATCGTAGATCTAAATTTTTAGCACAATCCCATTCTAGAACTATCACTAAGATGCTAGTCTAAGAGCTATTTTAGCAGTTTTAGTTAGGAAGACATGAGACACTTATAGAGATTACATTCTGATGATGATGTTTTGGGTCTAGTATAGTTTTTCATCAGTCCATTTGCTTTCTACAGTAAGGTCTCACGAATACGCGTTGACACCATGTACAAAATGGTGCCCACCATGGGGTTGAACTAAAAGCCTCTCTATTTTCAAGTTTTTCAATCTAATCTTTCATTTCTATTATAGATCTATGTTTCTCTTGCTATTCTCTTGTGCATATCTAATCAAATACAGGTTCTATTGTGTCTGGGAGACCTCATATCAGCAAGAGCAACATTCCAAAGTCTTTCCCAAGCATAGAAGGGCCATATATGAGTCTTCTAATGGTTCTGTGCTCTATTTCAATGCTTTCAAGACATATTATAATGCTTATGAACTCTTTTTTTATGCATTTGATCTTACCGTAACACTTTTACATCATTCTGTAATGCATTTGCATTGTTCTATAATGCATCTGCATATTTTTATAGCGCTTTTAAAGAGTTTTGTGATGCATCTAATAATTTTTGCAGAGCATATAGAGAATCTCATAGTGCATTTAAATTTCTTATAGCGCATTTCCATAATAGAATAATGCATATGAGGTTTTTTGTGACACATATGAGCATTTCTGTAGTGCATTTGATAAAAGTTACAGTTTCCTTAATCTAACTTGCAGATCTGAAGATCTTTTTCTTATAGGTCCCTTTTGCATCAACAAAAAAGCTTTCAAATTGTAGACAACATGCAACAGGAATGAAGACCCTCATAAATGCACCTACCCTTTGCTAGCTTCGAATCAGGTAGGTGGACCATGACTCTTGTCAATTAAAAGTGTGGCATTTCTAATTTTTCAAACATAGTTTAATGAGAATGTTCAATCTCACTGATTTGATAAAGAAGTAGGCCTATGTTCTCAACTCCTTTGAGTTGATTAGAATGCCCAACCTTCTGTAAAGATTGATTATAGTTGAATGAGGAAAAAAACCCACACATAGTCTAATTAGGAGCCCCCTGTCTTCAGTAGTATAAGGGTTGGTAATTAATCTTTTGTGTCTAACGTGTTTGGGGAGCAAAAATAGCAGGGATATGCTCTCACTCTCTTGAGTGATCAAATTCCTAGACCTGTTTATGACTTCTATTTCTCACTTTTCACTAGGTAGCATAATCTAGCCATATAAGTGCTACCTCCTAAGTTGCCTTAGTAGGGCCAGTGAGAGGGATTGCCCTCCAATCTTGCATTCCTAATCAAATGCAAGCCATTTGTATTCAGTGCATAGCCTTCCTTTCGTAGTCCCACAAGGGATTGCACCAAACCTCCTTAGCATTGGTGGGAAGCTCTCTATCATAGGAGAGGTAAATCTGAACACAATTGGAACAGTTAGACCCATTAGTCACTGGCCTTAGATAACCTTGCTAGGAAGCCATTTTTTTCATTTTCTAGGTGCGTGTGATTTTTCATTTTGTTTTGATCTCACTACTATTGTTCTTGAAAGTGCTTTAAAACTTGATAATGAACACCAATGTAGATCATAAACCTTCCAAAAAGAGAAACCTCAAATTGGTATTAAGAAACCAACTTTAAAATGAAGATATTGCTGAACAATCCTTAAAATAATGCACATACTACATAAAATAGTACTTCTAAACATTCCTGTAACACTTCTAATCTCTATTATGATGCATACACCTATAAAACAATGCATCTAATTTAGGAAATAGTGCATATGACAGTTTAAAAAGTGCATCTGAGCATTGAAATAGTGCATATGAATTAAAAAAAATTCATTTGATTACTAAAATAGCGCATCTAAGTATTCCTATGATGCATTTGAGAAAAAACATGAAATAGAGGCTATCTGCAAACATGATACTTGTGAGAAAACTATAAATGTGGATACCCTTTTCCATGTTGGTATTTTACAAAGTCTAAAAATTTCTGTGTCTGACCAAAAACATCTTTTGAAACAAGAAAAGCTACATCATCATCAACCCAACAGTTACCATTACCTCACTTTGCACATCAAGCCAAGAATATTCGAAAAACACATCTGTACTGACTTCACAAAAGTGGACCTTGTCCTATCAACATTGGCAAACACCTTGTCCAATTTAGCTTATTGCTACAAACAAATCATAGTCAATGAAAAATTTCACTTTTTGAAAAATGCCTAAAACTAAAAGAATCCAACTCACCTTTCATGCCACCACGCAAAACAAGTGTATTAACAAAACCAAAATGGTTGCCCATATAAGTAAGTGCTAGGATAGCAAGTAGAACCATCAAACACATATAACCTCTAAAGCTCCTAAAATCTACCATAGCAATGGATTGCAAACAGAATGAAGTTACTCCCAAGTCACCCTTATTTGATTGAAATTTAGAATCCCTAACCACAATGGGCTCATTTCACATGTGGGATGACAAAAGCATTGAATTTATAATCGAAGATTTTCAGAAAAATGCTGAACTTGTCAATATCATGGAAAAGATACTGGAAAAACACAAAGAATGCTACATACTCACATTAGCACAACAAGGTGCAAAATTGCCATCTATTTTTGATGTGACCAATCTAAAATGAGATGAAGAAGAGTCGCCTTTAGATGTAGTCACACAAAAATTGCAAGACTTACAACTAGAAATGGAAAAGATGAAAAGAGGAAAAACACAACTCGTGGAGTTTAGCCTTGAAAAGGTGTGTCCCCTACCATTCGATAAAAACATTACCTTCACACATTTTCCTCCAAATGTGCAAATACCAAAGTATGATAAATATTTTGGCAGGTTAGATCCACAAGATCACTTGAGGCAATTCTATATGCTAAGCATGGAGTTTGTCCATGACACAACATACCTAATGCATCTATTTCCTAGGAGCCTCAGAGAGCAAGCCATCGAGTGGTTCTCCAAACTACCCTCCAATATTAAAACCTTCGATCAATTGGCCTCCATTTTTATCACCCAATATTCTTATAACATTGAAAGAGAGGTTACAATGATTGATCTATGTAACATAAAACAACTCCCAGGTGAATCATTCAACCTTCCTACAATGGTGGAGGCAAATGTTTGCTAAATATCATAAAGACATAGCGGATAAGGAGAAGATAGATATCTTCATCAATAGTCTCTCAAAATTGATGAATTATTGGCTCCAACTCCAAGCGCCTAAAGATTTTAAAACCACTTTAGAAAATGTGGCTAAAGTGGAAGAAACCTTGATAAACAATGACATAATTAAATTATGTAAAGATGACAAAGGTTTCTCCAACAATTCCACACAAATGCATAATTCCTTTGATTGGTCCACTGATAAGTAGAAATTGTGGTGGAGAAACAATAATAAAAATATAAAAAATGATGGGGTAGTTGAAGCCAATCATGTCAAAACTCAAACTCAACCCCCTTTAAATCAACTGGGTCCCAATGTCACACCTCAAAAAAATAATGCCTGCCCATTTTACTGATGTAACACAAAGACTCCCTCTACATCTAACCAACAAGTTGCTTATAATCAAGCTCCTCCACCATGAAGATATCAGTCTTCTAATATACCTAAGGAGTATACACCCATAGGGGTGTCCTATGAGAGTGCTTTACAAACACTCTTGGCTGATGACCTTATCATGTTACCAAAGGCTAAACCATATGAACCCCAAGTCAAGCCAAAATGGTGGAACAAGAAACACACTTGTGCCTATCATCGCAATCAAGGACATTTGACAAACAATTGTTTTGCCCTTAAGGGGGTTATCCAAAAATTAATAAATGATGGAACCATTGAAGTAAAAAATCTTAGTAATAATGAAGACCATATGGCCTTCAAGAACCCCTTCATGAGTCATGAAAGGGGAGAGTCTTTCAAGGCCAATCAAAACACACCTCCACAAACCAAGCTTAATTATGCGCACCACTACGATAATACCAATGGCATGATTTCTTGATTTGATGACACTGTAAATGTCATCATAATTAAAGATAAAAATAAAATATAGTCCTCAAACACCATCACCTGAGGTCAAGCCTCCAAAATTATCCTACCGGGACTAGTGACAAATCTTGACTGAGCAGCTCCAAGTTCCTCCATGCCCAAGTATAACTTGGTTAACCAATTACTCAAGACTCCAGCCCACATCTCCCTTTTTGAACTACTGCAAGAGATACTCACTAAAGTGTTAGTGCAAAATGACCTAGATGTAAATAGATTCCAAAACATGGTCAGTAATTTAGTTGCTCCTCACTGCATGTCTTTTTCAGCTCAAGATGACATGTCTGTCATATAGCCACAAAATTCTCCTTTGCAAATAGAAGTATTCATCCATAGGAACTGAGTTAAGAGGGCATTGGTCGATGGTGGGGCTAGCCTCAATATTTGAAAGCTCAGTTTAGTGAAAGCCCTTGGGTACATAGAGGATGTTGTTGACCCAAGAAAAAAGATTACCATCAAGGCTTATGACGATGAGGAAAGATCCTCCAAAGGCATGGACATATTACCAATTAGAGTAGGGCCAGTCATGAAAGAAACTATTTGTTAGGTCTTAGACCTACAATTAACTTATAACATCCTATTGGGAAGACCATGGATTCATGAAATTCAAGCTGTTCTCTCTACCTACCACCAGTGCCTTAAATTTCCATACATGGGTCAAGAGATAACCATACCCAGAGATCAACACTTTGCCCAGTATTGTAACTCACTTGCCACTCATAACAGAGAAGTTGATACATGGATAGATGCCACCAGTCACTCAATAGTTAAAGGCACTTCACACTCCACTAACTAAATGAGCAATCACTTATCAACATCAACAAAGGGTAAAGAAAAGGTGTTTTTTTTAGGTCCTTCTACTCCTTCACTGCCATCATCATCAAAAGATCATAAACAACTACACTATGAAGAAATGGATAAAGTAATGAAGGAATTTGATAGAAAGTGTAAGTTTCACCGTAAAGGGGTAGGTGAGTACTTAGTCTCCCAATTTAATCCCCCACTTTCTCTGAGGTCTCATGGAAAAATGACTTCCACCAAACCATATTATGCGCATTTTATCAAAGCAAGTTACACACCTCCAAACCTAGTGGAAGACATTAGTCAATAGAACATTGACATCTCCTCCCATCTACATGGGAAAGGCTTTGACTTAATGAAAAAGATGGGATACACGGGAGATGGTCCCTTAGGGAAAGGGAAAGGAATCATCAAACCTCTTATAGCATACTTTAGGTTCAATAAATCTAAAATAGGGGTACGGTATGATGGGCAAGACAAGGCACAAACCTCTTCTACCTTGGTGTGGGTACCCAAACAAAAGGAAAGTTATACCTTGGTAGCAACTGATATCATAAATAAGAATTTGTCCCTCTCAAGTTCCCATTCCATAGGAGAAGCACCAATAAATACCTCCAATAATGAAGATGATGACAATTACGCTAAGTGGGAATTTGAGTCACTATCTAAGGAATCTCTCCATAACAAAGATGCTAGAAATATTTAGGATAAGACAAATTACTAAGAGGGGAGGGGTGAATCAGTAATCTATGAACTTTTAAACAATTTTGCATTTTAACCATTCATCATTCATTCATCTAATCTACTGCATAAATGAAAGATCAAGCATTCATTGCACATGTACCCAGAGATTTGGTGACCCAGAAACATTCCAAATAGAAAGTAAAACTGGGGTGGGGATGATGCCCACAAAACTTCAATACTACAGTATAAAGTTGGCCTATTAAGGCTTACAATGATCACTTTTGGTGATCTGCCCTGTTAGGAGCAAGTAGGACTGCTAGATCCACCTTGTTAGAGGATTTGCAAACATACAGTAAAGTATGCACTTTGTTAGGAGATTTACAAAAAGACTATTAAGTCTACCCTGTTAAAGGATTTATAAACTGATTCATCTGTTAGGATGAAGTAGTGGATCTACTTACAACTGTTTACTGATAAGATCCTTTTTTTATTGATCACCTAATGTGATTGATATAACTTTTCTACTCCTATGTTGACCTTGATGTATTCCTTTTACTCTGCTATTGATTCCCTTTCACTTATCTCAAAAACACCTTCTTCACATGCGAACTTCACTTTCTTCACATCCCTAATATTGCAAATGATATCATACATTACATATATACCATTCCAATATTTACAATTACAAGGTCGGCCAAAACACAAGTGAATAAAACATTACTGAGTCGGCCAGATAGTAGAAAACTCAGGTTCCTCAAGTTGACTCGGTGACCTTTTGATACTTAGCATCCACTACATTACTCAGCATCATCATGCACTTGGTAGGATTAGAGGCTCAGTTCATACTTGCCACACAACATTTCTTGGAACTCGATAACCATTGGTGACTCGGTAGACACAGTGTCACTCGGTAGAAACTAACTTCTTCATTTACCTTGTTGTACTCAATGAACACTGAGTCCTTCATTTACCTTTTTTCACTCTGTAAAAACTGAGTCCTTTATTTACCTTTTTCACTCTATAAAAACTGAGTCCTTTGTTTACCTTTTTCACTCGGTAAACACTACTGAACTTCTCATTCACCCAGTCTCCTCTGGAATGCTTAGTGAGAACTATTTATCTATTGAACTTATAAGGTAACCAATGAATGCTTGGTATACACTATAGACTAAGTGATGGCTAGATAAGCATTCAAAATTGAATAAGTGTTTGCACTAATGACAAATATATCATAATTCCAACAATCTCCCCCTTTGGCATTAGTGACAAAAACACTTATGAGCCAAAACTTATGTGCAAAATTTGACATATTGATTTACATATATCTCCCCCATACAATATGCAAAGAGTATTTACAAATATCTCTATCTTTACACATGGATTCCTTATTTACATATATCTCCCCCTTTTTGACAATAATGCCAAATTACACAATATGTATTTAAACAGAGACACCAAAACGAGAGATAAACTCAGAGTGTACCTTGAGAATAAGAGCCAAAGTCTTATCCCAATTTTTTTGCAAATTGTGTAGGTGGAGAGTGCTATTTGAACTTTAGCTAAAAGTTCAATCAAATGATCTGCAATTGAAAAATTGTTGTCATGGATCAATGTTTTGGAGTAGACAATGTGTTTCTGCATTGTGTCCATGATAGGAAGGATCATATTCTGAATGTCAATCAAGGTAGACCTGATCCTTGCTTCCTCTCTCAACAATTTTGCCTACTTTTCTGACAAAAATATGATTCTGAGATTATGGGATGAACTTGAATTGGGGTGAAGTTGCAGCATTTGGGCACTAACCTTCATATCCTCATCAATTTTATTCAATTTTTCTTTGATCTCCTTGGTGTACTCGGTAACATCACAAAGTTTGGCAAAAAGTGAAGTTACATTATTAAAGGAATTTTCAAGATTGATCAAAATTGTGGACAATTTTGCCTATTTTATTGCAATGTGTTGAACAATATGCTCAAGCACCTCATTATCAAATTTCCTTTTAGCCTTTTCAATCAATTTTTCTTGACCAGAGGTGTCCTCATTGAATTTATTTACAGCCTCTTCTAACTGAATCAAAATGTGTTGAGTAGAATCTACTTCAACACCTATAGCATCTGTAATTATATTTTTGGCATTCTCAATTATTCTGTATTCCTTATCCCTTTCAGACCTTAACTACTTCTGCATAGCTTTCATCTCAATTAGTTGACTAGAAAATCTCATCTCTTCAATGGTAGCATTTTCATAGTCAATCTTTGGAATCACTATCTCTATGTCTAGGTCAATATCTTTTGGAATTTCCTTTCTAGTGATTAGAAGTCTTAATGGATGCTTTTTTTGAACTTCTGTGATGACTGGTTTGATCTTAGGAATAGACACAATAGTGGAGATGGAAGGACTAGTAGTAAAAATTGGGATAGGACTTGAGGATTGAATGCCGATAGAAGTAGTTACTGGATTAAAAACTAGAATACTTCCCAAAAATGATGATACACTCAGTATAGCAGTATCTAAACTAATTGGATTTGAAGTAGATGCAGATCATGCTGACAAAGTTGTAGAACAAGCTGGAACTGACAAGATTGTGGAACTTACTGTTATACTGATTGATGATGATGGAGCTGAGGAGGCTAGCTCGATAGCTGAAGAAGAGGGCTGCAGCTCTGTAGATGAAGTGGTAGACACTTCCATTGATGATACCTGGAGCTATGATGTGGTAGGTGCAGATGATAAATCTGATGTAGATGCTATCAAATCTGCTGAAGTTGACTCCAACCTTGATGATGTGATAGTTTTAGGTGGAAAGTGAGGAAGGGATGCAATAACTGCTGCTGCAATTTTTACTCGATCATCTTCCTCCTTATCTTCCTCTTCAACTTCTTCCTCCATTCCTTCTTCCTCCTTGTCTTCTTCCATTAGTGCATGTAGCTCTCCTAGTGAGACTATGATGGATGGAGTGTCATTAATATCATCACTATCACTGCTGTCGTCATTCGTGATTTCTACTAGGTATTCACTGGGCTTATGCAGATGATAGATGTTTTTCCACATGTTTGTTGCATCATTTACCACATGATCAATTTCTTTGATTAAAATCAAATAGGTGTGAAATCTGATCATCATTTTACCTTTATGGTTTTCCATTTTAGTCTTTATCTCTGCTCTAGTGAGACTTGGTCTAAGATTCTTCAGAGATTGCTCATAGATGTCTTTTACCGTTTGGGTGGCTGATTCCCATCTCAGTTGCAATTTCTCTAGTAGTTCTTTTGAGATTTGAGAGGCAAGCTGGTTCAGGGAGTATTTCCATTTACCCATCTTGGAGAGTACCAATTCCTCAATCTGTATTTTCTCAGCATATGTTCTTGTTTCAAATTTCAATGCCTTGAAATTTGTGATGCCTGCTCCTTCTTCCAATTGTTTGAGCCTTTCCTCAAATGTGGGTGGAGGCCTGACCAGTATAGGTTCCTATTTACCTTTTCTGGTTCTTCTGGTGAATACTGCAGTAGGCTTCTTCTTAGGTTTGGTAATGATTGCCTTAACTTTCTTCTTTGGAGGTTCTTCTTTAGATTCTTGTTCATCTTTTCCTTCTTCTCCTCCTTCTTCATCATCTTCTTCGTCCTCGCCTTTTCCTTCTGTTAACATGAGAGGACCGGTTGCGATTTTCAATTTAGCTATCTTCCTCTTGCCTTTGCTTATGGCTTGTGGTAGCTTGATTTCAAGCTCAATTCTGGCCTTGGCTTCATCATAAGTTCCAAAGGTAGGGATGTTAGGAATAGTTGGTTCATTCACCAGTGCCTCAATGATGTTTCTTGCTTCATCAATATTTAATTCATAAGGAAATGGTTTTACCCATGCCACTCGAGGTATGACTACCTATACGTACACTTTATCACAGTCAACCATGAAACATATATCATCTTTATAATCCTCAACAAGATTAGGCTGAATTTTGAACCTATTATTCACCCTCTCCTTGAAGTCTTCAAAATAGTTATCCATGACTTTGTCAAAATTTTCACCCATTTCTGCTATAAACTCATTAATTTGATATAGAATTGGAATGTCTTTTCTCCATATTACTGTTCCTTTGATGGAAATAATTTTTGCACATAAAAGAACAAGCAAATTAACAATGAGCCAAATTTACAAGGGTTATTCTTTGAAGTCCTAATACTTTCCATAGTCTTGTTTAATTGTTTCAACAGTAAGTTTGCCAAGTCATATTCCAAATTTTTCTTTACTATCTTAAATGCTAAATCCATAGCCTCACATGGTACACTATTCAATCTGTTGGAACTGCATAGTTTATATGCAATTACATGATTTCCAAACCTGAGTTCCATGTTAGGTATATTGTTAAGCTTCAGTCCTCTTCCATCCCATTCTGCTAGGGTTTTCTTCTACAACTCATCCTGACCTAGGGTTTTAGTGGTTTTGGCTTTGTTGAGCATAGGCAAACCTGTGATCTTATGAACCATCTTCTTGGTTATCAATACAGGTTGCTCCAACCAAAACTGACCATTATGTATAGAGCTCAGAACATATCTCACCCATTTAACTTGGAAATTCCTTGGTAGGTGCGGAATGTGGGTCAAGCCTTTTTTTTCTAAGTGTTTATGCTCAAGTTTTAGGGCTCCATCAACACATAATTGTCCTAGGGCATTGTCCATATCTAATGTACCAATTTCTTGAACAATGCATTTGAAATGTGCACGAATATCATTAACAAGAAGTACCTTAGGTGGAATTTGCGATTGAGCTCCTTGTGGGTCAAGTGATTCAGAAATTGCCGGCACTAGTTTGAATTTTGGGGCTTTCCATTCGACTCCTTTCACGAGCATTTCAGAACCCCTCTTTACCTTGCTGGTGCTGGTGCTTGTAGATGTCATTGCTGCTCGGTGGATGATAAATTCTTCAAACAAATTCTTCGCAATAAATTTGCTTCAAATTTCTTGGAATCACTGGCGTGCTACTGGAAATCTTTTAGCTCTGAGTATTCTTAAGTTGTGGTGAAAAATGAAATTGAATTCTGCCCTTTTGATGGAAATACTGTCATTAATGCTCAGTACGAAGGTAGATGAGATGACATAGCGCTTGCCAGTCTGTCATCAATCTACTCAATAAAACCTTGCAACTCGATGGTTGAACAAAATCTTTGATATTCTCGACCTAGCTCGGTAAGGTCTTTAGCCAACCTTGCTCGGTAGATGCAACACGGTGAATGATAACTTTTCTTTGATCCTTGTATCTAAAATACTGATTTTTATTATTTGCACTCTTTCACTCTAGAACTGCTTAAGATATGGCTAGAAGATGCAGTTCTTGATTCTTCTTAAATCTAATTAGAAATGGTGGAGTCACCCACTTCTTGAGTGACATGACCATTATTTGAACTGTCTTGCTCAGTAGATTTAGGAATCCACTTTTGTCTCATCTACTTCCAAATTTTATCAGCTTTAGCTTTCTTTTCATCTTTAATTCTTTCAATATTCATGCAATTCTTGGCTATATGACCAAATTTAGTACATGTGTAACATCTTATGGTTGTATCCTTCTTTCTTAGGTGATGTCTTGCACAGTTTATCCCAATGTGTCCATATTCTCCACAATAGTGACACCTGCACCAAGTATTGTAGTCCCAACCAAATATTGCTTTGATAATTTGTTCTACTGGATTGAATGTTTTTTATTTGCATTCAGATGCCTTGTGACCTTGTTTCTTGCATTTGTGACATTTGCCTTCAAATTTTGGTTTTTCTTTGCATTTATTAGCTTTGTGACCATGTTGATTGCAGTTGAAGCATTCACCATTGAATTTTGCCTTTCCATTACTCCAACATTTGTTTGATGTATGACCTATCTTGCCATAGTGATTGCAAGTGGGTCTTTGATTCCTTTGTGCACCTTGTTTGGAGGTTTCACCTCTTCCTTATATCCAAGACCAGCTTTACCTTTTTGTTTATGAAGATTCTACTCATTTTGTTGATTCAATTGATTCATGTTTGCTTGAGATTTCATCATCCTTTCATTGACTTGTCTTTCAGTGATCAAGTCATTTTCCAAACTTTCCTTGATTTGTCTTTCAGATCTTAGATCACATTGTAAGCTTGCATTGATTTGTCTTTCAGTGATTAAATCATTTCTCAAACTTTCATTCTCAGATCTTAGATTCATAATTTCTTCATTTGCATTAGATAGTTGACCTACAAGATCTTCATGCTAAAGGGATTGATTATTTCTTACCTCTAAGTCTTCATTTGCCTTGTTTCTCTATTCCAAAACTTCACATAGCCTGATTGATTGGATTTCTTGTTCTCTTTTAAGCTTTCTTACATCTTCATGTAGAGAACCATTCTTTGCTAGGAGTTCCTTGATTGCTTCATTAGCTTCATTTGAACTGCTTGATGGTAAAAGGTCTTCAATATTTTCTTCAACATACTGATGATTATTCATTTGTCTTGCAAGTTCCTTCCTTCTTTTTAGAGATTGAGAAAGATGCTCCTTTGCTTCTTTGAGTTGAGTCATGGCCATTTCTAGATCTAGCTTTTCATTTTCAATGGATTTGTCAAGTCTGAATATCTCCATAGTCCTTGATCTTTGCTCAAGCTGTCAAACTTTATCCTGAGAACCACAAAGCTCTAATACCAATTGTTGGAAATATTCAGGATAAGACAAATTACTGAGAGGGGAGGGGTAAATCAGTAATCTATAAAACTTTTAAACAATTCAACATTTTAAACATTCATCATTCATTCATCTAATCAACTGCATAAATGAAAGATCAAGCATTCATTGCACATGTAACCAAAGATTTGGTGACCCAGAAACCTTCCAAATAGAAAGTAAAACTGGGGTGGGGATGATGCCCACAAAACTTCAATACTGCAATATAAAGTTGGCTTGTTAAGGCTTACAATGATCACTTCTGGTGATCTGCCCTATTTGGAGCAAGTAGGACTGCTAGATCCACCTTGTTAGAGGATTTGCAAAAATACAGTAAAGTATGCACTCTGTTAGGAGATTTACAAAAAGACTGTTAAGTCTACCCTATTAAAGGATTTATAAACTGATTCATCTGTTAGGATGAAGCAGTGGATTATTTGGAGGTTTTGGAAGAGCATTATTTGTTTATTTGGGCTTGAGAAGCTTATAGCCTAGAGTAGAGTAGTCTATCAAGTTGGTATTTGATCTATAATTAATTTCACACATACCCAATTAAGAAACACTCATGGATTATAGTTCTGAGGTCTTTTGGCATCAAATGTGGTTCATAGCAGCAAAAATAACTAGTATGGCAGCAACAGTAAAGCAAGGGAAACAGAGCTCATAATGGCAATAACCATAACAATAACAAGAGCAAATCAAAGTCCTTTTCCTTGATTGAATATACACAATAGTGGAACCTTCTAGTATGATAGCAACAACAGGGAGCACAACAAATTTGACAACATAGGAAGTCTGATTATGTATTGAGATACCATAGACATGAATTGCATGAAAATCAATGCACATTTCTGCCATCCTCCTTGCCCAATGATCTCCAATATTTATTTTAACCCTTAATCAACCCATTTGGCATCATAAACTCCTTCATTTCCTCTTTAGGTACCTCACATGGTCCTGGTTACCCCTGTATCCCACCAAATCTCACTCACATCCTCCGTTTCACCCCCCACAAACCTAAAACTCATCCAAAATTACCAAAAAATCCAAATATCATCCAAAAATGCCAAAATGAAGAAGTCAAAAATAGCTTAAAACTACCAAAAAAAATTTAAAAATTGTCCAAAAATATCAAATTTTTTTCCTAAAATTGCCAAAAAAAAATATTCAAAAATAGCTTCAAAATACCAAAAAAATCTAAATATCATCAAAAATGTTAAAAAATTGAAAAATTGTCCAAAAATGTCAAAAATTTTGAAAAATTGTCCAACATGTCCAAAAAAATTTAAAAATCATCTAAAAATAGTGAAAAAATTCACAACTAGCCAAAAGCATTCAATTAGGGGGCAATTCTTGTCAACAACACCCAAAAATTCTTGTCAATTTCTCAATCAGGCTATACAACAAGATATCAACTCCCAACACACCCCATTAATATTAAGAAGAAGTGTGGTAATGTCCTAAAACATTTTGTAAGACTTTGGAAAATCCAGCAAATGCGGATAGCGTAAGAGGTGCCCTTGTTTCCCTCCTCTTGTCAAGAGCAACAATTCCTCATGAATCATTAGTCTTATTTAAGTTGCAGTGGCTACAATTAGTCTAGTCTCCTTCCACAAATATGTCAATGCTATCTTGAAAGCCCAGATATCCGTCAGACTTTTTCATCCTCACTCAACTAAAGACACAAAATAAGTAGGCATAAGCGTGCAAGCTTGGTTTCCCCCTTTAGCGCCTTTTTTTTTCAAGGTCCACGCATCCTTTTTGGACCCCTCCAGCACCCTTTTCAAAGCCCACATGTCCTTTTGGACCCCTCTAGTGCCTTTTTAGGCCCGAAGCACCTTTTTAGGCCCCTCTAGTGCCTTTTTCAAGGCCCACATGTCCTTTTTGGACCCCTCCAACGGGCCCCTCTAGCACCTTTTTCAAGGCCCATGCATCTTTTTGGACCCCTCTAGTGCCTTTTTAGGCCCAAAGCACCTTTTTAAGCCCCTTTAGCACCTTTTTCAAGGCCCAAGCATCCTTTTTGGACCCCTCTAGCGCCTTTTTAGGCCCCTCTAGCACATTTTTCAAGGCCCACACGTCCTTTTTGGACCCCTCCAATGCCTTTTTAGCCCAAAGCACCTTTTTTAGGCCCAAACGTCCTTTTTGGACCCCTCCAGCACCATTTTAGGCCCAAAGCACCTTTTTCAAGGCCCGTGTGTCCTTTTTGGTCCCCTCCAACACCTTTTTAGGCCTAAAGTGCCTTTTTAAGGCCCCTTTAGCACCTTTTTAGGCCACTCAAATGCCTTTTTCAATCCAAATGCCTTTTTATAGGCCTTGTTTCACCATTTTTTCAAAACTCCTAATGTCTTTTAGGCCCCCAACACGCCTTTCTCGAGTTAAACCATCTTTTCAAGGCCTTATTTTGCATACTTGAGACCCAAGTGTCCTCTTTTGTGCCCCTAACGCCTTTTCATAGGCCTTGAGAATGCCCATCTCATCATACACCTAGAGAAACGTCCCCTCGTTGGCCTTGTTATTGACTGTATTGGTTCTTCATATACACACAAACATTCTTACTTATCAATCACAGTTATCCTGACTCTACGGATGGTATTGTTCCCATTTTTTACAAAAGTTAAACTGTTCCAACATTTATTGCAAAAACACAAAAAATCCAAATATTTGCCAAACATCCCAAAAACATTTAAACATTTGAAAAAAACACAAAAATATCCAAATATTTTCCAAACATCCCAAAAACATAGATTCAAAAAAATCACATCAAAATCCAAATATATTTTGAAAATACCAAAAACATACATGAAAATGCATTACAATCAACGTCAGTTGCCGCAACAACAAACACAAATTTTTAATTCTCCTATGACAAGATTAACTGCATTACATCCCAACAATGCCTAGTGAATCATTTATTCTGGCCTCCCAAGGTAGGTGGCACAATAGGGTGTCTAATTAATGGTGTCTCTTCTAGCCTAGCTCCAGACGAAGAAGCTCCTGGTGTCAACCCCCTATGTGTCCATACCGCTTCCATAGGAATTGGAAACCTTCCACTGTGTAATTGTGTGTTTAACAAATTTGTAAATTCTTTATCTATAAACTACGTCTCTCATTGGTTCTCATGTGTGAAGGCTTGATAATAACATCTCATCCAATAAGCAACTTTCCCATGTACCTTGGTTGTCTAGTGCATTTCCATGAATACATTCTCCACCAACTTGCTTAATCCTTGTTCAGTGATCGCTCATTGGGCCACATCCCACTTATGTTGCATTGGATCAGTCATCATTCAATAATGCTCCACATCTGCTTTTGCCTCACCCAAATGCTACTACAGTTACCCAAACTTCCCCTCACTTAATGCTAACCACTTCTACAACTTTAATGCTAAGGAGTTCACCTTTGCAATCACTTCCCTAAATGACTCAAACTGCGACTGCAATAACACTAGCTCATTTTGCGCGCTCTCCAAACCTACCTGTACCATCTTCATTGATTCTTGCAACCACTATGACTTTGATCATTTGTCTCACATTCCTACATTGCTTCCCTCTATTTGTGCATGTTCCACACACAACTCCATCTCTAGCAATTGCACCCGCACTTGCTCCGCATCTATCATCACCTGCAGTTGCTTTGCCTTTGTTTATGTCCCATCCTCCCAAGCCTTCTCCATCAATCCTTGCAAAAATGCAACCTCTTGCTTTGTGTTCTTCACTTGCACTCTCTCTGTGACCAAAAATTTTCATAATCCTTCCATGTCTTGTGATGATTGATAACTGTATCCCACCTCTAGTTGTGGCTCCCCCACATTTACAACATCCATTCCCCCTTCTGTTGAATCTTGTCCCGACGTCCTGGGGCTAATCCACTACCGTGCCCCACTCCTTCACCACCACTAACACCCCCCACATCCTTTGAAATATCTCCCATAGACTTTTCAAGAGACTTTATTTCCCCCACTTCCTCCTCCGCTCCTAACATACTCTTTGTCTTCTCAGACATACTATCCTCCACATGCATTATTGGCCCATCATCTGCTGGCCCTTGCAACACTTGTTGCACTGTAGTCCCTGATAACATCATTAGCACCAACACAAGCATTTCTTCTACCTCTATCCCCACCCCTTCAAGTTGCATGGGTTTTTGTCCTTGCTGGCTTATCTCACCCAAACTCGAAACTAACACTTGGAGTTTTAGTTGTTCCACCCACTCCTTAGAAGTTTGCCTCACATGTTTCGCTCTCTGCCCTTACCTCATCCATCTTCCCTGGCTAGCATCACCCTCCCACTACAATTGATCTAGTGAGCCCAACATACTTTCACTTGCATGATTCCCCCAACTTCTTACTATCTCCAATAATCACATTCTACACCCCACTTTACCTTGCTTCATTATCATACTACTCACCTTCTTATAGCCATCATTCACCCAAGCCTTGTTCTACACTAGTCTTCCATGTATCCACTCTCTACATCCTTTTGCACTAGTACCTGGTACACTTGACCCTCAGCTCTGACATCCAGTCACCCAAATTTTTGCCGATGCACACTGAACACTAGATTCTACTGCTAAATCACCGTTCACACATCCCATGCCTTCCCATCTGCCTGGTACAACAAGTTACTCCTTGGTAGACCTAAACAAAAGAAACAATACGATACTATTGCACACAATTGGAAGAAAACCTGGTTCACACATAATGGTTTTCTATGCTATCATGCACTTTTAGTACCTCGATGATGTGTTCGACTAGAGGTACTGGGATAAAGTCATGATATTTTTTTGGTTTTTCATTGTTTAATTCCTATGATCCTTTGGTTTCGCACATTACAAGTGTCTACTTATAAGAGCCTCCTCTTAGATGGAACACCATGTGTACCTCGACCAATTTTGTGCACTACCTTAGGTGAGGTCCTTTCTCTGACATTTGATTGGTTAGCATGCTTTTTTTTTGTTATTCTATAGCTATAGCTTTTTTTTCTTAGTGATTGTCATTTTTTTTGTACATTTTTCCTCTTTGCTGGTACTTCTAGATGTGACAAAGTATTCATATCACTATAGCTGAGCTAGTGTTGGTTGTATTTAGTCACTTTTATCACATGCTCTATGATGACAATTAGTTTGCATCTCTTTGGAAAAGTGATAGTTAGTTGCACTCATCTAGTTTGCATTTTTCATCTTGGATTCCTTGCCCAATGAATGGTTGGAAATAAATTAGGGTACAATTCATCAACATTACTTAGCAATTTCACTACTGGTTATAAACAACATGTGCAACACCATCAACATCACCCTCAAATCAAGCTTATGAGCACTCATGGACTTTGTTTCTTCATCCCATCCACACCAACATAACATGTCATAAATTTGCCATCAGATTTCACCACCTCATTTTCTGCCTTGTGTGACTTTTGAATCTCAAACAATCTTATTTAACCACTTTCCATTTTCATCTGATTCATTGCATCACCTTTTCTCATTCTCCATCTCTTTCATTTCACCATTTCATCCATTCATTTAGTGGCTTTTGAATCTCAAACAATTTCATTTCATATTCCATTTCATTTTCATTTCATGACTCATCTTATTGCATTTCATGCCATCTTCCTTGTCGCCTTCATGACATGCCATATCATTTCTTTTCCATATCATTTCATTTTCATCTGATTTTCATCTCTTTTCATTTTCATTTCACATTACATATCCTTTCATTTCATTCCATATCCCATTTCATTTTCATTTCCTTACATTTTCAATTGCCATTCCATTTCATTACATTTTCACTCCATTTCACTACATTTCATATCGTTTCATTCCATTACATTTTCATTTTCATTTCATTTCTTGTTCCATTTCACTTTCTTTTCACATTTTCATTGCATTTCATTACATAACCCCTTTATTTTTCCTTTCATATTCCATATCATTTCATTTTCATTGCATATTCCACATCATTTCATTTTCATTTCATGATCCATTTCATGTTCGTTTCATTCCCCATTCCGTTTCATCACATTTTCATTTCATTTCATTTCATCATGTACATCTTATCATTAAATTTCATATCATAGTGTTTCATTTCATTACATAATCCATTTCATTTTCATTTCATAATCCATTTCATTTTCCATTTCATTGTCCATTTCATATTTCATATATTTCCATTTTATTCCATCTTCCATCTCATTACCTATCTTATTTCATTTCATTTCATATTCCATTTCATTTTCATTTAATTACTCATTGCATTTCATTATATAATCCATTTCATTTTTAGTTCATATTCCATACTCCATTTCATTTTAGTTTCATATTCCATATCATTTCATTTGCATTTCATAATCCATTACATTTTCATTTCATATTCTGTTTCATTGCATTTTCATTTCATTACTCATTACATTTCATTACATAATCCATTTCATTTCATTTCATTTTCTATTTCATATCATGTCATTTTCATTTCATATTTCATATCGTTTTGTCTTCATCTCATTTCATTTTTATTGCCTACTCCATCTCATTTTATTTCATCATGTAGTACATTTCTCCTTTCAGTTCATTTTCATTTCGTTACGTATTACATTTTGATTCACCTTGTTTCATTTCATTTCGTTATATTTTCCATTTCATTTCCTTACTCATTTGATTGGATTATCATTACTCATTTTATTGCATTACATTCCCTATTTCATTTCATTCAATCACGATTCACACATTATTATCACATTTTATTCCATGACATTCACATTACAATTCCCTTCCCATTTCATTCCATTAATTACATTACAAATAATTTTCATTACCTCACGTTATATTTCATTTTATCACGTTCTATTTTTCCATTTCATTTAATTTCATTACATCTCATGTCACTATTCAATTCATTGCATTACATCACCCATTAGGTGATCACATCTCATTTCATTTCATGTCATTACATTTATATTACCACATCACATTGTTATTACATCATCAGTAACCTACCATCTATTCTAAATCATGATCCATCTAAATTAATCATTCACATATATATACACATCTGCATCCACTATCAACATAATCATCACATCAAACAATCACATGACAACATCAGTCCATGATATAATAAGTGCACGCATCTAAAACATCAATGAAGCTCAGATATCTCATAAAGCAACATGACAATCAGATAGTCCTGTAGAATGCTAAAATCACATGAAAAATAGATAAAATACATCCACATGCAAATCACATGATCATATCACATGCAAGTACATAAATCAAGGATCAAATAAGTGCCTTTACATAAATGTCCAGTGAAAATCACATGGATAATCATATATAACAAAAAAGGAGGCTAAGGTACAATCATCTAAACTCATCCCTGTGAGGGTGCCTGATCTTATGGTTCCTGCTCATTGGGGGCACCCGCATTCTCTTGTCATGACTGCTCTGTTGCATCTGTCAATGGTGCAATTGGTCCAATCATAGCTATCTAACTCAACGGTGCCTCATCTGTCCTTAGTGGTGGTGGTGGTTTTTGTGTCATCATTGCTATGATTGTTTGCAAGGTTCTCAACACCTCACCCATTTGAGCCTCTATGGCACTCACCCAAGTCTCTAAATTAGTTGATCCTCCAGACCTCTTTGATAGCTGTGCCTCTGGCGATACCTGCGACTGTGCACCTGGTGGATCTCTGATGGGCCCATGCACTTGTGGCCTTTGTTAGGAGACAAACTGTACATCCTCTAGCAATCTTGCCCCCCTTTTCTTTGTGCCATAACACTTCCCAACCATCCCTCCTCTCACCTATGCACCACCTCAGCTGCGGACACCTTTAACTCTCCCTACACCCACTGGTCCCTACACTAGGCCTCGTACCACTCCCCTCTATGGTAACACCACAACTACCTAGCCTCATCTCCCTTGTACTCTATGCACTCTAACCTTGGCTTGTCATCTCCCTCTACCTCTCCTTGGACCATCCTCATCATCATCATCCTCTCCCCCACTTGATGGCTCATCAATACCAGGCATTGGCTTGGCCAGATCTGTGTATCTAGGGAAGGGATGATCTCAAAACCACTATGCATAATCTCCCTCCATCCCTACATCTACTACCCCATCTCATAAGGACCAAGGCTATGGTGTATCTATCATCTATAAAAAGGGCTCTAGAAAAGCCTCATACTCCAACGTCAGCCCGCACACTACTCTCTTTGACTGAACCCATGCATAATATGAAGTCCCTTGTGGTATGCCATGCCGCTGACCAAACTGCCTCACCACTCGCCTAAAGCAAAACTGCTTTAGTACAAAAGGAATCTAACCAAGTAAATACCTTAGACTAAAGAAATATACCATCTCATCATCATCCTCTACCCATGGCTCTGTAAATCTTTAAGGTCTCCATATGACCTCATCAATATCATCCAGAATCCGGTGCCAATACTTTGTCTTACCCAAATGGGGCTGCATGATAGGACGAGAATAAGTATACATATAAGGCATGCCCTGTGGCCACTATCATACACACACTAGATGTGTAATAGGTAGATGCTCCCATGTCCATATATGTAACAAAATCACCTCGGCCAATAATGACGAGGCCTTAGAATATACAACCTGGTGTAAATCATGATACAAATGAGCCAAGATGTAGCTACCCCAGGCAAACCTCTGTGGCTCATCAATAATCTCCTAAATTAGCTGACCCCATCCAACTAGACACCCTCTCCCTCAGTGATCTGGCAACAAGAACCCTCCTATTAGTCCTACCAACACTGCTGGTAATGCATCATATTGTAACATCTGAAACCAAGACACACTATCATCACCAATACTGTCATCTTTGAACAAGTCTCAAAATGCAACCCCACCATTAGTCTGATCATAATACACCAAATCCCCTACAATCGAGATCTAGAAAATACTATACACATACTTGAGAGTCACTATCATCTCCCTCATCAGTAAATGGAATGTGTTGTGGTCTGAGTGCCACCTCTCAACCACAACTATCAATAATCCCATGTTGACTCAAAACTGGGGCATTTGTAACAAATATGTGAAGCAACACTTGTCAATCACCTGCCTGTCTGCATCAGACAATCAACCCACTGACTCTAATGGCCATAGATAGAGTCCTCATACCATGAGCTTTCACCCATGCACCTATTATTCATCAAGAAAACATAATGTGTTAGTTTTTCATCACAAAGTGATCATCAAAAATCAATCTCATAATAATATCTAGCCATCTAGCTACTAGTTCTATCTTGGACCTATTGCTTATCTTTATCTATCTTGAGTTGGACTGGCTTGGCTTCCCTACTCTGTATCCTGAGTTGGGGCATTACCTATATAGTATCTAATCGATCCTACAAACATCACTTTACAAATACTTGACTCTAATGTTTACTTGTTATGCCCATCCCTAGTTGACCAACCAAGACTCTAATATTTGGCATTATCTTATGCTCGACAAACAATCTACACCCTATCAAATGAGTCACAAAATTCAACTACCCTACTCCACTGTTCAAAAGTGTCATTATATACATCATATGTGCTATTCCATCTCATATGTGCTATTAAATCATGTGGATGTGCTATTCTATGTAAATGCACTACAAAATTCTCTATATGCGCTGAAATATTTCTTGAATGCTCTACAACTACACTTACATGCATTGTTACATTTTTGGGATGCGCTATTCTTTTCAAATGCACTAAAATATTTTGTGTATGCATTGTAGAATTATTCGAATGTGCTATTTGGTGCAAATGCACTATTATATTTCTCATAAGCGCTAAAATTTTACCCTATGCACTAATCTACCCAAAAACTAGGGTTTTCAAATGCACTAAATTGCCCTATGAATGTGCTAAATCACTACTCGCATGCACTAAAAGATCCTTCACATGTGCTAAATCCCTAATATCAACACATCTACCCTACAAATCCCCCAAAATATAGGTAAAAATGCTAAATCATAAACAAAAAGGATCTTGATGCCTAACTAGGGCACCATAGTCTGCTGGATGCTCATACCGATGACCCCTCTCAAATCTATGCTCACATAATGGAACCAACATCGTCATTGACTCAGAGCTCTAGACCACCAAATGCTAAAGTGAAAAGTGAAAATGACAAGGGTAAAAGGTCTTTTTGACCTATTTAACCACCCGAAGTGGCATTTATATCACCTTTTCAAATTATTTACCCCCTCTTGGCACCTTTTTTATCACCAAAGCCGACTTGGGTATTGTATCAAACCATTCTAACTATATTTCCCGCCAATCTCCCACCATGTCAGAAATAAAATTGGAACCTACTCAACTTTCACATTTTCTTACTTTCTTTCAATTTTATTTCTGAGGGGGCAGTATAATCAAATCAAGGCATCCAAGTTGGCGCATTAAATTTTT
Organism: Cupressus sempervirens; assembly: GCA_028749045.1. NCBI lineage: Eukaryota > Viridiplantae > Streptophyta > Pinopsida > Cupressales > Cupressaceae > Cupressus > Cupressus sempervirens. Next base: position 144,303,111 of record CM053792.1, read on the forward strand.
TTGAAATATCAAAAATTTCCTACCCCAGCTAAAAATTTTCAAGCATCAAAACTAGGATATCCAAGCAAAACTATTGCAACACCAAATCAACATTGCAATCCAACCATCAAATTAGTGATAATCAAATCATCAAATCATCAATGATCAAACATCAAGCCATCGATAGATAGAGACCATGAAAAAGATGAAAGGACATAATATCACCAAATAGACATCCAGTCATCAAAATTTGACCTAAAATCAAAAATCAAGATAGTCTTTGAACTAATATGCTTCACATATTAGCTCAAAGAGGGGAATTTGTAGACACCCAAAAATTGGCAAAAATCTTAAATCATGCAATCTCGATCAATTAGGACCAAATTAAAGAGAAAATCAAAAGAAACACAATAGACTTTCAAAATCAAAAATCACATCAGGTCATTAATCACCTATCAAATCGACAAGACCTAAATCAACTTTAAAAGAGGAAGAAAATAATTCAAATTCATAAAATATAATTCAAAAAGGGAGGAAAGAAATTGACAAAGTGTTGAAAATAAATCATATATTAAATCAATAAAATCATTTTATCGTCACAAGATTGAAAATCTCCCTTTTACCATTTAAAAGAATTTGGAAAATCCTCATATTATCCTCAAAACCAAGTCTATTGGACTCTTCCTCCTAGCCTCTTATGAGATATTTTGAGTTTCACTTTCACCCCCAGTCAAAAGTGAAAATCTTGGTTCTTACCCCAACCCCTTCCAAAATTCTATAAAAAGGAGGGAAATCTAAGAGGCGAGGGACCCAAAATTTTATGCATCCACACTATAGGCATATTTAAACTCATTGTTTTTAGCATTTTCATTGTAGCAATTTCATAGCATTTTTAGCTTCATTTTGTATCATTTAACATCATTTTGTATCATTTAGCTTCATTTATTTCATATTTAGTTCATAGCATGATCAGTTCAAAAGAATTTCTTGGAGTTGTATTTCACATATAATCCACATTTTAGCCATAGACCTTGCACTTTTCATTGTAGATCTACATTTTTAGCACAATCCCATTCTAGAACTGTCACTAAGATGTTGATCTAAGAGCTATTTTAGCAGTTGTAGTTAGGGAGACATGAGATTCTTGTAGAGATTACATTTTGATGATGATATCTTGGGTCTAGTATAGTTTGTCATGAATCCATTTGCTTTCTACAGTAAGGTTTCATGAATACGTGTTCACACCGTGTACAATGGTCTTGTTTGGATAGGATAAGCCTCTATTTTAGAGTCTTTTTCAACATATAAACACCAAAATAAGATGGATGAGGCCATGGGTCTTATCTCTCTTAGTATTGTATACATCTTACAGTTTCATCTTGATGAGTGTACTACTCAAAAAATGTGGCTCAAGTTCAAAAATTTTTTTGGTATAGTTAGGAAGTTTAGAGCACTTTAGCTTGAGGCTAAGCTCACATCACTTGTACCCAATTCTTCCCCCACCATTAAGGACTTTTTGATGAAGTTCAAGCAACATAGATTGTTGTTATAGGTTTTAGCATGCTCTTGATATGCCACGACACTTCAACATGCTTAATTGCAAGCCCCTACACCATTTTAGTCAGCTATTGTCTTGTCTATCACTTTCCCTATGACTTCAATGTGTTCCATTTTTATAGTGACAGTTGGTTGACAATTTGTTGTACCTGAACCATACTCATTGTAGACACCCAAAAATTGGCAAAGACTTGAATTATGAAATTTCCATCAATCAATGCAAATTAAGGAGGAAATCAAAGGAAAAAAAAAAACTTTAAAATTAAAGATTATATCAAATCATTAATCGATTAAATCATCTATCAAATTAATAAGACCTGAACCAACTTCAAAAGAGGAGAAAAATAATTCAAAATCGTAAAATAAAATTCAAAAAGGAGAGGGAAAAAAAAAACTTTTGAAGATAAATGGAACTTTTATTAAATCATTAAATCCATTTATCCTTACAAAATAAAAATCCTCCTTTTATATAAAGAATTGAAAAAAAATCCACATTTATCCTCAAAATCAAGACTTTTGGATTCCTCCTCTTGTCTCTTATGAGATATTTTAGTTGAAAATAAATCCACATTTATCCTCAAAATCAAGACTTTTAGAATCCTCCTCTTGTCTCTTATGAGACATTTTAGTTGAAAATAAATCCACATTTATCCTCAAAATCAAGACTTTTGGACTCCTCCTCTTGTCTCTTATGAGACATTTTAGTTGAAAAGAAATCCACATTTATCCTCAAAATCAAGACTTTTGGGCTCCTCCTCTTGTCTCTTACAAGACATTTCAATTTCACTTCTATCCACTAGTTAAAGGCAAAACCCAGATTCTCAATCCAACCCCTTCTAAAATCCTATAAATAGAAGGAGAATTCAAGAGCATAGGTACCCAAGTTTTAGGCATCTTCATTATAGGCATATTTAGGAGTTTTCATATTGAGCATATTAGCATTGTTATTCTAGCAAGTTTATGTCATTTTGATAGCATTTTAGCTTTGTTTACATGTTTTTTAGTATCATCTTAACACATGTTTAGCTCATTTTATGTTCATTTTGATAGTATTCTAAGAGTTTTTATTAGCATTTAATCTGCATTTTCATCTTAGATCTTGCATACATATTGGTAGATCTGCATTTTAAGCATACTTCTCATTTTAGAACTATCACTAAGATGCTGGTCTAAGAGCATTCTTAGTGGTTGTAGTTAGGGAAACATGGGACGTTGGTAGAGTTTGCATTTTGACAATGATTTCTTAGGTTTAGTCTAGCTCATTGTCATTTTATCTGTACTCTTCATTAAGGTTTCATGAATATGTGAATATTCCATGTACAAAATAGCGCCCACCGTGGGGCTTCATATTAAAGCCTCTTCGTTCTTCAAGTTTTCTTGCTAATTTTTTTTTTTTAGATCTACTTTTATTTTTCTTTTAGATACTTTTTTTTCTCTGGTTTTGGTGCAAATATGATCTTCTATAGGTTTTATAGCATGTGAGAAGCTTCATAACAAGATTAGAAAACTTTCAAAGAATTTCCAAGCTTACAAAGATTGGATCTACCATTCCCCTAATGTAGTAGTGCTTTTACACACTGTTTTAATGCTCCTACCCAGTCTTTTGATGCATTTGAATTATTCTATTGCACATTTGTGCATTCTTATAGCACATTTGATCATTCTTATAATGCATTAAAGCATTATAATATTGCATTTTCTTATTGTGATAGCACATTTGCTCATTTTTATAGCGCATTTAAAGATTCTTATAGCTCATATACTACTTTCTGTGACGCATATGTTGTTTTCTATTATACATCTGATCTAAGCTATTAACCTTCACATCTAATGTTTAGATCTAATTTTTGATTATTTATAGACCTCATCTAAGCTGACAAGAACTCTTAGGCTACTAGAAATGCATGACAGGAATGAAGACCCTCAAAAATGCACCTAGCCTTTGCTAGCTCCAAAATAGGTAAGTAGGTCAGAACCCTCATGAATTAGATTGAGATATTTTCTTAAGTCCATAACCTACTCTAAGTAGCATGTTTGACCTCACTGATCAATCAAAAGTAGGCCTATCCTCTCAACTCATGAGAGTTTATCAGAATTCCAAACCTTTTGTAAGGGTTAGTAACAGTCAAACAGGGAAAGAACAAATAAATAGTTTAACTGGGAGCCCCTTTGTCTATTGTAGTTAAGGGCTTGGAATTGAACAAAACTTATTTGTTTTTTTTGGGAGGTCAAAATAGTAGGGATATGCTCTCACTCTCCTAGAGTGATCAAATTCCTAGACCTATTTATTCTTTCCATTTTTCTACTTTCTACTAGGTAGGATTACTTAGCCATAGAAAGGCTACCTCCCGAGTTTCCTTAGCAGGGCTAGTAAGAGGGAACGCCTTTCAATCTTGCATTCTCAATCAAATGCAAGCCACTTGTGTTCAAAACATAGCCTTCCTCTAGTAATCCCATAAAGGATTGCACCAAACCTCCTTAGCATTAGTGGGAAGCTATCTGTTACAAGAGAGGTAAATCATAGCATTGATGGTTAAAAACTAAAACCCACTAGTCACCAGCTCTAGACAACCTTGTTAGGAAGCTCTTTTCTTTCATTTCTAGGTGTGTGTGATTTTATATTTTATTATGGCCTCTACTATTGTGATTGGATGTGTTCTAAAAATTTAATATCCAACTCTAGTTTGAATCATAATCCTTTTGAAAGATGTGCCTATAAACTAATAACAAGAAACCAAGTTCAAAACTAGAACATTAGTGAAAGACTCTGAAACAAGATGTCTACCACTCTAAATAACACATATGGATAATCCTGTGATCCTTTTGAACTCTGTTATAATGCATATAATTGCAAAACAACACATCTAAAGCTTTAAATAGTGTAGTGCCCTACAAAACAACGCATATGATAGATAAAATAACAAATTTGAATATTTAAATAATACATATGATCAGTGAAATAGTGCATATGATCAATGAAATAGTGAATTTAATCAATCTTGTGACACATCTAAGAAAGAACCTAAAACAAAGGCTATCTACATACTCAACATTTGCAATCAAATGATGGATTTGGATACCCTTTTCCCATTGATATTCTCTAGACTAAGAGATCCTAAAATTGACCAAAACCATTTTTGAAACAAGCAAAGCTAGGAATGATGTTATTAATCCAAAAGCCATCATTGCTTCATTTTTCATATCAAGTTAGAAACATCTGGAGAAACACATCCATTCCCTACCTAACTTTGTAAGAGTGAACTTATCCTATCAATATTTCAAAACACCTTGTCCAACCTAGCTTGTTACTCCAAAAAAATCATGGTCAACAGAAACCCTTGTATTATGAAAATGCATAAGAGTTAGAGGAATCCTATTCACTTCTCATGCCACTGCACAAAACTAGTGTTACGGTGAAGCCAAAACAATCACCTATATAGGTGAGTGCCAGAATAACCAATAGAACCATCAAATGCATGAAAGCTCTAGATCTCATTGAACCTGTTACCCCAACAGATTGTTCACCAAATGCAGACTAATCACAAGTCACCCTTGTTCAACCAAAGTTCAGAACCCTTTGCAAAAAAGGGTTCATCTAACATATGGGATGAAAAGAGCATTGAAAATAAAATTGAAGACTTGAAGCAAAATCCCAAACTTGTCAATATCATGGACAAGATACTTGAGAAACACAAAGAATGCTACATACTAGCATTAGCACAACAAGGTGCAAAATTTTCGTCCAACTTTGATGTGACCAATCTAAAACGAGATGAAGAAGAGTCACCCTTAGATATTGTCACACAAAAATTACAAGACTTACAATTGGAAATGAAAAGGATGAAATGAGGGAAAATACAACTTGTACAGTTTAGCCTTGAAAAGGTGTGTCCTCTACCATTCAATAAAAGCATTACCTTCACACATTTCCATCAAAATGAGCATATACCAAAATATGACAAATATTTTGGTACATTAGATCGACAAGATCACCTTAGACAATTCTATGTGCTAAGTATGGATTTTTTCCATGACACAACTTACGTAATGCATTTTTTTTTCAAGAACCTTGAGGGGTAAGCCATGGAGTGGTTCTAAAACCTTTTTCCAATTGGCTTCCATTTTTATCAGCTAATATTCCTATAACATCAAAAGGTAAGTTATAATGATCAATTTGTGTAACACAAAATAACTTCTTGGAAAATCATTCAAGGTCTTCCTACAAAAGTGGAGACACACATTTGCCAAGTATCATAGAGACATACTGGACAAAGAGAAGACAAACATCTTCATCAATAGTCTCTCAAAACCCATGAATTATTGGCTGCAACTCCAAGGGCATGAAGATTTTAAGACTACCTTAGAAAATGTCACTAAGGTAGAAAAAACCTTGATAAAAAATAAAATTATTAAATTATCTAAAGATGGTAAGGGTTTCTCCAACAATTCCACATAGAATCACAATTCCTTTGATTAGTCCACTGACAAACAAAAATTGTGGTGGAGAAATAATAACAAAAACATTGCCAATGATGGGGTAGTTGAAGCCAACAATCTCAAAACTCAAACTCAAGCTCCTCTAAATCAACTAGGTCCTATTGTCAACAACACTAGTCCAAACACACCTTGACAAGATAACGCTCATCCATTTTACTAATGTAATATGACAACTCCCTATACATCTAATCAACAAGTTGCTTATAATCAAGCTCCTCCCCCATGAAAATATAAATCTTCCAATATACCCATGGAGTACACACCTATTGGGGTGTCTTATGAGAGTGCTTTACAAACCATCTTGGCTGATGAAATTATTGTGCTACCCAAGGCTAAACCCTATGAACCCCAAGTCAAACCAAAGTGATGGAATGACAAGCACATTTGTGCCTATCATTGAAAAAGGGGGCACTTAATAAACAATTGTTTCACCCTTAAGAGGGTCATACAAAAATAAATTAATGATGGAACTATCAAAGTAAATAACCTTAGCAATAATGAAGACAATACAACCTTTAAAAACCCTTTCATGAGTCATAAAAAGGGTGAATCCTCTAGAGCTAATTAGAAAGAACCTCCTCATGATAAGGTTAATTATACACATCAATACGATAACACCATTGCCATGATCTCTATATTTGATGACACTGTAAATGTCATTGTAATTAAGGATAAAAACAAGAAACAATTAGAAAATGCTATTACCCAAGGCCAAGCCTCTAAAGCCATTTTACCAGGACCTTTGACAAATTTTGATCATGCAACTATGAGTTCCTCCTTGCCTAAATACAACCTGGTCAACTAGTTACTTAAGACTCCCACTCATATCTCCATTTTTGAGTTGTTGTAAATCTCACTAGAGCATAAAGAAATCCTCACCAAAGCCTTAGTGCCAAATGAACTAGATGTGAGTAGGTTTCAAAACATGGTTAGCAATCTTGTGGCTCCTTATTGTGTCTCCTTTTCAGCCCAAGATGACATGTCTATCATCCAGCCACAAAATTCCCCTCTGTATATTGAAGCCTTTATCCATAGAAATAGAGTTAAGAGAGCATTGGTTGATGGTGGGGTAGCTCTCAACATTTGCACACTAAATTTAGTAAAAGCCCTAGGATATAAAAAAGATTCTATTGATCCAATGAAGAAAATCACCATCAAATCTTATGATGATGAGGAGAGATCCTCCAAAGGCATGGTTATTCTACCAATTAGGGTTGGATCATTTGTGAAAGAAACTATTTGTCAAGTCTTAAACTTGCAATTAACTTATAACATCCTATTAGGAAGACCATGGATTCATGACATGCAAGTCGTTCCCTCCACTTACCATCAATGTCTTAAATTTCTATACATGGGTCAAGAGGTGACCCTACCTACAGACCAAAACTTTGTATAGTATTGTAACTCCCTTGTTTCTTATAACAAGGAAGACACTAGCACCCTGACAGATGACATCAGTTGGTCCAAATTGACAAACACTTAAAGTTCTACTAGCCAAAATAATGACAACTCATCTACATTGACTAAGGGTAAAGAGAAAGTTGGTTGTTCAAGTTCTTCCCTTCCTTCACCATCATCATTGAAGGATGCCAAATGGATACATTATGAAGAAATGAATAGGTTGATAAAGGAGATTTATAGGAAGTGTAAACTACAATGCAAAGGAGTAGGCAAGTACTTGGTCTCCTTATTTGATCCCCACTCTCTCCAAGATCTCATGGCAAACCATCATCCACCACTAGGCCATATCACACACATTTTGTCAAAGCAAGTTGAGTACCCCCAAGCACAGTAGACAAAATCAGTAAACAAAATATTGAAATTTCCCACCATCTACATAGAAAAGGTTTTGATCTAATGAAAAAGATTGGATATATAGGAGAAGGTCCCTTAGGGAAAGGGAAAGGCATTGTCGAACCTTTTGTAGCATAGGTCCAGTCCAAAAAATTCAAAATAGGGGTAGGGTATAGCAAATAAGGTAAGGCATAGAGTACCCCTGAGTCTCTTTCCAAGAATAATGATTCTACTTCTTCTTCTCTGGCATGGGTACCAAAAGAAAGAAGTGGCAATAGCAAGCAGTCAACTGATATAATAGATGTAAATCTATCTCTCCTCGGTTCACACCACACAAGAGAACTACTTATGGACACCTCCAATAATGAAGATGATGATGACTCCACTAAGTGCGAGTTTGAATCATTTCTAAAGAATCCATCCGTGACAAAGAATATGATGTTTTTCACATTCCTATATCTAATGATTTCACTACACAAGGATCAGCCTCTTGTTTGGATCTTACTTCACCAAGAGTCAGAGTGTAATAGAACAGCTTAGGGGCTACTATAGATTAGACATGTCACACTACATCATATGAGGATGATGAACATATTAAAGGATTCAGATTTCAAACCCTATTTCCTAACTTCTTTCTAACAGAAGTTGAAGACAACTACTATGAGCCACTCACAAGCTCTACTTTTCCTGACACTTTAGAGGAAGCACATGTCCTAGACCTAACTGATACAATGTATGAGCCATCTAAAAAGATCATGTCTTTGAACCCTGTGAAACCCTTTCCATATTATGAATCACTCTCCCTAGTCCATTCCAAACTCATTAGCTGGGATACAATTGAGTTTCACCATATTCCCCATTTTGACACTGATCATGATGTCTTCATCTACCTTAACATGATTAAATTATCTCATCCATGAAGAACCAAAGAAACACACATAGCTAGGTCTGATATCAATCATACTAGTATAGACCAAGTAGTTCATAGCCTTGAGGATCACTACCAAGTTGTAGTCAATCTTGAGAAAAAAATAGAAAAAAAATAGAAGTGATGTATCCAATGGTGAAAACCCAACTGTGGCACCCACGAATGAGATTATTGATACCTTACTTGTGCACTCAGAGGAAAGATCATCCATTTTAATTGAACCAACTAAAAAATTCAACATCGATACAGAACAAGAACCAAGGATCATCTATTTGGCACAATCTTTAAGCATAGAGGAAAGAACCACATTCATTCACTTCTTTGAAAAGAGGAAAATAAACTTTGCATGGTCTTATGAAGACATACCAAAATTAGACCCAACTTTAATCCTCCATCACCTCAACATTTCTCTAGTGGTCAAATCGGTCAAACAAAAACTCAAGAAAATGCATCCCCACATAGCTCTACTAGTCAAAGCAGAATTTGAAAAATTGATTAGTACCAACTTCGTACGACCCCTAGTGTATGCATCATGGATATCAAACATTGTGCCTATATCAAAGAAGGATGGTAGCATACACATTTGCATTAATTTTTGGGATGTAAGCAAAGCATATCCTAAAGATGATTTCTCCCTTCCCAACATCGACACTATTGTAGATTTGACAAAGGCCATTCCATGTTTTCACTTATGAATATATTTATAGGGTATAATTAGATTAGGATAGCCCCAAAAGACTAGGAGAAAACTACCTTTAGTTGTGCATGGGGCACATTTTGTTAGAATATGATGCCCTTTGGGTTGAAGAATGCAGGGGCCACCTATCAGCTGGCCATGACCACTATCTTTCATGACATGATGCACATCTTTATGGAAGACTATGTAGATGATATTCTTGCCAAATCCCATATTTGAGAAGAACATCTCCCCATCTTGGACAAGATATTTTCCCACCTAGAAGAATTCAAGGTTAGGCTAAATCCAAAGAAATGTGCTTTTGGCATAAAATTTGGCAAGCTTCTAGGATACATTGTCTCATTCAAAGGGATAGAAGTTGATCTTGAAAAGGTACAGGACATAGTTACCATGCAACCACCAAAGAATCTAAGTTAGCTACATTTTCTCCAAGGAAGGATCCAATTAGTCTATCATTTCATTTCCCAGTTGGTAGAGAAGTGTGTGTCTTTCACCCACTTATTACACAAAGACATAATTTTCAAATGGGATGATCAGTGTCAAAAAGCTTTTGATTTACTCAAAACCTACTTGATGAATCTGCCAGTGTTGGTGCCTCTAGTGTCACACAAACCATTACTACTATATATATCCCTACCTAATAAATCAATTGGAGCCCTCTTAGCATAAGAAAATGACCAAGGAGAAGAAAGGGCCATTTATTACATCAATTGCACCCTGGTCAACTATGAGCAAAATTACTCTTTTATTGAAAAGGCATGTCTAGTCATACTTTTTGTTTCCCAAAAGCTACACCATTATCTTTTGACACATAAGTTCAAGCTCATTTCCAAGATTGATTCCCTCAAATATCTTCTTAGCAAAAAAAAATTAATAGACAGATTGGCCAAGTGGGTGATGATCTTGAGCGAATTTGATATCGAGTATGTTGATAGGAAAGCAATAAAAGGATAGGCCATTGCCAACCAATTGGTAGATAAACCTATAGAGAGCTTGAATCCTATCTTAGTTGAATTTCCATACATGCACATTCTTCAAATAGAGCCAAGAATTTTCAAGTTCTATTTTGATGGTTCTTACACACACCATGGTTCAGGTGCTGGTATTTTGTTCATCACATCGCTAGGTGTTACCATCCCCAAATCCTACAAACTAATTTTCCCTTACACCAACAACATGATAGAATATGAAGCCTTTGTCTTAGGTCTCAAGCTAGCTTTATAATGGAAACTAATAGTGCTAGAACTTTATAGAGATTCCTAGTTGATCATCAACCAAGTCACTAACACATATCAGACCAAGGATGAAAAGTGATTGCCTTAAAAACATATGGTTGACACACTTAAGGCATGTTTTGTTCATATTAATTTTGCAAAAATTCCTAGAGACAAGAATAGAGCAGAAAATGCCATGGCCACCTTAGCCTCCTTACTTCAGTTACTAGAACAACACGAATGATATGAGTTCTTAGTAGAAGAGGTGGTTCAACCTATATTTACTCAACTTGATTCCCTTATCATTTTTCATTTATATGTTCTTGATTCCCTCTACTATAACCCCATCATCACTTACCTTCATGATAACACCATCCACTCTGACCTTTCATGCAACCAAAAATGTAATTTCATTCGATAGACCTCATGCTACACTTTGGTGGCTAATAAACTGTATAGGAAGGGTTTTGATGGTACTTTCTTTAGATGTCTTGAGAAGGACAAGTCAAGAGTTTCTTTGCAAGAAGTCCATGCAAGGATTTGTGGGTCACACTCTAGTGGTTTTTTTACGTTACCAAAGAAGATTCTCAAGATGGGTTATTTTTGGCCAACCATGGAAAATGATTCTATCGACCATGTTAAGACTTGCAAAAAATTTCAAATCCATGGTAACCTTGTTCATGCACCAACCCAAGAACTCAACCCTTTGGCCACACCATGGCATTTTTATCAGTGGGGTTTTAATTTAATTGGAGCTATCCACCCGCCTTCCTCTAGAAAACATAAATAAATCATTATTGGTACAAAATATTTCACCAAGTGGATTGAAGTGACACCACTTGCTAACTCTACGAAAAAACAAATCTCTTCCTTCATCCTAAACCATATCATTTGTCAGTTTGGAATACCTCATGCCATTCTCACTAACAATTTCTTGTAGTTCAAGAATCAAATTATTGACAAATTATGTGAGAAATTTCACATTATACACCACTCCTCATCAATTTATTACCCCCAAAGAAATGGACAAGTAGAGGCCACCAACAAGACCATTATCAACATTCTCAAGAGAACTGTCAATTATAGTGGTAAAGATTGGCATTTACAACTAAATTTCATATTATGTACCACTCCTCATTAATTTATTACCCCTAAGGCAATGGCCAAGCAGAGGTCACCAACAAGACCATTATCAGCATTCTCAAGAGAACTGTCAATGATAGTGGTAGAGATTGGCATTTATAGCTAAATCTTGCCCTCTAGGCCTATAGGACGAGTGCTAGGACACCTACAGGTGCAACACCCTTCTCTTTGGTTTATAGTTGTGAATCCATTTTTCTCTTAGAGTTTGAGATTCCATCATTGAGAGTTACTCTTTGTGATATCATATCAGATGAGGTCTATAGAGTGGCCCATCTAGATCGAGCAGCTAGAGTTATTAGAAGAACATCAGTGTATGGCACATGAATGCCTCAAAGTGTATCGGAATAGATTATCTAGACATTACAACAAAAAGGTCAAACCCTATATCTTTTAGGTTGGTGAACAAGTGCTCCAAGAAAACCCTAAAAACCAAGTTGGTAGGGAAAAGAAAGGAAAATGGGAGGCCAATTGGATTGGTCCTTACATTATCACAGAGTCTTTTCGGACTGGTACTTATAGACTTGCAAATTATGATGGTGCCAATCTAGTAGAACCCATCAACAACATCCATCTCAAAAGGTTCTATGTCTAAGACTTTGAGGAAACATATCATCACCAAAAATACCAAAAAAAATAAATTAGAAAATAACAAAAAAAAAATTGGTACAAAAGAAGTGAAAAATGCCACCTTTGGTTTGAAAAGGAGCAAGAGATAGCACCTTTGGACTTCCCTAAACAATACAAGTCCTTCAATGCTGCAAAACAATCAAGACAACACCCAAGCAACTGCCTCTATGACAAATTTTGCTTGTTTGAGGCTTACCTAGCACAATTGAGTTAATTTCACACATACCTAATTGAGAAACACTTGTGGGTTCCAGTTTAGTGGTTTCTTGGCATAAGACATAGTTCATAGTAGCAAAGACAGTCAGTATAATAGCACCAAAGGGAAGCAATAGATCAGGAGAAACATGGAGTCAGATTATGTATTGAGATACCATAGACATGAATTGCAGGAAAATTCATGCACCTCTCAGATATATGCCATGGCCAATAATTCCCAATATCCATTTTAGCTTTTTATTCCATCCTTTTACTGTTCCAAGGATCCTTTTTTGCCTTCATTGTCTCCAATATAGCTCCCTATGCCCACTCTTAGCCCTTTTGGCCCACTTGGGTCTCCTTGACTCTTTAGGGGCCCCCACATGGTCCTTACTATCTCCACAGTCCAACAAATCTCACTCTCATCCTCGCTTCACCCCCACCAGTTGGAAAATTGTCAAAAATAATTAGAAAAAAATTCAAAAATCATCAAAAATTATTTAAAAAACTCAAAATTGTCAAAAATTATCAAAAAAATTCAAAAATTGTCAAAAATAATAAAAAATTTCAAAAATCATCAAAAATTATCAAACATAAATAAAAAATCATCAAAAGTTATCAAAAAAATATTCAAAAATCATCAAAAATTATCAAAAAAATTCAAAAATTATCAAAAAAATCCAAAAATTATCAAAAAAAATTCAAAAATTGTCAAAAATTATCAAAAAAATCCAAAAATTGTCAAAATTTATAAAAAAAAATTCCAAAAATTGTCAAAAACTATCAAAAAAATCTAAAAATTGTCAAAAATTATCCAAAAATTGTCAAAAATTATCAACACAAATCTAAAAATTGTCAAAAATTATCAAAAAATTTTAAAAATTGTCAAAAATTATCAAAAACATTCAAAATTTGTCAAAAATTGCCAGAAACATTCCAAAGGGGATAATAATTGTCAAAAATAGCCAAAAATTCCCCCAATTTTTTGTTTAACAACACCCCAAAATTCCAGTCAAACATAGCTTATTTCACCTTGAATAAGCTATTCAACTATACATAAATTATTGATGCATTTTTTCAAACCAACGATCCATTGATTTCATGTCAAATTGGTGTCCATCTATAATTGTTGCTGCTTTGGGACAGGTTTGCGTACCTCTACCGATATTATATGAAATCAATGGTGTGGCTCACTATATTGAAAAATATTTAAATACTTTATGGCATATTTCATAGCTCTATTACCACTGGCAAAACCAAAAAAAAACAAAAAAGCACCTCAACGACATTAAGAAGCAGCGTAGTTGTGTCCTAAAACATCTCACTAGGCTTTGGAAAATTTGGCACAATGCGAATAGCAAAAGAGGTGCCGGTAGAGTCTCTTATCTTTCCTCTAGCCAAGAACAAAATTTCCCAATAGATTATTAGTCTTATTTATGTTGCAGTGGCCACAATTGATCTTGACCCCTCTAACAAATATATCAATGCTATCTTGAAAGGCCTAGATATCCATTGGATTCTTTCATCATCCCCTAATAGGGGGTACATAATAAGTAAGCATAAGTTTGAGAGATTGTGGGGGTCTCCTTTCCTTTTTAGGCCCGAGCACCTTTTTCAAGGCCTTGTTTTGGCCTTTTTAGGCCCCCAAGATGCCTTTATAGGCCTAAACGCTTTTTTCAGGCCCCTGAGATGCCTTTTAAGGCCTAAACACCTTTTTCAGGCCCTAAAGTGCCTTTTTAGGCCCAAACGCCATTTTCAAGGCCTTGTTTTGGCCTTTTCAGGCCTTCAAGATTCCTTATAGGCTTAAATGCCTTTTTCCAGGCCCTCAAAGTGCCTTTTTAGGCCCAAACGACTTTTTCAAGGCCTTGTTTTGGCCTTTCAGGCCCCTGAGATGCCTTTTAGGCCCAAACACCTTTTCAAGCCCCTGAAGTGCCCCTTTAGGCCCAAACACCTTTTCACAAGCCTCATCAGCATCCATCTTATCGCATACCTAGCAAAAATCCTAACTTTGGCCTTATGCACGTATGTAAAGGCTATCACTATATATAGTCTTGTGCCTCACAATTTGCGGTTTAGCACTTCTTACTTTTTCCACCAACAAATGCCACAACTGTCCAATCATTATAGAAATTTGTACTCATCTTTCATTAGAAGCCCACATAGACATTCAATTCCCCACATACAAGTGAAGGTTTATCTTCCTCTATAGATCGTATTGTCTCCACTTTTATAAAGATTGACACTTTTTCTAAAAATTCCAAAAACATTTGAATATTCCCAAAAATTCAAAAAACATTTGAATATTCCCAAAAATTCCAAAGACATTTAAGTGTTCCCAAAAATTCCAAAAACATTTGAATATTCCTAAAAATTCCAAAAACATCCACAAATTCCTAAAACTACTAAAAACATCCAAATACATTCCAAAAATATCAAAAACAAACACAACAATGTTCATCTGACACATCCACATTTCCACTAGTTGCCCTTCTCCTTGCCACAAAAACAAAAACAAATTTTATTCTATTATGATGTCAACAACATTAGATTCAAATATCCTTTGACAGATCATTTATTTTGACCTCCCTAGGGGAGGTGGCAAGATAGGATGTCCAATCGATGGCATTTCTTCAAACCTAGCTCCTGAAGAAGAAGCCCCTAACATCAATCCTCTACATACCCACACTACATCCATGGGAATTAGAAACCTACCACTGCACAACTATGTATTTAAAAATTGTACAAATTCCCTATCCACAAATAGTGTCTCTTGTCAGTTCTCATTCAAGAATGCCTAATGATAAAGTCCCATATAATAGGCAACTTCCCAGTGTACCTTCACCATCTGTTGTATGTCCATGAACACATTCTCCACCAGCTTATTTATTCCTAGTATAGTGATCACTTGTTGGGCCACATCCCACTCCTACTGCATCTAATCAGTTGCCATTCACCAATGCTCCACATCCACTTTTGTCTCACCCACCTGCTACTACAACTATCTCACCTTTAACTCACTCAATGCTATATGCTCCTATAGTTTCAATGATAGGGAGTTCAATTTTGCAATCACCTCCCTGAATAACTTAGACTGTGACTATAGTAACACTAGCTCATTTTGCATGCTTTACAACCTCATTTACACCATCTTTAGGGATTCTAGTAACCTCTAAGCTCATGATCACTCTGACTGCATCATTCCCTTCCAAATGCAATTGCTCCACATATAGTTCTACTTCTAGTGATTGCACCTGTGCCTGCTCTATATTCACCACCACTTGGAGCTGTCTTGCCTCTATTTTCCCTCCATCCTCCCACACCTTCTCCATTAATCCTAATAGAAATGTAACTTCCTATTCAACATTCTCTACTTAGACTCTCTCTACAACCAACATTCTTCATAATTCTTCCACATCACTTGGTGATTGTTCTCCACCCCCTGCCTATAGCCATGACTCCTCCACATTTACCCCTTTTACTAATCCTTGTCTTGGAATTTTGAGGCTAATCAATTGATATGCTCCTCTCATCCCCTCACCCACACTAATGTCTCCTACATCCCTCAAAGCTTTTTTTGTGGACTTTTCAAGAGATTTTATCTCCCCCACCTCCTCCTCCACTCCCACCATACCCTTTATCATCTCAGGTGGACTATTCTCTGCCTACATCATTGGCTCATTGTCATCTAATACCACCTGCAATGCCTATTGTGTTGCAGTTCCCAACAACATCATTAACGCTAACAAGGGTGTTTCTTCTACCCTGATCCTCACATCTTCATGTTGTGCCAACCCCTGTCCTACCTGACTTGATTCACCTTATAGTTTGAGTTGATACACCAACTCCTTAGAGGTTCACTGAATGTGCTTTTCTCTTCACCCTTACCTAATCCACCTTCACTGGCTAGCATCACCCTACTGCTGCGACTGATCTGGTGAGCCTGACATGCTTTCACTTACACACTACCTTAGACTTCTTAATCAATCTAAAAACCACATTTTACTCTTCACCTTGCTTCATTCCATTCCCATGCTATCTACTTATTTATGGCCATCACTCACCTAGAGTCACTCTTTAATGACCTTACCACATGCTCACTTCTTACTACACCCATACTGGGTGCACTTCTACCATACCCACACCATAATTACCACTAGATAATTTCTACCGACCCTCTCTGCCAACACACACTCCATGCATTTTGTTATTGATTTCCACTGACACATCTAATAATTTTTTGCCCAACCATTACAACCACTTTATCCATGATTTGAACAAATTTTATAGTACTACACACAATTTTTGGCACTACTAGTCCACATTTATTAGTTTTTCTATTGTTATGCACTTCTAGTACCTCGATGATGTACTTGACTAGAGGTTGTTGGATAAAGGCGTGATACTTTATTTGCCTTTGATTTTTCACTGTTCAATTCTAATGATCCTCTGATTTAATGCATTATTGGTTTCCACTTGTAAGCACCTCCTCTCATTTGGAAATCCATGTGTACCTTGATCAATTTTGTATGATATCTTAGGTGAGGATTTTATTTGACATTTGATTGTTTGTGTGCCTATTTTTATTTACTACAACGATAACATTTGTTTTTCATTAAATTGTCATACTTTTCATGCACATTATCCATGATTGGTGGTACTTCTCAGCATGACATAGTATTCATATCACCATAGGTAAGCTAGTGGTGGTTGTACTTGGTCAATTTTTATTAAATGCTCTATGATGACAGTTAATTTGCATCTATTTACAATAAAAGTGACAGTTAGTTGCATTCATTTAGTTTGTATTTTCATCTAGGGTGTCTTGCAAACACACAGTTAGCACATAAATTAGGATAACACACACATGGATCTCATCAAAGGCTACAAACAATGAGTAATGTCATTCAACAACAAGTCAGCACCCAACATACTAGTGCATGGTTAACACTCTACTATTGTGGACTCAATCTCATCACAACACTACCACCTTGCATCACACTCCATTCTCTCCTATCATCTATTCCACCTATTGCATTATGCAGCTTTTTGAATCTCAAACAATTCTAGTCACTATTCCCTTTTATCAAATTCCATTCCTCATTACACCACATCATCACATTACGTGGCTTTTGAATCTCAAACAATTTCATTTCATCACATTTCATTTCCTCCCCTCTTCTTTCATTTATCACAATTCATTAGATTCAATTTCATTTCATTGCATCCCACAGTGCATTTCATTTCATTCCATTTTTGTCACATTTTTGTTCATTTACAACTTGCATATTTCATTTCCATTTCATTTCATCCCCATTCCATTTCATTCTTCTCCATTTCCATTTCATTTCATCCCCATTCCATTCCATTCCACTCCATTCCATTTCATTTCATTTATTTCCATTTTATCACTTCATTTCAATTTCATTTCATCACATCCCATTTCATTTCCTTTTCATTTATCACAATTCACTACATCACATGTCATTACCTCTTGTTTCATTTCCTTACATACCATAGTTCATTTCTTTTTATTATATTTTCCCTCTTTCACTACATTCATAAATTGCATTTCATTTTCTTCGTCACATTACCTTTAATTCATGCATTTCATCTCTTCATTTCGTGGCTTTTGAATCTCAAGGTTGATGTCCCATCCCATGTCTTTCAAATCTCAAACAATTTCATTTCCTTCCATTTTTCACTTTCATTCACCTTCCATTTGTTACATTTCATTTTAACATATTTTATTACATTACATTCTAATTACATATCATCATATTATATTTTCTCACATTTTCATTGATTATTTCATACCATTACATGTCATTTTCACATTCATTTCATTTTATCACATTCCATTCCATGATACTTTTTCACACTTTTGTTCATTTACACATTCATTTCATTTCATTTAGCACACTTCATTTATCACATTTCATTTATTAAATTCCATTACATCAAATCTTGTTTCATTACATCACATTCTAAATTTCATTTCATTACATTTCATATCATCCCATTATGTTACATTACATCTCATTTCATTTTCATTTATCACACTTCATTTATCACATTTCATTTATTTCCATTACATCAAATCTCGTTTCATTACATCACATTCTAAATTTTATTTTCATTACATTTCATTTATTTCACTACATTTCATATCATCCCATTATGTTGCATTACATCTCATTTCATTGCATTATATTCTATCACATTTTCATTACATTATCATTTCATGTCATTACATTTTATCACATTTTCATATCATTGCTTTCACTCAATTTTTATTTGAATTCATTGCATTCCATTTATCACAGTCTATTCATCAAAATTTGTCTCATTACATCACATTACATCAAATTTCATCTTACCACATTTACATTTCATTCACGCTTATTTCATCACATTTTAATACATCACATTTCACAATTCATTGTAATCCATTGCATCTAATTGCATTATATCACATTTCATTTTACCACATTTTATTTCATTTCATTACATTTATACCATCCAATCACATTTTCATTCATTACATTATTATTTCCATTTAATTATTTCAATCATTATTCATATTTCATGCTACATTAATCATTCACTTCCATATCATTATCTACTACTACTATATCTATCAAATCAAACCATCATATGCATACATGAGTCCATCATATAAAAAGCATATACGTCTAAAAATCAACAAGCTCAAATATCTCATAAAGCAAAAGATCACACAATACATCAAAGGGATAAAATCAACATGAATATAAGATAGATGAAAAATGATCAAATAACATGAACCTCAACAGATCACAATGTCTATCCACACAAACATCCAAATATCACCAAGTACATCAACATGAATATCAACTGAACATCAAAATGATAATCATACATAATGATGACCAACAACATAACACATAATGTACACTCATACCTACGTGGGTGGCTGACCTAATGGTCCCTGCTTGCTAGGGGCACTCGTATCCTCTCGCGGCACCTGCTTAGTCACATCTGTCATCAGTGCGACCTATCCGATGATCATCATTTGACTAGTCAATGCCCCATCTGTCCTCAATGGCAGTGGTGGCCTCAGTGTCATTGTAGCTATAAATGCCTATAGTGTACTCTCAACTCACCCATATGAACCTCCATGGCACTCATCCAAGCCTCCAAATTAGTGGATCCCCCTAACCTCTCAAGTGGTGGTTGTGCATCTGGTGGCACCTGTCATTGTCCTTATGGTTGTACATCTGGTGGATCTCTGATTGGAGCCTTTACTCATGACCTCTATCAATGGATAAATTGTATATCATCGAGCAACTTGGCCATCACCTTCTCTTCCCTACCCTGCTCAACACCTCTATCCTACTGACCAGCTCCCACTCCACCACCCATCCCCCCTCTCACCCTCACACCTCTAAAGCCCTAGATCCCTCCAAATCTCCCTGCACCTATTGGTCTTTGCACTAGACCTCATGCCACACCCCTCTGTGGTAATACCATGGCTACTTAGCCTCACCCTCCATATCTCCACTGTGCTCTAACCATGCCTCTTACTCTCCCTCTGGCCTACCATCTCCCTCTCCCTCTCCCTAGACCACCCTCATCATCCTTATCCTCCCCCCCACTGGAAGACTCATCAATTCCTAGAATAGGCTCTACTGGATCTATGTATATTGGAAAGGGATGCTCCCAAAACCATCGTACATAGTCCCCCTCCATCCCTACATCTGCCTCTCCATCTCGCAAAGCCCATGGATGTGGTGTGTCTACAGGGATAACTTTAAGGAACCCCCCCCCCCCCTCCCAAAATTTATAAAATTGTGGCGAATCACATGTCATTTGGGTGAAAAAAATTAATAGTGTTGGCGAATTATTCGTCAATGGATGGATATTTGGTGGCAATTTTTTTAATAGTTTAGACAATTTTTATAAAATAATGGCGATTATAATTTTTGTTTTTAATAAAATTATTAATATTGATGGCGAATTATGTTCTGAAATATGGATATTGGTTGGCGAATATTTTAATAACCGATACCTTTTTTATAAAAAGGTGGCAAAATTATTTTCCAAATAATTGAATTAATTTATTTGTTATGGCGAATGGTTTTCAGAAAGTTATAGTTGGTATGGCTATTTTCAAAAGATGGGAAATAAGTAGCCTAACCTAACATACCAACTTACATAAATTATTGGCCACTACCACTGTAATTATGTTAAATGTATTATTTGAGAACTCAGACCATCTGATGATCCAAGATCAATGGCTGAGGTTTAATTTCGGCCAACATTTCTTGAAGGAAGAAGAATTGTCGAGGTAGTCACCGGAATGTTGACACGCATCAAGGTAAGTTGTATGTGGAGTACAGTGCACCCGAAAAGAATTAAATGCCATGTCAGTGATAGTGACATCCTCTCGCTAGTATGTGAAGCCTCAACCTTGTTCAAGTGTTTGGAATGGTGACACGTTTCTGTCCAGCGTGTATCACTTAAGTTGTAGGAGATAGTATATTGATGTCTTGTCACTATTAATTACAATTTACAATTGGCCTTTTCCATCGGTGAAGCAGCTTTGCACGCATTACAGGACATGCCATAGTCCACTAGCAGTAGTACTATTACTATTAGTCTTAATTACAATTGGCCTTTTCCATTGGTTAAGTGGTTTCACACACATTACAAGACAATGGACAGTATTAGTGTTTAATTACAATTGGCCTTTTCAGCACGTACTTGAAATTATGTTCAAGATTTGAGAATATTTTCTAATTTAATGTAATTGAATTGGCAGTCAGACAGAAACAAACAAATAATCCCTGGCACCCTACCTGCCAAGCTTATTTATAGGCGTTTGAGCTAATTCTGTCATCATTGCTCATCTCATTTTTGGTAGTCGATAGGTCTAGTTTGTTAATTGTTTGTTAATTTTTTGGTGTTAGTTTAAACTTTTTAGTAAAGATGGACAACCCTATTTTCCTGAGATGCATTTTGGAAGAGGAGCAGAAGGCCTTTCTAGGTCGCGTTCCTGAGGAAAACCTCTTGTCAATTTGCAATGAGGTTCTTCCATGCTCTGGTGTGAAGTTTGTTATTGTTGCTGTCAAAATGGTTCTGGGGCATGAGTTTTTGAAGAATGAGAATCGGTATTGTGTCAACAGTGACATTACGTCACAATTTCTAGCCTCCCTGCTTGACCTCGGAGAAGCAAGGGCCGAAATTCTGTTGCTCCTAAGGAAGATTTTTAAAGTAGTATATTTGGGTGATGACATTGAAATTGTTGCTCATGCAGTTTCAGGAGTGGGGATCCCTTAGGTGGGTGAAGTCCACAAGCTTCTGAAACCTGGCCAGAATGTGATCCTGCAACCATTTTTACTGGGCTTGACTGCTAGGCAGTTGCAGTACCATAGAAAATGCGCAAGAATTGGGTTGAATTTTCTTCGAAAATGGTTTTTCCTAGATGAAGTGGAAGATAGAAAAAACTGGCTACAAGAATTCACAACCATGGTCAATTTTGGTGGTTTCTACAACAAATAGTACAGTACTTCTAGAGTCTAGGGTTTTCCCCCGATTTTGTAAATTTGTAAATTTCAAGAAATATCAATGAAATTTCTCGAGTTTCAGTTCCATATAAAATTGTATTTCATTGTTTTAACTTCTTATGCTTACTCATGCAACATTGCAATATTTTGCATTTTTTAATTTTCTATTGAATTATTTATAAAAGCCTATGTGAATATAAAATATTATTAGTAAACTAATGGAATCACCTAGTTCTATATTAGTTCTATAATCTAAAAATTTCATTGATATACCAATGTTTGCAAAAGATTTATTAATTTGCATATCAAATATTGGTTAAAATAAATACAAAAATTTACTAATTTTAACTTCAATTAAAATAAATTCTAATTAGGTACAAAATAATTTAAACATTTTATTAGAATATATATAATTATACAAATATAAATTTAAAATAGTTTACTAAATTATTTAATTTTAATTTTTAATAACCAAGTTAGTGAAGAAGGTTCTAACCAATCCTTCTCTAGATTTAAAATTGTATAATTTATAGATTATTGCATATCAAAATGTTATCAGAATCACCTAGCTTAGGATTAACCCAATAAACTCTTTTTTCTTGAATTATTAATTTTTTTAATAATATAATTATTTCTTATTCAATTTACAAATTGTGATATTGAAATCTATGTAAAAGAAAATTTAGGTCAAAAAGTATGCGAGAATCTAGCCGAAAATAAATGAACATGGAGGTAGCCTCCGAGAAAAGAGGTCTTATAACACTAAATAAAAAGAACCAATTATCATTAAGATAAATAGTATAGATAATATATGAGAATAATAAATTTATATAAAACTTTAGAAATATTTGATAAAGAAAAATAGTTCATTTTCATTGGTTGGTTGATTCTAAACTAATTCACTTATTGTGCAAAATGAATGCAATAGTACTAGCCTACTGGCAAGTACAATAATATACTAAATATACTCTTAATTTAATGGGAGTGGGACCCACGACCCATGGGGCCACCACACCATTCACCAATGTCATTGGATGTTTATAGATCAATAACCGAAGTTGAGTTTCGGGATGAAAGGAAAAAGAAACCCTGTCATTTCAAACGCGTCCTGAAAACATGACACGTGTCACTAAACTCCTTGGTTGACCAACAAATAACAATGTAGTTTCAATTTGGTGATGACGTGACACTGACATGTCTGACTCATGATGTAAGTCATCCTGATACCTAACTACCTTAGTTAATGGGAGTGCGACCCACAACCCACGGGGCAACCACACCATTCATCGGTGTCGTTGGATGTTTATAGATCAACGACCGAAGTTGAGTTTCAGGATGAAAGAAAAAAGAAACCCTGTCATTTCAAACGCGTCCCAAAAACATGACACGTGTCACTAAATTCCTCCATCGACCAACAAATAACAATGTAGTTTCAATTTGGTGATGACATGACACTGACACATCTAACTCGTGATGTGAGTCATCCTAATACCTGACTACCATAGTTAATGGGAGTGGGACCCATGACTCATGGGGCCACCACACCATTCACCGGTGTCGTTGGATGTTAATAGATCAATGATTGAATTTGAGTTTCAGGATGAAAAGGAAAAAGAAACCTTGTCATTTCAAATGCATCCCAGAAACATGACACGTGTCACTGCTCAGTTAACACATTGACATAATCACATTCCACTTGCAGTTAACAGTGACATTATGAATGGCATTAATACATTATGACAGGTTAGGTAACACTAGTGGTCCACGATTCCACTCACATTTATACTGAAAGTGTACTATGTGACAAGTGTATCGACTATAGACTATAGAGTATAGATTGTACAATTTTGGTGCATTAAGTTTCTTTAATTTTGCAGTTATACGTTGTCTGCAGATTTAGAAATTAGAAAGGGATTACAAATTACAATTTACAAAGTTACAGTGCAAAAAAGTTACAGATTCTTAATTTCTGGGTTGAGGATTGTGGTCCGAGGAAAGCAACAAACTATAGTCTCTAGACTCTCAGCTCTCTGCAAAAATTGAAACTAAGGGCAACGTGAACATGAACAGGTAAGTGTAACTACTAAAATCCTGAAAAATTACATCTCGCATTTTAAATTTTACAACTTTACTGTTTATATTATATAAAAAAATTTAGTCTGTAAGGTTTTGATTTTGAATCACCCCTGTAGGCTTGTAGCTGTGTTTAAATATTTACCATGATGGGAAAAACAAATACCAAGAATAACATGGGCAAAATAACAGAATTCCACAATATGCTTAAAACACCAGGTTTTAGTGATTTATTCCATGATATACATGATCCCGTTATTCATGGAAATAAGGGTATAATGGAGATAAGATTTGCACTTGAAAACAAGTGGAACAATCCAAATAAGGCTTCAAAATTTTGTTCATTTAAGCCTAGTGTAAATGTAACTGCAAATAAAATTGCACCGTGGCTAGCTGGGTTGGCACACATGGCGTTACCTCAAGTATTCCCTTGCCCAAAAATTGTTATGCTCTGTGCTGAAAATTATGATGAAAATAGAAAAGTAATTGTGAATAAAATTACTCAAGAGGAAATTTTTTTTGGAATATTCAAATATGGAAAGAGTACTTATGAGAGGGGGGGTTGAATCATAAGTATCACACTTTAGCCAATAAAACTTTTAACTGAAAATAAATTGCATGCATGTAAATACATCAAATAAACATGTAACAAAAATCATGCATCAATAACTCATAACATTGGAATTTGGTAACCCAAAAACCCTCTAGGAATAAGAAGGTAAAATTGGGGTGGGGATGATACCCACAAAATTTACTACATCAATATTGTTCAACCACTTCTAATGGTTTGCCCTATTAAAGGCTTTACACTGTATTAATAGTGACCTGGTTAGAGGATTTACAAACACTTAACATGAAGTGTCACCCTGTTAAAGGATTTTAATCACCTAATCAAAAGGATCTATAAAATAGCTGTAAAGGTAACCTATCACCATAGGATTTTCATTCTAATATAATTGATAGAGAGTATTAGATACAATAAACTTGATAGATTACAATCCTTGATTGCTGAATGCAGGCTCCTTTTTCGCCTTCTCTTGATCTTGATCCTTTGTGATCTGATAACCCTTGCTTCTAAAAATAGATTTCGTTATACACCCTTGTATGTCCTTTCATGTATATTTACAATGAAATTACATCTTCCTTATAAAGACTTCAAAGACTTAGGGTTTGATTTGGATCTACGATCCATATTGAATCTCAATTTCTCGCTCAATACTTGTCTTTTACTAATTGGTTGCATGCCTTTATCATTTTTCTTATTGGTTGCATGTGAATTGCACAGAAAAAAATAAAAGATTCAATTTTATCATTAAATCCCTCGAAGTTCACCTTATGTCGGCTGCAAAAATTGTTTGCATCATAGTTTATGCAATTTCAAACTTTTATGCTGATCTACTGAGTTACTTGGCTCTTGAAGTATTGCTGATACTCAGCACATGCTGTTTCCTGGATAGCTTGGCACCTAAACAAAATTGTATCACTCGGCACCTATTACACTTGGCACTTGTTGCTCTCGGCACTTGTTAACACTCGGCCCCTGTTACACTCGGCACTTGTTAACACTCGGCACCTGTTACACTCGGCACTTGTTAACACTTGACACCTGTTACACATGGCACTTGTTAACACTCGGCACCTATTACACTCGGACCTGTTATACTCGTTATAGCTCGACCCACTTTATCTTACTCGGCACTTACTCTTGATCTTGGTTAAGTGTATTAACACTTAGTTGTCAAATTTATTCTTTAAGCTAACAATTTTGTCCATAATTGAGAGTGAATTTTCTAGTCTATTGAACCTAGGGTTTCAACAACAACATTCAAACGTACATATTGACCTGGGAAAGTTGGCAGATGATTATGAAAAATTAGATGCAGAACACAGAGATTCTTATATCAGAGGAATAACAAGCGGTTGTAGGCTGAGTCCAAATCACATGCCTCCTTATGATTTTGAATTTTTTGTGCCATGGGCACAGGAAAATATTTCCTTGCTAGCATTTTGTTTGGGATTGGATAGTAACAAACAAGTGGATCCCAGCATTCTTGAAATGCTTTATCATATTCATTTTTAAAAAGAACCAGTAAGATATCGTTTTATTGAGCACATTGTTCGTTGCATGCAAGATCAATTACTAATGATTCAAAGAGGTTTAGAGAAGACATTTAGATTCACAACCTACTTGTGCTATCTTCTCCTAGCAAAGCATCATGCATTATTTGAGGCAAACAAGCTTTGCAGTCAAACTGAAGGCCAAAATCCAATATATGAGTGGACACCTCATATAAGGATGATTGATAATAGAAGGAACTACAACAATTTTGTAGACTTATTTTTGGCACCAATGTACCATAAAATTACAGGCACTCCAATGCCTAGATTGCCTGTTACTTGTAGAAATTGCATTCAACTCGAAAGTGAACTACAATTGGTTGACTGGTACTTAATGGAAGAGTACACTGTGTTAAGGTTTTACAATTCATGGGTAGAACCCTACAAACTTCCAATACATGTAACAGAGAGGGTATTTGCATTGGAATATGTACGACAAATGGAGAGCACAGATGTACTCTTTCATGGTCAACAAAAGAAAATGATATTTCCCTCCTTTTCATTCTCATTTGGAGGGTTCACATTTGAGAGAAGAGGATTCAAAGTGGCAGAAGCCTTTTTTTCAATTTTTCAATTTGATGTTGACAGTCACTGGCAGTATGATCCATTGAACATAATTGGAGCAAGGCTTAAGGGCATTGGGACTTCTACAAGAAAATATCAACATGAAAGTATGCCTTTAATTGAAAATTTTAAAAACATGGACTCCTGGGAGGAGGTCAAAAAATTGATGGAGAAATATGTTGTTGAAAATAATATGTCAATACAAGAATTGTCATCACAAATAATGGCATTGCACAAACAGAAAGGAAAAGTGCAGGGCATGACATCGTCCAATTTCTACAAGAAAGCTAATAAACCATCTACAAAACCTATTCCAAAAGAGCTAATGAATGATTGTATAGATGCTGGATGGAGTCGAAGAAAAATTTATCAACTTTGGGAAATGAGGAAGAATCTCGGTGAGCCAAAGACCTCTTTAGATCGTGATGAGGCTGAAGAGGATAGAATATTTGATGAATTGTGGAATAAGGAGCATCCAACTGAAGCACATCACAGTGATACTGATGATGATTATGATGACCAAGATTCTTTGAATCCCTCATCCATTACAAAAATTTAGAGAGGAGTTGATGCATCCACCAAACTTCTATATAGCAAAGGGGCAGAAATTGTAGAAAAAATGGGCTACCAAGGTTTTGGTGGTCTGGGTTCCAGTGGAGAAGGGGTTTGGTTACCACCTCAACCACCAGTTGTAGCACCAAAACATGGTCAGAAACCAAGCCTTGGGCATGGAGATCAATCATAAACTCAGTCAATTCCATCCACATTGGATTCATCTCAGTTAATTAAATTTGTTCCTACTTCATTTACAGTTCCACTTCCAAGCACTCAAATTCAATCCGAATCAATTGTCACTCCCACAACTGTAGAATCATGGGTACAACTACAACTAGTGGTCCAAAAAGGGCATTGTATATAGATGCAAAAAAAATTGGTCCTGAAGATCAAGAAAGTGTAAAGAACCAGAAGCTTATGCCAAGTATTAGTAGTACTACTAGTAGAACAACGCCAATGGTGACTGTGAGTCCAACAATTGACCATCCTTTAGGACAAAACCATCAAAATAGTCCACAAACCCCACTAATGGGTCTATGTGTTGGTTATCCTCATAGTATTGGTGGAAGCTCATACCTTAGAGCAAGTGCTACTGCTATTTCACCATTCAAACATTCAATTGTCTCACAAAATCTTGATTTTCGTTACAATGAATTTGTAACTAACTATGAAAAATCAAAAAACAAGAATAGACAAAATAGTAAGATAATGAAGATGAAAGCAATTGCTGTAGCTCGTGATGCAGAACCTGCAACTCACAAGCTATTTCTCACATATGACCCATATAAAGATATGATGGAATTCATGGTTGTTATGCCCCCAGCTAGAGATAACAATCCACTAGAGAGTCAGTTAGATCCATCTAAATTTCAAGTTAGCACCCTCCAAATGGATTTATCCAAAATTAAATATGTGGACAAGATAAATGTGTCCAAAATGACCAACCAAGTGGTCCACAGCTCAGTGATGAAGTTGGAGAGAGAGAAAGGAAAGCTCCAGGGTACAATAGATAAGTTAAAGGCAGACCTGGCAAATGTAAAGGCAAGTGAGAAAGCAGTAGTAAACAGATGCAAAGAATTAGAGAAAAGGATAAAAAATTCATCCTCTGGCTCTAAAGAAGCAATTGAACAGCAAGAACAAATGGACACGGAATTGAAAACTCTAAGGGAAAATTTGGAAAAAATGGGAAAAAAACTCCAAGATGAAAAAAATCTTCAACAAAGTTATACAAAAACTTGGAGAATGCTGCAAATGTAAATAATAAGTTAAATAAAGAATTGAAAAATGAGAGGGTAAAAACAAAAGAGTGGGAAGAGAAAGCAAAAGGGTGGGAAAATAAAGCAGAGTAAATAAGAAAACATAGTGAACACTAGTACTCAGAAATGAAAGAAGACCTAAAGAAGGCAAATGATACTATTAAAAAATATGAAAATGGCTTGAATGACCATGTAAATAATACAGCAAAGCAAATAAAAAATTACTTCTGGGGGCACATAAAGACTTATGCTGATAGGTTGTGTGATTGGTTCGAACTCTACGAAGCTCTTATAGATGTTTTTGGGAAGCTGAAAGAGCAACTTGAGGAGAACAAAAGTTTTGGTCAGAGACAGAAAACTACAAAGCAGATTATGGAAGAAATCAACAGCACTGCTGATAGGCATTTGGCAAGTAAGGGAATTCAGGACCGCATTGGTTCAATAATAAAGGCGACCTCTGTATTTCATAAATGTCAAAAACTAACATAAGCAAAAGAAGTTCTTGCTTTATTTGGGCCAAAGCTCGCCAAGATGAACAATAAAATAGCAAAATTGATATCTCTTGGTTTACCGAGTCCTAGACCTGATTTCTCAACAACAGGTTTCGTTGGAAGAGAAGTTTACAAACAAAATTTGGAGGACCAAATAACCTCTAATTTAGGCAACCTTCCTTAGGAAAGAACTCATGAACGCATTGCAAAGTGCATCAAAACATTCACAAATTTGCATGCACTAGTGGAATGAACATTGCTTGAAACTCGCTCTTCCAAGTATGGAATGCTGATGAGAATGCATGTCATTTACCATAACATCAAAAATTTTTCCCTTCCAACCGAAGAAGAATGGAGCATACTACAAAAACTTATAGTCTGTATGTGAAAGTACTTTCAGTTTCAATCATCTCTATATCTTTACTATATATGAATATCTTTCATATTATCCTACATACTACAGTCTAGACTCTAGAATTGAGTTTAAAGTAACAAGTTTGAACTTTTTTTTTTGAACAGGATCAATGTTGCAGTCTTGCAAATGCTATTGCCTATGCTAAAATTGCTAATTTACTAAACTGGCCTGTCAAATGCAAAAATGTACAACTAAAGTTGTAGAGATGTTTTAGACTTGTAGATGTCTTACTAATTTAGATTTTGAGACTTCA
Source organism: Cupressus sempervirens (assembly GCA_028749045.1). Classification (NCBI taxonomy): domain Eukaryota; kingdom Viridiplantae; phylum Streptophyta; class Pinopsida; order Cupressales; family Cupressaceae; genus Cupressus; species Cupressus sempervirens. The sequence goes on from CM053792.1 coordinate 144,333,012, forward strand.
CATTAGGAAAATCGACCTGAAGCTGTTGTTGCTCCTTTTTTTCTATAAAAGGGAATTCAAGGTCATTGGCTTACAAGAATTGTACCATATTAGCTGAATATTGCAAATGAAAACCATTAATAATTATTAATTGTGGAATTGAATCTATGATTCTATCTAATTTTCATGTTTTCCAATTCAATGTATGTTGAATAAATGAATAAAATAGAAAACAAAATTTCATTCAGGAATTTCAAATTCAAATATGAATGATCATTGATGACATGATATAAACTACACTCTATAGTAATAATACTCTTTGTTCTCAAATTTTAATGATGAAACATAATACATTCTAATTTCTTGCTTTTCTAAAATGAACATTGAATGATAGGATATCATATAGTAGTTAATAAGTTCAAAAAATACCTATTGGTTGCCACTGCTAATTTAGCAAAAATTTCCTAAATTTTCCAATTCATCTCTATGTTGTCATCATCATCCAATTCTGGTAGTCCAGTTGCTTCATTGTTCTCTTCATTTTCATTTGTGTCTTCTTCAACTTCAAGTTCACTCTAACCTCCGCTTCTATGACTTAGACTCCCAATCCCATGGCCAGTGCCACTGCCAACTGTACTTGTCCCACTTGGAGTCACTGCAGGAGATTCGTTAATGGTGTTTCCCAGTCCCACCCTTCTTCTTTTGCATCTTTTCTTCCAGATTTCCATTGCTTTTTGAAAAGGAAAAGTATTGACATTATACCTAGATGTGTATACCCTCAAGCATGATTCCAAATTCTTTTCTAGTTTGTTTCTTAGCTTTGATTTTAGAATCCCAAAGCACTGAAAACTCTCTCATCCTCCATTGAACCCAATATCATGGTTTGACATAGATCAGTAAGCTTGAAGTACTTTGAAATTTCTTCACGCAACAATGTGCTCTATTTTAGTTCTGTCCAAAGCTTTGTTGCCGAGCCCTCTTCATGTGGGTTACACATTAATTGATATTGATGCTTCATGGTCCTTGCAAAGGTGCCTAATTGCTGTCTAGGAAGACCCTCATCTAATATTCCATTGAAAAGAAATTTACATTTATCCTCAAAATCAAGACTTTTGGGCTCGTCCTCTTGTCTCTTATGAGACATTTTCAATTTTACTTCTATCCACTAGTTAAAGGTAAAACCAAAATTCTTATCCCAACCCCTTCTAAAATCTTATAAATAGAAGGATAATTCAAGAGCAAAGTGACCCAAGTTTTAGGCATTTGCATTATAGGCATATTTAGAGTTGTCGTATTAAGCATATTAGCATTATTATTCTAGCAAGTTTATGTCATTTCAATAGAATTTTAGCTTTGTTTTCATGTTATTTACTATCATCTTAACACATGTTTAGCTCATTTCATGTTCATCTTGATAGTATTCTAAGAGTTGTTAGTTGCATGTAATCTGCATTTTCATCTTAGATCTTGCATACGTATTAGTAGATCTGCATTTTAAGCATACTTCTCATTCAAGAAATGTCATTGAGATGCTGGTCTGAGAGCATTCTTAGTGGTTGTAGTTAGGTAAACATGGGAAGTTCATGGAGTTTGCATTTTTACAATGATTTATTGGGTTTAGTCTAGTTAGTTATCATTTTATCTGCAGTCTACATTAAGGTTTCATGAATACGCAAATATTATGTGTACACTTGTCATGATCTCTCCTTTGTAGTTGATCTTGTTTCTCAATCTTTCCATGACCCTCACGAGAGCCATTGATAAGCTAGAAAATATATCTTAAGGTACATTCAAGGCACTAAAATTTTTGACATTCACTACACTACAGGATCCCCACACATTGTTGGCTTTACTGACTCAAATTGGGTTAGTGATGTTGATGATAGGAAGTCTGCTTTTGGCTTTTTTTTCTACCTTGGATATGGTCCTATCACATGGTCTTTTAAGAAGAAATCTTCTATTGCATTATCATCTACAAATATTGAGTACCAAGAATTGGTTATAGCTAGTTAGGAGATTTTGCGACTTCAACAGTTGATGACTAAGTTTGGGTTTCCTCCTAATAGTCCCACTATGCTTTGGTGTGACAATAAAAGTGCCATACATATTTATCACAACCTAGTGGAGCATCAACATACTAAACATATTGATATGCACATGCACTTCATTTGACAATTGATTCAAGATGGTGTTCTCCTCTTAGAGTATATTACTACAAAAGCACAGGTTGCTAACATCTTCATTAAATCTTTTTCATCATGATGCTATCCTCAATTGCACACCATGCTTGGGGTGAAGGAAGTTGTCCTTGGGGGGTCTTAGTGAGGCCTTCCTTCCTTTCATGTTTTTCAGCATGTTTTTATCATCTCTTTTTGGAGTAGATTTTTTTCCCATGCAGTTTTCTCTATTTCTCCACTTTATAGATATTTGGTTGTGATTGGGTACCTAATCAGGCCTTGTTGCCAGGACCCAAGTTTCTTTCTGCATTATGGTTTCCTTGCTTTTGTTTGCATTGTTTGTAGTTGCATTATCACTCATCTTAAGGGGGGGTGTTAGAGTAAAAGTTTTATTATCTTTTACTTACTCTTAAGATTTCACTATTGGAGTATTGTCTTTTATCTCTTTATGAATGCGACATTTAATATTTATTTCATTTATTAAATTTCACACTATCTCTTTAGGGTTTCCTTTTTGAGAATGGTTGATCTATTAGTTTGTGGTGAGTGATCAGGAAAGTACTGTACTTGTATAAAAGGGCTTAGGGTTAGGGATTTGTTTCATTGTTATGATGTGAAAATTAGTTCTTGTGGTGGTATTGAGCTCTAAGGGATTATAGATTGTAATCAGGTTGTAATCACTAGATTGTAATAATATCAGACTTTTTATTTGGTGGACATAGCCTAGGGATTGGGTGTACCATGTTAAATCTTGGTGTCTTGTGTTCTTTTCTATATGATCTATTATTTTTTGATATTGTTTATATTTGTATCTAATTGTTATTTTTTTCCGTAGTTTAATCCTAACAAGTGGTATTAGAGTGAGGTTGTTCTTTCAGTTACCCTCTACAAAAAAGTCTCACAGTTGAGTGGGAATCTCATGGTTGAGTGGGAGCGATGGCAGACGAGGGAAAGCTGAGGGTTGATAGGTCTAATGGGAAAAAATTGTAGTTATGGAAGATGTAAATGGAAGACTATCTTTATCAGAAAGATTTATGGAAGCCATTGGAAGGAAAAATAAAGAATCAGGGATCTATGTCAAATGATGACTAGGATCTTTTGGACAAAAAGGCACTTGGAAACATTCAATTATGCTTGGCACCATTAGTGACATTTAATATTACAAAAGAAAAGACAATAGAAGACTTGATGAAAACCCTAGTGAAACTGTATGAAAATCCCTCCACTTCAAACAAGGTATTTCTTATGAAGCATTTATTTAATATGAAAATGATAGAAGGTGGATCTATTGCAGATCATTTAAATGATTTTAATACTATTACTGGTCAGTTATCTTCTATGGGTATCAATTTTGATGAAGAAATTAGGGCTCTCTTGATCTTGTGTTCTTTGCTTGAAAGTTGGAATGGCTTGGTAATGGTTGTGAGTGATTCTATTCCTAGATCTAGTACCCTAAAATATGATGATGTGATTGGTGTTATTTTGAGTGAGAAAACTCATAGGAAACTTTAGGTGGATCTACATTAGGAAGTGTTTTGAACACATGCAGTTGAGGCAGAATGACTGAGAGAGGAAGTAATTCCAAAAATCATGAGAAATCAAGAGGAAAGTCAAAGGGGAGGAGGTCTCAATCAAGAGGACCAAATGACTGTTGGTATTGTGGAAAACTAGGGCATAAAAAGAAAGATTGTTGGACTCAAAAGAAAAATGAAGGAGATAAACAAGATGGAGACAAGGATGCAAATGTGGTAAGTAACAAATTCAAAGAGGATGCTTTGTTTTTATCTTTAGAAAGTGTTGACAATACATGGGTTTTAGATTCTGGTGCTTTATTTCATGCTACGCCTCATAGAGATTATTTTATTTATTATGTCCAAGGGGATTTTGGACTTGTTTATTTGAGGGATAATGAACCCTATCAGAATGTTAGAAAGAGAAAAGTTAAGATTAATTTGTAGAATGGGAATCATTGGCTACTACATGAGGTAAGACATGTTCCAAGGCTGAGTAGAAGTTTAATTTTAGTAGGGCAACTCGGTGATGAGGGTTGTATAGTTACTTTTAATGATAAAAATTGGAAGGTTTCAAAAGGTTCCCTTGTAGTAGCAAAAGGTGTGAAAGTAGGCACTTTATATCTTTGTATAGGTCATATTGTTCCTTCTACTTTAATTGTTTTAGAGAAAAATGAATGTTTAGGAACAATTACTGTAGTTGAGTAGGGAGAAAAAATAGCTACTGCAGATTCTGATACATCGCTATGGCACAATAGACTTGGGCACATGGGTGAGAAAGGTATGAAAGTACTTCATTCAAAGAAAGCTTTACTAGGTCTAAAATGTACTAATATGGATTTTTGTGAAAGTTGTGCGTATGGAAAACAAAAGAGAGTGAGTTTTGTGAAGAATGGGAAGGAAAATAAAAATGAGAAATTAGAGCTTATGCATACCGATGTATGGGGACCGACTCAGGTATCTTCCCTTGGTGGCTCTCATTATTATGTTACATTCATTGATGATGCAACTATAAAAGTATGGGTTTATTTCCTTTGACAAAAATCTAATGTATTTCAAACTTTTAACAAATAAAAATGCTTGGTTGAAAATGAGACTGGTAAGAAATTAAAATGTCTTATCTCATAATAGTGGTGAGTATTGCAGTCATGAATTTGAAGATTATTGCTCCACTAATGGTATTCATAGACAAAAAAATATTCCAAGGACTCCATAGGAAAATGGAGTGATTGAACACATGAATAGGATTATAATGGAGCGTGCAAGGAGCATGAGGTTGCCCTTACACATGTGGGTGGAGGTTGTCAATACTATCATATATTTGATTACTAGAGGTCCCTCATGGTATTCCAAAGGAAGCATGGACTGGTAAGAAGGTGAGCTATTCTTTTCTCAAAACCTTCAATTGTGAAGCATTTTCTCACACAGATTCTAAAAATAGAACCAAGCTGGAAGCTAAGTCAAAGAAATGTGTATTTTTTGAATATGGCATTGATGAATTTGGTTATAGGCTTACCATGGTTATTATAGAAAAAAATCCTATCCACTCAAGAGATACAAACTAATTGCATCCATAAAAGAGATTAGCAAAATAAGAATTGGCTACCCAAGGAAATTTGACATATAGGACTAGAAAAGAATAGAAACTAACTCTACATAGTAGAAATCAATAGGGTTTTGAGACTTCCCAAAGTATAAAATAGACAATACATGTCTCTTTGAGCCATCAAAAAAAACTAAGAGGATCCCTTAAAGCATATGTTGTGAGAAGGCCTAAACTCCACCTAGAGATTGTTTGTAGAAGTTGTTGTGCAAAATCAGTGTAAAATCCAACTTCACATAAGTCATAATGATCACCTACAATCAAATAACCTGTTACATGAAAGAATGAAGCAAAGAAGAGAAGGGTGGCTCTCAAGATCAAAATTGTATTCAAGAGAGGAAATAATGAAGCAAAAGTGTTACAAAATACAAGGGGATCAGTCCTTATAAAAGGAGATCATGTTAGGAATAAACCACAAACAAAAACAACAATTACATGCAAATATAAAAAATATCAAAAAATAATAGATCACATAGAAAAGAACACAAGACACCAAGATTTAACATGGTTCACCAAATCCCTAGGCTACGTCCACCAAACAACAAGTCCAATATTATTATGATCTAGTGACTACAACCTGATTACAATCTGTAATCCCTTACAACTCAATACTGCCCCAAGAATCAATTTTCACATCACAACAATGAAACAAATCCCTAACCCTAAGCCCTTTTATGCAAGTATTTTTACCACTTTATTGTTATAATTAATAATTACATGTCAACCCAAAATCTTGATAAAATAGGGCTCAAAATTTTTTTTAGCCCTAAAGAATTTATGAAGTATGTACAATACTTTCTTGATTAGTCATCACAAACTAACAATCTCCCACTTGGGGATTAATCAAACTCCACAGTAGACAACAATCTCCCACTTGGAGATTGATCTTGTAGCAATGTTGCTACTACTTGGGGCTCCCATTGGATCAAATCACCCTAAATGTTTTTGTTCTTCTATTCATGTTTAGTTTAGAAGACCAACCGAAGTTGAAGAGGATTTAAACTTCTCACTAGTTACTACTTTTGTAAACATATCTATTGGATTTTTATCTATATGTATCTTGTCCAGCTTTAACTATCCATCATCCAAAACTAACCGAATGAAATGGTACCACAACTGTATGTGTTTGGTCTTTGAATGCAAAGCAGAATTCTTTGGAAGATGAATGGCACTCTAACTATCTGTAAACAAATAATTATCCTTTCGAGGGTGTCCCAGTTCTTCCAAGAAGAACTGAAGTCATATTATCTCCTTTGTTGCCTTAGTACCAACAACATACTTTGCCTCTATAGTGGATCAATAATTAGCCTTTTGTGACCTAGAAACCCAGCTCACGACTACCCCACCAATAGTAAAGACATAACTTGTAGTACTCCACCTAGTATCAATATCCCCTACCAAATTTGAGTCAACATAACCTTGTAAATTAATAGTAGAGCCCCTAAAGTGTAAACATTTATTGGATGTTCCTCTCAAATATCTAAGAATCCATTTAACTACATTCCAATGCTCAATTCTTGGATGACTCATATACCTACTAATGACTCCCAATGCATGTGCAATATCTAGCCTTGTACATACCATAGCATACATCAAACTTCTTATAGCTAAAGCATAGGTTACCTTTGACATCTTCTCCTCCTCTTGTTGTGTCTTTGGACACATCTCCTTAGTCAACATCAAATGACCAGGTAAAGGTGTGCTAACAGCTTTAACATTCTCCATAGAGAAATGTTGCAACACCTTCTCAACATAGTCAACCTGAGATAGCATCAATTTCTTGTTCTTCCTATCTTTGCAAATATTCATACGAAGGATTTATTTTTCAACCCCCAAATCCTTCATATAAAATGCATGTACTAACTAGCATTTCAGCCCCTTAATATGATCCTTGTTAGACCCAGCTACAAGCATATCATCAACATATAAACATAAAATAATGTAGCTATCATCATCCAACCTCTTAAAGTAAACACAATGATCTGATTGACACCTACTATATCCATTCTCATTCATAAAATTGTCAAATTTTAGATACGATTGCTGAGGTGCTTACTTCAAGCCATATAAACTTTTCTTCAATTTTCACACTAAGTTCTCCTTACCTTTGACCTCAAATACTTGTGGCTAAGCCATATATATCTCTTCATCCTAATCACCATGAAGGAAGGTTGTTTTAACATCAAGCTACTCTAAATGAAAATATTTAATAGCCACAATACTTCAAACAATATGGATAGAAGTCATCTTAACAACAAGAGAAAATATCTCATCAAAATCAATGCCTTTTTTCTGTGCAAATCCTTTTACAACTAACTTGGCTTTAAATCTTTTCTTACCTCCATCATCTTCTTTCAACTTGTAAACCCACTTATTTTGTAAATCCCTTTTACCTATAGGCAACTTGCATAAATCCCATGTCTTATTTTTCAACAAAGAATTTATTTCATCTTTCATTGCAAACTCCCACTGAATATTAGTATCCACCTACACAACTTCATCATAACATTTAGGTTCACCGGCATTAGTAAGTAAAAAAGAATACAAAGAGGGAGAAAATCTTTCTGGAGGTCTAATTAACCTTGTTGACTGTCTAACACTCACTAGTGTGTGTGGTATTTGTTGTTGTGATTGTTTCACATCATGAGGAATGGTTGGAACATCATCTTTTGGAATATCATCTAGCACTACATAATCATCTTCTTTCTTCTGATATTGTTGCAATAGATCTTTGTACAACACTTTCTCATTGAATATGACATCTCTGCTTCTTACAATTTTATGATTTTCAAAATCTGAAGAGCTTCATATTGTTGGGGTTCTAAATCCCCTATAAAATCTACTTGTGAATGGTTTTGGGTTCCCTCAAAACCTACTTTTACTCTAATTGAAAATATGTAAGTTCAATTGTAGATATCGTTAAAGATTAAGTGATGTAGGGCTTGGAAAAGTGGCTTCTACGTTCATCAATGAAAATAATTTAAATATAATTTATGTATTGCTATGGATGAAGAGTGGAGAATAGGAAATCCATATAACATTTTGGTAATAAAATGGCCTAATGGCCTTGGACCCTAATTTGAAATTTTTGTAAATAAGGTTTATTAAGTTTGAATGATTCAAATTTTAAAATAGTTTTCTTGGAGTTTATTTTTATATTGAACTCCACTATTTCACAATTGATCTCTTAAATTCAATCAAACTATTTTTTGCTCAATTCATTTCAGATCAAGGTAAAATAAAATAAAATTAAGAATTAAATGTTTCCACAAGTAAAACTTAAAACTTATTTATTGAACCCATCCCACACTTTTTATTTTTATTTTTTTTAGCTAGATTTGAAGAATATATGTCCATACTATTTTTAATTTTTCTAAAATGATTTGAATATAATATATATTGTTAGAGTAATAAAGTATTTTCTTATTAATTAAATCATATTGATTTAATTATTAAGTCACTAATTATCTCTAGTTTACTTAAGCTAAACTTTGGGCACATAGTAATTAACTTTTTTATTAATTATTATCATGCAACCTAGGTTAGTTACATGTTATGGTTTTGATCTCATTTATAAGGACAATCTCTCTTTCTAGTTATTACATTTATTCATTTTTGATAATAGAAATTTCTCTTTTTGCTCATCAAAAATGTCTCATCTATGGATTTGGAAATTCTAGCTTCCATAGCTTTTGCTTCTCTCTTTCTGTGATAGGTGTTTGCATGCAGTTGATCTTGGGAGTTGTGGGGTTGATATTTCATCAAATTCAACATGGTATCAAAGCTACAGAGCTTCATGCCCCTAATCTATTTATGAGAGGTTTGGATTGAATTTTAGATATGTGTGTATCCTTTCAGAGGGTTTCATTTTTCAGAGTTTTTTTTTTTTGTATTGGATCTAAGGTATCACCATTTTCGGTACACTTTGAGCTCAAACAGACCTCACCATTGAGCTTAGAGTTCCCAAAAACCCTATTTTCATATAAAATTTGTCCTATTTGGATGCAGTTGGAATCCCTAGGCCCACTATTTTCTACTCTAAAAATTCTTCAAGAGTGCTAGTTTTCAAGTCTTAATGAATCTGTCTACACACTTTCCTAGGTCTATTCTATTTGTGAAAGTCATTGTTTTGCCAATATTCTAGTTCTGTAATTTTGAGCACTTAACTTCACACACTTGCCAAATTTTCCCATCTATTCTTCATGGGCTCAAATCATAGAATCATACTCTCATCATGACAGTAAGATGATGACCTAGTTTTCATGCCCCTAAGCATCCATCTAACCTAATTTCAAAGCCAAACTCGAACACACTTTTCTATTTTCTGACATGTTTGTTTGTAGGCAATTTTAAGTGAGCAACTTTGATGCTCAATATCTTTTCACCCAGATGTTTTCATAACACAAAATTTGACGGGGTACAAGAATGTGAACTAGAGAAAATACATGTTATATTTTAGGGTTAGATTGTTTGATTTACTCATTTTTTAAAGATGGTTCACAAGCCCTTTTGTCAGAAATTGTGGTTTGCAAAAAGGGGTAAAAGTAGTTATTAAATATCAAACTTTATGATCTATCAGTGAAAGTAGAAAGAAAAATAATTATTCATGGCTTATCTTTTTGCTTCCATCATCAAGAAGCAAAAGCCAAAAAGATAAATAATAATCACTTCTCTTATTTTGATGATAGATGATGATATACTTGATAATATTAAAAATGATACACTTATTAATAAGTATGATACTTCATTTTTGGAGACATTATCTAGATTTGATCAAAGCTGAGTACTCCATTCATTTTTGTGATAGATGGGTTCTTGTGAGCTACTACTCCTAAAAAATGGGTCAATGAGATTGACTTAAAAATTAAATAGTTAAATTGTGATAGCAATATTCTAATGATTTTCAATACTTTTAAATTTAATGTTGTAATGAATCAGATATATTATTTCCAAATTTTTTTGAATGAATTTTTTCTCATATAGCTTATGGATCAAACTCCATGATTTATCATAGAAAGTAAGATCATTATTCATATCTTTTTTTTTTTGCTTCCATTATCAAGAAGCAATAAAACAAAACAAAATAAATAATCATCTATTCTCTTATTTATTTCTTATTGATGATAGATGATGAATCAACATTTTTCTCTTGTAATCTACATTCTTATGTAGTTTGATTCAAAAATAGGAGAAATACTAGCACGGCCCAATTGAGAAACACAATCTAAAATTAAGATATGATATTAATATCATTATTGAAATATGTAGTTTTCAAGTCAAACTCATTGACTCATATCTTATCTCTTGTAATCCACAAGAACCTATTTCTTATAAAAATAAATAATACACTTAACACTAATTATATCTAAGTGATGTTGGGAGACAAAACCTTAGACCTTCCTAAAGAGTTATTCATTATTTAATTATAAAATTTCCTCCAAGGTATAGCCCACTTATCTTTCTATCCCAAATTGAATATATTATAAATTTTGAACCATTAAACACAACTCAATCAAAATCATTAAAACTTAAGTAAAAAAGAAACATAAAATGAGATGGGGGCATACCCGAGAGCCTCGAGGAAGAAGAGAACACAATGCATTGAAGTTGTCCTTGAGCTTTTCCATCCTCTTGCCTTCATAGATCATGTAATGAAGTTGACAACTGGAAATGGGAGTAATTGAGCACCCAACAGAAGCAACCTCAAATTGACGTATTCTGTGAGCTTGAATATGTTTCAATAATTCCATCGATCTCTTCAATCTCATTTGACTACCACCATACTTGCCACCCTCCAAGTGCCCAAAGTGCCATGTCTGCTAGCTAGATGTGAGAAAGGCACACATGGTAGATGAAGTGGAATGATCCTTGGTTGAGGTGATGTGCCTTGTAGCCATGACATGTTAGTTGGGATTTGATATGTGGGTAGAAATGGTTGTAGGAATGGCAGAAACAATTCAACAAAAAAATGAGGAATGACTAACTATTCTTCTATGATTGTAGTTGTTGTTATTCTCGTCATCATCATCATCATCATTGTGTATGACAAAATTTTTGGACTATCAATGGATCTTGAGGGTAATGAGGAGGAAGAAGATGTTTTACATTATGGAACCAACCTAATAAATGGCCCCACAAAGTTTAAAATTTGTAATTTTAAATCTCCATTTTGAGGAATTGAGAAACAAAGAGCAAATTAAGTGAACTTTAATGACTTTTGTAAGATAGAGTATGAAAAATGAAAAAAAAAATTATTAACATTATTCATGAAAGTTTTTGAATTTGATTTAACTACATTATCTATCATTTTTGCATTCCTTATGCTCTTTTACATTATCATAACACTTTTGGATTCTACCACCCTCCCTAATAGGAAGAATATTATTGCTATGAGAGATGAGTTTTGTCATATGATGCAAATGAGTGAGTCATACAACCCATATGATGATATTAGTATTGAGACATTTTACCCTTCTATTTCTATAACTTGTCACTAGCATTGTGAAGTATAGATAGATTGATACAGAGGTCTCCACTGCTATGGTGAAGAGCATGTTTCCCTTTTATACAGATAGGCCTAGGGTTAGAGATTATTCAGCTACAAAGTGTATAGATTAGCTTGTTGCACCATTTATATATCCTCATTGGTTGGCTGCACATCATAATTGGCCATAGAAGGATGAGTTTCCTCTTTATTTCTACAAACAATTATTTGCATAATTTCATTTACATCATGATGTAGACTATACATATTTCCTAGGTCATGTTGGATAGGGCCTTGGTAGACTATTGGAGAGATTTAGACCTGCAGACACCCCTGCACCCAATAATAAATAGATAATGGTGGGTTCAAACCTTTTGTTCATGCTAAGAGCTCCATAGATGGCTATTGTGGGTATGATTGTTCTAGATGATATAGTTAGGACTTAGATCTATTCTAGCATTGCCACAATTGCTACGTAGTTATAGGAGATGTCTTCAAATTGATGTGGCAGATATATGTTACGATCTCATGGTACCATTCTAATAGCTACATCCTCTAGCACAAGAGTTGATGCATATGGGATAGCAAATATACCATCTCAACTAGAGGTTTATGCTATATTAGATGTGGATGCATTGTGTTGTATGACATCCTATTTAGCATATGATCTTCTTGGTTCATTTCAGGCATTATTGACAGTAATGGGGATTCCTCTTAGTGACATTGGTGGATAGATCAGCCATATTCTCTCATGCACAACAAGATCACATAGTTCACAGGGATAGGAGGATATTCCTATATTGTCTACAACACCTACTCCTAGACAGGGCCCTACACCCCACCTACTCAAGATCATGTAGCACCTGCTCCTATATAGGGCCCTATAGAACCTGCCCCCCCACACCTTTTGAGGATCTCGTAGCTCCTCCTATAGCACCCCCCATACTCAAGCCCCCACAATATGCCATCATCTATTTATCAATATTCTTTAAGATGAGACAATTAACTTTGACCAGGCTATTTTATCACTACATGATTCAGATATCAGTTAGATTGGTAGAGCATTACATGATGCTATGGTAAATATATTTATATGTTTAAATTTATTTGTTACTATATTTTGCACTTATAATTTTAATGTACTTGAGCTTAAATACATGTACCTAGATACATGCATATATTATTGATTCAATCTAACTTGTGTACATACATGTGTGTTCTATAGGGTCTTAGTGATAGTATGTTGCATTTTGGAAATCTTCAGACCCCAACAGATCTTGCATGACATAAGTCATAGGTATGTTATAATTTTTATATATATTTGATATATACATGTAATATAATATTTGTACATAATTTTAAAACAAATTTCTTTCATTTGACATAGGGTTCAGACCTAGATTGTAGAGCCTTTTTGGGTCATGGATTAGGAGAGGGATGTGGTTGGTCTTGTCTTATTTTAGATTTCTATTTCATTGAGGTTGAGACATTTTATTTATACATGTTATTTGGATACATTTGATATGGAGACATCAATTTTTTTATGTTGTCTGGATACATTTGATATGGAGACCTCAATGTTGTTTATGTTATTTGGATACATTTGATGTGGTATTTTGGAGACATTTTATATGGTATTTTGGATACATTTTACATGGGTACATTATTTCATAGATATGTTATTTGTAGATGTACATGCTATGCTCATGTTTATGTTCACATGTGTGACAACATTTAATCACTAAATTTAATACATATAAGAACACAAAGAATACATTAAATAATACATACGAACATAAAGAATGCAATACATGTTATAGAATAGATAAGAGTGCATTTACTCAGTAAATAATACATGTCAACATAAAGAATACACACTAAAAAAAAAACATGAGCATTTAATCACTAAATGGTCCTAAGAGGTTTTATTAAGGAGGGGTCCTAAGGGCAGGTCCTAATGGGATGTCTTAAGTGGTTGTCTTAAGGAGAGGTCCTAATGTGATGTCTTAAGTGGTTGTCTTAAGGGGAGGTCCTAATGGTATGTCTTAAGTGTTTGTCTTAAGGGGTGGTCCTAAGGGGATGTCTTAAGTGGTTGTCTTAAGGGGAGGTCCTAATGGAATGTCTTAAGGGGTTGTCTTAAGGGGAGGTCTTAAGGGGAAGTCCTAATGGGATATCTTAAGTGGTTGTCTTAAGGGGAGGTCCTAATGGGATGTCTTAAGTGGTTGTCTTAATAGGAGGTCCTAAGGAGATGTCTTAAGGGGTTGGATTAAGGGGATAAATAACATCTTGCAAAATAAATATATACATCAAACCATACACAAAATATAAATAACAATACATGTTCATAATTTCTAGCATATATCCAAGATCCATGATCCAATGTATACAAATTTATAAAACATATATCCAAAATCAAGTGTATGTAGTAAATATGAAAGTATGAGATTTGTATAGAAAATAAGTACAAATAGTTGAACTAGAGCTCCACAAAAATTGTATTATTAGCATCCTCTCTATTTTTTATTATCTCTGGAATCTTTTAATGTTCTTCAATAGACAATTTCCACTTTTGATTTCCATGACGTCCTCTTCTTTGTATTGCAACTTTGTCACTATAACATGGTTATTGTAATGTAATTTTTTTTTCCAAGCATGCATTCAATAAATTCAATACCATTGTCAATTATCCTATTTTGTTGATAATATGTTCCTTCAACAACAACTAGTCCAATTGGATATGACTATCCATCAACATCTATAGTTCCTTCTAGCAACTTGATTTTTTCTTTTGTGCATCTTAGAAGATAATAGTCTACATTTTCTGCATTATCTGCTAAGGCTTGGACAACAAAAAAATCTCCTGCATGTACATAAAAATAGACATGTTTATAAAGTGTTAAATAAATAAGTTTATTTTAATGAACATTCATGTACATATATATACATATAACTAAATCAGAAACACAACCATAATCAACTGAATATATAGGATCATTAATGTTAATGTCAACATCTTCAAAAAGAGGCTTTTTGACTATGTCCTTCAAATCCCAATGTGAAACATATCCATTCCCAATATTTTTACATACATATATTGGATTGTCCTTAATGCAGTCATCACAAAAACATGATTTCTCTCTTACTTTAATCACTGGAGGTTTGTGGTATCTTGTAGTCACCACTTGATGTAAACTTCTAATACCAAAAATTATTTGGCAATTGAAAGGATTAGATCAATCTATATCTATTACAAATATGGAAAATAATGATCTCTTTTCATAATAAATATACAATTAAAAACTTGAATTATTTAAGAATATATGTTAAATAAATATATAATATTTACCTTTCACTTCCCAAAAAAATGCTTATTGTGTTCAGTATCTCGAGTAGCAAAATGATCTTTGCACCATTCAATAATTTCATTTGCACTCTCTATCTTATTACCTAAATGTGTAACATGCATGCATATAATTTAAAATACACTAAATCTATATATATGTCTAAATCTCTAGAGAGAATCTATATATGTTAAAAGTAGATCAAGAACACACTAAATTTATATTTACCTACAAATTCATGTTGTCAAAGTGTGCGCTTTATACATGCTCCTACTCCATCATGCTCTCCTTTTCCATTTCCACTTTCAAAGAAGTTCCACAAAAACCTAACATTGCTTCTAGCATGTTTCATGGTTAACCAATTAAATGGTTTTTCAAATTTAAATTGTCCCATGAGTTCATGAGATGAGATTAAAAATAATTATATACATCAAATTGAAATGTGCACGTACATCAATATATAAGTTTTGAATAAAGTTAAATAAAAATGTACACATGTCCACTAACTTGCACAACCATCAAACCAGATCCATTGCTCTAAAACATTTATTCCATAATTTCTAAGATCTTCATAGAACATTGCAAAACAATGAGCGACATAACTCCTATCATGAACTCTATCATCACTAATATAGAAATGAACCCCCTTGATGATAATGCATTCATTTTCATCCAAACTTTCTATCTCATCCACCTCGAATTGTGTTGGAAATGATTGAAAAGCTCATGAATGAAGATTAATGGAACTGGTAAAGAATATTTTCAATCATTGTTTTTTCATTGATGTCAAACTTGCTACTTGCGGGAATGACAATTGCTTTAGTGATCCAAATACTATAAGTTGGTTGATTGATAAGGTGGTAATCAATAAGATGTAACTAGAGTACCTAGATAAAGGTTGAAGTTATGATGTTGTAATGAAGTATAAAGATCAGCTAAGCCATTGATGAAATAGTGTATTGATGACATACTCTAAGACATAGAGGATGGACACACCAAGATATATCAAAGATCAAGAGCCGAGCAAGCTAGTTAGTGTTGAACAAATTCTCAGTTGAAGCTGAGAAAAGTTCAACTTAGTGTGTGTCAAGTGATCTTCAGGTGCCGAGCAGTCTTTAGGTGCCGAGTGAAGACCAGGTGCCGAGTAACAGAAAATAAATAGATGTCGAGTACATTTTCAAGTGTCAAGCAAGATATAAGTGCCAAGTGATACTGAAGTACCGAGTGGATTTCAAGAGCCGAGTTTCACAGAATTTCTTCAGGTGTCGAGCATCAATAAATCAATAATGTTGAGTTGCTACATTATTTTGAAAATCATAGATTCACCAAATCTGAGCCGACATGGTAAGTTATCTAGAATTCTATGAATCAGATAGAAGATAAGAATGATGAACTGGTGGCACATAACACTATGTAAAATGTTTTTGGCAAATACAATTGGATTCTAGACGAAGTTTCTAGATAAGAGCAAGATATGGGATAGATACATTGTATCTTACCTAATCCATTGAAACCCTAAAGTTGGAGAGGGAGAATCGAGCAGGAAAGGTATTCCAGATTTCTATTTAAGGAGTCATAAGGTCATGAAGCAAGTGTGAACTGGTCGAGCATAAAAGCATGAAGTGTTGAAGAAGGTGCTAAGGTGGAAGAGAGCACAGTTACTCAGTTTCGATAGATGACCATAGATATGATTGCATTGGTATGATGAGTAAGAACACTCAAGGTGATGAAGCTTGAGATGACAAGCTTTTAGAGCTACAGTGATTAAAGCCAAGCAAAGGATTAAACTAAAGTGTGATTTTTAATCTGCAAGATATGTTGTAAGTTGTATCAGATTAAAAGTCATTATTTTTACTCTCTAGAAATTGTAACAGTTAAAATAAATCCTATGGACTTAGGTTGGTTTAATAGCCATGTTGTAAATCCTTTGACAGGGTGACATTCCAAGTGAATATTCCAAAGTCCTTTAACCAGACCCATTCCTAACAGTATGGTGAAATCCTCTAACAAGGTCACATTTAACAATGTGGTGTAGCCTTTAACAGGGCAGGTCTTTATTAGGGTAGACCATCAGAAGTGGTTGAAATCAATTGCGTAGTTATTTTGTGGGTATCATCCTCACTCCAGTTTTACCTTCTTATTCCTAGAGGGTTTCTAGGTTATCAAATTCTCAGTGTTATGATGTGATGTATGTTGACTTTTCATGATTGTTTAATGTTCAATTACATGCATGATAATTTCAGTTATGTGCCATTAAGGATTCATAGAAAAAGCATTATTAGAGCATTTGGACCTTGGATAACTAATTCCCCCCCCCCACCAGTTATTCTAAAGAATTATAACAAATTTTGCATGTCCATAAGTCACTTGCAAAAATATTGCAACTTGTTCAGAATGAAAATATTGCCCTTGAAGCTTTGTTTGAGGTGAAAATGTATAGTTCTCATAGAAATCTACAACTAAAAGAATACAACTAGGTGGAAAACAATTTTTTGAATCACAAAATTGTTTAGCTTACCATCATGCACCATGACAATGTTGGATATGTGGATATATCAATGGACACAACTTGGTTCATAAACTCATCATACCGCAATTCACCATCCTTCAATACATTTTTTTTTGGATTCAACTCTTGTCTTATTTTGGTGTCTCATATTCATATCTCATCCATGAAATTGGTGTCAATTCATTAATATTCTCAATTTACAATAGAAATTTACATAAATCTCCACAATCTGCACATTAATTTTTGATGCATTATACTTTGAACTCATCTGAATCTTCTAATTTATCACATAATATAGAGTTCACAAACTATGTCATACTGCAAAGGATGACCAAATTTGGATCAAGTACTGCAATTACTTTTTTATATGATTGCAAGTGTAGACCAAATTCAACATGGTTTCGATGACAACAAGTTTCATGAATCTTATTTATGCATACAAAGGAAGGACAGAGACTCTCAAACATTCTTTGACATATTTTTACATTTGAAAATTCTTGCTTGAATGTTTGAAATAATTCACTTTGTGTTATATCTATAATTTTTTTTGGATGTTCAATTTTCGCCCCTGTCTCTTGATCTTTAATTTGTATAGTATCATGTCTATTGGAAGAAACATGAGAGGATGTGACCCAAAATTCAATAACCCATATTTTTACATCCTTAGAAATTATGTCTTTTCGAGGAACTTTAAAAATATTTAGCCAATTATTCTCAATCATTTAGCATATTTCTCCACCTAATGTATCTTTGAACAATTCTTCTAGATATATGTAGTAAATAAAAAATTGCACGTACTTGTTTTCTATGTCAATTTTCTACTAGATATAGTAGTCATCAACACTCTATGTGCAGTGTTCAAATCACCTCCTCGAGTTGTGTTGTTAATTTTGTTATAAGAAATTTGCAAATTTGCTTATTAACATTATGTGCATGGTTTTTCCTATTATCAACACCCAACAACTCCAAAACAAGCCTCATATCTTTTCTCCTAAATAACTTGACAAATAATTGTGCCTTTTGAAATATTCATCCGACATGTTTTTGCAATGCTAGTGGTTCTTTTGGGTTGACAGGGGTTACGACTAAAAAGGTTTTGGCCAAAAGTGTTTCAGTCAAACTATTTATGTGTCATCCTAAGTGGAAACCACACAAGAAAAAAATGTAATTTCTCCAAAATTTTTACTTTCAAGTCTGATTTCTCCATACAAAATGAAGATTTTTCAAAAACTAAAAATACCCTTTAGTAGATCTTAGAGTCAAGATTATGGTCATATAAATTTTCTAGTATTTTGTATATTTATAATATGTTATAATTTTATAAAATTATAAGTAGGTATTTTAAGATTCAAGAAGATGTCTATTCAAAAAAAGAAAAAAATTGTAAATCATGTTCAAAAAAAAAATTTATGTGTGCATCTAGAGGAGAGAGTTATCTTCAAGAATATGTAATTTGTTTTAAAAAATATGTAGATTTGATAGAAAAAGTTTGGCAGGAAAAAAAAATTGTCAAGTTTTGAGAAGTTCGACTTTGAACACTTATAACTTGAAACATATAAGTCCAAAATCAATTTTTTTTTGTCCACTAGGTATACATCTCAACTATAACATATTACAAAATAAGACCAAAATATTATCATTTGCATTTTTTTTTGGTGGGAACAAAAATCTATATTTTCAACATTTTAAAAAATTAGAAAAAAGATTTAAAAAATTTACTCAATTTTTTATAAAAAATGATAGGAATAAACTTCATCCAATTTTACACATTTCATTAGTTCACATTATCTTCAAATTCTAAACACAGATATCACATTTCTGTCATTAAACTTGAACAATTTAAGTTATGATATCATTTTCCTTTATAAATTTTACCCACTAAATAGTTGAAATATAAATTACATTTCTTTGTAAATTTATAGTACATTTTCTTTCAATCAATAAAGATCAATTCTATTGTGGAAGGGAATACTTGCAATGTTTCTTTCCTCTCAACATTTAGATTAAAGTGGTAGCTCATTTACAATTATAAAACATATGGCTCTTAGCAAACAAAGTTTGAGATAGGCATTTGACAATATACCTCACAATTTTGAGTGATTAAAGTGTGGTCACAAATCCTTTGTTTAAGAGTGGATTGTGACATTTCTTGTAGTAGAATATATGCACTAATTATGATATTAAAATGGTCAATGAATCAAAACCCAAGGGACATGCTCCGAATGCAACTTCTTTGTTAAAGTATTTACAATGCCGAAAAAACATTACAGATGGACAAACGAATAGGCTTTTTAGGACCCTACTAAAGACAAAAGATTTTAGACTATACATTTCTTAAGCCCTAAATTACAAGTGTGTTTTGAGGCATTATTTTCAAATGTGAAAAGGCACAAAATGGTTATTATAGAGTACCAAAGCCCTTGCAAATAACAGTCTGAAGCTGCATTTTAAAATATCATCTCAAAATGGTTCTACATTTAAAACAATGTATATGGTTCCATCTAGGTAGTCATTCTATGTGACATATTTGTTGTTTCTTTTCACTACAAAACTTGTTCTTTATATGAACTATGATAGGCACATGTTTTCCCTTATTGTAATTGGATATGAAATAACTTTATAAACTTCTCAATATACATTTTGGCTACTTCTATAACCCCACAATGTCTTTAAGAAAAACATTGTAGACAAATAAGTTTTTCATTGGTCTAGTTTCTTTATGCTAAATAGTTGAAATATTAATTACATATCTTTGCAAATTTATAGTACATTTTCTTTCAATTAGTACAAATCAATTACAATATGTTTACCTAACAAAAAATATGTGTGACATAATACACAAAGAGGAAAATTAGTTGTAAATGTGTTAAATAAAAAATCTTGGCTTCCATATGTGACTTGAAAAAAAAACCCATAGTAGATATCATAATTGTAATGAACCATAACTATGTCTGATAACATAGATAAAAAATACATTTACTAGTACTATTCCTATTCCTAGAATGCCAGTATGCCTTAGAGATATGGACTAGGGTCTGGGAGAGATTTGGTTTGGACTAGGTTATGAAAGACAATTTGGGTCAATTTGTGGAGAACTGGAGTTGTCCCTTTTATCACCCTAGATTGATTTTTCTATGGAAAATTGTTCCACCACATGTTTGTTGGCATATATGGAAAGAAAGAAATAACAAAATATTTAGAGAGGAGAATAAAATAGTGTAGGTGGTTTTTGGAATAATGGAAAAATTGTTGAAGGAAAATTTAAGGGTGGCTAAATGTGAAATGCCAAAGGAAGAACCAGGTAGACAAGAAGGACTAATTGCTGAAAAGTGGGGTTGTCATGAGGATTTTTTCCTCTTTGATAATTCAAAAAAGTTGAGGAGACATAAAACAAGATGGAAACCACCTACCCTTACACAATATAAACTAAATTTTGATGCTGTTGCAAGAGGAGGTATAGGAGCAGTGGGAGGAGTGCTACGGATGATGCGCTATTAGTCTATGTTGGGAAGGTGGGAAATGGAAGCAATAATATGGCTGAAGCAATGGCATTGTTTTGGGGCCTTCAACTAATTAGTGAAATGAAAATTAGGGAAATAACAATAGAGGGGGACTCCAAATTAATCATTGATCTAGTTAAGGAATGTCCCAACTAGGATGGAATATTTGAACTATCATTATGGATATTAGGCAAATTTTGGAAGGGATGGAAAGTGTCCACCTGTAGCACATTTATAAGGAAGGAAATAAGGTGGCCAACATGGAAACTTCCATGGGGTTTAAATCAATGAAAATCACATGTTGGAGGGATATGATAGATCTCAATGAAGACATTGAATCATTGATAACCAAAGAAAGAGGTGGGAATATCATTTAATCATGACTATAAAATTTAAAGTTGGGGCCAAATTTAGCAATTTTGTTTCGATGTTCGCTAAATTTAACAAAGGCTTTTTGGAAATGAATAGAAGACGTGGCCATACAAATGGAAAAATGAGTGAATACAAATTAAGAGAGATGTCTTTTCACCATTATGGTAACCCATCACGAAATTCAAATTACTTTCCAATTAAAAAGTATGAAGGATATCATTTATCAAACTATCATAGATTTTTGGGGTGTGAATATTATGATAGTATACAATCATGATTCTCATAATGAATTTGCATGGGATTTTGAAACTTATCAAGCATGGGACTGTAGAATTTTTTCCCTTATTGTTAAAGGTCTCAAGGTGGATAGTAGTTGCAGAGATTTCACAGAGAAGGAAGTTTAGATGCACACCACTAAAGAGGAGGAATGAGATATTGGTAGAATAGATATGGGTGGGGACTTGAATAGGTTGGAGCCCACAAAAATGGAGAACTTCAAGTATAGGATGGCCACTTGGTTTTTGCTAAAGGAAGGGGGTTTTTTGCCCTACTTGCAGTAGATGGTGAGGTATGACAAGAATTGCACCCTCCAGTTTGTTAATGGGTGGAACAATCACAAGGTCACCATTAATGGAATCACCTTCCAAGTGAATAAAGATGTGATTTCCATTGTGACTAGCCTTTTAATGAAAGGGAAAAAATGGAGAAAGATCACTAAAACTGTTGATGAGGCTAGTATGAACAATTTCTTTGCCGAAGATGAGGAATCGGTTTGATATAGAGGATGGTTTAAAAGGGACAAGCTGCTAACCCCATGGGATGATGTGTGCCTAGTTCTCATGAGATATCTAATGTTGGAGGGCAAGTTCAGTATTTTCTACTACTACCATTTCCCTTTGTTAAGTCATTTTAGGAATAGGGATTTCATTTCTACCCCATTTTTTCTTCTGCATTCTCTTGAGGATATGGTAGCTAATGTTAGGGAAAAGAGGAATAAAGGGAATAACTTTACCATGATCCATCAAGGCCTAATTTTTTGCCTCTACCAATTCCATTGACCCTGTGCCCTGTAGGGTGGTGGTGGTTGACAACTAGCACCATCACCAGAATTCACACCCAAGCACTAGTACTAGCACTAAAATTCATATCCCCCATCCCTCCCCTAGTCGAGAAAATAAGAAAAATAAAAAACCTAATATGGCTTCTAAAAAAAAAGGCAAAAAAAAGATAAAAGTTGAAAAACTTGTTGAGGTGGAAGAGGAGGATTCAAAGGAGGAGGCCAGGGGTAAGGCTAGGAGGAGATCTGAAAGACTCACCTAATCCCAGGCAAGGTGCAAACAGAAATCCAATAGATTCAGAGTTGAGGAGGTTGAGGAGGAAAGCTTGGAAAATAATAAAGAAGAAAGGGAGGAGGAAGAAAAATATAATTCCAAAAGAGAAGAATGAAAGGAGGAGGTGGAAAAAAGTATTAACTCAAAGGATAATTCTATTGAAAATGCTCTGACTTAGGTGTCAGCTAGCAATGTTGCTACCACAGAGATCACCCATGTGTCTGCTAGCTTCACCCTCCAGCCTATAACCTTCTGTGAAGAGAGCAAAAAAGTGGACACCTCCCCCATAACTATCTCATCCCTAGCTAAGGAAAAATCTAAGATTTCTATTGATCCAAGGTTTTTGTAGGATGATATCTAGGTACAAAAAACTAAGGAGGAAGCAAAAAAGGTGGAAATGGATATCAAGGAAGAGACCGAGGAGCAAGTGGAGGTGTATGCCAATTTGGATATGAGGGTTAAAATTTTAGAGGAAGGAGTTTTAACCTTCTCTAAATTTTCCCTCAAAGTCACTCACATTGCGGCCACCACCCTACAACTGTTGGCATAGGAAAAGGAAGATACTGGGATGGATATGGAGGACCATAAGCTCCTCTTCAAATTCCTTGTTGATGACTGGTCCCAAATTCTAGTGCTACGAAGGGGAAGGAGAAAAAAAAAATTTGAGTTTTTTAGTTTAATGGGATCCTTAGATCCAAGACTTTTATGTTATTCTATTGTTTCTGGTTTTGTTGGTATCCAGCTGTAACTAAGACTTAGGTTGGCTTGATATGCTAACAGTTATTTCGGTGAACTTTGGTAGCTGTTAGATCTTCTAGACTTTTATTTTAGTTTAGTTGTTCTTAGTGTTTTTCTAGTTAGTTACTTGCATAAGGTTATGTGGTTTTGTGAAGCTTTAGTTAGTTTTATGTTTGCTATTGGTCACTGCTAGTAATGTGTTGGTTACCAGCTTTTTGTTTGTAAGGATCGACCCCCTTGTTTTTGGTCACTTTTTTTATCAAAAAAAAATACATTTATTATAATGTTTTCTTGAAATTTTGAATTTTAGAGACATAAAGTAATAATGAACATAAAAAAAATTAACAAGAAATGTGCTTTTCTTAAATGTAGGTTTGTGAATAATTGGGTACAAAGATATTTTTAAACATTAATATTTGCAAAGTCAAATACAAATGAAAAAATCAAACAAAATTATAGTACTTAAAACCAAAAAGTGTAACAATCAAATTAATTGATATTGTGCTACAAAATTTTAACAAATTTGTAATATTAGTTTCTTAAAAAATGGACCCAGACAAACACAAATTTAAATCCCTTTTAAAAACATCTGACATTGTCAAAACTCTTGAAGAAAATGGATTATATAGGTTGCATAACTTCAAATACAATTTACTCAAATTTTTATAAATCTATTGAAATCTGTAACAAAATGTTAGATTTCTTCATCACTTGCCTCCCTAAGGGTGATGAGGAAGCTAGAAATACATATAACCATGAATTGCATCTTGAATATTTGAAAGAGCTCCACAATGTATAAGATGCTAATACTTATGTAGAATGCAACTATCTATAAAACCAAACAACAAAAAGGAAGAACTATGTTTATGGGTAGATATATTTTGCATATGTATTAGTTGTCAAAGTGGATTAAGATTCATATTTTTATTTGATCATCCACTAGTAGGAAACAATATCTACACCAATCACAGACTTTATTCTGTACCATACAATATCATGTTCCATGACACAAATCCTTTGTGTGGGCACTTTGAACCACTAGTAGATAGCATGTTCAAAACACATACTCTATTAGGATTAAACCACTAATAGAAATAACAATTACTTGAAAATATAACCAATATTAGAAAATAATAGATCACATAGAAATGAACACAAGACACCAAGATTTAATGTGGTTCAGCCAATCCCTGGGCTACATCCACCAAATAGCAAGTCCAATATTTTACAATCCAGTGATTACAACCTGATTACAATCCGTAATCCCTTACAACTCAATACCATCACAAGAACCAATTTTTGCATCACCACTATGAAAAAATCCCTAAGCCTAAGCCCTTTTATACAAGTATTTTTATGTCACTTTAGGGTTACAACATGTCGGCCATATGTCGGCCATAGCCCAATTTTTTTTTTGGGATGCTGTCTCAAACCTCAATGAATTTATGAAGTATGTATAGTACTTCCCTGATCAATCACCACAATCTAAGAATCTCCCACTTGGGGACTGATCAGGCTCCACTCTAAACAATAATCTCCCACTTGGAGACTAATCTTGTAGCTATGCCTCTACTCCATGAGGCTCCTACTAGATCAAACCACCCTAGACTCTATTGTTCTTTTATTCATGTTCAGTCAAGAAGACCAGCCAAAGTTGAAGAGGAGTTCAACTTCTCCCTTGTTACTACCTTTGTAAACATATCTACTAGATTTTCATCTGTATGTATCTTGTTCAACTTTAACTGTCCATCCTCCAAAACTAACCGAATGAAATGGTACCACAACTATATGTGTTTGGTATTTGAATGCAAAGCTAAATTCTTTGCAAGATGAATGACACTCTAACTATCTG
This sequence comes from Cupressus sempervirens, assembly GCA_028749045.1. NCBI lineage: Eukaryota > Viridiplantae > Streptophyta > Pinopsida > Cupressales > Cupressaceae > Cupressus > Cupressus sempervirens. The sequence goes on from CM053792.1 coordinate 144,358,409, forward strand.
TAAACAAATAATTATCCTTCTAAGGATGTCCCAATTCTTCCAAGAAGAACTGAAGCCATATCATCTGCTTGGCTGCCTTTGTAGCACCAACATACTCTACCTTTGTAGTGGATAAAGCATTAACCTTCTATAACCTAGAAACTCAGCTCATGGTTGTCCCACCAATAGTAAAGACATAACTTGTAGTACTCCACCTGGTATCAATATCCCCTACCAAATATGTGTCAACATAGCCCTATAAATCAGTAGTAGAGCCCCCAAAGTGTAAACACTTATTGGATGTTCCTCTCAAATATCTGAGAATCCATTTGACTGCATGCCAATGCTTAGTTCTTGGATGACTCATAGACCTACTAATGACTCCCACTACATGTGTAATATCTAAACTTGTACATACTATAACATACATCAAGCTTCCTACAGCTAAAGCATTGGGTACCTTGGACATCTTATCCTCCTCTTCTTGTGTCCCAAGGTAGCATTACTAGTCAAAGCTGAATTAGAAAGAATGTTAGCTGCTAAGGTTATCTGACATATAGACTACTCAGAGTGGATCTCCAACATGGTCCCCATCACTAAACCTTCTGGTGACATCAAAATCTGCATTGATTTCAGAGATTTTAACAAAGCTTGTCCAAAAGGATTTTCCCTTGCCCAACATAGATATGATTGTAGATCTTATAGCTGGACATGAAATTTTGTCCCTCATGGATGGATTTTTTGGGTACAATCAAATCAAGATTGCAGAAGAGGATCAGCATAATACAACATTCACTACCCCTTGGGGAACCTTTTTCTACAACATCATGCCTTTTGGCCTAAAGAATGCAGGGGCTACCTATCAAAGAGCTATGATAGCCATTTTCCATGATCTTATCCATAGCATTTTAGAGGATTATGTGGATGATATCTTGGTCAAATCTCATACCTTCATGGATCATCTTGCTGACCTGGAGAAAGTCTTTGATAGGTTAGCCAAATATCATCTCATGCTAAATCCTAAGAAGTGTGTCTTTAGGGTCACATCTGGCAAGCTTCTAGGCTTTATAGTTTCTAAACGAGGTATAGAAATTGACCCCAAGAAGGTAAAGGCTATCTTAGACATGCCTCCTCCCCAGACACTGTGAAAACTTCGTACTCTTCAGGGAAAGCTTCAATCCATTCGGCACTTCATCTCCCAGCTTGCAGATAAGTGTACACCATTTGCACATTTACTAAAGAAGGATGAAAACTTCAAGTGGGATCCTTTATGTCAACACAACTTCGATCGCCTCAAGTAGTATCTCACCAATCACCCTATCTTGGTTCCACCAGTTCCTGGTTGTCCCTTGATCTTGTACATATCAGCAACGCCTACTGCTCTAGGGGCACTTCTAGCACAGCTCGATGACTACGACAGAGAAAGAGCCATCTACTACATTAGTAGAACCCTAGTTGGTTATGAACTCAATTATACTCCTATGGAAAAAGTGTGTTTGGCTGTTGTTTTCTCAACTCAAAAGCTTCGCCACTACATGCTAAGTCATACCATCCAACTAGTCTCCAAGATCGACCCTCTCAAGTATATGCTCTCTAGAACAACACTTATAGGCCATTTGGCCAAATGGGTTATGCTCCTTAGCGAATTTGACATCTAGCAGGTGGATAGAAAGGCAATCAAAGGGAAAGCTATAGCAGATCACCTAGCTGATGCACCTCTAGTAGATACATATCCTTTGATCACAAAATTTTTAGATGAGCATATCTATCTAATTGAAGAACAACCCCCATGGAAACTTTATTTTGATGGCTCATACACATCTCATGGATTAGGGATAGGAATATTGTTGGTCACACCTCAAGGAGATTACATTCCAAAAGCCTTCAAGTTACAATTCCCTAGCACCAACAATATAGCTGAATATGAGGCTCCCATAGCAGGATTAAAGATAGTTGCAGAATGGAACATCACTGAGTTAAAAATCTTTGGCGATTCTCAACTCATCATCAATCAATCCCTAAATGAATATCAAACCAAAGATGAAAAGCTATTACCCTACAAAGAGCCAGTTGATTAGCTAACCCAGCATTTTACAAAGCTTTAGTTTACACAAGTGCCTTGAATGCAGAACAAAGTAGTAGACGCTATGGCTACTATCAGCTCGCTCTTGCAAATTCCCCAAGCAGCTACACAGTATGAGTTTTTAGTCGAGCAGCTCCTCACACCTACCTATGCGAATGATGACTCAAACCGTATTTGCATCTTGGTTGGTCTCCAATCCCCTTGGTACCATGAGATTTATGCTTACCTTAACGATGGTATCATATCCCCTCACCTCACACGTACCCAATGCCAGAACCTCATCCAAAAATCATCCCACTATGTTATCATAGCCAATACCCTATATTGTCAGGGTTATCATAATACTCTCTCTCGATGTTTAGATGAAAATGAGGCCGCGATGGTGTTAAAAGAAGTACACTCCAGACTTTGTGGTGCCAACACGAGTGGTATTGTCCTAGCATGAAAAATCCTTAGAGCAGGCTACTATTGGCCTACCATTGAAGAAGACTCATGTGACTTTGTCAAAAAGTGTCTCCCATGTCAGCAGCATGCAAATCTTGTGCACGCTCTAGCACAAGATCTACAGCCTATTGCACCACCTTGGCCTTTCGCTTGTTGGGGCCTTAATCTAGTTGGAACTATCACACCTCTCTCATTTGATGGACATAAATGTATAATAATAGCTAAAGACTATTTCACTAAATGGGTGGAAGTAGTCCCCCTAGTCTTAGCTATAGGAGTTCAGGTCTCCAAGTTCATCTTGTACCACATTGTTTGCCGCTTCAGCATCCCATCCACCATCTTCACCGACCATAGAGGTAACTATGAAAATCTCAACATGGAAGAACTATGCACTTCCCTCTGTATCCATCACCACTTTTCTAGCCCATATTTTCCACAAGGTAATGGCCAGGTAGAGGCAACTAACAAAACCCTCCTCAAAATCCTAAAGAAAGTTGTCAATGATTTCGGCCTCGATTGGCACCTACAAATAAATCTAGCCCTATGGGACTATTGAACCTCCTTTTGTACATCCACAGGCACAACTCCATACTCCCTAGTTTATGGTGCCAAAGCGGTACTACCTAAAGAGGTTGAACTTCCCTCCTTGCGCATATCTTTGCGAGGGCAAATATCAGATGAAGAATACAGAGTAGCTCGGCTCACCCAACTAGATCTCTTAGACAAGAAGCGACAACAAGCCTATGATCATCTCACAGTCTATCAAACTCGTCTCAAAAGGAATTTCAACAAGAAGGTGCTTTCATGACACTTTGAGTCGGGTGACATGGTCCTCAAAGAAAACATGAAAGTCCAAATAGATCAAGAAAAGAAAGGCAAGTTTGAACCTACCTGGCTTGGTCCTTATGTTGTCACTGCATCCTTTGGCTCTGGAGCTTATCAGCTATCTACACCAAAAGGAGAACTCTTGAATGATCCTACTAACATCATTCATCTCAAGAAGTTTTATGCTTGAAGATCCTTGGTATACCCAGGATTCAAAAAATACAAAAAATAAGTAAAGAGAAATAAGCGTCCAATGGTAAAAACTTGGCAATTCAAGCACCTTGGATAGGTACCTTGGTGAAAACCTAGTAATTGAAGTAGCTTGTGTACTAAAGACTAATCCATTATCTATCACTATCCTATCCCTCATCCATTCACCCACCATCCCATAAAACACCTGCTTGTTCCCTTGGTGTTCCAACCAAATATCTAAAATCTAATGGAGCTTGTAAATACCTCCTGTACAGCTTGTAAATCTTGTACCTCAGCTTATAAATCTTGTACCCCAGCTTGTAAATCTTTTATCATCCCTTGTATCATAGCTTGTATATCCAAATCTTGTCCAAAGCTTGTACCATATTCTAGCTTGTATTATATGCCAAAGCTTGTATCCTAGTTTGTATCCTATCACATGCACACAAAGAACCTCATTTTCACTTAAGCTTTTCGAAAACCATCTACCTATCCACCTATCAACTATTAAAAACATCCCACCCTTCACAAACATTTCCATCTCACAAAAAAAAACCAAAACATGAACAAAACTTGTACATTTGTACCATATCTTGGTCCATCAGCTTTTACATCCTCTTTAGCTTAGTACCATTGTATCTATCCAGCTTTTGTGTTTGTTGCTCCTTGATTAGCATCTTGCACACATAGCACAACCCTTGGTTAGCCATTCCAATGCATCCTTTAGCTAGATCTCCTATCACCAAAGTGTTATCCTTCTTAGTTCAGCTTGCCAGACACATCACATCCCGATCCATCAGCTTAGGCGCTCTTCGATAGATCCTTGTAGGATATAGCTTTCCTCATGTTTAATCTTGGTCCGTTAGTACCTTGTCCCACCCATCTCGTTGGCAAACGGTTCTCTTTTGGATTTTCACTTTCTTTTGATTTGGAATCTTTCCTTTTAGGTCTTGAAGTATCTTTTCCAAGCAATCTTTTTGTTCCCTCCTCAAGGTTTCCATGATCTTCCATATCATGGTATACTGTGAATGGGGCAATCTGAGCGTAAGGTCTTGATCAAGTCTTTTGTTTGTTTTTCTTTTCTAGCTTGTGGGTTACCCAGTGTCAGTTCCACTCTATTTCTTTCGAGATTCATGTGTGATGCTGGGGAAATCCTTGCATGTTTGTTTTGAGTCAATCCTTTGGATGGTTGGTGACACGGCCTTGATGTTCTTGGTAACCTTGGCAATAAACCAACAGTCCTATAGCAAATCTAGTGCTCAACTACATGGTGGTACTTCTCTTTGAAGTATCCCACCGCTCAAGAAGCTTCAATGGATTCCCTTCATCTCCATTATCCCCCATCCATATCCAGCATCTGTCTCTCCTATCCCAGCTTATGGATCAGTATCTCTTTGAATCAATCTTCACTTTTAGCTTTAGGGATCCATAATCCTAGTCTTAGGGATCCACCCAACAAATCAATCCACCAAGCCTCATCTTTCGAGATCCATAATCCTAGTCCTAGGGATCTCCGAAACCCATCTTTCGCCTATCTGACTCTTTGAAATCCTGTTGCATCAGCTTTATAATCCCCTCATCCTTCTCCTTATCTTGAATTCCTTTTTATAGCGCTCTGCTCCTTCATTCTCCATCTTCCCTAAAGTCTTAAGCTTGCTTCCTCTTGTGCCTCTGATTCTCCCTTTATCATTTTCCCGTAGTGAGAGTTTGAGCTAACTAAACCTCTTCTCTTAAGCCACTCTTCATCCTCCCACCCACCAAGATTCTTGTATTTTTCAAGAAACCGTCGAGCCTCGCTTTCTCTCCCCGCTGCCTTCTTGAGGGGGCATCTCGCAGTCTATTCTCTCCTCTTTTGCTCTAGCCTTGGGCATCTTATTTTCTTATCTTTGATGCCATGCCACTTGTGGCATCACATCAAAGAGGGGAAAAATGTAGACACCTAAAAATCTTTTAGAAAATAAAGTATTTTTATTTTCTGAAAAGTCCCTAATGACATCATCATTTATTAATTAATTTATTTTTATGCCATTAAATCCCTTTATCTTAATTAAATATATTTAATTAAATAATCCCTCCCAAAAATGTTTAAATCTTATTTAAACATTATTTCTTTATTTATTAATTATTTAATTAATAAATTGACCAAAAATCCCAAAATAAATATTTAATTTATTTTTTGCCCAAAACTTGGCCAATTCCTTTAAGATCACTAACCTCTTCCAAAATCTCCTAATCCTTCTTTAATTTTGATTAAAGGCTAATCCTATCATTTTCTACCCTTAATCCCAACTCAAAATATTTAATTAAGATTAAATATTAATCCTCATATTTATTAAAAATATTTTATTGAATATCTCCTCAACCCAAACCTTTAAGATAAATAAACCTTTTATCCTCATCCTAGGAAATTCTAGACTCTTCTAGAAAGTTTTCATCCTCATCCTAAGCCTATCTCTAATCCTCCATGTAGCCTAATCCATCCCATCTACCCATACTAACCAAGCTTAGCCATTAACTCACCCACCCTCATTGAATGCCATTCACTTGCACATCTCTAACATCCTTAATCTAATCCTAAATCACCTCTAATCCCCCCCCTAACCTTGTCACATTCCCTAAGCAAGCTTAAGACTTTCCTAAGCCAAGCAAAGTTAACAATCTCCAAAATATCCCAACCACCCAACCATGAATGCTCTTACAAAGCCATAAAGACTCTTACAAGCCCATTCATTGCTCTTACAAGCCATTTATGAGGGTCTTTATGAAGATATTATCCCTTGAGCCTCCTTTGTTGACTCATCCTTGCCCTTTCCTCCATCTTCTCACCTTATGACATGTGTCACTTCCTGATTGGCTGTAAGGAAACACAATCCATGTGCTCTCCTCTCATGCAATCTGAGCCCTCCATGAGCTTTTTCCCATCCTTGCATCTTAGCCCTCAAACCCTCAAGCCCTTAGCCTATAAGTTGAATCCCTTCCCAAGCCATTTTATCACAATCCTTGAGTTAAAGTTATGATGCTAGTTTGAGAAGCCAAAGCCCTTAACCATACCCTTATAATGCCAAATTGAGAGCTCACAAAGCTAGCAAATTGCCATTATCTATCCTCACCATTGAAGCAAACTTGAAGCCCTTTGAGCATACATACCAATCCTTTACTTAGAATCATCTACAAAGCAAAGAGCTAATTCCTATTGGGAGATTCCATTCACTTGGCTCACATTTCTAATTAGGGGTTCCTCTTTAGTCTCTCATATATGTTATATTGATCTTGTTAGTTAATGCTTTGTTTTTTTAAATAGATTAGTGTTTCTTGCCAACATATTAGTGTATACACATAGTACTCTACAAGTCTTCTCATGTTGTACATGTATATAGGCTTCCCATTGCTCTCCTATTATTTTGTGGCCCACAACACAAGGCCTTGCAAAAGCCAAGTCTCCCTTCAATCACCAAGTGACACAGTTGGGTTTTATGGTTCAAATTGATTCTTGCTTGCATATCAATTTTTCCTCATTTGAAAGGTGTCGTTCTTTTGATTATGTGATTTGTCAAACATTTTGATAGCATGGTGGAATATGGGTGTATGATATCTATGACCCTTTATCGTATGTTCATTCAGTGAAGGAGGAGGATTTATTATCATGTGTATGCCGCCACCTAGTCCTACGCCTATCTTGAACCACATCCCATGAGATGTTGAGAATTTGAAACATCACTAATAATTAAGTCTTGATTATCACTATCAATGTTGACCTCTTTAGATTTTCTCTAGATTAGTATGCTTTTATGTGAGTCACCTAGACCATGAGCTCACCACAAGGAATGCAAAGACGAGGTTTGATGTATTATGTCAAATAGCTGGCATATAATCTCGATGCTTCTACTCGATGACCACACATAGATCATTGGCTATTTTGATCAAACAAATGCACTTAAAAAATCTTGGTAAATTTCTTCCCTACATCTACCCTACTAGCAATCTCTTTGCACTACATGATCACTCATGATCAACCCATAATGAACTCCTTACATCCCTGTTATGATGTTTTACTCCAAGACCAAGACATTATATTGGAGTGGGCACTTGTTAAACCAAAAAGCATGATATTTTTGACTTATATTGAGCATGAGCACCTTTTTCTTTTAATTCTCAAGACACCATGAGAAGACACTTCAATATGTAGTCAAACACTTGGATATTGACCTCTAGTTCTCAGATGTGTGTTTGTCACATTTATTGATCATCAACTATCATCAAATAATATTATGCTTTCAACTCCTCAATAGAGGCTCAAAAATAAATTTGAGGCATATAAATTGATCATCACTAAAGTATGAGTGAGGGAAAGCTTCTCCCCATTGTCAGCATACTTGATCGGCTTAGTTTCATAGATCATCAAGGATCATGATTCTACTGATAATCTTTACACCTATTTTATGTAGTTAGTTCAAAAAGCTATAGGTAGCTCCAAGTCAAAATTGTGCCTAGGGATCCCCAATATCTGCATGTCTTTCAATTTGAACCACATCTTGCACTTACTTGAGTTCACAATTTGAGAATCTAATATGTTGAGATCACATCACTAACCATATCATCATTGTTTAATGGATGCCCATAACATATTTTAAATGCCTAATGCTAGTGGTGTGCATTCTAAAACATAAGCCTGACTTGTCTTTATCTGCTAAATCCTTGAACCCTTGAATCTACACTAAATCTTAACATGAAAGTCTAATTTTGAGAACATAGATTTACATTTTGAAAATTAGGATGCACATCTGTATTGATAAGTTTGAGCTCTAAACTTTGATTTTGAAGACTAAAGCTTTAATTTGGACTTGAAGTTGAAGTTGAAGCTAAGACCTTTAGTTCAAGTTTGACTTCAACTTATTATGGGTATGCTACACTAGAATGTACTAAAAATTCAGCCTTTTACAAACCCAACTTGAAGTTGAGGTAGAATTTGAAGTTCTAATTTGGTTCAATCTTAGCATATCTTCATAACTCTATCTTCTTCACAAGTTATATTTCATAAACTATCATCAGCGATTAAAAATTGAACAAAATTTACTTTAGGGAGTTGACTTGAAAGTTTAGAATGCTGGTGTTAAAAGCAAGGTAATAGCTGCCTTCATCCAACCTCTTAAAGTAGACACAATGATTTGAATGACACCTACTATAACCATGCTCATGCCTAAAACTATCAAATTTTAGATACCATTGTCGAGGTGCTTGCTTCTAGCCATATAAACTTTTCTTCAATTTGTACACTAAGTTCTCCTTACCTTTGACCTCAAATACCTGTGGTTGAGCTATATATATCTCTTCATCCAAATCACCATGAAGGAAGGTTGTTTCAACATCAAGCTACTCTAGATGCAAATCTTCAGTAGCCACAATACTTAAAACAGTATGGATAGAAGTCATTTTAACAACAGGAGAAAATATCTCATCAAAATCGATACCTTTTTTTTATGCAAATCTTTTTACAACTAACCTGGCTTTAAATATTTTCTTACCTCCTTCCTCTTCTTTCAACCTGTAAACCCACTTATTTTGTAAAGCTTTTTTACCTGAAGGCAACTTGCATAAATTCCATGTCTTATTCTTTAGCAAAGAGTCCATTTCGTATTTCATTGTAGAATCCCACTGAATCTTAATATCCACCTACACAGCTTCATCATAACATTTAGGTTCACAAGCACCTTTTAATAAAATAGAATACAAAGAGGGAGAAAATTTGGAGGTCTAATTTTCCTTGTTGATTGTCTAACATTCATTGGTGTGTGTGATATTTGTTTTTGTTGTTGTTGCACATCATGAGGAATGGCTAGAACATCATCTTTTGGAGTATCATCCAACACTACATAATCATCTTCTTTATTCTCATGTTGCTGCAATAGATCTTTGTACAACACTTTCTCATTGAATATGACATCCCTTCTTCTTACAATTTTATGATTTTCAAAATTCCAAAGCCTATAACCAAATTCATTAATGCCATATCCAAAAAATAAACATTTCTTTCACTTAGCTTCCAGCTTGGTTCTATTTTCAGAATCTATGAAAGCAAATGCTTCACAATTGAAAGTCTTGAGAAAAGAATAATTCACCTTCTTACCTATCCATGCTTCCTTTGGAATACCAGAACCCAAAGGAATAGAGGGCCCTCTATTAATAAAAATTACAATAGTATTAACAACCTCTGCCCACATGTGTAAGGGCAACCCAGCATGCAACCTCCATTATAGTCTTGTTCATGCATTCAGCCACTCCATTTTCCTATGGAGTCCTTGGAATAGTTTTTTGTCTATGAATACCATTAGTGGAGCAATAATCTTCAAATTCATTACTGCAATACTCACCACCATTATCAGATCTGAGGCATTTTAGTTTCTTACCAGTCTCATTTTCAACCAAGCATTTCCATTTCTTGAAATTTTGAAATACATTAGATTTCTGTCTAAGGAAATAAATCCATACCTTTCTAGTTGCATCATCAATAAATCTAACATAATAATGAGAGCCACCAAGGGAAGATACCTGAGCCAGTCCCCATACATCAGTATGCACGAGCTCTAATTTCTTCTTTTTGTTTTCCTTCCCAGTCTTTACAAAACTAACTCTCTTTTGTTTTGCATATACACAACTTTCATAGAAATCCATATTAACATATTTTAGACCTAGTAGAACATTCTTTGAATGAATTACTTTCATACCTTTCTCACTCATGTGCCCAAGTTTGTTGTGCCATAGCATCGTATCAAAATTTATAGAAGCTATTTGTTCTCCCTACTCAACTGTAGCAACTATTCTTGAACATTCATTTTTCTTTGAAACAATTAAAGTAGAAGGAACAATATGACTTGTACAAAGATATAAGGTGCCTACTTTCACACCTTTTGCTACTACAAGGGAACCTTTTGAAACCTTCCAATTTTTATCATTAAAAGTGACTACACAACCCTCATCACTGAGTTGCCCTATTGAAATTAAATTCTTACTCAGGCTTGGAGCATGTCTTACCTCATGCAGTAGCCAATGATTCTCATTCTACAACTTAATCTTAACTTTTCCCTTTCCAACAATCTAACAGGGTTCATTATCCCCCCAATAAACAAGCCCAAAATCCCCTTAGAAATAATCAATGAAATATCATCTATGAGGTGTAGCATGAAATGAAGCACCAGAATCTAAAACCCATGAATCATCCGCACTTTCTAAAGATAGAAGCAAAGCATCATCTACAGATTTGTTACTTACCACATTTGCCTCCTTATCTCCATCTAGTTTATCTCCTTCATTTTTTTTTTGACTCCAACAATCTTTCTTTTTATGCCCTAGTTTCCCACAATACTAGAAATCATTCAGTCCTCTCGATTAAGACCTCCTCCCCTTTTACTTTCCTCTTGATTTCCCATGATTTCTAGAATTAATTCCTCTTTCAGTTGTTTTGCCTTGACTTTATGCATTCAAAGCACTTCGTAATGTAGATCCACCTGAAGTTTTCTTGTGAGGTTCCTCACTCAAAATAACACTGATCACATCATCATATTTTAGGGTACTAGATCCAAGAATAGAATTACTCACAACCATTACCAAGCCATTCCAAATTTCAAGAAAAGAACACAAAATCAAAAAAGCTCTAATTTCTTCATCAAAATTGATACCCATAGAAGATAACTGACTAGTAATAGTATTAAACTCATTTAAATGATCTGCAACAAATCCACCTTCTACCATTTTCATATTAAATAAATGCTTCATGAGAAATACCTTGTTTCAAGTGGAGGGCTTTTCATACAGTGCCATAGGGTTTTTGTCAACTCTTCTATTATCTTCACTTTTGTAATATTAAATGCCAGCAATGGTGCCAAGCATAATCAAATGCTTCCAAGTGCCTTTCTGTCTAAAAGATCCCATTCGTTATTTGACATAGATCCCTAATTCTTTGCTTTTCCTTCCAACAACTTCCATAAATCCTTCTAATAAAGATAGTCTTCCATTTGCATCTTCCATAACTAAAAGTTTTTCCCATTAAACCTATCAACCCTCAGCTTACCCTCATCTTCCATCGCTTCCACTCAATCATGAGACTCCCACTCAATTGTGAAACTTTCCTACAGAGGATAACTGAAAAAAAAACCTCACTCTGATACCGCTTGTTAGTATTAAACACAAACAGAAATAACAATTACATGCAAATATAACCAATATCATAAAATAATAGATCACACAAAAAAGAACACAAGACACCAAGATTTAGCGTGGTTCACCCAATCCCTAGGCTACGTCCACCAAATAGCAAGTCCAATATTTTATGATCCAGTGATTACAACCTGATTACAACCCATAATCCCTTACAACTCAATACTGCCGCAAGAACCAATTTTTGTATCACCACTATAAATCAATCCCTAACCCTAAGCTCTTTTATACAAGTATTTTTATGCCACTTTAGGGTTACAACATGTCAGCCATATGTCGGCCATATGTTGGCCACAACATCAGCCATGGCCCAAATTGAAAAAGTGTGATACCATATATAACTTAGCTGGAATGAATTTATCTAGATCATATCTTTGAAAAAAATTAATTTTTAGATAGAAATACTCAAATTCAATCCTTCTAATAAGTCAGCTTGAAAGGTGACACAACTTTGTACTTTTACCCTGCTCAATTTCTCAACTACTCAATTTCATGAAGGATATATAAAATTTAGGAATAAACAAAAAGATGCACACTATAATGTAACAAAATCATACTTCACATTTTTGAATGACAACATATGTAAAGTATGCTAGATTTTGTTGAAGAAACAAAGAATCCCAAAATTTGTCATTCTTAACATTGAGTTTCATGTTCTTTCTCTGTTCTTAACATACCAGACATTTGCTGCCCATGTCATGAAACTACCACTTTGCTAGAATTACTTTATCTATTTGATACCATTTCTTCTCCTTCATTGTTCACTTTGTTTTTTATTTTAAAGATACTATGTTTCATGGACATTAATACATCTTAGAGCTGTAGCACTGTTTGAGCTTGTGAAAGGCATAAATATTTTTATTTTTGTTGCCATACTTCTCATGAACTAACAATTTGAATTCTTGAAAAGGAGGGAAATATAATGTATTATTTCTTGAACACTACATTCTTTGTTCCTTTGATCTTGCTTTTGATGATCTTTCCAAATAATTAGCTTCAAAAAAAATGTTTTGTTAAATGGCACAATACATACCTTGTTTTGTATCAGTATAAAATTTGTAAATCAATTAATATGAACAAAACACCTAATGTTTTGCTTTGGAAAGCTCTCACAACATTATTTTTTTTGGCTACATTATCCTTTAAGTTTCATAGTCATAAAAGCACTTACAGACATAAAATATTTTGCGTACCATAGCATAATTACTTTTTATTCGCATGGTGCTGTTAAACTTATTCTATTGTGTGATGTGTGGTTCGCTAATAAACAATTTCAAAATAATATGTATTTTGCATGTCATGGTATTACTATTTTTTATTCACATGGTATTGTAAATTTATTTTATTTTATGAAAAGGTTGTAGTTTATCATACAAAACATATGGTATTTTGTATCGATCGATGATTTGTTAATAAATATAGTGAAACAAAACTATGCATGTTTTAAAGCTGGAATTCATCTTAACATGATTAGTTTTGCCCACACAAATCTTGAAGCTTTGTTGCCAAAATGAAGAGTTTTAAACAAATTTTTTTTTATTTTCATAGAATTATCAATCCATGCCTTGTTTGTAAAGTGTTATTAACCATAATATATTTTGTTTAATTGTAGAAAACCATCTTCCTTTTGTATCACTAAAGAATTTCTTAATAAATGTATTGGAACAAAACAACATATATTTTGCTTGTTGTGTGATGTGTGGTTGCCAACTAAATAGTTTCAAGCAATGTGTACTTTGAGTGTCATCATATTACTATTTTTTAATTAGCATGGTGTTGTCAACATATTTTTTTTATGAGATGAACAAAATAATGCAAGTTTTGAAGTCGGCAATCTTCACAATATTATTTGATACTACAACTTGATTATATATATGCTATAGCAGTGTTCTTTATCTCTAACTTTTTTTCACATTTTTGTTACAGAATATTGTAACATTGAGTTTCATGTTCTTTCTACGGTCTTAAAATACTAGACATTGTTGCCCATGTCATGAAACTACCAATTTTCCAGCATTACTTTATCAACTTGATACCATTTCTTCTCCTTCATTGTTCACTTTGTTTTTTATTTTAAAGAAACTATGTTTCATGGACATCAATACATCTTAGAATTGTACCATTGTTTGAGCTTGTGAAAGACATAGATATCTTTATTTTTGTTGCCATACTTTTGATGAACTAACAACTTAAATTTTTGAAGAAGTGCAGTATAATGTATTATTTCTTGAACACTACATTCTTTGTTCCTTTGATCTTTCTTCTGATGATCTTTCCAAATAAATAAATTCAAACAAATTTATAAATTAATGTATTGGAACAAAAGACCTAATTTTTTCGTCAGGAAGCTCTCACAACATTATTTGTTTTGACTATGTTATCCTTTAAGCATCATAACCAAATAAACACTTACAAACACAAAATGTTTTGCGTACCATAGCATAATTACTTTTTATTTGCATGATATTTTAAACATATATTGATATATGGAAAGGTTGTAGTTTATGATACAAAACATATGTTATTTTGTATTAATCGATGATTTATTAATAAATATAGTGGAACAAAACTATGTAGGCTTTGAAGCTGGAATTCATCTTAACATGATTTGTTTTGCCCACACAAGTCTTGAAGCTTTGTTGCTAAAATGAGGAATTTTAAATAAATATTGTGTTGGTTGTCATAGCATTATTAGTCTGTGTCTTGCTTAAAGTGTTATTAACCATAATGTGTTTTGCTTAATCATAGAAAACATCTGGCTTTTGTATCGCTAAAGAATTTGTTAATAAATGTATTGGAACAAAACAATATATCTTTTGGTTGTCATGTGATTCATGGTTGCCAAATAAATAGTTTCAAACAATTTGTGTTTTGAGTGCTATGGTACTACTATTGTTTATTCGCATGGTGTTGTTAAACATAATTCTTTTTATGAGGAAAAAATAATGCAGGTTTTGAAGCCAAAATTCTTCACAACATTATTTGATACTGCAACATAAAGACACAAAACATTGTTTTTTTGAAACTATTTATTCGATAAGAACACATAAAGACTTATGTGACCAAGACAAAGAATGTTGTGATTGCTTTCCAAATATAAACTTATATTGGTTTATTCAAATAATTTTATGAGACTCAAAAAACTATGTGAATGAAAAATAATAATACTATGCTACTCAACATTTTTTTTGGTTTAGAATTATTAGTTTCTGCTGCAAGTAACTATATCATCCATGTTGATTTCTTTTCTTTATTAATTTTGGCCAATGTGAAAAAATTATTTTTTGGTGACTTCTTGTTTTCTTTTGTTTCTTATTTATTCATTGCATTATTTTATAGATAACAATATTTATTGATCAATTCTAATTGGACCTCATTGTGTATAGTAGGGCTTCAAATTTTTTTACACCATAAAAAGGAAATCAACAATAATGTTAATAATGATCTGTGAAATTTGTTTGTAGCTTTGGAATACTTTGTAAATATTAAATTGTATTGTATTGTCTTTTTCCTCAATCTTCAAATCTAGGTTCATTTATTTAATAATTTTAACCTCTAGTAGATAAATATTAATTGTTAGTAGTTTTTGTTATCTAACATTTTGGTAGAGTGTACAATTATTGCCTTCTTCTGTGTTGAACATTTTGGATCATTGAAATATTTTTTTTCTTTTAGCCTTATCAACTTTAATGGGTGAGACATTGTCGGTGAACAATATCTAACTAGAATCACCTAAATTTTGAGTATGATTTTCTTTGTTGGAAAATGAGTGCACGCTTTTGATACAATTGTGGGGGGAATTCATTTGGTCTTATGCCACTTAATTATTTCATGAATGACTTTACCTGACAACTGACTGTGCTAAGTTATCAACCTTCAATTCTTTTTATGAATTACGCTCATGAGGAGTTTTAAATGATTTGAATTGTGCTTCCTTTTGGGTTGTCGATGAATACATGCTTCTTAATTCTATTTTGTTTCTTTGAATGTTCAAGTCTACAAATATTGTATCATGTAATCTATATCTTGTATTAGGAAATCTTTATGTATTTCATAATTTCTCCATTTTTTGTTTTTAAATTCACAAATTCTTTACATTTTGTGAATGAAGTTCTCTAAAATATTTTTTTGTCTAACTATTTTCATGGTCACAAATTCATCTTTGGAAAGTTGTGTAGTATTTTCAAACTTTATTCCAATTCAATGGACAAAAGTAACTTCTTTATAGGCTCTTTTGTTTTGTGATTGAGTTTTATTTCTATAAACACTTACTATTTTTAAACTTGTAATTCTTTGGCAAAGGTCTCATGTTGTTTGGCTCTAAGAACCTTTAAAGAGGGTTGTATTTGTTCTCAAATTCATACCTTGTAGAATTGTCCTCAATTCATATATTTGTTATTACTGTTTGCACAGTCAACAATATGCAACTATTTTCAAAATTATTCTTTTTTTCCTAGAATTTAATCTGTGAAAAATTGTCTTCCCTAGTACCACTATCTTTTGGCCCCAATCATATGCTGAAGTTAATATTCCATGAAACTACCCTCACAAATATCCCAATGTTAAGACAAGGAATAATGCCCCTTAGATTTGAGTTTTTGAGAATGCCACTTTCATTTAATCACAAATTAAACTACAGCATTGGGGTAATTTCCCCCAACATTACCACTCTTGGAGTGTCACTCGGACAATCGACTAGCAGAGTTTAAATTAACTTAACAGATTTTAAAGAACCTTTGGCAAGCCCAACATTTAAAAAACTTAAAGACTTCACTGAAATGATATTTAGGTTCTTGAAGATATCATTCTCCTTCTCCTAACAGTCACTTAAAATATACATAGTCACTTTCAATATAGAAGATTGTACTACCTTATTATATGAAAATTGACACAATACACACTAGAAATAAACATACAACATGACATTCATCTAGATTTTCCCGCAATTAGAAGAAAAAATTGACATAGAACCCAAAATATATCTTAAACTAAATAGTCACTTTTAATGATCATATCTTTATAAGATATTTCTTTCTGAGCCATTAGGAAAATCCTCACACCTTCATAAACAGAGTAGCAGGAATACAAATTGGATTTTCCCTACATATTCTACTATCCTTACATTTAAACCTAAGGATTTTTATTTTTTTCATCAAATTCACATACCAAAAGAGAGAGAGACTACAAAAAGACAAGGAGAGAGAATCACAATACACATTTTAGATTATGGAGCCTGTCAAGATAACAAGAACTCTTAATAGGTGCACACAACTTTACATATAGTTAGATAGAAACATGGTCATGTGGTGACATCAAGTACAATAGAATTAGAGCATGAACAATAATATTACTTTATGAGCCACTAGGCTAATTTGCACACTAATAAAGAAACTATAGTGTAACCAAAAAATAGAGCTTGTCGACAAACATATTTTAATATTACACAAATTTTCCTTTAGCACATAAGATGAAGCACATGTTCACCTTTACCTATAATTATGACCATTTTATTTGATTTTTTCTGATTGGGAGCTTGATCCTTTTTTTAAATATCCCTTAAAATCCTTTGCACATGAATAATCATAGGAACCTTGCAAATTATGGCATATCCCTCTTTTCTCATGTTAAAAGCAATCATACAAAATTTTAGTTTTGCATTCGGCTATGTCTGAAAACTCATCATCATTCCCACCCACAATGGGAATCAACCACCACCTATGCATCGATCAAAGGCTTTTCTCCACCCTAGCTCTTCCATAAATACTGTAAAAACAAGTTGTATAATGCCATCTACATGTTAGGCAATGTTTAGGTAACAAATTCTAAAAGATCTACTTGTTCATTACTATCAAAGCAACATTGAAGTATCACAACTACTATTGTGTATGTTTTCTTTCATACCCTTCTCATATGCATGAACAAAACCCTTGTTATACATATGAATGAAAAATTTTGATCCACAAAGGATACAAATGACTTGTCCAATAATTTCCACACATTATAGAAATAGACACAATTTTCCTTGTAATTTTATATTGAATTCTGCAAAGTTGTTAGTACTTTTATTCCATTTTAATTGACAAATACAAAATATATATTAGACAGAGACTAATATTCTTTTTCATATACATTATGGACAAACATGTTCTATCCTACAAAAACAAAAGGGGTTGGATCAAATGGTCTAATGGGTTTGTGTGCCCAATAGTCTATCCCACAAAAAGGGTAGGATTGAATGGTCTAGGGGGTTCATGTTCCCAATAGCCAATCCCAAAAAAATTATGCCTTAGAAAAATTTCACCCTTATGATATAATACACCTATACTATGAGAATAGTTTAGTTTTGCACTAAGATGGGTAAAAGAATATAGTGTGCGTGTTTCATTCTATTCAACCAATCCAGTTCATGTAAAAAGATAAAGAATACTTGGCCCTAGAAAATTGTGGCATGCTATTGTAGTCTATATGTTCTTTAATTTAAAAAGAACATATGAAAATAATGGGACCACATATATGTTGGAAATATAATAGGAAAGTAAACTCTAGTGGGGGGGGGGGGGGGGGGGGGGGGGGGGGGGGGTGTGTGGTGTGAATCAACACTTAAAACTTCAACTTCGAAATCATTCACCACACATCCATCTCGCAATCTATATATGTAAATTGAAATACCAAATCAAGCATATACATCCATAGCATGAAAGTAAAAACATTCAACACATGTATGACACAAGATATTTGGTTACCTAGAAACGTCCAAGGAGAAGGTAAAATTGGGGTGGGGATGACACCCACAAATATTCACTACTACAATAATAAAGTGTATCCAATGAAGGTTACAATGTTTTGATCATGAAACATGATCTACCCTATGAAAGGTCTGCCCTATTAAAGGCTTACAAGATTGTTAGATCTTACCATGTTAAAGGATTTCAACACCCTATTAGAAGTGTGCCTAGTAAAAGGACTTTGACTTACAATGAAGTAAGCACCCTATTAAATGATTTACAACAATCTATTAAAACTACTCTATTAAGAGATTTAACTGATTCACCTATTAAAACATCTTAGCAATGATCCTTCGGTTAGCACTATGTTGCTTGATGATAGATCACCTCTTTCCTGATGTGTACTTGATCCTCTCTGATTAGATGTATCTTTGCTATCTTCTAATTCCTTTCCTCTATTCTCCTCTAATTGAATCTTCTATTTATCTCAAATCATAACACCTTAGTCACCATGAATGCTCTATTTATGTATGCAAACTTCTCTCCAATTCTCCTTACACATTCATAAAAAGTTTAGGTTTTTCCTCCTTAAGAAGACCTAGGTGACTTAGGGTTAGATGTGAATCAACAATTTTGATTCACCCATATTGCCACTTAATCCTTCCCTTTTTTTGATTGGATGCATGTACTACATAGGGATCATCAATTAAGATTCATCCTTATCATCTAAGATGGAAAAACAATCCTTAAGTCAGCTAAAAAATGGTTGACATAGAAGTTTGTGCCATTACAAACAACTATGTCAAAACCATTTTACTTGGCACTTGAAGTCCCTGATGCTCAACATAAACTGCAACTTCAATGTTGTAACTTGGCCTCTGAATGACTCAACATCCATTGATCACTTGACAATTGAATAAATTGAGGCATACTATTTTCTTGGCACTTGAGTGACTTGGCACTTACTAGTTACTCGGCACATACTAAATATTTTTCGCTCGACATATACTATCTAACAACTTATACTCGAAATGTATTACTTGTTCAGCATGAACTAAGTAACTGACTTAAGTATATTGTTACTCATATGTCAAAATCAATTTGAGATTAAAAATTTCCCCCTTTGATATGAGTGGCAAAACACTTGGTCATGCATGAATAACCTTAAACCTTTTAAGCATAACTTAGATAATATCCACTTACATACAAAATTTCAAAACTTCAAAATTTTGCAAAGAACTTATGACTCATCAATCATACCTCAAAATTCAATAACTCCCCCTGAGTTGATTGAGTTGTTCTGTATCTAAACCAAAATCATTCCTTATGCTAAGTAGATTTGCATAAGTTGATATGTATACTTTGATTCTGTCATTGACTCCCCCTTTCTCAAAAATAGTAGCTCCCCCAAAATATTATCTCCCCCATACTTCTTTTTCTCTTATTTCTCTTATTTCTCCCCCATTTTGACACTTATGTCAAAGGGTTATACACTTAGAGTGTGTTTTACCAAAAATGGTTATACACTTAGAGTGTGTTTTACCAAAAATGTTTTATGGACCTTAAGCATAATTTTTAAAGCATCATCCCAATTGTTACAAGCTACCTCCAATGATTTGATTTGGATGGTCAGCTCGTCAACAAGGTGCACTAAGCCTTCATGTATAGAAAGATGTGGATCTTTCTTCATAAGTGTTTCAAAAAATGATAGTTCCTTGTGCAATATCTCCATATGTGGAGTCAATATAGACTAGATGTTGATTAGTTTAGCCCTTATGTTTGCTTCATCTACATGTAGCATTGCTAACTGACTCTTGGATTTGAGGAGATTCCTAAAAAAAAATTCACTTTGGGCTAGAGACTTTGGAAGAGTTATGCTAGATGATTGCATAATACTCTCCAAATTTATTATGTGGCTTTTGACTTCCTGTGTGAAAAGTATTGGATTGCACGATTTGGTGTATAAAGAGAAAATGTTCTTTAGTACCTTCTTCACATTGTCAATTTTGGTTGCTAATTCAACCTGTGATAGTGCAATAACACTTGATATCTTTTCATCAACCTTATTTTCAAAATTTATTTCAAACCATTCAAGTAATAGGCCTGTGTCATTAACCTTCTCAACTAAGTTGGTTAACTTCTCTATAATGGGCTTGTTTCTTCTGGTTCTAGTAGGCTAAATGCATCAAGAAAGATATCCTTGATGTCTTGCAATGCTTGTCTCTACCTTAGCTCCATTTTGAGTAGTTCTTGCTCCTTTTTCCTTGCAAGTGTATCTTGAAGTATGCCTATTTGTTCAATAGTGATGGTTTCAAGATCAAACTTTGGTAACTCAATCACTTTATCCAAGTTCACATCACCAAATGATGTAACTTCATCTACCTTGGATGTGCTTGGACTCGGCCTTGATGATTGTAAAGGTATAGCTTCTATACTCGGCCTATGAAGAGCTTGACTTGCAGGAGTAGCAATTTCTGGAAAAGTGACTAGTGCTTGTATTGCTAGTTTCTACTCAAGTTTTGTAGTCAATCCTACCTCTTCAATCCTATCTTGTACTTTCTCTGCATTCTTAGTTGTACCTTGATCTTGTGTTGTAGGTGTAGGAGTAACATCCTATCATGTTTGTGCTTGGGTTCCTTCATTCTCTTCTATTTCATCTTTTTGCTCTTCATTTGTCTCATCCTCATCATCATCTTTTTCCTTTTCATTTCCTAAGACTAGAGTACCATGTACCAATGTATTGATAGTAGAAGTTACCATCTCCTTCCTTTGATATATCATAATAGGTAATGTAGCTTGTACCATGTTGGATTGAGGAGGGGCTGTAGATGTCTTTCGTGTCTGAATTTCCTCCCTTGCAAATGCATTGTCTACCTTCTCAATCTCATCAACACTTACCAATATAGAATTTTCATAAAGTTTTGCCTGGGTAGTGGATTCTATCATTATCTTCTTCAAGTCTTCCTATTTAAGAGGGTTGATGTTCTGAGTAATAGTATCAGAAACATCCTAAATCTTTATAGCATTAGTATATGTATTTAACTCATGTTGAGGACTGGGGCACTCAACACTAGAGTATCTAGTACACTATGTTTTGTTTGCTGCTCAACTTCAGTTTTTGCCTGTGTGTCTATGTTCATTTTAGTGCCTTCCACAATTGTATCTTTTTCAATATCTTCTTTAGTAACCTCATTTTTTTTTTTTGTTCATCTTTGTCCTCTCCTTCCTCAATAGGTGTCTGCACTATTGCCTTGGGTGTTGTCAAACCATATAGAAATTTCCACAACTAGGTGGCCTTTTGTACAACATCCTCAATATTATTTTGCAATATGTTGAATGCCCTATATTTAGGTTCAAATTTCCCTATGTGCTTCTTTATTGCCTTTGCCATTATTTCCCTATCCAATTCTAGCATCACTTGTGAAAATGTAGTCTTTCTAATTTGTTTGTCTATATTGAGAGTATATTTCCACTTTTTCTCAACTCTATCATGTAGATCTATAGGTAATGAGTTGGAAATCTCAATTGGATTTTGTTTGAATGTTTCCATCATGACATATATTGAGTTCTCTACTTTGTTCATCTCAATTTTTTCAAGTTTATCAAAATCAATATATGTGAAACCAGACAAGTCAACATTATTATTTATGTTTTCACACATGTCTAAATTTAAGGAAGGATTGTGACTTACCACTTGGAATTATTTTTTTTCATCAGATTATTTCATCTCTTCATTAGATTCAACTGGAGCCATATACTTTCTCCTTTGTCTCTTCTTAGACTCTTCTTCTTTACTAGCTGATATGGCTCTCTTCTCTTTTGGCTTTTTTGCTTCTTGAGCCTTTTTAGCAGTAGCTCTTATGCATACCCAAGTATTAGGAACTGCGGGCTTAGGTTGTGTGAGTTTTGCAACCTTATTTTTCTTGCTCACTACAAGAGTCTTAACTTTTCTCTTCTTCTTGTTAGTGGTTGTAGGTGATTCACCGACTTCTTCTCCCTTGGCACCTTCTTCAATTTCTACCTCATCTTCTTAGTCTTCACCTTGACCTTGAGTAATGGCCAATGGTTTTTGGGTAGGTATATCCTCATCTTCTTCATCATCATAATCTTCATCTTCTTCTACTCCACCAAGATTCTCCTTAAGTTTCTTGACCATTTTATTCTTCTTTCTCATAATGGCCACAATCTTTAAATCCATAATAATTTTAGATTTAGCCACATCATAATTTCCAAAGGTATTAGCCTTAGGATCTAAATCTCCTAGCAGCAAGGTTGTAATTGTTGCAGAAGCTTCATCCACATTTACCTCATAGCCTAGTGGTCTTAACCATCTTACTCTTGGGATTGCAGCTTGAACATATGTGAAATTAGTATCAATTAGAAAGAAACCATCATGGAAATGTTTCTCAACTAGTGAAATTGGTATTCTTAGTCTTTTCTTCATCTCCTACTTAAAATCTTCAAAGTAGCTAGTCTTTATAGGCTCAAAATTCTCTCCAAGTTGCTCAATAAATTCACCTATTTGTACTACAATAGATTTGTTTGTTTTCCAAGAAACTTTACCAAAAGTAGGGAATGTATTCTGTACATAGAAGAATATATATACAAGAATTGAATCAAATTTTCATTGTGCACTCTTGGTCTTCCTTATTGCTCCCAAATTTTTTGTCACTTGTTGCAATTGCAACTTGACAAGGTCATAAGTATGATCTTGCTCAACTATCTTGTAGCCTACGTCAACAATAATAAAAGGTACACTATTGATTCTACTTGATTGATAGAATTTGTGTGCTATAATTCTTACAACAAAAGCAATTAGAGGATCTGAGATAGTATCAATTGTCATTCCTCTCTTGTTCCACACTGCCCTTGTATTCTTCTCAATAACTTCTTTTGCTTCACTCCTCATACTTTTAGGTCGGTCTTGGGTTGGATACCCTATTACTCTATGTAAAATATTCTTTGTGAT
This sequence comes from Cupressus sempervirens, assembly GCA_028749045.1. NCBI lineage: Eukaryota > Viridiplantae > Streptophyta > Pinopsida > Cupressales > Cupressaceae > Cupressus > Cupressus sempervirens. The sequence continues at coordinate 144,381,837 of CM053792.1, forward strand.
CTTCACTGGTCCATTCTCTAACCATGCAAAATTATCATGAAATCTACTCAAAACTATCTTTATCCATTTTGTTTTGAAGACGTTGAGGAAATCTAGGGCATGGGTTAACCCTTTTCTCTCTACAATTTTGAATTCATTTTCCAATGCTCTATTTTTACATAGTTTCCCATAGGTTTCTCTAATCTCCATGTCACCTATGCTACCCACCTTAAATGTGTAGCAACATCTCACATCTTGAATCATTAAAACTTGTGGTAGTATCATCGATAATGCACTAGATGGATCTTTCTTCTAAGAAATATCAATAATAGCTCTAAATTTTGGTTTTTTGAACTCGTTGCTTATCAATTGTACACTCAAAACTTCTTTACCCTCTTTAACCTTAACAATTAAAGAACTAGATGCCATTACAAAAACCTAGGGTTTGCAAAAATTAAATTGCATAGCTCAGAACACAATAAATACCTTTGTAAATCTATTGAGATAGTCTCAAGCAACTGTTGAATCCTATTAGAAAATGCTTGGAATGATATCTTCAATTTGACTTTATCTCTCCATGCTCTTCTTCAAATTTTAATGATGTAAAATGAGTAGAAATTGATCATATAGACCTTAAAACCTCACATTTAATGATCAGTGCTTACACAGTTGTAAGCTCGGCTTCAATAGAGATTTCAACCCACTTGGCTTCCATGAAGTTTCTTACACACTTGGTAACCACTACAAGCTTGGTCAACACTATCACCTTGCGATAGCTTGGCATCAACTAACATTTCACTCAACAACCATAGTGAAACTTTTCATGCTTGACAGTAACATGAAAACTGACAAAACTTAAAAATTTCTTCCAGATTCTTAGCAACACTTTGCATCTTTCTCCATGAGAATATAATATTTTTAGAACTAAATCATTGGAACTGATGTATATTATGTCTTTTAAATATTAGTCCCACACATACCTCTTGATTTCTTAATTGGAGGTGGTGTGATCCCCTGAGCCATTAGGTGAAGTGATCCCATCTAAACTTGATGTGTTGCAATCTTCCTTTCTCATCCATGTCTTGTCCATCTCATCTCTAACATTTTCAACATCCTTCTTTCCTTTTCCTTTTTTGAACTCATTGCTCAGTGTCTTTGACCTTGTTAGACAGTTCCTGCTTATGTGACCAGTCTTTAAATAGCTAAAACATGTAGTTTGACTCAACTATCTTTTGTAGTCACTTCTAAAATATGTTCTTATGCAATTTTCAGCAACATGTCCACTCTATTGACAATAATGACAACTATACCTAGTATTATAATCTGAATTATAAGAGTTGCTATTGTGCTTTACCTTTTTCTACTTGTTTGGTGACCATTTAGGCTTTGATCTACACTCATATGTTCTATGTCCATACTTTTGACAATTATAGTAGTATCCTTCAAATCTTTATGTGCTTATGGTCTTGGTTATGCATTCATGTGCTTGATGTGCTTGTTTGTTGCATTTGTGGTAGTGACCCATGAACTTCTACTTGGGATTCTGATTTGCAGTCTTGCTCCTGCAAGCATTAGCAGTATGACCTATCTTACCACAATTGTGACAAGTAGGTTTGGAGTTCTTACCTTTGTTACTTCTTTCTTCACCATTTTTGGATGATTCTCCTTCTTTAGTACTAGTGTAACCCAATCCAATAGTATTACTATTGGATCTAGAAGATCTCATCAATTGCTCAAAGTACATGATAGCTTTACTAGGTTTGTTGAAACTTTACTAGGTTTGTTGAAACTTTCAGCAAACTCTTTTTCTCTTTTTAGATCATTTCATATTTGTTCATTTTACAACTTTAGTATTGTGATCTCTTTATCTTTTCCATTCCGTTCATGAATTGCAATCATCATTTGATTCAATGTTTCTAATTGCATGTGAGAAATCCAATTCACTTCTGATGTTTTCTCTTCCAGTCTATTGGTCAATATCCTTTTTTCATCTTCAATCATGATTTTGTCCTCTTTAGCTTTCTTTTTCTGCTTGGTCACCTCTCATAGCAATAATGATTGGACTTCTTGTTCTATCTTGAGATTTCTGACCTCTTCAGTTAGGGCTCCATTCTTTTCCATCAAATTTGCAACTACTACATCAAAATTCACTTGTCTTTCCATCTGCAAATAATTCAGTAGTGTCAATCTATTGGTAATGTGTTTCATTTTCTTCAATAGCTATTTCCTTCCTTCTCTTTAGTGACCACTTTAACTCATTTCTTGCTTTATTCAGCTGATGTAGGGAAAGTTGTATTTCAATCTTCTGGTTCTCAATAGTTTTTTCTAACTTGTAGACTTCTATCTCCAAGATCTTTCCTCAAAGCTACAAAGCTTTACTTTCAGAGAACAAGGTTTTGATAACAATTGTTGAAAATACAATAGGAAAGTAAACTCTGGGGGGGTGTGAATCGGCACTTAAAACTTCAACCTCAAAACCATTCACCACACATCCATCTCACAATCTGAATATGTAAATTGAAATACCAAATCAAGCATATACATCCATAGCATGCAAGTAAAAATATTCAACACATAAATGACACAAGATATTTGGTTACCCAAAACCCCTCTAAGGAGAAGGTAAAACTAGGGTGAGGATGACAACCACAAATATTCACTACTATAGTAATAAAGTGTATCCAATGAAGGTTACAATGTTTTGATCATGAAACATGATCTACCCTATAAAAAGTCTACCATATATGAGCATCTATGAGCTTGTATCTTAGTTCACATATATCCATTCGATGATCGGGAAGGTTGTTGCAAGATTGAGTATGTTTCCTATAAAATATATCAACTTTACATACTATCACTAAATGCATTTATGAAAAAAGTATTATGCTAAGGATTTAAAGGAAAAATCTAAGCTAATTATCAACATTTTAAGATATTTGAGACTATAGAGAGCTTAGAGTGAAGAAGCTAAGTGATTTCAGAGTGATTACGAAGAATTTGGTGGATGTCTTAGCGGAATCAACGTGAGGTATTTACTTCATTACGAAGTTGTTTTTTACTTCTTAATTGAAGTACAGTGCCTTGTGAAGTGTGAATATGTGAATGTATAGACAAGCATGATGAGTCCAATTACAGATGTATAATTTAGTGAACTATAATTAGCATTTTTTAGAATGTGCTTCTCTCCAATTCAACAATAATATTTCATTGTAATTCCATTTATATTGTATATTTCCCTAAAGAAGTAATCTTCATTGATTAGAAAATCCAAGTGTATATTTCCTTACTTGGTTGTATGCTTTATCCAACAAATCCAAATTAGATGCAGTCTGCCTTGTTGGCCTCTACCCAAAAACATTGTAATCAGTTTTCAGTATAATGTGTGTGATTCTCACAATGGTTTTTCCCACATTGGGTTTCCATGTAAAAATCTTAGTATCCTTGTGTCTTGCTCTTTCAATTTCAATTTTTTACTTCAGTACAAAATTACTATTAAATTTATGCAATTTGAGAGATAGAAGAAATGGCTAGGTAAGTGTTTGTTTAAAATATGGTTATTTGACAAGGGGTGTTTAATAGAACTTATGGTAATTAGAATTCCATTTTGGGTGGTATTGAGTAGAGTTGTTGGAGTATTAGAGAACCTTTGAAATAAGGTCCTTGAATGATTTGTTGTTAGTAATCAAGTGTTTGATTTATTTTATATTTTAGACTATTATGTTTTGTTTGGTCCAAATATGTCTATAAGACTTCATATTAATTTTCTATAATTTATATGTCATAATAACCTTGCAATTTATGATCTTTTACTTCAATTGTACTTAGTCCACCCAATTTAAATCATTCAATAATCATTATAATTATACTTGAAACCAAGATCTTCTAGTATCTAACAACTTAAGTAAGAAAATACTAGCCATTCATACCTCTACCGACCTATTTATTCTTTCTAACCGTGTAAATGTGCTTCTCAATACTCATTATACTTCCTAATTAATTCAATATGATGGAAGTGTTGCAAATGTGGGGAAAAGATCAATAAAAATATGGCAAGACGAGACGGATTCGAAGCGTGGAAGCGCCACGGAAGATTTATTGTATGTTCCGCAACCATTATCATCATACCACTGACATTATTGATAATTATGTTCTGGTCGATTGCACAAGCCATAATTGGGAATGTGTAACCAAGAAGAATTCAAGAAAATTAAAGAATGCGTCAATACGCATGAAATAGACATTTATCACTTTCCCATTATCACTTCTAACAGCACGCTTCAATAAATAGAAGAAACTGCCATGGCGGCCTTTTATCAGGGAAGGAGACAGAGATACAATGGAGAGGTGGGATGCAATTCACCCACACAAGGGAAGACCAGAATCAACTCATAACATGTAAAGATTATCACAAAAGCTTACATGTTATGTTGCATAAATATGTTCTTCAATTATGTTTATTTGATACGTTTTCGGATTAGATTGTATGAGAGTTTGCAAGAGAAATCTTGATAAATTATTGTTGTTGTTTGTTGGTTAGAATGTGTGCATATAGAGAAGTTTCAATATAGATATGTCTTTTTTAGTGTTAATGTTTCATAATTAGACTGGGGAGAGTTTGTAAGATAAAATAAGATAAGATAAATCTATTAATGTCTAATTAAAGTCCATCAAGGGTCTAAGGGACTGAGAGCATACAACCAAAGAAGCTGCGGACAACAAAACACCGAACCGTGTCTAGGAAATAGCAAGTGAGAAACAAAAGAAACAAAGCAACAAAGGAGCCATCAAGGAGGCAAGAACTAGGGATCCTTTCTCTGCTGAAAGAAATCCTACACCGATAGAGATGGATATGGGCAGGAAGGAACTCTGGTCCGTTGCTATGAGTTGCTGGAGTGGTGCCGCTGAAGAGTAGCATTAAGCCTGGTGTGGGGTCTCACTGATCTGGAGTGGCCAGCCATGGGGATACTGGAGGCATTGGAGATCTACTTCAACCCTCGCATCAGAGAAATCTTAATAAATATATTGTTGGTAGTTGTTGTTTCTGAATTAGATTGTGTTAGTTTGTCAAGAGAATTCTTGATAAATATGTTGATCATTGTTAGTGTTCTTGGATTAGATTGTGTGAGAGCTTATAAGATAAATTTTCTAAACATGGCATTTAGAGAAGTCTTGGTAACTGTGTAATTTTTACTATTGCTATTTCTTGATTAGAATGTGGGAGAATTTGTAAGAGAAATCTTGAAAAATATAGTGTTTATCGTTGTTGTTTCTGAATTAGATTGTACGAGTTTGTCTTGATAAACATGTCCATTATCGTTATTGTTTTTGGATTAAAATTTGTGAAAGCTTTTTACATTATCTTTCAGGTGCATCATAGAATGATAACAAGTTCATTTTTTCATAGTGAATTCTGTTTTTAACTCCTATCATCTTGACAAACAAGTTTACTGAGGAGTTCAGAACTTCTTATCCTTTGGAATCTCTATGAACTCCCTACAAGTTCAATAATGGAGCTCATTTTTTTCATGTCCTTGAATTGTTACATGGCAATGATGAATAATAGAATGTATTCTAGAATATTGATATTAAAAATTCTTAACGATAATCTTATAGATTATAAAAATAACCACAATAATCTCTTGAAAAGAATTGATAATATTAAGTATGTTGTCCATTATTGTTTTGGTTTGTGTTGCAGGGTGGTGGAATCAGGAAAGGATTTGTCCTCGAGAGTAGGCATTGAAGGAATAAAGATGAATCTGTATAGGCTTGTGATATTGGCAAGGTTGATAGTAGTGGGGTTCTTCTTCCATTTGCGCATAACAAAACCAGTGAAGGATGGGTATGCTTTATGGATTACTGCTGTCGTCTGTGAAATCTGGCTGGCTGTTTCATGGCTCCTTGACCAGCTGCCAAAGTGGTCTCCCATTAACCGCCTCACTTATCTAGATAGACTCTCAACCAGGTAAAATTGGGAAATTTAGAAAAATCAGTTTTCATTTACTGTGTGGAGAAACTTTTATCTTATTTAATAGAAAAATATTATACTAATTGATTGAATCTAATTTGTAAGGAGGACTAATGTAAAACTGTATATTCTAAGTTTAGACTTGTCTAGGTGGTTCATGTAAATTATATTTTCTTCTTTTGTAAGATCTAATTATTGGTTCAATTTTAAATAATTTACCATGAGCAAAGTTAGAGTTTATTGTTTAGTCCTCCTAAAAAGCTGTAATTTTAGTTATTTATAATCAATTAAATAAATCAAGTGCTGTTTGGTTTTAATATTTTTAGAGAGTTTAAACAATGATATTTCTATGAGGTTTGAATTATGCATTGTTTTAATCTAATTCATTGATTCATAATTAATAGAAATGGTTCACACTAACGCATTTTTCATGATAATGAATAGCACATAGCGTTCATTGCATCTAATATGTACAGTGTGTATATTTTATGTTATTTATGTGGAGAGACGTTCTATAATGACAAGAAGAAGTGGAATATAATGATAATCTTTTAGAAATGTCAATATATTACTATTTAATAATAAACATGTAATATTTCCAATAAGTATCACTTTAAATTTATATATAAATAGAATAGTTTTGCAATACAATAACTTTTGAAGTTGAAATCTCAAAATTAATATCTCTAGCATTTTTGGATAGATGTTTTTAAGGTGTCTACAATAATATATTTTATTGTGATTTTAAAAAAAAAAATGTAATTTGTTAAAGTTAATGGATATTAAAAAGGTGTGATGGTTAAATTGTGGGGTTATTGTTCTTGCTATAAAGTACAAAAGTGATTTTGGATAGTATTTGTTCATTTGTCACCTCGTTGTCCATAGCTTCAAGTCATGATATATGCATTGATAACATCATTCACAAGATTCAAATCTTGACCAATATGGTGTAACAAATGAGGAGGAATGTTGACAAATTGAATACCTCTCAATCCTTAGCCAAAGAGGCCTTCCAAATGACTTTGTCAATAGTAATGTTCCTCAATATTCAACCCTCAACTGAAGAGACATCAACATAGGCTTGTGTTTTTCTATTGACTAACATCAAAATCATAGGTTTGGTAGTTTGGCATGATGATGATGTGATGGTTAGATTGTAGCATTGTTATTCTTGTTATCAAAGTACAAAAGTAGATTCCTTTGTAGTTGAATGTTGAAATCAAGATGAGGTACCCATTTGTTACCTAAAGTTGATTCATAATCTCCCATCATGATTTATTCCTTGTTAATCTTTCTAGATATGATATAGAAGATAAGAAGAAAGAATTTTGAAAAACTAATACCCCTCAAACCTTAAACTTTAGCTAAACAAACCTTCTAATTAACTCTAAGAATAATAAAATATATGTATTTCTGATCTCTAGAACTTTTTGGTGGGTGTTTTGAAACATGAAAGGTTTGAAAAGGAGGGAGGAGGAGAAGGAGAAGAGTGTTGTGGGCTTGCAAGCGTGGATGTTATGGTGAGCACGGAAGATCCAGTGAGAGAGGCGCCATTGATGACAGCAAATGCAATTCTATCAGTGCTCGCTCTGGATTATCCTGCACACAAAGTATCATGCTACGTGTCAGATGATGCATCTGCCATGCTCACATTCGAGTGTTTGTCTGAGACGGCAGAGTTCGCCAGACGTTGGGTTCCCTTCTGCAAGGAGTTCAACATTGAACCAAGAGCTCCTGAACCATATTTCTCCCACAAAATCGACTATCTCAGAGATAAGGTCAAACCAGAGTTTGTCAAGAGGCGCCGCCAAATGAAAGTAAGTAGCTTTACTCATCTTTGTTTGTTGATTTAGTTTTAAATTCTTATATTTTAAGTTTTGATTTGTTTTATTGGTTTCTATAATCATTAAGGTATATTAGGGTCCAAGAGTATATCTAGGCACAGGCTATCTTCTAGAGAGAATGTATTAAAAGTCAGAAAAAAAAAAGTTTCTGAAATTACAGTAATATTTTTTCAATTTTTTTTTGTTATTTTCGATAATAAAACGATCAGATTGTGAAGAACAAATGGTAGAAATTTCAAGAAAATGAGTTGTGTTATCATTTTTTTTAGGTGCATTTTGTCTAGAAGATAGCCTGGTCCATTTATTTATGATGGTTGAATTGGTTTGGTTTATATTTTAATGAGTGATTTGATTCTTAAGCTATAAATTTTACATAGCTAAAGTTGACTTACTTTTTAAAGCTTATTTTTCTTTTATGTTTCTCATTTAACATCATGGGGCTTATTCCTAGTTTAAAAATGTTAAATAGTCAAATTTGATTCACTTAATTTTTTGCTCATGTAATGTTTAAGGGTGACCATACTTTCCTTTGTATGTTGGGTAGTTCATTTATTGGTCTGATTTATATTATAAATTTTGACTTGTTTGCGTAACCAATCTAAAATTGCATTAAATTTTTACTAGAGTCAAAATTATTAGTATGACTTGAGATGTGACACAAAATTAAGTGAAAGCTTAAATAGAACACTCTAATCTTTGATTTGTTTATATGGTTCATCTCAAATGATCATTTCATTTTTTTTATCTAATAGAAATTATTTATCATATACTCTAAAATAACACATCTAAACAAGTTAAATCTTAGAATATGTTGTTTAAACTAAAATTTGTTTTGTTCATCTTGTTATATATTAAATGAAAATATGAAAAGATGTTTTTTCGTAAATTAATGCAGAGAGAATATGATGAGTTCAAAGTTGGAATAAATGCAATGGTGAAGAAGCGAGAGAAGGCTCCTGATGATGGATGGATGATGCAAGATGGAACACCTTGGCCTGGGAACAATCCTCGCAACCACCCTGGAATGATTCAGGTAACCATTTCAATAGTGTTTCAAAGATTAAAGACATATAATTCTTACAAAGACACTATAACTTGCTTTGTTTTTTAATTTAGTTGTGAAAATAGGGATCGCACTCTATAATTTATAAGTAAACTTAAATGACACTCTAAGCTTCTACTTGTTTAAATGTTTCATTTGATTACACTAATAGATAAGTTCTATTCAAGAAGCTATAATAACTACATATGAATGACCTAAAATGTATTGTTTAGACAAGAATTAATTCATCATTAAAACAAGAAAGTGATAGTATGAGAAATATGAATGATAATAAAGGATGTGGTTATCCTCCCTATAAATTGTACTATTGATTTAATTTCAAAAAAAGAAAACACAATGAATTTTTTTAAAATTTTCAGCATTTGATCTTCATGATCTATCTATTTTGTGATTGAAAACAACAAAATTTTTAAGAAAATTTCGCTATGTTTTAGTGAATCTGAAAAAGAATCATGTTTTATTATTTTATTTTATTTTATTGTCTTTGATACATTTTATCTCAAGATTTATCATGCAAGGTTTCATCTATTAAGATCTGATTAAGCTTTTAGTTTACTTGAATGGCTTAGGTATTCTTGGGTCGTACTGGGACTTTGGATGTAAGAGGAAATGAACTTCCACTCCTAGTTTACATGTCTCGCGAGAAAAAGCCAGGATACCATCACTATAACAAGCCTGGGGCTATGAATGCTTTGGTAATAAGTTATTCCATTTTTAAGCTTTTCATCCCTCTTATCTAGTTGTTATCTACAATTGACATTCATTTTGATTTCCTCGAGGTTGCAGGTTCGAGTCTCTGGAGTATTGACAAATTCTCCATACATAATGAATATGGACTGCACCCATTACATAAACAACAGCAAAGTTGTTAGGGAGGCAATGTGCTTCATGATGGACTCTCTAATTGGTCGAAATGTCTCTTACGTTCAGTTCCCTCTTAGATTCCACGCCCTTCAACAAGGAAACAAATATTCTAGTCACAATAGTGTTTTCTATGATGTAATTACTCTTCATCAATTCTATTCATAGCTATTTTTCATCCATGTTCAATTGAATTTTTTTTAATTAATTTATAGACTCTTGAAACAAAGGTCAATGAGTCTAATTCAATATCTATATGATTGAAATTTTATACCGATATCAGTTTGAATTGTAGAAGAGGTTTTTTACTTACAAATTTATTCTTTGTTTTGAATGTAGATTACAATGAAAGGATTAGATGGTATTCAAGGGCCAATATGCTTAGGCGTGGCATGTGTTATCAGAAGACAAGCTCTGTATGGCTATGTCCCGCCCCCTCTTGTTCAACACCATTCTCAATCTTTGTGGTCTTATTGTTTGGGCCATTTTTCAATGAGAGATAAACAACATCAATTTACTACATGTTCAAAAATACTGAGAGCACAAATTGATCTTGAAAGTAAGTATAATATTTGATTGTACATAAACAACACATTCAAAGCTTTGACTTGCTTTGGTGGCCCATCTAAAATCCACTAGCTTCTCTACTAGAACCTATAATGTGATTTCAGATTAGCCACCTAATCAAGACAAAGCTTAGAGATAATACTTTAAACCAAACTAAATTCACATTACATAAAAATCTTACAAATATCTTTTGACAAAATCTTAGAACTTACCTATTAATGTGATTTCTAATGAGCCACCTATTCAAAGCAAAACATAGAGTTAGCATTTTAAGCTGAGCCAAACTAGATTAGATAAAAAAAATTAAAATATCTTTTTGCAGATTCATATGAATATGACTACGATTTGAAGGAGTCATTAAATCCTCTACAAAACTTGGAAGATTGTCTGGGACAATCCCCTGTCTACATCGCTTCTACCATGATGGAAGAGGGTGGTATTCCAGAAGCTATAGATCCATCCTCATTAATCAAAGAAGCCATTCATGTCATCAACTGTACATATGAGGAGAAGACCAAGTGGGGAAAAGAGGTATATTGCTGATTAATAATTATTATTTTTTGTGTGCTTTGAAAAAAACTAAACTTTTTAGTTTGTGAATTCTAACATAAAGGAATTTGATTTGGATAATCAATGTGATCAAATTTCCGTAGTACATGATGAATAAGTGTTGTCTTTATATTCAATTGTATGAGATTTGTTTGCATCAACGTTTTAGATTACATTCTATGATCTATCATCAAGATGTAATAAGAGAGCTAAAAGAAATGGATTGCCAAAATATGATTCAAAATTTTGATATAAAAACATTTCATTGATGAATCCTAACAACAGTACTTATTAATATGATGTTAGTTGTAATATACTTTGAATTCAAACTAATTTAAAAGAAACTCCTTTTTTAATATTCATCATATATTTTGTTATAAATAGATTACATAAAATATCATGATTTGTTCTTATGTTTTGTCTTTGGTTACTCATTATTCGTCTTCTTGATAATTGATTGTTATTTTTGTTCGTTTATTAAAAAATTGACCTTTAATCCATAATTTTGATTTTGACTTATTTACTCTAACCAAAAACAACAAAAATCATAACTTCTGATAAATATAATCCTGCTGAATATATTGCAGATCGGTTGGATATACGGTTCTCTCACATACAACGTTCTCACAGGAATGAAGATGCATGCACGTGGATGGCAATCTGTATACTGTGTTCCTTTCAGGTTTGTGTAAATTGTATGAATAAATCGAGTTCATGAAGACCAATTACAATATAAAAGACTTTTTATTGTTGCTTTATTAAAGGTTATTGAAATTTTGATTTGTTGATTCTCTCAAAGTTTCTCTACCATCTTTTTCGTAGAAACTTATGGTATTATCATTGATATTAGATTCATGTTTCTTAATCAAATTATGTGATCATTTTCCATCATCAATCGAATTTTATGATCTATTATGGATGAAAGAAAATGTATACATAATTTAATTGAAAGTACAATAAATTTCAAAAAGGTTTTAGATGTATAAAAATTGTAATTCATTCATTATCCATTAATCTGATTTTCATCATTGGATCAAGAAACTCTTGTAACCTCTCAAATCAATAAAACAACTTATTTTTATATTTCAATTCTAGTCAGCATTAACATGATTTCATGTTGACTCTTTCAGGCCAGCATTCAAAGTGAATGAAACCATGGATTTAGCAGATAGCCTAAGAGAAGTACTCCATTGGGCTTTGGGGTCCATGGAAATCCTTCTAAGCAAACACTGCCCACTATGGTACAGATGGAGATCGGGGCAAATGAACTGCCTTCAGAGAATTGCTTACATCAACATAGTACTTTACCCACTTGCCTCTCTTCCTCTCATTGGATACTGCTTTCTTCCTGCTGTTTGTCTCCTCACAGGAAAATTCATAGTTTCCCCTGTAAGTGAACTCTCAACCTAATCAATACCCAAATCAAAAAAATCACTCACACATTGGTAAAAAATCATCTTTTATGTTTAAGAGGTGAGACATCTTGTGAGCCAATGATCTCACCTGTGGAAGACTAGTCTCGCCTTAGCTCGCATCAGCCACTAGTCATTGCTAGGCTAGGTGGCGGGGACATCTTATGGGCAGATGATCTCACCCATAGAGGACTAGTCTCTGCCTAACTCGCATCAACTGCTAGTCATTGTTGGGCTAGATCGCGGGGACACCCCATATTAAAAAATAATAATTAATCTTTTGTAATGGATCTGAGCTTTTTCCATACCTATCTAATCAAAACAATTCATCTTTTTGTCTCATGCAGCTAGACAACATAGGAATCCTGTGGGTGACAGGCCTTCTTACCTCTGTGATGGCTTGTGTAATCCTTGAGCTCAAATGGAGTCATGTAGAGATTGAAGAATGGTGGAGGAACCAGCAGTTTTGGGTGATTGGAGGAACTTCTTCTCATTTTTTTGCAATATTGCAAGGCCTTCTCAAGGTATTAACAGGCATTGAAACTTCTGCCACTGATACTTCTCATTCAAGGTCTAGTTGTGAAAAACAAGGGGAGGCTGATGATTTAAAGGAGATGTACAAATTCAAGTGGACCAATCTACTCATTATTCCCACCACTTTGGTGATAGTGAATATTTTAGCAGTTGTGGCAGGAATTTCAGCAACATTTAACAGTGGATATGAAGCATGGCAATCATTGTCTATAAAGCTATGCTTTGCCTTTTGGGTATTGGTGCACCTGTACCCGTTTCTTAGAGGTCTTTTAGGAAGACAGAATAGAACTCCTACTATAGTTATAATTTGGTCTACTCTCTTGGCATCTATTTTCTCCCTTTTATGGATCAGAGCTGATCCATTTATACAGGAAAGTAAGGTGGCCTGAGTACTGTTCTTGACTGTTACACCTCCTTGTTTTATGAAATATACAACTAACGTCTACATTCAAATTTATATGTAGAAACAAAACTATATTTTGTATTGTTCAATAGAAAACTGATTAAAAGTGATAAACTATTTATTTTGTTATTGTTGATTTTTTTGAGATATGATACAATATTGAGATGATATATTTAATTTTTTATTAAACTGATTATAGGATTGGTTTTGAATGAGTATGTTTTTTTGGTTCCATCTTATATCTTTTTAAAACAGATTTGCTGCACGTTTCTAAAACAATGTCTTTTCCTTCAAATGCATCTATGAATTGTGAATTTTGGCATTATCTCTTTTTCTGTATAAATTATCACATGATCATTTAGTACATCATTTAGTACATCATGTAATTAAATGTCTATCTAATAGTTATCTAAAATATAGTTTTATCTTGGTTCAATAGCATGCACCATTTTAACTAGGAAAATCATGTCTTTTAGTTTCCTTTTTTCCTTTCTACTCATTTAACCTAACTTTGTCTTATGCAAATTGAATATATAAGTGGTTTGTTTCTGATTAAAGGTCATGTGGAGCTCAAACAATAAATGAACACTCCTTAATTATCCATTTCTTATCTAAGACATTTTACATATTTATGATTTACATAAATGGTTTCGGTTGGCCCATAATTCTGGAAATGAATCTAAAATTTTAGAATCAAATTTGAACTTACCTAGCTGACCTAATCATTCCAACTCTAACTATCTCCCTCTAATGAAGACATAATTTTTTTATTTGTGTCCTTGAGAGTTCTATAGAAGGCCCTATTGGCATGATGATGATGTCCAGTAAGTTTAGATAGAAGTTTTTGTTAGATCATCATTTGGGTGGTATCATTGTTAGCAACCAAGTGATCCGCAAGCATCAAATCAGTTATACCAGTAAAAGGATTGATCATCGGATAAAACCAGGCAGTTAGAATGTTTTGGTGAATTATGAGGAACAACCCACAAGATATGTTCATAAGACATGTTTAAAAATGATTGTGAAATAAAATCCACCGGATGTGTACAAGAAGTATAGAAATCTTAAGGATTGCGGGTAACAGAACGAAGAACAATTAATTGGTAGAGTTAACTTAGAAAGATTCAGTGAATCGATATAGATTGTGATCGAGATTGATAAAGTGAGCAAATATGTGTAAAGAGTTACATGAAGCCACAAAATTTAAGGTATTGATTATTCCTCATACAATTTGAATTGATTTAAGGATGAATTATGGAAACATGTTTAGGGTTTTTCCACTACCTCAAAGAACGATATAAAAGTGATGTTAGATTGATGTGTGAAGAGAGATGAAGTGTTATGATGCAAATTTTGTGAAGTACAATTGCGGTATGGTGTATCTAGATCAAAGGACTGGTTAGGAGCATAAAGGATGTGCCATGCAATAGGTGCAATATTTAGATCAAGATAAACTTGTTTATAGTACCTTAGAAGAAAAGGATGATAGCCTTGATCCTCTCACTTTTCCAAATGAATCCTTTGAGTTTAAAGAACCTAATCAAGTCAATGTCATTAAAGATATCATTCATTGAAAATGAGTGATTGTTGTAAAAGGTACTATGTGACCCAATTATCATGCTTGGTCCTCTATACAACCACATTGTTCGCAGTCTAGCCCTCCTACATGGTGTTAGTTGTATGGCCCACCTTTTTATCCTGTATGAAACTACTTAAACACGTATTACAAGGTTATTTTAGTTATACATCAAATTGCTCCCCACACGAAGATGTTTCCCTTAACACTCAAACTATATAGTTGGAATCATTTGTACATGTGGAACTGAATATTCCATATTCACATTATCTTCACTAATGCTATCACACATTAATAACAGAGTGTTAATGTATAGAAGATTCAAAAAGATGAAACACGTGCAAATTGTGTTTTCAAATTATAAAGATATATCTCATATTACAGTAATTTATCTTCTAGAGAAGACTTCACAAATATGGACAATAAAGCATAAAGTGAACTATCCAAAGTGATCTCTCCAATGACAAACAAGGGTAGTTGGTAACCATTGAAACTATGTATACATGCTAGGGAGGGTCTTCCACCTCTGAAAATACATACAAACCACCTTCAACATCCAACTTCCAAAAAACAAAGAAGAGTTTAGATATATTCCATGATGATTTACAATGTCAATCTGCCTCCTTATAAAGGGATCCAAGAAGTATCTATATGGTTACAATGGATTGACATTAATTATTTTGTATTTTAGTCCCTTGATTTAATATTTAAATAAATTGATTAATAAAGTCCTTATGCTATTATTTAAATTTTGAGATGACTTAATTAAATTTATGGACATTATAAGTATCATATTTATTGTAAGGACCCATTTTCTCTCTTTTTCACTCCTTTTTTTTATAACATGATATCCTTTTTTGCATGGATTTGTTGTTTTGTGCAAGGATCCTCTCTTTTTTGGGAAATTTACATCTCATGTTGCAATATGCTCCCTAAGTGGAAATTTACTTATAATAGACATGCTTGAAAGTGTCTGTATATTATAACTAAACTTTCACTTAGGGAGCATAATGTTTTGTCCTTCGTAAAGTATTCCCTTGCCTAGCAACAGGGAAGGTGTGTATACTTGATCATCCTTCCTCTTTTTCTCTTCCTTTCCAATAAATTCAATATCCCCTTTATACTTGCTTCTTTTATAATTTGGTGTCTTTTTTTTGCATGGGTTTGTTGTTTTAGACAAGGATCTTCTCTTTTTCATAATATTTACATCCTAAGTTGGAAGCTTATACTTGCTTGAAAGTTCATGTCTATTATAAAATATTTATCACATACGGTATAGAATGTTGTTATATTTACCCTTGCATTCACCCTTGGAGGGCAAGATTCTATTTCTCAATATTTTATTCCTATAAAAGGATCCCCTTTATCTAGATTATGTGGACTTCTTTATTTATCACATGATATCCTTTCTGGCATGGAGTTGTTTGTTTACATAAGGATCTTCTCTTTTTCAAGAGATTTACATCCTGAGTTACAATATTTTCCTTTCTTGCAAATTGCATGTCTATCCTAAATAATAGCCTTACGTGAGGGCTCAAGGTGTGTTATCCTTCATCAATAAACTCTTTTTTCACCTAGTAAAAAGGGGGCTAAAAGGGTGCATTATTGTTCTCCTACCCTCTATCTTCAAGATGTTATCTTTGTTAACAAACTCCTCTTGAAAGTAGATATCGTCTAGTAGGATCTATTTCTTTCAAGGGCCTCTTCCCACTTGCAAATATCCTTTCGTGTTTATCTATTTCCTTGGCCAATAAGAGTTTACGCTCCTTGTCAAGAATAGGCATACATTGTTGACATAAAAGACATCTCCTCATTAATGCAAGTTGGTATCCTTGTTATATTTTCCTTCTGATGGCACCAATCTTGGGGGGATTATATATGGTCTCCTTTGTATATTATGCACCTTTTTTGTGTATTGATCCCTAGGGAGACAATGTAGGACTGATCAGTTTGGATCCCTAATAAGGCAATATTTTTCTTATGAGTGCTCCTCTTTTATTGATTCTTGAGGAGACAAACTCTTCATTGTTAGCATTAATGTTGATGATACTACTTTGGGAGAATATCATAAGCATTGGAGAGTATTGACATGTTGCATTCATGACTATGTTTGTCATTGATATCAACATAGCAATAAGTTTGTGAAGACTAGCAGAGTAATAGAGAGAGATTGTGGTTTTATTAACAAGGTGTTTCTTTTCTGGTGATGCACGGTCATCGACATGTTCAGCACAATGTCTTGATGGTGTGGTTCAATGTGCAGCATGAACGTCGAAGTCATACAAAAGTTGTACCTAATTTATTGAGAGCACTATAGAAATAGAGTATTAGGAAAGCAATTTCTAATGTTTGTTCTCTATCTTACATTTGAGATGCAATGAAGAGATGTGCAGTTAGCTAGTAATAGAGGACAATGTGCTAGTAACGTCAACAAGTGTGCAAGCCCTAGTATCACACGTGTGAAGTTTTGTATAGATTATGAGCCGATAATGCTATTAAAATTTCAATTAATTAATTATCTTATTATAATTAATTGGGAAAGCCTCAAGGCTGACTCAAGGAATTATTTTGTAGATATGGTATAAAGGAAACATGTTTTCCTTGTTTGTAAACAAAGTATGAGTGGTGTGGTCATTATATGAAGTGTGAAGTGCAAAAACGAGCTGAGTGTTTACTGAATGCGAGTAAGCAATCCAAGGGATTAGTGGATGTGAGTTTTGTGATCTAGTTACAAGATTAGAAGGAGTAGAGGTTTGGTTGATAGGACAGAGGAAGGAAGTACTATTCATTTCTATTATTCTACAAAGAATAATACAAAGATCATTTGGAGAGTGGGTTCATTGGTCTTAACCTTGAAGTTTTTTGGGCAGTGGGTCCAGTTGTCTTCCGTAGCTCCTAATAGGGTTGGCACAACTCCTGACATGGTCGGGATCTCCTAACTAATATTCCAAGTCTTCTAACAAAGACTAATATGTACTGAATGTTGTTATAGACTCCTGACAGGGTTCATCCTTTAACAAGGAATATTTATATTAGTAAATCATCTTGTGGGTACCATTCCCACTAAGGTTTTCCCTCTGATAAAGGGTTTCCCTAGTTAACATATCTGGTGTTATTGTGTTGGAAATATAGATGGAGTAACTAAGAGGGGGGGTGAATTAGTTACCACAAAAACAAATCCACAGATCCCTTAGATGTCTTATAAAACTAGTTACTATTGTCAGTTGGTAGATGCAATGTATGTTATCTTTAACAGAACTTAAACATACGCAGTGATTAACATGCATGCATAAAAGAAATAACATGAACACAAGAGATACCAGATTTAACGTGAAAACTCAATATGACAATAACCACCAAGTAACTAGCTACCAATTTTCACTCTTCTTAAGTGAGCCCTGTTAGGAGCCAACTCTATCAAAGGTTACAAAACACACTGTTAGGTGTGATCTTGTTAAAGGATTTAATCACCCTGCTAGGAGTGGCCTTGCTAGAGGACTTTAGAACAATTCAATAGAACTATCCACCTTGTTAGAGGATTTACAAAATGGCTATTAGACCAACTCTGTTAAGAGATTTAGAGATCACTATTACAATGGTGAGAAAATAACAATGACTTGACCTGAATGAGATGCAACTGAATTGTTGATATAGATCTTTGTTCTGCTTCATTAGATCCTCACTGATCGAATAAATCTTTGTTGCTCCTCAAGGATATCTAATCCTCCTTCAAAATTCACTCACACTTTTTTCTTCACATAATCAATATACTTGCATGCTCGCTCATTACACTCATCCATAGTTTAGAATTCACAACTTGACCTTTTATTTATACCTTACAAATTGTCAAGTCGACTCATTTACAAGTTACAATTACCAATAATCATTACATCAGTTGGCTACAATAATTGCATGAAACAATTAATCTTTATTTTTCAAAGCAATGAAATCCTTCATTAGCCAACCCTGCTCAGTAGACATTGCTCCAAAAATAATTTCCACTGTTAACCAACTGAAGCTCGATAAACATTGTGAACTCTACAAAATCCTTTGGAGACCGAGTGAACTTAGTAAACATTGACTTTCCTTCATTGACCTTGTGAGCTCGTTAGAAATTGACTTCTACCTCAAACACCTTCAACACCCGAGTGAGCTTGGTAGAAACCGTTTCCACAAAGTATCCTTTAGGAACGCTCGGTAGACTATGGAATTTTCTTTGCTAACCAACTGAGCTTGGTAGTTTATGTCTGATAACTGATATGACATTTGTGTAACATCAGAGAAAAAACATAATTAAACAATTATATCCAACAATCTCCCTCTTTGGCATTGATGGCAACACAACATGTCATAGCAAATGGAATTTGAGAACAAGTCTTTTTTTGACAAAACAATTCTCCCTCTTAGATTTTATGCCACAAACTTCTCTAATGCAGTAATCTCCCTCTGTGAAAGAATTACATGGCATCTTTTCTAAACAGTAAACTCTCCACAAACAAATTCAAATTTTAGAAAGATATGATAGTATACTCTCCCTCTTTGACAACCCATACCAAAGACAACACAAACCAAATGAGTAACAATGTACTTTGAGTAATTATTCGTATGTAATGTTTCCATGATTATGTTGCATCAACTGAAAGATCTTCAACTTGGTTCTTGTTGATGCATCACTAAAACTTCATTTTAGTGAGCTTCAGATAGTGGAATGACCCCTAACTTACCTCTTAAATAAAAGAATACATCCTTAAGTAATGGCTTGGTGAATATGTCAGCAATATGCTCCTTTGTATGGACATATTCCAATCTGATCTCCTTATCCTATACCAATTCTTTGATAAAGTGATACTCTATTGCAATGTGCTTGGTTTTGGAATGCATCACTGGATTTTTAGATATGTTGATTGCACTTGTATTATTACAAAACATAACAACTGATTCTTTGATTTCTACCTTTATGCCTTCCAATAACTGTTTAAACCAAACAATGTTAGAATAGTTCACTGTTGCTACAATATACTTTGCTTCTGCTATAGATTGGGATGTACAATTTTTCTTTTTACTTGTCCAAGAAACCAACCTCTTTCTAAGAAAGAATGCTTCTCCACTTATGCTTTTCCTGTCATCAATGTTTCATGTCCAATCAGCATCAGTAAACACTTTCAAGTCCAGATTACCTCCAAATTTGTACCACAATCCATAATCTTCAGTGCCTTTCAAGTATCTCATGATCCTCTTGATTGCCATCATGTGATTTTCTCTTGGTTTTGATAAAAATCTTGCCACAATACCAACTATAAGAGCAATATTTGGCCTTGTATGAACTACATACTGCAACTTTCTAATCATTGATCTATATAAGTCCTGATCTACCTCTTTTGATTCATCATCCTTGGTAAGCTTTAGTCTAGTACACATGGGAGTTCCAACTGGTTTACAATCTTCCATACTAAATTTTTTGAGTATCTCCTTGATGTATTTAGATTGAGTGATGTAGATACCATTCTTGATCTGCTAAATTTGAAGACCAACAAAGAATTTGATCTCACCAAACATAGACATCTCAAATTCCTTGTTCATTTGTTCTAAAAATTCTTTGCATTGATCATCATTTCCTATAAACAAAGTATCATCCACAAATATTTCTACCAAAACAATCTTGTTATCTAGTCCTTTCTTGATATACAAGCTACTGTTATCATTAGTTCTCTAAAAATCAATCTGAATAAAATAGTTATGCAATCTTTCATACTATGCTCTAGGGGCTTGTTTCAGACCATATAATGCTTTGTGTAATTTACAAACCATGTCCTTCTTGTTTGGATTAACAAAATCTTTAGGTTGTTCAATGTAGACTTCTTCATCCAGAATCCCATTGAGAAATGTAGATTTGACATCCATCTGATGTACCTTAAATCCTTTGTATATAGCATATGAAAGTAAGGTCCTGACACCCTCCAGTCTTGCAACAGGAGCAAAAGTCTCTCCATAGTCTATTCCTTCTTCTTGAGAGTAGCCTTTACATACCAGTCTAGCTTTGTTCTTTGATACCTTACCATCTTCATTCAACTTATTTCTGAATACCCACTTAGTACCAATCACATTTTTATCTTTAGGCTTAGGTACAAGAGTCCATGTTTTGTTTTTCTTTATTTCCTCTATCTCTTCATTCATAGCCTCAATCCAACTTTCATTTTCTAATGCATCTTTGACATTTTTAGATTCAAAATCAGCAAGTAAACAAGTACCTTTTAGCTTACTTCTTGTCATAGTACCTTCAAATTTGTCTCCAATAATCTAATATGGTGCATGATGTCTCCTGACATACTTGGCCAATACAGGTTCCTTGCCTTTTGACTGAGTTCCATTGTCTTCATTTTGAGTTTCAATTTCTAGCTCTGGTTGATCTGACTACTGCTCAGGTCCTTCAGACTTGGTAGCATCTGAATGTGAGTCAGGTTCCTGCAACTCAGTTTGAACTTCTTGCAACTCAGTTACTAAAGACTCGGGAGTAGAAGTTTCCTGATTGACAGATGTATCTGGCACTGTATCAGAATCAATGAAAACAAATCTCTTGTAATCTTCTAGTTCCTTTTTTCTTTCTTCTTCAGTCCTTTCTGCAAACTCATCAACTTTCACATGTGCACTTTCTATGACTTTGTAAGTAGACAAATTCAAACATCTATATGCCTTACTCTTATAAGAACATCCCAAAAATATGCCTTCATCACCCTTCACATCAAATTTTCCTTTTTTAGATTCTTTCAAGATGTAACATTTACTTCCAAATAATTTTAGATAACTTACATTGGGTTTATAGCCATACCATAACTCATAGGGAGTCTTGAATGAGTCCTTCTTCAACTGTATTCGGTTGAAGTTATGAACTACAGTGTTGATAGCTTCATTCCAGTATTTGATAGAAATGTTCTTTTCAATCATTAGAGTTCTTGCACATTCCATGATAGATCTATTCCTCTTTTCAGCTATTCCATTCTGCTCAGGAGTTCTAGGAGTTGATACCTATCTTTTGATTCCTCTTTCAATGAAAAAGTTATTGAACTCATGGGAAATGAATTCACCACCTCTGTTTGACCTCAAACATTTCAATCTTTTCCCTGTTTTCTTTTTTACTCTATCCAAATACCATTTGAACTTCTCAAATGCTTCTGATTTCTCTCTTAGATACATGACAGACATCATTCTAGAGTAATCATCAACAAAAAGAATGAACTTTTCTCCAATATAGCTCTCAATTCCAATGGGTCCACACAAATCAGTATGCACAATTTCCATAATTTCTTCAAACTGATAATTTTTACTTTTAAAACTAGTCTTTTCCAAATTTGACAATTCTTGCATAGACCAACATCAGGTTTCTTTATACTAGGAATGCCTCTTACTTTCTTGAATTTTCTTATTTTCACCAAGTTATCAAAGTTCACATGACATAACCTTCTGTGCCATAACCAACTTTCTTCAATTTGAGCAATAAAACATGAACATTCACCAAGTTCAAGATAGAATAAGTTACCTTTTCTCTGTATGCTTGATCCAATTAGTTTTCCCTTGTCATCCAGCAATCTTTCCTTTCCATGCATGAATTCCACCTTGAATCCATTATTGATTAGCTCTGCCACACTCAACAGATTGTGTTTTAGTCTTTCAACCCAATAGGCATTATCACATACAAGCTCTTTGGTTAGTGAGATTCTTCCTCTTCCTTTTATGCAACAAGGTTTATTATTACCAAACCTCACACTACCACCATCATAGTCTTCAAAATGTTCAAATTTTGTTTTGTCACCAATCATATGATGAGAGCAACCACTGTCTATGATCCATGTATCATTTTTTCTCACATGAGAGATAAGTGCTATTTTATCTTCCTCATCATTATCAGATTCATCTTTCACAACAATGGAAACAATTTCATCTTCACTATTATCAGAATCCTTAGAATCTTTAGCCATGAAACATGTTTTCTTACCTTTTTCCTTGAATGATTTGAAGTCTTTCTTTCCATTACACTTGTGACCTTTATTCTCATCTTTTTTTTGCTTGTTTAGACACCTAGCAACAATATGACCAATTTCTTCACATGAAAAACAAATCAAAGGAACCTTACCTTTGTATTTTCCTTTGCCTCTAGAATATTTCCTTGCTAGTAGAGCTTCAACCACCTCAAGATCACCGTCAGAACTCTGTTCTGATTCTTCCTCACTTTTTGACTGAGATTCCTTTATCTTCTTGCCCTTTTCTTTAAGTGAAAGCTTGGCTTCAAATGCTGATTCAATGTTCTTGGAAGCTGGAACATAGTTGTCATAGTTATCTAGCTCAAATGCAATCAATCTTCCTACTATGGCCTCTAAATTTATCTTATGACTTGCTTCACATCTTCTTTCCTATATTGTAGAAACTCTGATTGCATAAATTGGAAGTAATGTTCTAAGAACTCTACTTACAACTATTTCCTCTTTTATATCTCCTCTAGAAGCTTTGATTGCACTGATGCTTGCTTTGACTCTTTCAACATATTTAGCAATGTTCTCATCCTCTTTCATCTTCAACTGATCAAATTGTCCTCTTAGACTTTCTGCTTTGGCTCTCCTCACATTGCCATCACCTCCATAGATATCTTTCAGCTTGCTCTACATAGCAAAGGTAGTTTTGCAGTCCTTGATATCATCAAATTCTTCATAGCTTAGGGCTGATGCAATGTCTATCATCATAGTGTTATGAGTCCTCTTCTTAGCAATATTATTTACAAATAATGTACCAAAAGAAGTTACATATTCTTGATCAAAGTATTTCAATCATGTATCTCCAATGGAAGCCAGATGGAGTCTCATGAGACCTTGCCATGCTGAAAAGTTATCCTTGTTAAGCCTTGAAATTTCCCTCTTGTAAGATATCCTGATCTTTAGCTTAGATCTTTGAAATCCTTCCTGCAAGCACCAAATGCTTTGATACCAATTGTTGGAAATATAGATAGAGTAACTAAGAGGGGGGTTGAATCAGTTACCACAAAAACAAATTCACAGATCCCTTAGATGTCTTATAAAACTAGTTACTGGTGTCACCCGGTAGATGCAATGTATGTTATCTTTAACAGAACTTAAACATTCACAAGGATTAACATGCATGCATA
Source organism: Cupressus sempervirens (assembly GCA_028749045.1). NCBI lineage: Eukaryota > Viridiplantae > Streptophyta > Pinopsida > Cupressales > Cupressaceae > Cupressus > Cupressus sempervirens. The sequence goes on from CM053792.1 coordinate 144,405,744, forward strand.
AAAGAAATAACATGAACACAAGAGATACCAGATTTAACGTGGAAACCTAGTATGGAAAAAGTCACCAAGTAACTAGCTACCAATTTTCACTCTTCTGAAGTGAGCCCTGTTAGGAGCCAACCCTGTTAAAGGTTACAAAACACATTGTTAGGTGTGACCTTGTTAAAGGATTTAATCACCCTGCTAGGAGTGGCCTTGCTAGAGGACTTTAGAACAATTCAATAGAATTTTCCACCTTGTTAGAGGATTTACAAAATGGCTATTAGACCAACTCTGTTAAGATATTTAGAAATCATTGTTACAATGGTGAGAAAATAACAATGACTTGACCTAAATGAGATGCAACTGAATTGTTGATATAGATCTCAGTTCTGCTTCACTAGATCCTCACTGATCGAATAAATCCTTGCTACTCCTCAAGGATATTTGATCCTCCTTCAAAATTCATTCACACTTTCTTCTTTACATAATCAATATAATTGCATTCTCGCTCATTACACTCATCCATACTTTAGAATTCACAACTTGACCTTTTATTTATACCTTACAAATTGTCAAGTCGGCTCATTTACAAGTTACAATTACCAATAATCATTACATCATTTGGCTACAATCATTAGATGAAATAATTAATCTTTATTTCTCAAAACAATGAAATCCTTCATTGGTCGACCCTGCTCGGTAGACACTACTCCAGAAATGATTTCTAGTGTTAACCAACTGAAGCTCGGTGAACACTACGAACTCTACAAAATCCTTTGGAGACCGAGTGAACTTGGTAAACACTGACTTTCTTTCACTGACCTTGTGAGCTTGGTAGAAACTGACTTCTTCCTTAGAAACCTTTGACGCCCGACTGAGCTTAGTAGAAACTGTTTCCATAGAGCATCCTTCAGGAACACTTGGTAGACTCTGGAATTTGCTTTGCTAACCAACTGAGCTCGATAGACTTTGTCTGATAATTGATATGACATTTGTGTAACATCAAAGATAATACACAATTGAACGATTGTATCCAACATATTATGTATGAGCATCTTTTGTGATTTCTGATTATATTACTCATATGGTTAAGTTTGTTTAAAGTTGATAATTGTGATATTAGTTGGATAATTAATTCACCCCCACCGCCCACCCCCCCCCCCCCCTGCCAATTATATTAGTGGACTATATATTCTATCAATTGGAATCATAGCATCAGGTCCTTGAAGGATAAACTTAACAGCTTTGGGAGATCATGGTGAGAAAGATTAGTCCTAAGTCTAATGAAGGAAATTTTATCCCACAAAAGATAGAACTTCTTGGTGAGTTGTCAAATGTGTGTAAAGATATGAGCATTGAGTTTTCTAAACCAGAATCCTTTTGTTGCATACAAAAGAAAAAAAGCAAAGATAGATCCATATGTGAAGAAGACAAGAAGATAGAGGAAGGTATTGATCTTCTTATGAAAAGAAAGCTAGATGGTATGGAAAAAAAATTTTGTTGGACATGTAAAGAGTTTGATCATTTTTCATCTAGATGTCCTAAGAGAGAAAGAAAATCTAGAAAGAGTATGCTTTCTAATGAAGATGAAAAATTTAAAGCAAGTATGGAAAGATTCTTGAATGCTTATGATGACAAAGATAATGAGCATGGATTGGTTAAGAAAAAAGAAGTAGTAGAATAGATAGTTTTGGTAACTATTGTTGATCTAAACACTAACCAAGAGAATGTAGAAGTTATCATTAAGACTAACAATGATTTGTAAAATGAAAATTAGATTGAAGGGCAGAGATCTGAGCCTAGAGGAAAAGCAAGAGTGGAGTTGACAACTCCTAGCAGAAGTATATCAAAGAATCATCCTCCTGGACAAAACACTAGGAGTAGAAATGGTAATCAGCTAAATGAAGAAGTATGTGAATTATGTTTGTTTTCTCAAGTTGAACCTAAGAGTGCAAATGAAGAATATAAAGATGATCATTGGATTCAAGCAATGAAGAAAGAATTAGATCTGATTGTGAAGAATGAAACATGGGAGTTAGTTCCTAGAACTAAAGATAAGAATGTGATAGGAACCAAATGGGTATTCAGAAATAAGATGAATGAGCAAGGAGAAGTTGTGAGGAAAAAAGAAAAAAATTTATGCAAAGGTTACTCATAGAAAGATGGCACAGACTATAAGGAGACATATGCACCTGTAGCCAGAATGGAAGCAGTAAGAATTTTCTTTGCTTATGCAGGGAATAAGAAGTTCAAGTTATATCAGATGGATGTTAAATCAACCTTCCTAAATGGAGAACTTGAAGAAGAAATATATATTGAGAAGCCTAAAGGTTTTTCTTTGATAGAAGACAAAGACATGGTATGTAGACTAAAGAAAGCTTTATACGGCCTGAAGCAAGCACCAAGAACCTGGTATGCAAGGTTGGACAACTATTTGGCAAAGCTTGGATTTGCTAAAGGTACAGCAAATAATAAGTTGTATTTGAAAGAAATTGAGAATGGTTTGCTGATAATAGTAATATTTTTTGATGACATCATATTTGGAGGAAATGATGAAGCAAGTGATAAGTTTGCCAAAGAAATCAAGAATGAGTTTGAAATGAGCATGATAGGAGAAATGAAGTTTTTCCTATGATTGCAAATTGTGCAGAATAGTGATGGAATTTTCATTTCAAAAGCTAAGTATTTGAAGAATTATTTGAAGAGATTTGGATGGGAAAGTTGTAAGCCTATTGGTACACCTATGATAACTGGTCATAAGTTATCTAGGAAGGATGAGACACCTACAGTTGAGCAAAATAAGTACAGATCCATGATTAGAGGTTTGCAATATTTGACTCACAACATAACAGATATAGAAAATGCAATTGGGATTCTAGCTAGATTTCAAGATGATCCTAAAGAATATCATATAGTTGTAAAGAGGATATTCAGATACTTGAAAAGAAAATTTGACTATTGAATTTGGTATGATATATTGAGTGATTTTACTCTATGTGCATATACTAATGTGGATTGGGTAGACAGTATGGATGAAAGAAAGAGCACTAGTGGTGGAGCATTTTTTCTTTGAGGAAGATTGGTTTCTTGGCTAAAAAAGAAACAAGATTGTATTTCTCATAGTATAGCTGAGGTAGAGTATGTTGCAGCAGCAAATAGCTGTAACCAAGTGATGTGGATGAAATAGATGTTGAAGGATATCATAATTGAGTTTGCAGATTCTGTTATCATTTACTGTGATAACACAAGTACATCAAGTATATCTAAGAATCATGTATTGCATTCTAAGACTAAGCATACATCTATTAAGTACCATGTGTTGAGAGAAAAAGCAGCATAAAAAGAGATCAAATTGTAGATATCTTTATGAATCTTTTACCTAAAGATGCATTTGAGTACTTAAGAGGTATGCTTGGGGTTAAGCCCCTACCTACTTCTGAGTAGATGATGTAGTAAGTGCATCAATCCAATGGTATAGAGCACTATTTTTAGACTGGATTGAATGTTGATGCCTCCCATATAGGGGAGTATCTATGATGAACTAAGTCACTAAGGACTCTTCGTATTTGGTCTTGAACAGTGTCTTTGGACACTTGAGATAGTTAAATATTTGGAGTAGTAAATTGACATAATGAGAACTTTTCCATTGATGTCAATGGGGGAGAGAATATGCATGAAAAGCACTCTCTATTTGAACAAGGGAGAGAATGCATAAAAAAAGTATGAATGGGAAAGAAATCTCTTTTAGGGAGATTTAGAAAAATTCATGTAAAGAAGGAGGAATATCTCTATGAAGGAGATATGAATTGCAATTTGTTTATTGTGAACAACTATTATTGATCCTAAAGAAGAAGAAGAACAGTGCAATGTTTTAGAGGATTTCAGATTTGATTAATGAAGAGGATTTGAGAAGATGAGAACAATAGCAATAGTAGCAGAGTATTGTTTTGGTATTTTTGGAACTTAGTTATTTTTCGTCTATTGTAATGCCTTGCCCAAAGATCCTTGGAATAAGGATGAAATACAAGCCAATATTTTTCTAAAAATTACAAGTACGAATGCACACAACGTCATACAGGGATCGCAACAAAAGACTTAACCACCATCCTGGCAACCAAGGAATCTCCAAACACCACTACTCGAAATGACATGACCAACTGAAGGATGAAAAATAGCTACAATAGCAGAACCTAAAATCTCGCAACTATAAAAGCAAGGAAACACTAGCAAACTCAAAGGGTATTAGAAACACCAATTTGCATTTCCAAAAAACTTGAGTAGACACCTCCTATTTTTTGCACAAGGACAATAGACTAATAGATTGTCACGCGAGGATGTGCAACAAGCCATGTGAGAAACTGCCCTCCGTATGAGGAAGTGCACCAAACGGCGTGAGGAAGTTCTTGGCCCAGCAACCAAGGCACCCCAAAACTAGTGTGGGATTTTGCGTGAGAAAGTGCCAAAGGCCACACAAGAAAACCATGACACCATGTAAGATCTTTCACTCTCGCGCGAGAATCCAAGACATCATGCTAGAAACCAAAAAGAGAAAAAACTAAGGAAATAAATTTTCTCCACACCAAGGAGTATTGGATCCATGTATCGAGGAAAGATACTCGATCAAATAATCAAAAGACAAAAAGTCAAAATCTAAAACTAAACATGTAACACAGCAGTGAAGGGAAATGACTGAAAGCAACATCACAGTGTACAGAAGCAACATCTAGTGAACTGAAACAATGAACTAAGTGTATGGTGCCTCAAAATCATAATAGCATCATGAGACCTTGAAGATCGTAGCCATTCCTTGTATGTAACATCCCAAACTACCAACCAAATTGTTGGAGTTTTCGTATGAGGATGTCACCACTAAAATGTACTATGACATAAGAATAAGGAAATCTATCGTGCTAAAAAGTAAAGCATAAGATAATCCCACAAATCAAACTCATCATCTCACGTATGCCAAATATAATAATATAGGAATGCATCAATTAAACCAACATCATCTAACATGGTATCCAAGCATTCCAATGAAAGCATAAAACACAAGATAACATACTCCGAAACCCGAAGTACCTAGTGTGACAACAAGCAACAGTCATACTAGAACAAAGAATCGTCTCTATACACCAGACCCCAGCAATGGTGAAGGTAGTTATGCCTCCCAACCACGTGAAACCTGTAGCTCCACTGCTGTCATGCTAATGGAGATAATGATCCAACCACAAACATGTTAGAAACAATAGTCCACCAAGATAACTGAGAGGGGGGAGGGGTTGAATCAGTTATCCAACAATTAAAACATTTATCTTCTTTAAACAAACTTAACCATTCAACCAAAGTAAATAGTAACCATAAGAAGATGCACATAGACAATTACACTAGATATGTTAACTAGGGAAACCCTTGATTAGAGGGAAAACCCCAACGGGAATGATGCCCACAAGATGATATATTGATACATAAGTTCCTTGTTAGAGAATGGACCTTGTTAGGAGTCGGTTACAACATTTAGTACATATGAGTCCCTGTTGGAGACTTTGAATCCCTATTAAGATATTCCAACCATGTTAGGCATTGTGTCAACCTTGTTAGGATTTGTTGTACAATGTATGCAAGAAGAGCCCACTGCCCAAACATGCAATTTCAACTACAAGAAGGGCTTACTGCTCAAACATGTAATTTACTATTATGTTCTTCTTTCCTTTGTTATGTCAGTCAAACCAATCATTTTTAGACCTTATAGACCAGGTCATGAACCTCAAATCCAAATATCAAACCTTGGATCTCTCAACAAAACCTCAGCAATGAAGTTTCCTTCACTTCCACTCTACTTTGCTCAACTTCACATTTCACTCTTACTGTTGCTTATAATCACTTCACCATATCTTGTCTATCTACTTCATGGTAAAGGAAAATTTCCTTCCTTTATATTGAGTCCATAAAACAATTTCCTAAGTTGATTGTTAGACCTTCTCAATTAATCATTATAGGACCACATTAAGAACACGTTACACTTAGCGATAACATTAATCTTTTGCCTTGCAACTTGAATAGCTTTTTGTAAATGTAATATCATGACGAGTGAACTTAGCCACTTCATCACCAACATGTATTCTTCACATCCTCAACCTCAATTGTCATAATAACAACTCTACTAAGAGATATAACAAAATTACCAGAACATGCCTCTTTGAAATCTATCTCAAAACAGACATCACCAAAACTTACATAACTTCTTCTAAAATTATCATTTCTTCTTCCAATGTTAAGTGCATATACTAAATACTTAGAAGTATCTCCATAACCTCGGATAGTTAGAATACTCAACTAGTCGTCCATACCAACTTGATCTTTTCAATATTCTTCTGTCAAATACCACAGAAGACTGCTATGTTGACATCAATGACAAACTTAGTCATGAATGTAACATATCATCGTAGTAACATTTCTACAATACTCCCCCCTAGGAATATCATCATCATTCATGCTTCCAAAAATCTCTAAACAATCTCCCCCTTTGGCATTGATGGCAACATAGATGAAAAACATCTAGTTTCAAGAATACCAACAAAAGATTGTTCATCTTTTTTCAAATTCTCTTCATCAATCATTCTTTGACATTGATATACCTTAATGTGCTTTTTGTCAAACTATCATTCGATGTTGTACTTCTTTTGAACATGTTGTACTTTCTCTCTCTTGTTTTTTCCTCATGATGCTCTTCCTCATGATCTTCTCATGATGTTTTTCATGCTGAACTTCTCCCTCATTAACATCAATGTCAAAGGTTTCAACACCCAACTTTAGTGCATCAAACTTTGCAACAACTAATTCTTACTTAGCTCAACTGTCCAAAGACACTATTCAAAAACAACATCCAACAAGAGTCCTAGATGACTATGTCCATCACAGATACTCTCTCATACAAGAAGCATCAGCTTTCAGTCCAGACAAACAATGGCACTCTGTTACACTAGACTAATGCACCCTTGCATCATCTATTCTAATGTAGGAAGGGGCATAACCCCTAGCATACCTCACAAATACTTAAAGGTCTCTTTGGGAAGAGGCTTAGTAAATATATCTGCAATCTTCTCTTTAGTGCTTGGTCTATGAATGCAACACTGGATTCTCAAACATATTTATTGTGTTTGTGTTGTCACAATACAACAGGTTCACTGATTTCTATCTTTATATCCTTCAGCATCTGCTTCATCCAAACAACTTGATTGCAATTTTTTGCTATGGCAACATATTCTACTTATGTTGTACTTTGTGATGTACAGTTTTGCTTCTTTCTTAGCCAAGAAACCAATCTTCCTCCAAGAAAGAAGGCTCCACCACTAGTGCTCTTTCTATCATCCATATTGCCTGCCCAATTAGCATCAGTATAAGCACTTAGACAATCTGAACTTTGATGTTCCTTTCAAATATCTAAATATCCTTTTGACTGCTGCATAATGTGCTTCTCTAGGATCAGCTTGAAATCCTACAACAATTCCAATTGTATTTGCTATATCTAGCCTTGTGTGAGTCAAATATTGCAAACCTCCAATCATAGATCTATACTTCTTTCACTCAATAGTAGGTGTCTCATCCTTTGAAGATAACTTGTGTCTAGTTACCATAGGTGTTCCAATGGGTTTGCATGTTTCCAAACCAAACCTTTTCAGTAAATTCTTAAAGTACTTAGACTAAGAAATAAACATTCCTTCTTTATTCTATACAATCTATAATCCTAAAAAATATTTCATTTCTCTTATCATACTCATTTCAGATTCTTTCTTAACCTCTTCTGCAAACTTCTCACTTTCCTCATCATTTCCTCTAAATATGATATCATCAACAAATATTACCAAAATCATCAAACCATCATCAATTTCTTTCCAATAGAGAGTACTATCTGCCATACCTTTTCTATATCCAAGCTTTGTCAAATGTTTGTCCAACCTTGCATACCAAGTTTTGGGTGCTTGCTTCAAGCCATACAATGATTTCTTTAGTCTACATACTATGTCTTTATCATCTGTCAAAGGGAAACCTTCAGGATGCTCAATGTACACTTCTTCTTCAAGTTCTCCATTCAGAAATGTTGACTTGACATCCATCTCATACACTTTGAATTTCTTTTGTGCTGCATAGGCTAAGAATAATCTTACTACTTCTATTCTAGCCACTGGAGCATAAGTCTCATCATAGTATATTCCTTCTTGATGTGAGTTACCTTTACATACCAATCTTGCCTTGTTCCTTACAACTTCACCTTGCTCATTCATCTTATTCCTGAATACCCATTTAGTTCTTATCACATTCTTGTATATTGGTCTAGGGACCAATTCCCATATCTCGTTCTTTACCATCTAATCCAATTCCTCTTTCATAGCTTGTTTCCAAAAGTCATCTTTACATGCTTCATCTGCATTCTTAGGTTCAACTTGAGATATCAAACATAGTTCTTCATTGACTCTATTTCTTGTCATCACACATTTATCTTTGCTTCCAATGATCTGGTTGGATGGGTGATTATTTATCATATTCTTTCCCGAAGTAGGAGTTGTTATCTCAATTCTTGGTTCTACTGGACGTTCCAAGCTTTGTTCCTACCTCAGCTTTCCTTCATTCTGCAACTCATTGCTAATGATAACTTCCACATTTTCATGGTTAGCCTTTGGATCAACAATAGTTACCAAAGCTATCTCTTCTAATACTTTATTTTCCTTAACTAATTCAATCTCATTATCTTTATCACAATCATTCAAGAATCTTTCCATACTTGCTTTAAATTCTTCATCTTCATCAAAAAGTGAACTCTTTTTATTTTTTCTTTCTCTCTTAGGGCATGTAGATGAAAAATTACCATACTCATTACATGTCCAACAAGCAAAAGTTTCCACACTTTCTTTCTCACTTTTTATAAGTAGATCAATACCTTCCTTGACCTCCATGTCTTCTTCAAATCTTGATCTCTTTTTAATTGTCCCTCTATCCAGAAGCTCAATGCTCAATTTTGTACACAATTCTGATCTCTCACCAAGAAGCTCCATCTTCTAGGTGTCAAAATTTCCTCCATCAGATTCAGGACTATTTTTTCTGAAATAACTCGCCACTGATCTCCCAAAGTTGTTAAGCCTTATCTTCAAGGACTTGATGCTCTAATACCAATTGTTAAAAATAATAGTCCACAAAGATAAATGAGAGAAGGGGGGGTGAATCAGTTATCCAACAATTAAAACATTTATCTTCTTTAAACAAACTTAACCATTCAACCAAAGTAAATAGAAACCATAATAAGATGCACATAGACAATTACACTAGATATGTTAACTAGGAAAACCCTTGATCAGAGGCAAAACCCCGGCAGGAATGATGCCCACAAGATGACATACTAATATATAAGTTCCTTGTTAGAGGATAGACCTTATTAGGAGTTTGTTACAACATTCAGTACATATGAGTCCTTGTTAGGAGACTTTGAATCCCTATTAAGAGATTTCAACCATGTTAGGAGTTGTGTCAACCCTATTAGGAGTTGTAGTACAATGTATGCAAGAAGAGCCCACTTTTGAAACATGCAATTTCAACTACAAGAAGAGTTCACTGCTCAAACATGTAATTTATTATTATGTTCTTCTTTCCTTTGTTTTGTAAGCCAAGCCAATCACTCTCTGACCTTGTAGACCTACTTACGAACCTCAAATTAAATATCAAACTTTGGATCTCTCTAACAAACCTAGGCAATGAAGTTTCCTTCACTTCTGCTCTACTCTACTCAACTTTGTATTCTGCTCTTATTGTTGCTTATAATCACTTCTCCATATCTTGTCTATCTACTTCATGGTAAAGGAAAATGTCCTTCCTTTATACTGAGTCCATAAAACAATTTTCTAAGCCAGCTATGAGACCTTCTCAATTAATCATTATAGGATCACATTAAGAACATGTTACACTTAGCAATAACATTAATCTTTTGCCTTGCAACTTGAATATCTTTTCATAAATGTAATATCATGATGAGCGAACTTAGCCACATCATCACTAACATGTCTTCTTCACATCCTCAACTTCAATTCTCATAATAACAACTTTGCTAAGAGATATACCAAGTTTACCAAAACATGCCTCTGTAAACTCTATCTCAGAACAAACATCACCAAAACTTATATAACTTCTTCTAGACTTATCATTTCTTCTTTTGACATTAACTACATATACTAGATACTCAGAAGTATCTCACATAACCTCAGATAGTTAGAATACTCAACTAGTCATCTGTACCAACTTGATCTTTCTATTGTTCTTCTGTTAGATACCACAGAGGACTGTTATGTTGACATCAATGAAAAACTCAGTCATGAATGTAACATATCATCATAGTAACATTTTTTCAATACTCCCCCATAGGAATATCATCAGCATTCATCCTTCCAACATTATCTCAACACACCAAAGTAGACATCCATGGCTATCACTCACGCTAGACAATAATGATGACAGAAACCAAGACCATACAACAATGCAAGTACAATAGTCCTAGTTAGACCCTCTATGGGTAATCATGTAAGGACTCTAGTGGAGAGTTGGTAACTTGAAATCACCCAAGTCGTAACACAAGGACAACCATTCCCCTCGGTACACCCTTAGGAAGGTAACGTACTAGAATAAATAATTGTTCCCTTCGGCACCACCCTCAGGAGGATGACCATAATTTCTTATCTTATTTAATTTTCTATCAATTAATTAATTTATCACTTATTAAAACTCCTCAATGCCAACCTGGGCTAGGACACCATGATTGCGTTAGAAGCCTCTCCACCGACCTTACCCTGCATATCCATACTCATCACATGATGAGTGCACATAGGCATGCATATTCCCAACCCAACCCCAAATGAACACAACTCCACTGAGATACAAACAAGAGATCGGGCCTCGCAAGTCACCCAACAAATGCATGCTCACGTGCTCGTGTGTGACGCACCACCATCACAAAAATCAAAATATAAGGGTTGGATGAGAACACAATCATAATTAACACTCAATCAAATAACAGCTCAGTAGGATAAATGTGGCACACATCCCAATGCAATATTAAAAGTGAAAGAACGATCTACCTAACATCCTATGGATGATCAAGTCCATGATCAATAACATGCCAAGAAAACTTGAGAAAATTGGGCGACACACAAACCAAGGTAAAAACATCAAAAATAACCCATTTGGTCATTGAGCACAAAATTCATGAAAATCTAATAAAATTTGGGTTTAGACACTGTATGCTAAAAAATGGCTAGCATAATGGCTTGAAATCCCAAACCCCCATCCCATAAACAGGGAAAACGTTCATACCTGACCAACCAGGTAGAACTAGCAAATAGAAACGGAGGGGAACACTAGTTCTTAGCCTCCAAACAAACAGCTACCAAAAATAGATACAAAATCTAAGCTGAAACAAGAAAACAGGAGAGCCCTACCTGATAGCAAAAGGGGTTGAAATAGGAAATAGCACAACAAAATAAATAACTCGCAGCAGCTGTTGAAAATCATGACACAGCAAGGTCTCCCCAAGCCGGATCCAACGACCCTAACCTCGTGAAGATCCCATGCCCGCAGCTCTCACAACGAACAAAAAATGAATCCTTCAAAAAAGGATTTCAGAAAAAAGCTCTCAATTTTCTAAATTGCAAAAGTGATTATGTGAGGAATTAAATCCCTCTTTCAATACTTATTCACTTTTTGAGTAAATAATCGATTAAAGAAAATAGCCAGTTAGACTAGCTAAACTCCAAATTGACCCAAACGAAAATAGATTATTCCTACAAATAGGAATTCATCTATGGCAAAACTACCATAAATTAAAAATAAACTAATAAAGTTAAAAACCCAAAATCACATAAATTTCCTTAACAACTTTTGCGACAATGTGAACTGCTAAAATCACAGGCACGCTCACTAATCTAGTCACATAATGAAAATGATTATGGATTTAATCAAATCACCAAAAGGTTTAATTAAATCATTAAAATAAGGATACATCAACCATACAAATATGACATTGGTAGAATATGATCGGCTGAATCACTATCTCCAAGTGCCACTACTAGGGATATAAATCCTACACACTAAAACACATGATCAAGTGCAATTGCATATAATATTATAGCTGAAGCAATAAATGCATTAAATACATAATTTAACCATTTACCTAATTATACTAAAATAATCCCCTTACATCACTCACATTCGCATAAAGCATAATGAAACAAGAATGAAGTAAATCACCATAGCATAAAATCCATTACATAATAGAATCAGAGATATGGTCAAAATACTAGATAACCAGATATCATCATAGATGTACTATCATCTCAAAATGACATCAACATGCAAATATGATACATTAAACAACATAGTAGTATAACATCTATGGTATTGAAATCAAAGTATAACATCTAACCCTTAGGTCATCTCAAATGAAATATATCAAGAGTATCAAGTATCTCACGAATCAAAATATAACAAGGTACAAACTGCAAACATGAGAGGCACCATATCTATGTTTCCATCAATGTCAAAGCGGAAGAATGTTAGCATGAATGCTAATGATACTACTTTGGGGGAGTATCCTAAGCATTGGAGAGTATTGATGTGTTGCATTCATGACTGTGTTTGTTATTGATATCGACATAAAAGTAAGTTTGTGAAGACTGGTGGAGTAACAGAGAGATATTGTAGTGGTATCGACAAGGTGTTGCTTTTTTGGTGATTGATGGTCATGGACATGTTCAGCACAGTGTCTTGGTGATGTGTTCAATGTGTAACACGTAAGTCGAAGATGTACAGAAGTTGTACCTAATTTACTAAGAACGGTACATAAACAAAGTATTAAGAAATCAATTCCTAATGCTTGTTCACTATCTTACATCTGAGATGCAATGAAGAGATCTGTAGTAAGCTAGTGATAGAGGATAGTCTGTTGGTGATGTCAACAAGTGCGCAAGCCCTGGTATCGCCTGTGTGAATTTTTGTATAGACTATGAGCCAACAATGCTATTGAAATTGTAATTAATTAATTATCTTATTATAATTAATTTGGAAAGCCTCGAGGCCGACTCAAGGAATTGTTTTGAAGATATCATATAAAGGAAAGATGTTTTCCTTGTTTGTAAATAGAGTATCAGTGGTGTGATCATTGTATGAAGTGTGAAGTGTGAAAAGGTGTTGAGTGTTTACTAAATGCAAGTGATCCAAGGGATTATTGGATGCGAGTTTTGTGATCTAGTTACAAGATCAAAAGGAGTTGAGGTCTGGTTGATAGGACAGAGGAAGGAAGTACTATTCATTTATATCATTCTGCAAGAACTTATGAAGAGATCATTTGGAGAGTGAGTTCATTAGTCTTAACCTTGAATCTGTTTCGGTAGTGGATCCAGCTATCTTCCACAACTCCTAACAGGGTTGGCACAACTCCTAATAGGGTTGGAATCTCCTAACAGGAATTCAAAATCTCCTAACAAGGACTGGTATGTATTGAGTTGTGTTATAGATTCCTAACAGGGTCCATCCTCTAACAAGGAATATTTATAATAGTACATCATCTTGTGGGTACCATCCCCATTGGGGTTTTCCCTCTGATCAAGGGTTTCCCTAGGTAACGTATATGGTGTTATTGTGTATGAATATCTTCTTGTGGTTTATGATTATATTACTCATATGGTTAAGTTTGTTTAAAGTTGATAATTGTGATATTAGTTGGATAACTGATTCACCCCTTCCCCCTCTCAATTATATTGGTGGACTATATATTTTAACAATCATGTAGCAAGATCACTTTCTTCCAAGGGCCTCTTCCCACTTACAAATATCCTTTCATGTTTATCTATTTCCTTGGCCAACAAGAGTTTACGCTCTTTGTCGAGAATAGGCATACATTGTTGACATAAAATACATCTCCTCATTGATGCAAGTTGGTGTCCTTGTTCTATTTTCTCTCTTATGGCACCAATCCTAGGGGGGCTTATATATGGTCTCCTTTGTATGTTATGAACCTTTTTTTGTATTGATCCGTAAGGAGACAATGAAGGATTGGTTGCTTTGGATCCGTAATAAAGTAATATTTTTCTTAGGATTGCTCCTCTTTTATTGATCCCTGAGGAGACAAAGTCTTCCTTTAGATTGATTGTTTTTGGATCCCTAGGAAGACAATGTTTTTCCTAAGAATAGTTTCATTTGTTGATCCCTAAGGAGACAAATGTTTTCTTTACAATTGGTCATCCTTTTTGGATCCCTATGGAGATGATGTTTTCCATATGATCGATCTCATAAGAAACCCTTGAGCACAAATATTTTAAGCCATCCCTGAGTCCAAATTTTTACAAGCCACTCCATCCGCAAAAAAAATCAAGGTAGAATTACCTAGCATAACACATCTTGCTAGACTATTAGATTTCTTTCCCTTTCTATTTGGGGTAAGTGGAACTAGTTTAACACAACTTGCTAATCTATTAGTGTAAAGAATATGGATTTGTTCAAGAGAAAAAATAAGTTCAATAATGTTAGTAATAGATGAACAGTTTCAGATCCTTGTATACAAGTTGAAGTATCTTGATTATTTCTAATCTCAGTATTGCTGCAAGCAAAGACTATTAGTAATATATATAATTTGATGATTGTAGTTCATATCATAAATGCCACAGTTATTGATTCAATATGTAAAAACAATCACCTGAATGCAATGCATATATATCTTGGGAAGTGGTCATGATATCATGAGAGGGTGTGTCTTTCCCATGAAAAATGCCATGGGAGTCGCAACCTCTCATGAGATTGTGACTCTTCATAATTGATAACAATGCCTTTAGAACATCAATTGTCTTTACCGATTCATGTTAGAATGTAACAATATTTAATATGGTTTGACTTTATAATGATATGAATGATATGAAAGTATTTAACTATATATATATATATATATATATATATATATATATATACAAGTATATATGTATATCACAAATGTGTGTGTGTGTGTGTGTGTGACAATCATGTATATGTTCATAACCATAATAATTTCAAAAGCTTAAATCAGAATGAAGTTATATTCTTAACACTCACTCTTAATGAAAAGAGGATTGAATACATCCAAGGAATTTGTATCAATTTGAGGAAATGAATTTCATTCATTTTCACTATTTATGACACAGTCGTTATCATATTCCTGGTAATAGCATAGTATCAAGATATTTAACACATTTTGGAATTTCAACCCGAATGTAGACAATCTAGATATATATGTCATCATGTGTTCTAACCAATTTATAGACACATGACAACAAGTCAACCTACTGATAAGATCGCCATCTTACAATAGTGACCTTAACCACAGGAAAGATCATCATCTTTTTGGCCACAACACATCCACAATATTGCAATATTGATTTTATTATATATTCAATAAAAAAATTACATAATATTGAATTACAGTTTAGATATACCAAGTTTATTCCTGAAATGCTCAAATTTCAACTTAGCAAGAGGTTTGGTGAAGGTATCAGTGTTTTGTTCTTCAGTACTGGTGTACATTAGCTCGATAACATTTCTTTCACCATATCCCTTATATAATAATGGTAAGGAATTTCTATAAGCTTGGGCATGTTATGAAATACTAGGTTAACTGATAATTTAATACAACTTTGATTGTCACAGTGAATTGTAGTGGATTCCAATGGTTTTCCAAATAGTCCATATAAAAGTTTTCTTAGCCATACTGAGGTTGTCATATATTATGCTTCTGCAGAACTCTAAGCAATTGTTGATTGTTTTCTACTAAACCAAGATATCATAGTTGATCCAATGCTAAAGCAGCATCCAGTTGTACTCTTGTGATCAATAGAATTACCTGCCCAGTCTGAATCAGTATACCCTTGAAGTTGTAGTTCAGAATTTTCATACTTCAGCCCCACTCTAATTGTTCCTTGAAGATACCTTAGAATATGCTTGGCTGCCATAAGATGAATCTTCTTGGGTTCACACATAAAGTGACTTAACACATTTGTTTCAAAGCAGATATCTGGTCAAGTGTTCACTAAGTCCATAAGAGATTTAAAAATTTGTCGATGGTGATAGGATCCACTGGTTCTGAATTAGTTGCTTCAATTTTAAGTTTATGAAGATTAGTTTCCATTGGAGTAAATAAGGGTTTATAGTCCATCATTCCAAATCTAGTCAATATACATGTATTGTACTTTTCTTGATTTAGGAAGATGTAATTTTCCTTTTATTGTACTTTTAGACCCAAAAAATAATGTAGAAGACCTAGATCCTTTATTTCAAATTTAACTATAAGATTGTGTTTGCATTTGGCTATAAAGTGATATGCACCTGTTATCAACAAATCATCAACATAAAGAACGAGTATCAACATGTCATCATTAGATATTGTGAAATATATATTTGGATCAGTTTTGGAATATTCCAATTTGAGAAGATGTTTCCACTTGTAGAGTGCTTTCTTTAGTTTACATACGTATAGTTTATGGTCAAGTATCATCCTTCAGGTTGTTCTATGTAAGCTTCTTCTTCAATGACGTCATTTAAGAAAGTTGTCTTTATGTCCATTTGATGTATTTTCCAACCTTTGGATGCAACAATGACAATTATTGTCTGTATTGAAGTGTATCATGTGACGAAAGCAAATGTTTCTTCATAATCAATTCTGACTTTTTGAGAAAAAACCCCTTGCAACAAATCTTGCTTTATGTTTCTCAATACTTTCGTCTGATGCATACTGCATAAACAACCATTTGAAGATACCACAAATTTATCTTTAGGTCTAGGAGCAATATTTAAGACAACATTCTTTAGAATGGATTGATATTCCTCTACCATTGCATCTCTGGACATGCTTGACATTTTAAGGCCTCCTCAACGTTGGTTCTATTTTAGTGAGTTATGCTACTAAGGCAACATAGCATTTTTTATTTCTAGTTTTCTTATTTTCTCTAGAAACTTCATCTAGTTTCACATTGTTCACTTCAATCATTTTTCTTGCCCATAGTGGTATTTTCTTATGATTTAAAACTTCATCATTTTCAGTGTTGGATGCAAATGTGTCTCTGTCTTGGGGGAGACTCTCTCAAATTTTTAGTTGAATTATCTTCTATAGTGTTCTCCCTCTAATTCTCAGTATTGTAATCATCTTCTATGATAAACTCCCTCTGAATTTCAATTTCCTCGTCTTCTTTGTTTAAAGACGTTTTGAAAATGATCTCTTCATCAAATTGAACATCTCTATTGATTTCAACGGACTTTTGCCCTGGAATGTATGTTAGGAATCCCTTAGTTGTTTCACTGTAGCCAATAAATATTCCATTCTTTCTAGAAGGTTCTAGTCTAGACCTTTTCTCTTTGGGAATGTGAATGTAGATAGTCCAACAAAAAATTCTTAGATGACTAAGATCTTGTTTGATTCCTGAGAAGGCTTCTTCGGGAGTTATATTTTCTAGTGTTGTGTGAGGACTTCTATTTTGAATTTAGACTGTTGCATTTGTTGCTTCAACCGAAAAAGACAGGTAGATTTTGATCATGAATCATGACTTTTGTTGCTTCTATAATAGTCATATTTTTCCTTTCTGCAACCGCATTTTGTTGAGGATTATACAGCACTACAGTCTCCCTCTTAATCCCAACAAAAATGCATAATTCTTTGAAGATGTCAGATGTGTATTCACCTCCATTATCAGATCTTAATGTTTTTATTTTCTTTCCAGTGTGATTTTCCACAAGAGATTTGAACTCTTTGAATTTTTGTAAAACTTCATTAGATTCTTTAAGTTTTAGAAAATATATCCAAGTTTTTTTGCAGTAATCATCAATGAAGGTTACATAGTACAATAACCCCCCTAGAGAGGGTGTTGACATGGGTCCACACAAATCAGTGTGTATGAGTTCTAGTGCAATTTTAGACTTGTGTTTGCTTAAGGGAAAATATATTTTCTTATTTTTTCCTAGGGCACACCCTTTCCAAATACTAATGTGATCAAATTTGAGGTTAGGTAGGCCTCTTGTGATTTTCCCTATGGTGGGAAGAGCACTAAAACCAAGGTGCCCTAACCTTCTATGCCAAATTTCATTAGAGTTATGGACTTCATGAAACTGTCCATCAATTACTGACATTACTAAGCTTAGTTTTTTCTCTAGAATAGATCCATATTCTTTACATGGTATCAGAGTTTGTTGTTTTACTTTAAAGTTTAATTTGTGCAAGCTTCCATCTCTTGATCGTATATTGATGGTGTTCTTTATGTTGGAGTTTTTAGGCCATAATAATACTTTATCCTCATTGAAGGTGACTCGATATCCTTGATCAGCTAGACCCGAAATGGAAATTAGGTTTCTTTTTATCCCCGGTACAAATAGAACCTCTTTTAATTGCAGAATTCCTCCAATTTGTATTTGTAAAGAGCAGGTCCCAATTCCTTATACTGGATAAGTAGAGTTGTCTCCAATTGTGACTTCTTTTGTGCAATACTTCTCGAATGTTTCAAACTGACTTCTAAATCCAGTTATATGTCTTGATGCTTCACTATCTATTATTCAAGTATTGTTGCTTGTGTCTAATTCACTTGATAAAGCTAGAAAGAATAGAGGATTTTCGACTTCAAGAGATTCATATATGTTTGCTTGATTTTTCTTTCTTTCAAGGCAGAATTTTTTAATGTGACCAAGTTTATCACATCGATAGTATTGAACTTTCGATAGATCCCTTTCCTTTTGATATTGAGAATTATTTTCTCTTTTTGGTTTGAACTTTCTCTTCTTCCCTTTTCTTTTGTTGTTGGTATGTAGGGCTTGAATCTCCCCTTCCTGATTTGTGCAAATTCCTCTAGAGATTAATCAGGATTCCTCTTAAATGCACTCATTCTTGAGTTGATCAAACTTTGGAAGAGAGGGACGACTTACATATTGAATGAAGGGTTCCCACGATATAGGTAAGCCTCTTAGAGCAATTAGTGTAAGTTCTTCATCATCTACATTGTTTCCAATGGTGGCAAGTTGATCTCTTATTTCAGAGATTCTTGAGAAGTAAGTTGTCATCGACTCTCCTTTATTTATTTTTATATTCAGAAGCTTATGTTGTGATGTCAGTTTTATGCTAGCATTGTTTATTTCAAAAGTATATATTACAGTTTTAAATACTTCATACGTTGTTTTCAAACTTTCTATGGAAGCAAGTATATGATCCCTGATAGCATCAATTATAATTTTCTTAGCTTTATTGTTTCATCATTTCTAAGTTTTTTTTTAAATTCTTCTTCAGGCAATTTAATATCTTTTTCTATGAAAGAATCTAGTTCAAGTTCTTCAAGCAATATTATTATTCGAATTTTCCAGGAAGGAAAGTTTACTATCCCTTCCAATCTATCTTCTACTTCGATTCCATTCACCATTTTGAATGAGGTAAAAAATAGACTTGTACAAGGAAAAGAATATTGTAAGTTTGTCTTTAGAATTTTCCTCTAGTTAGGCTCTGATACCATGTAAAGAATATGGATTTGTTCCAGAGAAAAACTAAGTTCAGTAATGTCAATAACCGATGAACAAATTCAAATCCTTGTATACAAGTTAAAGTATCTTGATTATTTATGATCTCAATATTGCTACAAGCAGATACTGTTAGTAATATATATAATCTAATGACTTTAGTTCATATCATAAACACCACTGTTATTGATTATATATGTAAGAACAGTCACCCAAATGCAATGCATATATATCTTAGGAAGGGGTCATAATGTCATGAGAGGGTGTGACTTTCCCATAGCAAATGCCACAGGAGTCACAACCTTCATGAGATTGTGACTCTTCATAATCGATAACAATGCCTTTAAAACATCGATTGCCTTTACCGATTCATGTTAGAATATAACAATATTTAATATGGTTTGACCTTATAATGATATGAAGGTATTAAACAATATGAATGTGTGTCTATGTGTGTATCACAAATGTGTGTGTGTGTGTGTGTGTGTGTTTGTTTGTTTATATATATATATATATATATATATATATATATATATATATCACAATCATATATATGTTCATAACCATAATAAATTCAAATGCTTCAATCCGAATGAAGCTATATTCTTAATAGTTAGATTGATAGTCTTTCCCTCCATGTTCTCATAGCTATGCTAGTGGGTTAAAACATGGACTCATCTTATCTTTGATACGTATTATTTATCTTTTTAGTTGATCACTTGTGCTTTTGCAATAGCTTTGTAAGAATAATGCTAGTGTTAAAAACATTTCTTTGTGAGGTCTCTTCAACTAGTTGACTTAGAATCTTAGTAAGCTTTAGGTTTTTGTTGATGCTTTATATGTCCTTGCATATGGATGTACAAGTTAAGATTCTTGGTTTAGGGGCTTATGTCCTTAAACATAGAGAATCTTATCTCTATGTAGTTTGCCCATGATTTTCATCTCCCTCTGTTTTTTAATCTAGTCTCATAATTCATTTCATCGCCTAGGTACTATATCCTTATCTTTGGCTTTTGTGGCCACCTCTGAACCTAGAATGAGTTGTACAAAAAATTTGCATCTACCATGTTTCATAGGGGCACAAACCAAGTTTTAACCCATTCTTGATGGAATGTGTCCTTGAGATTTTGGACCCAAATTTCATTTGAAGCCCGATATCAAAGCTTCCAAGAGTGATCCCATTTTGTGATCAACTTACCTAATTTTTAACTCTCGAAATGATGCGAGATGTATATAAAACCCCCTATCTCTCCTCATTTTGAGAACAAAGTCCAATATCAAGTGCTATCCTTCATGATCAAGAATTATCAACAATCAAATTTCAAGAGCATTCTCAATGTCTTAAAGCATTCAAGTCTTCAATCCTCCCAAACATTCTTCTTCTTAATCAAGCATTGTTAAAAAACTACAGCATCTTATCATCCAAAGCATTTATGTCATGATTTCATTTTGGATTAAGCTATTGCATCAACATTGTGATCACATTCAAAGAAGCATTGCACCATTAAGGTATATGATTTATGTTTCATCTTTCTTTGTAAAATTTCATTTCATTTCAAGGTTGATTCCTAAATAGGGGTTTAACTAGGGCAAAACTCTTTAGCCAGCCTCGATTTTTGTGTGCAAGAACAAGTTATAGAGTCGTTAGATTAAATTTGGGCAAACCAAGAATAGTCAAATGATCTATGAAAAATTCAGTTGTCATTGTCATTATGTCTCAGGAATACATCATTGTCTTCATGTCTCTGCCCCATTGGGAGCTCAATTTGGCAAGAAATCCAAGTTACAACCTCTTGGTCTCATATCGGATTTTCCAAGGCAATCAAGAATAATCATTGCCGCCATCAAGAGTGGATGCAACTCTTTTTAGCTTTTGAAACATTTTTGTTCCATTGTATTAAATGTTTCAAAATTGCATCTTTTGCATTTTCTAAGTCTTGTAACTTCATGTTGGGTCAACTTTAGGCATGGGAAAGTACTCTCATCCTTAAACTTTGATCACCTACATTTAATCCCCTCACTCAACAGTATTCTCTTCCTTCAACTTTGATCACCTTAATTTAATCCCCTCACTAAACCACTTTGTGTGTGTCCAATTTTGGTTGGACTGCAAAAACATCCCCTCCCATGTTGGTCCAAATTGTGTTACAAGGCCATCAATAACTCAATGGAACATTTTTTGAAGGTGATGTGTTTGCTTTTCCCATGGGTCCTTCCACCTCTACCCATATTTTAGTGGACCAAACTCCTTCCTTGAGATGTGGTTTGAATGGTTGAGGCTCAACTTTGGATGAATCTAGAGTATGAATCTTCCCTTTTGATGTTGTATATCATTTCGTTATTGATAACTTTTCTTTGAACTACTCCATTCTATGTTGAAAGAGAGCTACTATTTAGTGGAAGAATGCAAAGGAAGATCATAACTTAAGCATCAAGGGTTTTATCTTATGAGGCATGCTCTTCCTTGGATCCTACTGAATGTCTTCCTATGGATAGCTTTGTCAAGTTTGGAAGCTTTAATTGTAAATCCTCTTGTTTATGTCCAACTCAACTAACTGTTACTTCCTCAAAAAGTAATGTAGTCTCAAATTATATAATTTCTTGCAAAGTAGTTTAAAGGAGCAAAGGTCCTCTCTTCCTCCCTTACTGCTCTCGTGTATTGTGAAAAGGGACTGTATAGTTTAGGGTAATGTTGTCACAAAAGTTTACACCCTTGCCTAAAGTTTGACCTAAAGGCAACCTTGTGAAACATGGAAACAATCTCCAAGTTGTGGGACTTGAACAATGAGATTGAGTCTTTGGAGGTGGTCAACTTCCTTACTATCAGAGTGCACCTAACTACTTGAGACGAAAAGGAGGGGATGATACACCAAAATAGTATGTCCAATCTTATCTCTACCTAGAAATGTACAATTCATCGATATAATCTCAAAATACATAGATCCAATCCTTGCTTAACTCAACACCACATGAAGAACAAAGACCAATAAGATGCTATAAGGAAGAAACTTCACTCTATATCATTCAAAGGTCAAATAGATACAATCATTGAGTTGAAAAATGGAAGCAACACATCAACATAAGGCAAGAAGATATTGCACAATATACTAATGAAGAAAGAGGTACACTATAGAAATGCATTCATTCAAAAGAAAAAGAAAATTATAATAGCAAAGCATGCACTACAACTGCTATAGAATCAAACAAAAGACCGACCCTTGGAAGGGTTACAAAACTTGCTTTTATACCTCAAGCATAATTGAGAAAACTTCTATTGAAAGCCAAAACTCAACTATTGCCTTCAAGTCGCAAAGAACAATCATTGCCAATCCCAAGAAGATTTGATCGAGGTACACATCCATATGCAAAAATTATGATCTTTACGTGTAATTCGAACCCTGAAGAGAAACGATGGCCATATCTGCTCTGACTAAGCAATGGGCTAAGTAGGTGAGTATAAAATGTGCATTCATCAACCATTGAGAACACTCAAAATAGTAGTTGCAAGTGATCAAGGACTTGTTCGCCATTAAACAATTGTTTGATTATGTGTTCTCAATACGCCAAGTCAGCTATGTCATCAAATCAACTGAAATCGACCATCAAGATTGCCATGTGGCTATATAACCTTTACGCATTTTGCCACCTTGCTCAATTTTCTTTCTGTTAGGTTAACCTGTGTATGCCTTTGTTTGTAGGTGTGCAACTCATCTTCTTCATTAACTGTTTAGCCATGCAAAATCGCAACCTCTATTTTAACTTTATCGTTGCCTCGCAACATGATGTCTCTTCAACTTACTAACTGTTGCGACCCTGCAATAACCATGAAATTGATTGCTCTGCATCTTCACAACTACTAGGACTTAACATCCCTCTAACCATGCGCGAGTGTGATGCCTCTATCTTAACTACATCCCTCCATTGGAACTGCCAACCACAAAGACTATTTGGAACATGCGACCTTGCACCAGCAGCTAATCTAACTGTTTTAACCCTATATCACAAATTCATGACTTGAAATCTTCGTTCAATGCTCAACCATGCAAAGCTGCGAAGACCGTCAACCTTATTGTTCTCTCATGCATTTCAACCTCACAACCTTAAAGATCTTCAATGCTTGCTGACTTGCGACATTGCGATAACCACTGAATTCACTGCTTCACATCATCACAACCTCACAACAATATTCCTCCGTTGACCATGTTGACCTACGAAGCCACAAAGACATACTTTTAACTCTTGATTGCTCCATCGCAACCCTAACTCTTAACCCATCTTTTAACCCTGCAAAGCCGCAACAAAGGGGATCACATCATTGCTACCATAACTTTGGGTTAACCTTAATTGCAAGTGAAGATGCAAAGCCCAACAACCTGACTACCATCACGACTTAAGTTCTTAACTCAACGATTATCCTTGCAATGGTGCTAACAAAGATTTGTGCAACTACGCAGCCTTAACCCTTCTTTTCTTTGAACCTCCTACGATAGTGTGATCCCAATGATCTCGCAACCTCACCACCTCGACTCTAAATTAACCTTGATCACTTGCGATAATGCAAAACACTGAAATGGACTATTGTAGTTAGCTTTCACACTGTCGCAACTTAAAACTTTGAAGCTCATTTCAATGAAGGGTATCGATCAAAAACATTTTGCTTATTTCATATGTTAAGTGGCCATCACTCTCGTGTCCCTACTCATATCCTTGGGTTGAGTCATAAAAGTGTGTTTCAATCCTAAGCCCCGTGACAATTTACCTTTCCATGTGTCCCTCCTCATATCCTTGGGTTAAGTCATAAAAGTGTGTTTCGATCTTAAGCCACGTGACAATTTACCTTTCCATATGTCCCTCATATCCTTGGGTTGAGTCATAAAAGTGTGTTTCGATCCTAAGCCCCATGACAATTTACCTTTCACAAAGAGTCTCAACCTCAAAGATGCTAAACCTTACACTATTTGCAAAAGATTCCACTATAAACCAATCTGGGCTGTTTCACATCAATTCAGCAACATTTATGTAACTGAAACTTCAGCCTGGTCAGCCACCTATCAGTTTTCCTCCCTTCACTAGAAACTAAATCACCCATACCGCAATCTAAACTTTCCATGGGCTGTTTATTACTGATTGATAAGCTCCTTCCCTCTATGAAGAGTATACCCATCAAAACACTCCAGAACTTGTAGATGAAAAAAGAGGGAAAACAAAACTAAATCTGAAATCTTGTCTTCCAGAAAACTATTTGCAAAAGATTCCACTACAAACCGATCTGGGATGTTTCACATCAATTCAGCAACTAACATTTATGCAACTGAAACTTCAGCCTGCTCAGCCACCTATCAGTTTTCCTCCCTTCACTAGAAACTAAATCACCCATACACCAATCTAAACTTTCCATAAGCTGTTTATTACTGATTGATAAGCTATGAAGAGTATACCCATCAAAACACTCCAGACTCGTAGAAGGAAAAAAGGGGAAAACAAAACTAAATCTGAAATGTTGTCTTCCAGAAATTGCATTTAAACAGTTCCAGCACAAAATTGTTGGCAAAGAAAGAAAGCCTATTTTTATGGATTGTTTTCAGTGTATAAATGCACAAATTCAATTGGTTATACACAGGTGGCCATAAAGGCTTCCCGAAGGCATTTACTTATAAATGCTCAATACCGTGCCTACAAAATTTTCACTACTCTATCTAAAAAACAACTTTTTACGAAGTAAAAATGACATCAGGAATAGACAAGAGTCAGTAGATTCGCATAGCAAACTTAGAGTGCAACTAGTAAAACAGTACAAACACAATAAATTAAAATACTTCTCCAAACTGTACAAATTGGCAGGATACTCCACTAGTTACAAGGATGCTTATCTATGGTTGATAACTCCACACATCCATACCATAACAATAAAGGAGCTCTAACTTGTTAAGACATTTTACCGCGGTGCTCTTTTTAATTAAGAGCAAAATTCAGACAGTATAATAACAAATTCCTTGCTAATAATAATGAGATTCTTGACATCAAAATAAATTCCAGGATCAAAACAATTATTACTTACATGTAAAAACCAGAAATATTTCAAAAGATTTAATATAATTTTTTTCCCAATGCTTCAGAATTTGTTGGATTCAATGTGTTTCAAATACCACTAAACTACGACCCAGAAAAAATATGATTTAATTGATGATAATGCATCTTGCACTTACCATGATAACTTCAAACAAAGCACAGTATAACCTCAGATCTACCAGACCCAGATATTAAAAATTAAATTTTAGTTGCATCTCCAAGAGTCTCACTAGATCAAATCAGTGAAATACACCCATTATCATTAGCGAAAGCCACATTTTTCTGTGCGCAAAAACTCATGTTCAAATTCAAAGTGCACATCAATGTACTAATAAAATTCCTCCAGCCAATATATGCTCCTGATCAAGTTATGTAATTAGGACTAAAAAATCATTACTACCATTAACCAGCAAGCCTCTATGATTTTCTGCAAATCTATGCAGCTAATTACAGTACTTGCCCGCTCACTGGGTAGCTATTGGCTTCCCCTCAATGTTCCCTCCTAGCAATTCATCATGGCTTTGCAGGCTCTTCCGCAGCAGATTCTGACTTTGAAGCTTCCACCGGAGAAGAGTCTTCCTTCATAGCATCTTGATCTGGAAAGTACATGTAAAATATTCATCAATAAACAAATGATGTCCCCACATACAGATGGCAGGAAAGTTCAACTAACATACTGAAAATATACCTTCGTCACTATCAGCTTCATCACCACCCATGCCTCCCAAGCCACCCATGCCTCCCAAGCCACCCATACCTCCCATGCCACCCAAGCCTCCCATGCCTCCCATGCCACCCAAGCCTCCCATGCCTCCCAAGCCACCCATGCCTGCCATGCCACCCATGCCTGCCATGCCACCCAAGCCACCCATCCCACCCATGCCACCCATGCCTCCCATGCCACCCATGCCTCCCATACCCTGTAAGCAATTTAATTCAGCATTTAGGTGCATTAACATCATATTCAACAGAGACTATTATACACAATACCTGCGAAGAAAAAAAGAGAGAGAACTTAGAATCATACAGAAAAGTCCATGCCGCCCATGCCACCCATGCCACCTAGATCAAGGTCGCTGGCTGCTGAATAGATTGAAATAAGAAGAAAATTCAGCTCAATAATTCAGAACAAGTACCAAAACATAAGGAGAAAGTTTACAAGTAACAATAAAATACAAAACACAGAGCAACACTACAGACGTTTTTCATCCTCTTCATCTTCATCAACCCACTTATCCCAGTCAACTTTAATGTATTGCGGTGTCTTTCCTTCACCCTTCAACAACCTTTTCCACCATCCCTTTTCAGCTTTCTCAATAGCACAAAAAATATTCCTCAAGCCCACATTAATCTTGCTTGCCTGTAATAATAATACATTTCATTAAATCCACCTATGACTTGAGCTGCTCAAGCCCACATTAATCTTGCTTGCCTGTAATAGAAATACATTTCATTAAATCCACCTATGACTTGAGCTGCCAGCATTTGAGGACTTCATTTGTGACATAAAGAAAAGATTTATGTCATTGAACAAAGAACTTCATTAACTCACTCACCTCTACATCCACTTTGTCAAAAAGTTCAAAATTGAGTTCAAATGGTGCATTTTCAGGTCCTGTAGTAGCTGAAAAGGTTAATTTCCCTTCAGGCTCAAGTTTTACATCTGCATTTTTAGAATCAGGCAATTGTATGGTAATATAGACCTTGTCTGTCCTCTGGGCCCATTTCACCTCGGGATGACGACTGCAAAAATATAAGGTGTCAGATACAAATTTCTTACAGAAACACTTGTAACCAGGTAAAAAGTATCATCAACAGCTAAGCGGCTGCTGATAAAGATTGTCAGAGTCAAAAAGATACACTAATTTAGAAGCTAAAACAAGTAAAAGGAATCCAACCAAACACCAATGTACTAAATTCTCTACACAAATGAACTTCATTCACTACTAAAATGGACTCCAAGCCCTCAAACCAACTTAAAGAGGAAGTCATTAAAAAATTGTTTGTTATCTGTTTTGATTTCCCAAAGTGCATAACACAATGGATAACATAATCATGCCCATAAGTATTGAAGAACATAATACTTGAGGACATAAAAACATGAACACAAAACTAGAAACCAAAATTCCAAATCAACTCCACAATCAATCAAATGAAATCAATACAGTTGAAACCACCCAGTGAGGTAGCATGCAGTACAAAATGAGTAAGCTAATGTGTGCTTTTCAATAAGTTTTATCAAAGTTTGTTAGTTATAACTATAAGCAACCTGAGATGAATTTTTTCATTATATCTTATTTAGCATAATGTTTAAATCCAGCCTTACTTTACATGTCAATCATCGCGTACGCTTCACTTTCTGTGATCAAGTTCAAGTTTTGGATGGTTATCTCATTTCTTTATGCTTCACCATTTGAGGCAGTCTTAACAATTAAAATGTCATTCCACCTCCAATTTAAGGAATGTCCATGTAGAAAGATGTACTTAATTAGTTCTATTGCAAGAATTTCAAACTTCTATGGACAGAAGTGTCCCTTCCTCTCAAGGGAAGCCAACTTCCCAATAAATTCCTTAGTCACATTGATTATCTAACTCGAACAGCGAATCATATTATAAAAAGGCCTAAACAGAGCAACCATAAACTTGACCTATAAATCAACATCAACTTCACACTCAACTTTATTGAAATTTTCAATGAAGATTGGCATGCCCTTAACCTGTCAACTGTATTGGGAAATGTAAAAACCATAAACACATAATCCTTATTTGAAATACTTATTAGTCCATAAGTATATCCACTGTTAAGGGAAGTTAGTCTCATTGGAATTGGCAGATTAATATTGCCCAAGGATGCCTACATATAGAAGGTTGCATGCATGTGTTTTGTACTGAAGTTCTGTTCTGATTGTAAGAACTCAGGAGGTTACCCGACTTGAATAGTTTAAAATAAAATATTTGTTACTTTAATCTCATTTTCTTCTTTTGCTCTAAAAAATTTCAAAACAAACATTGACTTTACAGTTTGTCATCTCACCACAACAACATAGTTGGTTTCAAAGAAAAAGTTACTATACATTTTATGGGGAGTGAAATGATGTTCCTAAGAGAAGGGGATACCATCCCTAGGTCCACTGTGCAGAAGTCAAAGCCAATGGTGGAATGTCCTTTCACTATACAGGCAACCCCATGAATGCTGGAACATTCAGCTTCAGAAAAGAAGTGAATCTAAGTATACTAATCAATGAATAAAAAAATTTGAAGTATGCTATTAGTGGGGATTGGATTGGTTTCAGAACTTATCAGCAACCAACCACAAAATCCATTACTAAAAGGACATGCATATCACAACACCTTTTTATTGAAAACTCCTATTTCTTCCTGGTGAAAACAGGTTTAAAAAACTAATGTTTCTTCCTAGACTGGTCAAAAAATTCCTGGTTCTTCCTAGAGAAAACAGTTTTAAAAAAGTAAGAGACATCCGGAACAATATTTAAGCAATTAAATTCTGCTGCTAGTTCCTCCTAAGGAGACCAGGCACCCCACTTTAGCATTCATAGGAAGCTCTTCTAAAAAGTTTTAAAAGAAATTTAGCACGGATTGCCAAGATTGGGAATTGGGTGCAATTGGTTAAGATCTCTACACCAAGAATTATTATGCCAAAAAGAATCACAAAGTAAATTTATAAAGCAATCAAGGCTCCATTTGCAACACGGAATCTACAATCATCATACTATCAATCAAATAGGGCAACCTTTTCACAAACTTTATATTATCTCCAATCCAAAGATTACATTTGTAACAGGCTCACTGAGTATTCTATTTTACAATGGCGATCAAAGCTGAGAGTACTGTAGCCTCATTTACACCGAAAAGGTTAAAAACTATATAGATATTAAAAGTAACAAACCTTCGGAAGGGGTTCTGATTTGTCTTGGACCAATAGGTCAGGCATGACAAAAACAATTAAGATTTGAGAACGCAAATAATTCTCCAGGGTATTCCATGATCCTTAACCACAGAGGATAAACTTAGACAACATTTTTAAAGTTCGTAAACACCATAAGGTAAAACACGAGTGACAGCTGGATAATTAATTTCAGAGCGTACTCAGGGACCACATTCCAATACTGTACACGCTTGTCAAGTTTCACTATACTGGTAAGTATTAAAAACTAAATAAATCGCGGACCACATTCTAGAACTTTTGCTCCATAATCAGTACCATGTGATAACCTTGAATAAAATTCTTAGGAAAAAAATGCATGGGTTAAACCCTGTACAACATAAAAGCCAAAACAAAATTCCTAACATTTAAAATTTCTGACAAGCTCAATTGAACTCCATAAACTCATCAAATCTCTACTATATACGTGGACCGCCATGTTGTAGCGAGTAGGACATGAGGATAACTTGAACCCGGGTCATTGATTTACAAGTGCTCAGACCATGAAATTGAATCATTAATAAACCACAATGTGCAATGACCGACAATAAGCAAAGCCTTGTCATTCCAGCAAATACAACCAAGTAAATATACGAGACGAATAAACCCTACCGTAATCCGCAAGATAACCAAAACCCTCTCCATTTTGAAACAGATACAGAAACCAGCAGAAACCAGTATAATTTGAAACCCTAATCAGGACTAGAACAAGGTTGGATCTCAACAGCCCCAAAAACGTCAAACTGAGACCCTACTTTAAAGTAGGCTAATCAAAGACACCACAAAACAAACCTAACAACCGATCCGCCTACCCATCAAAATGCAAATTCCAACATAGGAAAACGCCACAAAAAGTCACCAAAAATCGCGTGACAAGAAACAATCAAACGATTAAAAGACAAGCTTGACATGAAAGCCCAAAAACAATAAATAAGATTTGAAAGCACACCAGAGAGAGAGAGAGAAGGTTACCTTGTCTTTGCTTGGCTCATGGTTACACAGAAGATAAGTTAGAAATCAAAGCTTTTGGTGGGCTCGAAACCACAAGAAGCCTTCTCCAGTGCTGCGCCAAGCAGAGAAACAACAAGAGAGATTTAAGCGGAAAACCTCTGAATATGTTTTCCTCGTCTCCCAAAATATAAACAAGAAATTGGACTTGTAAACCTAATATTATTTGATATCCGTAAGCAGAAATCGGGTATGCTCCTTGTCAATTAAATATATATATATATAGCACAGAACGGCGTAGATGTACGCCAAAATCTGGGGAACGCGTTCCAAACACTCTGGAACGAATCTCAATCTTACACGTTTGGAAAGTACGCCACTTCCGGGCGATCTTAAAAATATCAATGCCGGCAAAGAGTAAAGTTAGATAAGCATTTTCATTGGATTTTTGTTGGATTCTTTCCTTTGACATGAGTCATTTTCTTTTCTTAGTACTAGTGATATTAATCTTCTCTATTTCAAAGTTTTGAGATATATTTGTTGTTGGGAACTAATGTTTTCATTTTTTTTAAATTAATTTTTGAGTTTGAAGATAGGACACAGCAATCCTTCCACATAAATGTAGAGTTGACTAATTTTCAAAAGATCGAAAATATCTTGGATTTTTTTGAAAATTTAAGAGTTTGCATAGTTTAAACAAAAAAATTGGAAATAAATCACTTTAAAAAAATTTAAATTTTAAAATTTGACTTTATTTTGTCTTTGACTTTTTTGTTGTGTTAGTAAACAAATTTGTCACAGTAGAATATGCCCAACGGAGTGTGTGGCAAACCGTTCACAACAGTTGGAGAGGCCCTTGGTATGCGGCCTTCCTCTGCGTTTAGAGGGGCAGCTCCCTCGTATGATATAATTTTGAAGTTGTTCAAATAAAAGATGGAATCAAACTTTTAAAGATGAGAAAGCTCATGATGACGAATGCACCACACGACTTCAAAGCTTTTGCGAACTACTGACTTAAAACCGCTAATAACAATGATCAAGATCTACACTTGAAAACTATTACTAGCACAATGTTGATCCACAGATTCATAAACATCTACACCATACCGTGGGAATGCTCACTACAAAGAGAATCAACATTTGTAACAATTTAGATTTGAAAAGAGGGAACTCAAACTGCACATTCCATTATTTTCTTGCACCAAGAACTTAAGAGGAATTTTTGATTATAAAGACAAAATATGTACATACTTTCCAAATATCATCTTTTAATCAAAATTTCAGCATAATGTTCCCTTATTCTCAAGCCCAAAAAAGTCCCTTTTACAAAGCCAAAAGGAGCTCTTATATAGACACAGAGGTTAATAACTACCCTTCTATGGTTAATAACTACCCCCATTTATGCATTTTGAAAGAGGTTAATTAACTTACAAAAATTAACCAAAATATAACTTGACTTTAGGATTTTAAAAATTAGCCTTGGCCCTTACACCTATCCTTGATTAGAATATGGGGCACTGAACTAGGAGAAATAGATAAACTATCCGATTTTGACCGAGCATAAGTAGCACAATTATGAAGAGTGTCTTGCATCTAGTTATAGTAGCCCAACTCTACTTCTTGTGTGATAGCAACAATTTAAACATTTGATTCTTACAAAATTCTTCCTATACAGCTTCATCCACGTCTTGCATCACTAGATTCTTTAGTCATTTCATTTAATGCCAATACAAGACCATCCATGACCTCTTTATTTTTGTCATCTTCCTCTACAGTTTGCTAAATTTCATCTATGACCTCATTCATCTCTTCTAAGATGTCTTAGAAATTTGAGCAAATAAAGAAATTAATCTTTATCATTTCGGTCATTCTATCAAATAGTTGCATGTTATGAAAACATTGATGTGTCTCATCTTCACAATTCTTAGAGGACCGTGAGTATCTAGAGGAGCACATCTTATGACCAGTCGTTTACACATGTGGTTCACAACTCACATGTGATCATTGCATTCCTACAGGCCAACCAAAGTGACGAGTCTTACAAATGTTCTTGCAGAGTCACGTTACACTGAGTTCCTCATGACATTATCTCTGTGATGAGGTTTGGGTACCTTGGAAGATCGATGAAGCAATGGCCCTTGGGGAATTCCGTCAATCAGTTTGTTGTCTCAACTTTGATGCTCCCTATCTTCATTCCACATCGATTCCCAAAGGGAGTTCACGAGTACACCCTCAAGCTTCTCATGCAACTTTTATATTGATCACAACTATCTTATCAAGAATACAACTTCATGATGTTCCAAAGGATGCCAAACATATTTTGAAGTTTTTGATTTAGCCTGCGAGCATGAAGACAATAACAAACAAGGCCGAACATCCATTTGCTTTGGTATAAGCCATGGTGGGATAACCTGTGGGCATTTTGTCAAACACATCACGAGTTCCCTACACTTTCACATTGCTTTGTTGAGTTGCTCACAAATATGAGTTACCAAATTCTTAATCACCATGTAATGTCATCGTAGGCTAGATAGTGAGATTCGGATCATGGTGCCATATTTTCTAACATTGAAATTAGCATTCATTGAAGACTACCATGTCACGGGTGAGAGTTGGAGTATTCCACCAAACAATTCACATTCATCATCATTCATTCCTACTTTGTGAGTGCTTTAGAACAACCTTCAAATATTCCAAACTCATCACAAATGTGGATTACCAGTTGTCTAGGCCATGTAATACCAGAAACTAGAATGGGGTTTAGATGATTCCTTACACTCCCTGAGATTCGAAATCTCCTGCACTAAATGCTTTGACAATATCCAATGTGTTGAGACATGAAGAGATGACTCTGATGGAAAATTAGACATCTCCAGAGGTAGATCATGCGGTCTTTTCTCTGTTGTGCATTTGATGCCAAGGTGAAAGATTTTGGTTCAATCACAACTGACTGTAATTGTAGGATGGCACTTTATAAATCTGAACTGGCCCATTGTTCACTGTGTGGATTATCTTCAATATATTTGCAAATGGAGATTGTTTCTTCACAAACAGGGAAGAATTAGAATTCATCGGAGCTTTCATTAGATTGGCTACAACAATACGGCCTTTTTAAGAAAACACTTTCAGGTTGACCGTATGAACTCTTCAAATCAGCAAAGCTTGTCTTTGAAAATGTAGTACCCCTATTTCTCCTGTTCCAGTCATCATGGTATTCATGAACTGGGATGTTGCATGCCCTTTGATCTCTCCTCAGAGCCCTTTAGCTGTATGTCAAGAAGCGCCCACTTCAAACTCATGCCTACACTGGGTTTGCACTTTCCTTGATCTGTATTAGATATTTTGTAGATAGACTTATCCAATGGCCTAGTCTGAGGACTCTCTGGAGTTTCATAGTCTGGAAGTGAGAGAAAACTTCCAAATGCCTTGACCAAATGCTTTACTCTTCCCCCAGCTTGCTCTGGTATGGAACTGATTACTCCAGCAAGCAGCTCATTCACATATTTGACTTCTCATAGAAGAATTTGAAACAGGTTAGAGAATTTTTTAAACAAGTTAATAACCGTCTCGAAGAGGTTAAGAAACACACATTTTTGGAGAGGTTAAGAAACACGCATCTTTGGAGAGGTTAATTAACCTACTCTAAAATGTGCTATCATTAACCTATTTGAGAGGTTAAGAAAAACTTGTTTTTGGAGGTTATCATTAACCTTTTGAGAGGTTAATGAAAACATGTTTTTGGATGTTATCATTAACCTTTTGAGAGGTTAATGAAAACGTGTTTTTCAAGGCTATCATTAACCCGCAATAACTTGAGGCTCAGAAGTTAGATTTTAAAAATTTTAAGTGTTGTGCGGAGCTGGGAACGATCTAGCGACATGAAGATTTAGAAACTCACAAGAATTCAAAAATAAAATGGCCATTTTAAAGCTTAAAATCAGGCGAGTTTCAAAAATTAATCATGGCTTACAAAATTGAAACAAATTTTATAACCGGGCAACATGTTGGAGATTAGCCTACCTTGAAGATTGTTTATTCTTAATTTTTTAGAGTTTATTATTTTTTCAATTTAAAATTATAATAATAATCATACATAAGAATGGTCTTATTATTTTTAATTTGAAAACATAATAATAAAAAACATGGATGAATATTAGTTGAACAAATATTAGACTTGAATATTTACAACAGGGGCTTGAATGGTTATAGTAATTATAGAAAGGATAAAGTGATTGCAAAGAATGTTATAGCAATTTGTAGGGTTACGTTTTCTCTCCCTTTTAGAAACTTCCATAGGAATTTTGTGTTAGAATTCTTTAGAATAACTGAGAGGGAGGGGGGGGGGGGGAATCAGTTATTCAAGGTCCAAATGCCCTATTAATACCTTTTTACTACTTTTAATGAATCCATACACCTTTTATCCATCCAAACTTAAATCAATCATATAAGCAAGTTATAGTAAATCAATATACAAAGATAAAACATCCAAAATCAACACATGACACAATGATTTACGTGGAAACCCAATTTGGGAAAAACCACCAATAACATGCTACTTGATTCTCACTCTTCTGAAGTGATGCCCTGTTAAAAGCCTGCCCTGTTAAAGGCTTACAACACACTGTTAAATGTGACCTTGTTGGAGGATTTCACCAAACTGATAGGAATGGGCCTGGTTAAAGGTCTTTAGAACATTACTTGGAATGTCACCCTGTTAAAGGATTTATCTTATGGCTATTAAACCAACCTAAGTCCATAGGATTTAAACTTGTTGTTACAATTGCTAGAAAGTAACGATAATGGTCTTTTGATCTGATATAACTTACAACATACTTTGCAGATTTCAAATCATACTTTCAATTCAATCCTTATGCTTGGCTTCAATCACTCCAGCTCTGTCTGCTTGTCTTCCTCTCAAGCTTCGTCTCCTTGAGTCTTCTTACTCATTCTGCCAATGCAATCATTCTTGTGGTCGTCTATCCAAACAGAGTTCCTGTGCTTTCTTCTCCTTAGCACCTTCTTCAGTACTTCATGCTTTTATGCTTGACCACCTCTCTCTCTCTCTCATTAACTTATGTCTTCTTAAATAGAAATCTAATTTTCCTTTGCCGCTCAATTCTCCCTCTGCAATTTTAGGGTTTCAAAATGGATTAGGTAGGATACAATGTATCTACCCCATATCTTGTTCTCTTCTAGAAACTTTGCTAGTTGTATCCTTAAAAATGTTCTACATGGTGTTCGGTGCCACCAGCTCATCATTCTTATCTTCCTTTCAATTCGCAAATTTCTAGATAACAACCTTGTTGGCTTAGATCTGGTGAATCTTCGATTTTCAAAATAATGCAACAACTTGGCATTATTGAGTTACTGGTGCTCGAAACCTCTGTGTTACTCGGCACCTATACCTGCTCAACACTTGGTTCTATTCGGCACTTGGTTCTGCTCGGCACTTGGTTCTGCTCGGCACTTGATTCTACTCGGCACTTGATTCTGCTCGGCACTTGATTCTGCTCTGTGTCACTTGACATTTGAAGTTTACTCGGCATCTAGAGTTTACTTGGCATTAACTAGAAATTTGCTCGGCTCTTACTAGCTTGGTCATCTCCTTCTCTCTAATGAACTTAGTTTGAGCTTTACAAAAGACGTATCTTATATATAATATGTTTCAATGTGCCCATTCTTTGTATCTTATAGTATGTCATCAAATACACTTTTTCATCAATGGCTTAGCTGATCCTTGTACTTCATTACAACATCATAACTTCAACCTTTCTCTAGGTGTTCTAGTTACATCTTATTGATTGCCTCCTCCTTGACAATCAAATAATTGATAGTATTTAGATCACTAAAGCAATTGTCATTCCTGCAAGTAGCAAGTTTGACATCAATGACAAAACAATGATTGAGGACATTCTTTACCAGTTCCATATATTATGCTAACAACTTTTCTTATGATCATTTCAATCATTTCCAACAATCTCCCTCTTTGGCATTGATGGCAAACCAAACTGATCAATTAATCAACTTAGTTACCACCAAGATTGTATACGTTGTCTTGCTGTATTTTTACTATTGATCTCATATATCTCCCTCTTTATTTGTATATCTCCCTCTTTATTTGTATTGATCAGATTTCTGCATATTTCTCCCTCTTTGACATAAATGCCAAAGATGTAGCATCTTTATCATGCAAAATATAAGCTTTGGCTTCTTGTTGATTTTTCTCCCTTTGTCACCATGCTTGTGACTGATTTAGAATTTCTGCTCTTGCTATTATCCTTTGCATCAACCTGTTAATATTTCAATGATTTATTCCTGTTGATGTAGGACAACTTCCTTGTTGCTTTAAACTGCTTGAGTTAGGGGTATGACCCCCAACTTTCCTCTAAGATATTCATAGGCATCCTTGGGCAATGGTTTGGTAAAGATATCTGCAGTTTGTTCTTTTGTGTGAATGTATTCCAACTTTACTTGTTTGTCTTCTACCAATTCTCTAACATAATGATACTTGATTGCAATATGCTCGGTTTTTGCATGCATCACTGGATTTTTGGATATATTTATAGCACTTGTATTATCACAATATAATATCACAAGTTTTGTTACCTCTTCTTTCATTCCTTCCAATAGATGTGTGAGCCACACAATGTTTGTGCAATTGACTGCGGCTGCCACATATTCTGACTCTGCAGTGGACTGGGATGTACATGTTTGTTTCTTGCTAGTCCAGGTAACCAGCCTTTTGCCTAGAAATAATGCACCTTCACTTGTACTTTTTCTATCATCAATGTTTCCTCCCCAGTCTGCATCTGTATATGCATTGAGCTCAAATGTTCCATTCTTTTTGTAGTATAGACCAAAGTCATCAGTTCCTTTAAGATATCTCATTATTCTTTTTACTGCTATGAGATGATTTTCTTTAGGATTAGCAGAGAACCTAGCCACTATTCCAACTGCTAATGCTATGTCTGGTCTACTATGTACAACATATTGTATTTTTCCAATCATGGATCTGTACATTGTTTGATTGACTTCAGCTGACTCATCATTTTTGGACAGCTTATTTCCCATTGCCATTGATGTGCTGACTGGTTTGGATTCCTCCAATCCAAACGTTTTAAGAATTTCTTTGATGTATTTTGATTGTGTAACAAATATTCCATGTTTGAGTTGATGTACTTGTAACCCAACAAAAAATTCAATTTCTCCAAACATAGACATCTCAAATTCATGTTTCATTTTGTCAGCAAAGCCCTTGCAAAGTATTTCCTTACCACCAAACACTATGTCATCCACAAAAATTTCAGATACAATAATGTCTTTACCTTCTTCTGCTTTGATGTACATGTTGTTGTTATCATCAGTTCTTTCAAATCCAATTTGCACTAGATACTTGTGAAGTCTCTCATACCATGCTCTTGGTGCTTGTTTCAAACCATAGAGTGCTTTATGTAGCTTACACACCATATCCCTATTGTTTTCATCAACAAATCCTTCTGGTTGTTCAATGTAGACTTCTTCTTCTAGTATAACATTTAAGAAAGCAGATTTTACATCCATCTGATAGACTTTAAAATCTTTGTAGGCAACATATGCAAGTAAAGTTCTTACTCCTTCCATTCTAGCAACAGGAGCAAATGTTTCCCCATAGTCTATTCCTTCTTCTTGAGCATAACCCTTGCATACTAGTCTAGCTTTGTTTCTGGTAATCTCGCCATTCTCATCTAATTTGTTTTTGAATACCCATTTTGTGCCAATCACATTCTTGTCAGTTGGTCTGGGAACCAAACTCCAGGTTTTGTTTTTTCTTATATGATCAATTTCTTCTTCCATAGCTTTATACCAGTCATCATCTTGTAATGCACCATATATTGTCTTGGGTTCAGATTTGCTGATCAGACATGATTCATGTCTTAGTCTGTTCCTTGTCATTGGTCTTGCATCTTTGTCACCAATTATCTGTTCAACAGGGTGATGTCTTTTTACATATTTGGATAACCTTGGCTCTGTCCTTGTTTCCATGTTTGATCTTTCGGATTCAGGATCACTATGCACTTCATTGTCAGGTTGTTCTTCATCATGTGTACTGTCTTCAGAGTCAGATTGTCCATTTTCTTCATTCTGCAACTTGGCTTCTGAATGCAACTCGGCATTCACTGGTTGAGACTCGGCTGATACTGAAATTTGTTGTTGAGTTCCAATTTGATTGACATCATCCTTATCATCAGTCATTCCTTCATAAGAATACGCAAAGGTTCTGTACTCTTCCATTTTCTTTGGTACTTTAGCTTGGACTTCTGTGTGCTCATCAAAATTTACATTTGCACTTTCCACAATTTTGTTAGTGTTAGTATTCAAGCACTTATATGCCTTACTTCTAGTGGAATAACCAAGGAATATGCCTCCATCACTTTTTGCATCAAATTCTTCATTTCTAGCATCTTTAAGTATAAAGCATTTGCAACCAAACACTTTGAAATGTTTTACATTGGGTGAGTAACCATACCATAATTCAAAAGGTGTTGTATTTGTACCTTTCTTGACTTGTACTCGGTTCAGTGTATGAACAACTACACTTATTGCTTCTCTCCAGTATTTTAGAGCAACAGTCTTTTCCATCATTAATGTTCTGGCATAGTCAATCACAGATCTATTTCTTCTTTCAGCAATTCCATTCTGTGGGGGAGTTCTAAGAGCTGACGTTTGTCTTTTGATTCCTTTGTCATTACAGAATATCTCGAATTCATTTGATGTAAATTCACCACCTCTATCTGATCTTAGGCATTTCAAGCTTTTTCCAGTTTCCTTTTCAACTCTAGCCACATACCACTTAAACATTTGAAAAGCATTAGATTTTTGTTTTAAGAACATAACAATCGTCATCTTGGAATAGTCATCAACAAATAGCATTATGTATTTATCTCCTCTATAGCTTTGTATTTCCATTGGACCACATAAGTTAGTGTGAACTAACTCAAGTATCTGTTTAGATGTATATTTTTTGCTTTTGAAACTTGACTTTGTCATCTTTCCTAGCTGACATTGTTTGCACATGATATTATCAGGCTTCTTCAATTTTGGTAAATCTCTGACTTTCTTCATTTTACTGATGTTGACTAGATTGTCAAAGTTGACATGACATAATCTTCTATGCCATAACCATTCATCATCGAATTTTGCAAATAAACAAGAAACATCATCCATATCAAGGTAAAACAAATTACTCTTTGTTTGATCTCCTTTTCCTATCAGTTTACCATCAGCATCATAGATTTTTGCAGTTTTGTTTCCAAATTCCACTTTGCAACCTATATTGCCTAACTGTGAGACACTCAGTAAATTGTAGTTTAATCCTTCAACATAGTATGCATTGTCACATGAAATTTTTTCTATGAGCTTAATGGAACCTTTTCCTTTGATTTGACATGGAGCATCATTACCAAATCTAACACTATTTCCATCCTATTGAGTAATGTTAACAAACTTACTTTTGTCTCCTGTCATGTGATGTGAGCATCCACTGTCTATGATCCATCTGTCATTCTTGTTTATACATGTTACCAATGTTGTGGGCTCTTCTTCATCAGATTGGTCCTTCATGGCTACATAAACAACTTCATCATCATTATCATCAGAATTTTCTTCAACAATATAACACTTCTTACCTTTTTCTTTGTAATCTCTCTTGTCATCATCTCTTATGTTCTTGTAATTGTTGCCTTCCTTGGAATCCTTTTTCTGTGGACACCTTGTAGCAATATGACCTACTTCATTGCAATTGAAACAAATGATAGGCATCTTACCTTTGAATTTTCCTTTGCCCCTATGAAATCTTCTAGCAAGAAATGCTTCCAATTATTCCACATCTTCCTCATCAGTGCTACTATCACTGGATACATACTTCATTTTTCTTTCTTTCTTTGATTTCACCTGTTTAGCATCTTTCAGTGATAACTTGGCCTTAAAAGCAAATTCAACATTTTCAGGTCTGTAGTTGTCAAAGTTAGATAACTCAAATACAGTGAATCTACCTATTATACCTTCAAAGCTTAGATTATTTTTTGATATACATCTTAGCTTTTGTATTGCTGATACTCTAATAGCATAGATAGGGAGCAAGGTTCTTAAGAACTTACTATTAACAGTATCTTCATCTAGTTGACCATTCAAGCATCTTATTGCACTTACCACTTCCTTTATTCTTGCACCATATTGAGCAGCATTCTCATTTTCTTCCATTTTCATGTCATCAAACTTTCCTCTGAGACTTTCTCTTTTTGCTCTTTGTACATTCTGAT
This sequence comes from Cupressus sempervirens, assembly GCA_028749045.1. Taxonomy (NCBI): domain Eukaryota; kingdom Viridiplantae; phylum Streptophyta; class Pinopsida; order Cupressales; family Cupressaceae; genus Cupressus; species Cupressus sempervirens. The sequence continues at coordinate 144,446,529 of CM053792.1, forward strand.
CTCCTCCATAGATGTCTGATAGGGCTTTCCACATTTTGAATGCAGTGTCACATCCTTTGATATCATCAAATTCAGCATAGCTAAGTGCAGAGGCAATTTCCAGCATTGTCTGATTGTGTTCTTGCTTGTTTTTCATGTCTTCTGCAGTAGGAGCACCTGTTGGATCTACATGTTCAGTGACAATTGAATTTTGGGCATAATCTCCTATAGATCCAAGATGTAGCTTCACCAAACTTTTCCATGCAACAAAGTTATCTTTTTTGAGCTTGGGAACTTCTCTCTTTGGCATTTTGATCTTTTCTTCTTGTAGTCCCTTTAAACTGAATCAACAGTCAGGCTTTGATACCAATTGTTAGAATTTTTTAGAATAACTGAGAGGGGGGGGTGGATCAGTTATTCAAGGTCCAAATGTCCTATTAATACCTTTTTACTACTTTTAATGAACCCATACACCTTTTATCCATCCAAACTTAAATCAATCATATAAGCAAGTTACAGTAAATCAATATGCAAAGATAAAACATCCAAAATCAACACATGACACAATGATTTATGTGGAAACCCAATTTGGAAAAAACCACCAGTAACATGCTACTTGATTCTCACTCTTCTAAAGTGATGCCCTGTTAAAAGCCTGCCCTGTTAAAGGCTTACAACACACTGTTAAATGTGACCTTGTTAGAGGATTTCACCAAACTGTTAGGAATGGGCCTGGTTAAAGGTCTTTAGAACATTCACTTGGAATGTCACCCTGTTAAAGGATTTATCTTATGGCTATTAAACTAACTTAAGTCCATAGGATTTAAACTTGTTGTTACAATTGCTAGAAAGTAACGATAATGGTCTTTTGATCTAATATAACTTACAACATACTTTGCAGATTTCAGATCATACTTTCAATTCAATCCTTATGCTTGGCTTCAATCACTCCAGCTCTATCTACTTGTCTTCCTCTCAAGCTTCATCTCCTTAATTCTTCTTACTCATTCTGCCAATGCAATCATTCTTGTGGTCGTCTATCCAAACATAGTTCCTGTGCTTTCTTCTCCTTAGCACCTTCTTCAGTACTTCATGCTTTTATGCTTGACCACCCCTCTCTCTCTCTCATTAACTTATGTCTTCTTAAATAGAAATTTGATTTGCCTTTGCCGCTCAATTCTCCCTCTCCAATTTTAGGGTTTCAAAATGGATTAGGTAGGATACAATGTATCTACCCCATATCTTGTTCTCTTCTAGAAAATTCACCAGTTGTATCCTTAAAAATGTTCTACATGGTGTTTTGTGCCACCAGCTCATCATTCTTATCTTCCTTTCAATTCGCAAATTTCTAGATAACAACCTTGTCGGCTTAGATCTGGCGAATCTTCGATTTTCAAAATAATGCAGCAACTTAGCATTATTGAGTTACTGGTGCTCGACACCTCTGTATAACTACTCGGCACCTATACCTACTCGACACTTGGTTTTGTTCGGCACTTGGTTCTGCTCGGCACTTGATTCTGCTCGGCACTTGATTATGCTCGGCACTTGATTCTGCTCAGCACTTGATTCTGCTCTGTGTCACTCAGCATCTGAAGTTTACTCGGCATCTGGAGTTTACTCGGCATTAACTAGGAATTTGCTCGGCTCTTACTAGCTTGCTTGACTCCTTCTCTCTAATGAACTTAGTTTGAGCTTTACAGAAGATGTAGCTAAAACTTTAAATCTTTGATATGTTTCAGTGTGCTCATTCTTTGTATCTTATAGTATGTCATCAAATACACTTTTTCATCAATGGCTTAGCTGATCCTTGTACTTCATTACAACATCATAACTTCAACCTTTCTCTAGGTGTTCTAGTTACATCTTATTGATTGCCTCCTCCTTGACAATCAACTAATTGATAGTATTTGGATCACTAAAGCAATTGTCATTCCTGCAAGTAGCAAGTTTGACATCAATGACAAAACAATGATTGAGGACATTCTTTACCAGTTCCATATATTATGCTAACAACTTTTCTTATGATCATTTCAATGATTTCCAACAATTTGTTGTTGTTAATTAGGCAATGTGCATGAATATGGTGCCATAGTAGAGGCTAGAGAAGAGCATGGTACAAAAAATAAGATTATCATCTGGAAATAAACACTGAGATGTATTTCCAACCTTCACAAGAGTTCTCCCTCCTTTTTCCATATTTTTTTAAAAGCATATTTTAAAAAATCAAAATTCTCTACATCTTTAGCATGTGACAAATATACTATATATCTTCATGGTATAAGATTTGTGTATTGTATGCAAGACATTGAAGTTGGCTTGATAACAATATTATTAGTTCGTGTAGATAGAGAGGAAACTATAGCATCCAATTGGATGCTAGTTTGAAATAAGTTGTGACCAATTAGGTAGTTGTATTTTAGTTTAAGCTATCTATTTCATAATATTTTATTTTTATTTTTGACATATTATAAATCTTTTTAAAAAATTCTCTTTTCTATTTTGTTCATTGGTGCATACATTAAACACTCGTGGAGCAAACTTTTATGACTGGCCAACATTAAGGGTACAAATTTTGGTGTAAAAATAACTTTAGAATGTTTAAATTCTACTGTATTATGCACTTTCGTACAAAATATTTGCACATTGAGTACAATGACATATTCTAAATCTTTTTTGAATTTTTTCTTTTCTATTTTTTCCATTGGTGCATACATTAAACAATCGTAGAGCAAACTTTTATGACTGACCAACATTAAGGGTACAAATTTTGGTGTAAAAAAAAATTTAGAATGTTTAAATTCTACTATATTATGCACTTTCGTACAAAATCTTTGCATGTTGAGTACAATGATATTATTATAGGATGTGATACTTTAGTAGAATTTAATTTTGCACTATAATAATGGTTTGTATAATATTCTTTGATACAATAATTATCGATAACTTTGTTGATCTCTTTGACTCGAAAGGTATTTGATTTTGAATTATTTGCTTTTTTGTATGGTGCAATCATCGATGATGGAGAAAATCGTGTGAAATCTAGTTGTTTGTGGATGAAGATTTTAGTTGGAACTGTTATGTTGATATCTCAGATCAAATTTTGGGGATGGATGCATTATTGAAGCTCATGTGAGTAGTTGCAAATAAATATGATGCAGAGTTGGGGATAAAGAGGCACCTCCCAGCTACACTTACTTAGAGTTACACAAGAAAACTAACAAATAAAAATAACACAATAGGATATAGAGGAATCAATGTTGGAATTCTTTAGAATAACTGAGAGGGGGGGTCAATCAGTTATTGAAGGTTCAAATGTATAAATAAAACTTTTCACAGCTTAGTGAACCCATAAAACATTCGTACTCATGCATGCATCCATGAGATTATGCAATCACTTGAAACTTGTATCACCTTTTCCAATCAATTTTCCATTAGTATCATATATCTTAGCAATCTTGTTTTCAACTCAACCTTACATCCTGAATTATTCAATTGTGACACACTTAAAGGATTATAGTTTAGTCCTTCAACATAGTAAACATTGTCACATAGAATCTTATCTATGAGCTTGATAGAGCCTTTTCCTTTTATCAAACATGGTGCATCATTACCAAATCTTACACTATTTCCTTCATAACAATTTAAGGTAATGAACTTACTTTTGTCTCCAGTCATATGATGTGAGCATCCGCTGTCAATGATCCATCTATCATTTTTGTTGACACAAGTCACAAGTCCAGTTGCCTCATCTTCATCAGATTCATCCTTCATTGCAACATACACCACTTCATCATCATGTTCATCAGAATCATCCTTTGCTTCCTCTTCAACAATGTAGCATGACTTCTTTCCTTTATCTTTGTAATCTTTGTGGTCATATTCTCTTCTATTTTTGTACTTGTCACCACCTTTATAGTTCTTCTTCTGTGTATATCTTGCAACAATATGACCAACCTCATTGAAATTGAAACAAATGATAGGTAACTTACCTTTGAACTTGCCTTTACCTCTGTGGAATCTTCTTGCCAATAGTGCTTCCAATTGTTCAACATCTTCTTCATCTATATCACTGCCACTAGACACATATCGTTTCACCTCATCAAAATTTTTCAGTAACAACTTAGCTTTGAAGGAAGATTCAAGACTCTCAAGTTTGTAATTGTCATAGTTAGATAACTCAAAAGTAGGGAGTCTAGCTACCAAACCTTCAAGGGTTAGATCATTTCTTGGAATACATCTCGGTTCTTGAATTGCAGAAACTCTAATAGCATAAATAGGCAGTAGTGCTCTCAATACTTTGCCTAACATAATGTCATCATCTATTTGACCAATAGCTCCTTTTATTGCACTGACAACTTCTTTTATCCTAGCAACATATTGAGCAATATTCTCACCTTCTTGTATTCTCATATCATCAAACTTAACTTTGAAACTCTCAAATTTGTCTCTTTGAATATTTTTGTCTCCTCCATAGATAGTGTGTAGGGCATCCCACATTTTCTTTGTAGTGTCACAGATTTTGATATCATCAAATTCGACATAGCTTAGAGCAGAGGCAATCTCCAACATCGCTTGATTGTGTTATTTCTTCTTCTTCGTATCTTTAGCAGTTAGAGCTCTAGCTAGATCAACATGTTCCACTGAAATGGTAGATTGCGGATGATCTTGAAGTCCTCCAAGGTGTAGCTTCATCAAACTTTTCCATGCAAGAAATTTATCTCTATTAAGCTTGGATACATATATTTTTGACATCTCGATCTTTGTACTTCTAGTACCTTCAAACTAGTCCTCTTAAGCAGATGGCTTTGATACCAATTGTTGTAATTCTTTAGAATAACTGGGGGGGTGAATGATAAGGAGAAGTAGGGATGAATCACTCACTAATTCATGCTTCTTGTTTGCCTCTAATACTTAGGGTTTCTTGCTAGAAAACCACATGGACATATAGGACCATTTTCAAGAAAAGATACCCCAATTCAAAACCCTACTCCACTATCTTGAACAATTTCCACTTCTTGTTGTCTACTAGGCTCTCATACTAGATGCAGAGCATTCAAAGTCTTCAACAAAACTAGGTCTTTTTTATCATTCTTCTCAACCACTTTTAGGATCATGGAAGGAGTCTTAACACCTTGCAATTTACTCCTTTGGCATCTTAAAACATCTTTCTATGGTTAAGTTTCTACCTGATTTCATCATTTTTCTTCAAAACAAGGCCACAAGAAAGAGCCCCAATTGGCCCTATTTCACCTAAAAAATAGGGATTTGCTCACTTTTATTCCAACTAAACCTTCCAAGGTGTCTTCATGGACCTCTACTTATTTTGTGAGGGCTTTAAGAATTTCTAGGTTCTAGGCCCTGAAATGGTCGTACAGTGCCAATGCTAAAATGGAGGGTTTTTGAGATTTTGTAAGGGAAAATTGTTGTTTGGTCTTGTTTGATGGCTAAATGGATTGTTGGAAGCTTTTCCTTCCACCCAAGGAACCTCCTCTCACTCCTCTTTCAACCTCCAAAAGCATTCTACAAAAATCTCCACAATCCTGCAAGAAACAAGCTCTACAACAACACTAGGACAAGAGCTATAAAATGCTTGCCAATGTTTTGAAGGGCCCTGCTTTTTCCAAAATATAGTACATTGAGTGTACTCAATATCCCCAAGAATTCATACAATTCCAATAGTGAAATAGTGAGTTACACCATTATTTCCACAAGTTGCTAAAAACAAGACAACAAACTGTCCAAAATGGACAGATTTGTATAACTATGAAACAAACAACTTTCAAAGAAAAATTCCTAAAGAAAAAAAATTCTAATTAACCCTATCTATGATTCCATTAGGTATATAAACCAAGAACAATGCCAAAAACATCCTAAAACTCATAAAAACAACAATTTTGCCTTCAAAATGTCATGCTACAACACTTGTCCATACAAAATGACAATCACTTATGGAATTTTAGGGTTTGGGAAGTCTTTTATATCTCCTTCTAGGTATTTTTCCTCCATCCTTAGGGTTTTCATTGGCCTCTTTAGTGTTTTTAAAAGGAAAGTCACAATTTCTTGCAAAATCAACATTTTTGCAAAAATTGCAAAATTGCAAAAGAGCAACTTTTACAATTTTTCTTGCTTGCTTTTTTTTAATATTTCTAATTTTTTATTTAGGCTATCCCTTAGCAATTCCATGCTAGGGACCCTCCCCTAATCTAGTAACTCATCCCTTAGGTTACTCATTACCCTATGGTAAGGTATACTTTGCTTTTTAAGCCATTTATGACTCTACCTAGGACAATTTGACTTCCTACACCCTAGCTATCACACTTAGGTCCAATGACCCTTATTCCTACTTTAAAAAGCTCTCTTAGAGCACAACACAACAAAATTGAAAATGTGAGGGTCCCATGTTTCAAGGTGCCATTGCACCAGTGAATCAATTATCCAAGGTCCAAATGTATAAATAAAACTTTTCACAGCTTAGTGAACCCATAAAACATTTGTACTCATGCATACATCCATAAGATTATGCAATCACTTGAAACTTGTAGGTTACAGTCAAATCAACTTGCAAATATGTAAAGCATGAAACATAATTGATTCATCAACACACTTGACACAATGATTTACATGGAAACCCAATTTAGGAAAAACCACCAGTAACATGCTACTCTTTTCACTCTTCTAAAGCGATGCCCTGTGAAAGGCCAACCCTATTAAAGGTTACAATACACACTATTAAATGTGACCCTATTAAAGGATTTCAATCACCCTGTTAGGAGTGAGCCTTGTTAAAGGACTTTAGGCCATTCACTTGGAATGCCACCCAGTTAAGTGATTTACAAATGAATGTTAGGTCAACCTTAATCCAAAGGATTTACCCTAGACTGATACAATTATTAGAGAGTAACAATAGAGCTTTGATTTGATACAATTTACAACTTCTCTTATAGATTACATATCTTTGTTTAGTCCTCCATTCTGCTTGGCCTTCGTACTTTGCAGCTTTGATAGCTTGTTCACCCTTCAAGCATTCATCTCCTTAAGCCTTCTTTCTTAACATGCAATTGCAAACTCTTCTTAGGTCACTTGATGAAGCAAAACCCTTTGACTCCTTGTCTTCCTTAGGTTCTTACACATGACAACTTTGCTTCATGACCAACCATTCCTATCAATAGGAAATTTAGATATTTTGTCGCTCATTCTTTATCGTCCAATTTAGGGTTCATATGGATTAGGTAGGATACAATGTATCTACCCCATATTTAATATCTCTTCTAGAAAATTCTCCTAGAATCCACTTTGAATTCACCTCAAAACAGTTTATGTCAAATTTTGTACCACTAGCTCATCATCCTTATCTTTCATCTGGTTCAAAAAATTCAAGAACACAAACTTGTTGGCTCAGATTCAACAAATCTTTAATCTTTAAAATAATGCATCAGCTTGACATTATCAACCTTCTAATGCTCAACACACACTATGTTACTCGAAATCAACTATAAAATCACTCAGCATCTTGGTGCTCAGCATCAACTAAACTTTATTCAAAATCAACTATTTTGCTCGGCATCCACTAGAATTTGCTTTTACTTTGCTCCAACTGACTTTTTGCCCGGCTTGCACTGACTTTACTTGGCACCTACTATGCACTCGGTTAAGCTTGGCAAACAAACTTTGTTTAACTTGTTTTTCTAAACTTTCTAAGTGTAACCAGCCTTCGTAGCCTTAAGTAGATTATCAATGCATCATGTCATCACTGTCTTAACTGATCCTTGTACTTCATTACATAATCATAACTCAACCTTTCCTATAGGTGCTATTGTTACCTCTTATTGATCAAATCTTCTTCATCAATCAACTAAGTGATAGTACTTGAATCTTATAAGTAGTTGTCTTACTAGCAAATAGCAAGTTTGACATCAGTGACAAAACAATGATTGAAACACATAGTCTTCTTCAACAATCTCCCTCTTTGATTAGCTTCTTCAATCTATTCTCAACAATTAATGCAAAAATGAATAGATCATCTTCATTCAACATGCCAAGCATAAGGCCTACCTAGTTGCAGCCATATGGTTCTCAATTACAATCACCAAGCTTAAGGGCTTGGGCTTATAGAGCCAAAGATTAGTATTTTCCTTCTACCTAACTTCATTCTACATTTTCTAATCCTAGATCTCTACTTTTATAAGCAACATGACCACAAGTAGACCTATCAGGCAATTTATTACCAATTATAGGTCATGCCCTAAAGGATAAATCAGAACCCCATTAAATAAGCAAAGTAACTTTCATGGGGATAAGGATAGGTCCACACATGTCTTAGCAAGGGAATCCAAAGGGCGTGAAATGCCAATATGTTATATGAAACTATGTCAACATCAAACCTACATGTCACCCAAACTGTCAAGAAATCAACATGCCTTGGAAAAAGAGAAGGATAACTTCTATAAATGATGGAATCAAGTTCTATGATCTTAGATCCAGGATCCAAGATAAGTCCACATTAAGGAGTTAACTGTGTGGAAAAAGGAAACAATGAAAAGTAGTGGCCATTCTCTAAATGGTGTATGGGAAAAAAAAGAAAGGAAATATTTTTGGTGATGCAAGATTGCCAAAGTACCCAGGATGCTCCTACATCAAACATTTGGGGTAACAAAATAACTAATATCTACGTCAAGAAGCCCTAATGCTCTAAAAAGTATCATAAGGATGCAACTTAGCCTTTGTGATCCAAGAACTATCATCAACGGGCTCATTCTTCCACTGAACAAAGTACTCTTTGCAATCCTTTCCTTGGTGCTCTTGTTAATTCTGGTGTCCAAAATATTTTCAATCTCATCTATTTTCTTCTTAGGATAATTAGATTTATTAGTTGCCTCCTCGCCTGACTTGTGGTATTCAAGACGTCTAAAATATTAAACACATGAAAATTATCCATAACCTCAAGCAATTCGCTTCAAAAGCATTACCACTTTCAATATTCTTCAAGATCTTACAAGGACAAAAAAATTTCATCTTCAACTTATTGTATGTGCCTAGACATTTGTTCTTCTTCAAGTGTACCATTAGCTCATCTCCAACTTCCAAATTTTGTTGTCTTCTCCTTTTATCTTCTCTATCTTTATGTCCTTGATTAATGTCATCTAGATTACTTTTAACTTCTTCATGCAAATTTTTCATATAATGCACAAATTCTTCATCTTTAGCATTATTCTTTATCTCAACATTCAATTTCCTTAATTTAGTAGTTCCTCTAGGAGTCATGTCATTTATAGTTTTAAAAGGAGTCTTCTTAGTAATTATATTTATTGGAAATATAATAGGGAAAGTGAGATACTAAGAAGGGGGAGTGAATCAAGATCTGTGAAACTTCTTCAAATTCAAACATGAAACATATTTGATATCATCACATAAGCCCTCATATGAACAATTATCTCATATCAATGTAACCATTCACTTCAACATAATATCACATTTACCTTCTAACTACATGAATGAAAACTCATAACACACAAGATATTAACACATAGATTTGGTAATGTAGAAACCCTCCAAGGTGAAGGTAAAACTACAGTGGGGATGACACCCACAAAATCTTCACTAATGTAGCAATAAAGTGTGCCTATTAAGGCTGCAATGTTTGATCGCTTTGTAAGGAAACTTGGCAATAAAGAATATAACCGTTTCCACATAACCCATAATATATCTAAAATTAAAATCCACATGCAAGAGAATAGACAACATACCCACAAAATTGTGACACAAGATATACCCTGGGAAACCCTCATTGAGGGAAAAAAAAACCTAGCCTCCAAAAGCATCCATCACCATGTATTATTTCACAAAATTACCATTGCAATACAACCATGGCAGCCTTCATGGCCATAGCCACAACCGAGCAAACTATGTGAACAAGCATGAATCCACACATCCCATGCCATGCTTTCAACCTTCACAAATGCTCCCTTGGCTAACCTGTCAAGCCTTGTCCCACTCAACTCTTGCCTTTCTCCTTCTTACTCACTCTTGTCTACAACAACTACCCTTGTGGCTACTTATATAGTAGTAAGTCCCACAAAACCACTAAGTGGTATTACATAAACCATGTGCTACCTAACCCACTGACCCCACATTTAATATTGGGCATTTAATTCTTTTCCCCAATATTAAATAAGTACATGAAATATTTTCACAATGTTACAATACAACTCATCAAGAATATTCCATGGGAATCTTTACATGTTGCATGCCCATCTAGATGCAACATTACATAATAAAATAAAATAATAAAATAACAATATTATGCAATGTGTGCAACACCCATTATCTCAACATGCTTTTAATGATCTACCTTGTGAGGGGTATGCTCTGTTAAAGGCTAAAAGAACTGCTAGGTTCTACCTTGATTAAAGGATTTTTACATCACAACTAAGTGAATACTCTATTGGGATATTTACAAAATCATGTTAAATCTACTTTGTTAAAAGATTTAAACCCTAAAACACCTATCAAAATGTTCAGTACTTGATCCTTCAGATGCACTTATAATGCTGATTATAGATCTCCTTTTTGGAATATAATATCACCTTATTGTAATTGATCTTCTTTATCTCTGCTTGAAATTGTTCACTACACTACTCAGTCTCTTATATCTTTAACAGTTTGATTCACCTCCAAAACTTTGCATGTAACCAAACTCTCTTCATTCATATACTCACAAATGCAAACTAGGTCATAGACCCTCCTTAAATAGTTGTTTGGGTGAACCTTCTAGATCCCAATCAATGATCTAGATTCATTTATTTTGCTACTTAGTCCTTGCAATTTTCTGATTGGTGGATTGCCTCACACAGGAATTAAAGATATTCTATTTGATGCATAATCACCCCCTTGATTACCTCCTTGATCTTCAAAACATGCTTCCATCTCAATAAAAATGGTTTACATCAGATTTTGTGTCATTCCAAACAAATATGTCAAACTGTGTTGCTTAACACTAACACCATAATAACACTCGACATAAATTATTTCATCATGTTGTCGCTCGATCTTAACTATGCTTGGCATATACAAAATTTCTCGGTCTCTGTATCATTTAGAGTCAACTATTGTCCTCAGTGAACTCGATAATCACTGGAGTACTCGGCAACTATTAGCTTGCTTGGTAGTAACTACTGCTCAACACATGACTTGAAATATTTACAAGCATTCAATACTTAGCTTAGCCTATATAGGATGGTTGACTTGCAGTAATGACCGAATGACCCCACCTTGTGAATGACTAAGTGTTTGGCACTAATAGACAACATGACTTAGGGATCAACAATCTCCCCCTTTGACATTACTGGCAAAAATACTTCGTCATGATTAAAAAAAAATCATTACAAAAATGAGACACAAGTACTCCCTTTAAGAATATAATCCATACCTTAACTCAGTATACATTGTACATGTTTTGACTTTGCACTTGGTATGTACATGCAAAACTTCAAAACTTCAAAATTCACAAAACTCCCCTTGATCATCCTTATTCATTATCAATATCATCTTGATCATTACCATGCTTTATACATTTCCCCTTTATTATTTTCATATTCATTTCCCCCTTTTTTGTCATTTATGGTTGTTGGGATGGAGGAGTCAAACCAAGCTTATCCAAAAATGGTATGTGAATTTGCAAAATGTTGCTCAATGTACTATCCCAGTTACTCCTTATGGATTCAATAACATGAATCTCTATCTCCAATTTTGTTTCTAGATCCACCATGTTGTTAACAAATGATACATTTGGATCTAGTTGGACTAACTCGTTTGCATTCTTCAAATGCATATCCATAGCCTCAAGATGAGGTGTCACCATGGCTTAATGGGAATCATTTTTCTTCTTATTTTGCTATACTCGGTAGTCAACTTGGTAAGCCTTGCATGTTTAAAAGTAACCTTGGATAAGTGCATAGCACTGGAATTGGCATCCTTAGTTAGTGCATTTGCACTATACTACAAATCAACTTCTAAATTATTCATCCTTTCTCTAATGTCCATTATGTAGGTGGAGCTATGACACAACTTGTTCCAAATTAGTCACAAGTTGTGACAACTTAACCTATTTGACAATAATTTCTGCTGCTATCTTTTCCATTACTCTCTTTTCAAGCTTCTTTTCTAAATATTGCATCAACATCTAGGTCATTTTAGTCTTTCTAAAATATTAATTAATTTCTCAACAATAGGAGCATTCTCATCTAAGTTATTAATAAAAAAGGAATCAAGAAATATATTATTTATGTCATCTAGCACCTATTTTTGTTCTTATTTCTACTAGTGCTCTCTTCTCATCTCAACTTGTTTTGCTTTTCCAACAAATAATTCACTTAGAATCTTCATTTGCTCTTCACTCAAGTTGGAGTTGTCCCAATATGGTATTACTATGTCCTCATCAAGTGTAACAAGCTTACCTTTAAATGAAATAGGGGACTGGACTCTCTTCTTCTTAGTCTTCTTACTTGGAGTACTAGAGCTTAGCACAAACACTTGCAAGCTTTGCATTTGGAGATCCAGACTCGGTTCTTGAGTCTCAAATTTTATATTTTTGGCCTTCTTAGGCTCTTCACTCTATTCCTTCTTATCAGTACGTTTGAGTTCAAATATGGAACTTAGTTGTCCTGCCTCATTTACTCCCTCAATTTGAGGTCCTGAGGCTTGTGGCCAGTAGTAGATTTCTCTATTTGATCATTCTTATCCTTTTCTCTCTTCTCCTCTTCAAAATTTGTTGTAACGTTGCCCTGTGTGAATGTATCTATATTTGTTGTCTCTTTAGTAGTGACTGGCCCACTTTGTTGCTCGACAACATTTTCCTATACATCATCTCAGTTGTCATCTTTACTCAGCATTGCAACTGGGGTATTTGCAAGTTCAACCAACTATGTTGCCACCAATGTCTCAATCTTAGGATAATCTTTGATCTACACTAACACATTATTAAAGTCCAATAGTTGTGTGGGGATTGGTAACTAAATAGAATTGGCATGAACTTGGCTCTTAGTTTGTGGTGTTCACTCGATCATTACCTTTATAGGACTGGTGTCTATTTCATCATTGATTGTCACGGTCTTTTTCCTTCCTTCACTCATCTGCACTAGGTTAATGAAGGGTATCACCTAGGTTTCCTTGATCATCAACATCTTTTGTGTTGTCAAGTTCTACTTGACCAACCTCTTTTTCCTCCTCTTCCTTTCCATCTTCCATATTGTCTTGCTCTTATGTACAACTTCTTCAATTTTATTCTTCAAAATCATATATGCCCTTCTTTTCAGCATAAACTTATTAGTGTATTCCTTCATAGCTATAGACATATGTTGTTTACCTAAATTAGGCATAACTTGGGCTAATGTAGCCTCTCTTATATGTCTCTCAATAGTTAGAGTGTGTTTCCACTTATTATCTAGCTTTTTGTACAATTCCTCTTGAATTAGCAATTCTAGCTCTATAGGCATACACTTAAAATTGATCATCATATCTGTTGGTGTAAATAAGTATTCACTATTTACACTTACTTAAGTTTACTTAGGTCAATGCATTATTTTATTTATTTTATTTGTGAGACACTTAGGAGTTTGTGCACCTTTTTGAGTTGTCATGTTGACAACACAGGAGTACACAACTCTATTTTAGCACATGGTGTCTACAACACTGATTTGTGTGTCACATCCTTTTAGGCTTATCCTCTCATCACCACACTTACTTCTGTGCTTAATGGAGGATAACCCATATCTGATGGACATGTGCTTGGTTGTATGACTTATCATGATGCTGATTATGAGACATTCTAGATGTATCTTAGAGGCCTTTATATACAGGCACTCCTAGTGTACTCTTATCATGGCATATTGAATATATTGTCATTCTGATCATACTCTCTCTCTTGGTCTACAATTGTGCTTGTGTTTGAGTTCTTAGTTCCTAGGTGAATTTTTCCCTTAGGCAAATTCTTACATCGTATTAGAGCTTGAAGATTTTCTCATAACATAGTCGTTTTGAGAGCACCATTTGCTTCAGCACCTCAGCCCAAATCCAAAGTACTACAGAAATTGAGAGCATCTAGAGCTAGATCTAACCTCGTTATTGCATCTAAAATGCTGAATCAGTGAAGGTCGACAATAAACTCAGCTACCTTGGCCCAAAGTCGACCGTGAGGCAAAAAAATTGCAAATTGGAACTTAAAGGCCTTGATTTGCAGTTTGGGTATGGTCATTTGCAGATCTTGTTAATTTATTTTTAGTTCTATATTTTTTTCTTTGTTTTTTCGACTGCAAATTTTCAAAATTTTTTTTCCCTTCGAGCACCTAGTAGAGAATTTTTTTTTGTAGAACTGGGCTATCAGATCCTGGCTCTGCACAGTTTATTATTTAATTGCAGGTGGGCATTTAAATCAACATGCATTCAACACAATACGATCACACCGTACTACATCAAATTTGGCAATGACTATTGCACTATAATTTCGTGGCCAACCTTCCACCAGAAGCTAAGCCCATCCTAGACCCTGGTGTTTCCTTTTACCACCGGCAGTACTCACTTTGTTTAAGTGAGTGGGCTTGTTGTTTTTTAATCAACATAGCATCCCACTGTCTATTGCATGTGGGATAACTTCATTTAAAGTTTGATGATCGCATTGAGATCAGCGGCAAGCATACTTTAACTCCAACAACACATGAATATAATCTCGCGCGGACTAAGGTATCCCAACTAGCGCATACGACTAAACCCTAGTGGCTACCTGCAGACAGATTCGGTAGGGATTAGTAAATCTGACAGTTTTCAAAGTCTTTTAGCTACAATTTAATATCCTCCCACTACCCATAAACAAGTTTTCCAGTCGCATATTTTAAAACTTGCGACCTGCAATTGGAAGCCCTTTGCCGTGTTTGGTTTTTGGCCATGCATTTTGACAGTTTCGGTTGCCTTTATGATTCCAGCCATCCGCAGCTTCCTCGATGCATTTCGATAGTTCCAGTGATAGTTTGCATTATTTCCAGTGTGGTTTCTTTGTTTCCCACCCACACACATAGCCACGTGGAAAATTTATATTCGAATGCCAACTCAGCCTGACACATCAGCAGGGGCCCAAATTTTTTGCTAATGTCATCTTTTCTCAAGCTTAAAATTTGTGGCTATCTGATCATCAAACCCAGGAAATGTATAACTATAGTGATAGTCATTTGATCGTCAAATTTAGATTTGCAATTTTTGCTCCAAACCCCTCTCTAGATTGCATTTCAGTTTGGTAGCCTAACTTTGTGAGCCCATAACTTGGACATCCAGACTCCAATTTAGGTGCAATTTTTTTTTGAAATTGGGTAGAATTTCCTAGATTTTCAATTGGTGGTGTTGTTTTTTGGTCTTGGTGCACAAAAATTGGGTAGAATTTCCTAAATTTTCAATTGGGGGTGTTGTTTTCTAGTTTTGGTGCACAAATTTTGCATAAATTGCATTTTTTGGTGACTGTACATGCATAATCTTGCATTTTGCAACTTCAAATGCTCCGTATGAGCACATCTGGTCACTTTTTCAGGTTCCATTTTTTTTGAAAGTGCATTTTTTTTGTTTACTTTGCAGATTTGAAGTTAGATTCTAGGGTTGTGTGGAACAATTTCTCACTTTCAAAATTAGGCCTTTTTCAACATTGTTCAACTTTGATTATTTTTTAGAATTGTTGTACATCTGAGCTACAGTGCTTAAGTGACAGATTTAAGCCTCATAAGGTAGTTATAAAAGAAAAATCAAAAAGTCATCTTTGTTCATTTTGACAAGAGTTCCATTGTAAATGCCCTACTTATAAAGTGCCAAAAGCATCTTTTTTGGGGGGGTCTTTTGATTGAGTGAAAGGGGGGGGGGGGGGGGTGTAATGTGTTTTTTGTGTCTCTTTATTGTGCTCTTTTCATTTCTGCATCATGGGTTTTAAATGTCCTCCTCTAACTTAATGCAACTATTCTACATGGAAAGATATTGCATGGAGTAGATTAATGGAAAAATGATATAGTCTTTATGTTGATGGTACAATTCCTAAACCTACTGATGCTAAAGAACTCATTGATTGGCAAACTCAAGACTGATAGGCTTTAGGAGCTATCAGGAGTTGTGTACATGGGGATCTTCTCTTTCGCATTAAAAATTGTTCAAAATCAAAAGAAGTTTGGGATAAACTTGAACACTTGTTTGGTAAGGTGGATGAAGAAAAGGGATTTTAGATTGAGAATGATCTACTTCTCTTGGATCCTAAGAATTTTGACACAATTTAGGATTACATCACCAAAGCCAATGAGTATAGGTCACTTCTAAAAGATTGTGGAAATCCCATAAAGGATGACAGGTTGATTCATCACATCTTGAAGAGGCTACCTTCTAAGTACGCTAACTTTGTTTTGAGTTTTAATACTCACAGGTTGACCATGGGATCTACTTACCAAAAGCCTTCATTTGATGCATTTACAAAGATGTTGATTGCTGAACAATCTCACTTGATGGATTTTGGACTTTTCAAGTCATCAAATACCAAAGACTTGGTGGCTAGTGATGAGCACAAATCAAGTCAAGGAGGGAAAAGTAACAACAAGAAGAAGTAGTGGAAGGAGAAAACAAAATCTGAGACACAACAATCCTCCTCACAACAAGGCAGTTCTTCTTCCAATAAGAAGGGAAGTAATGAAAAGAAGGACAAACTTTTTTGTGCATACTGCAAAAAGTCAAATCATGATGAGCATCATTGCAAGACAAAAAGAATCGATGAGTTAGAAAATCTACTCAAGAAGAACAAGATTCAAGTGCTAGGTACTTCCAAGGATTCAACTCCAACCTCTTCAAAGGGTAAAGGGCAAGCACTTATGGCAAACACAAGTTCTTCTTTGTAATGGATACTTGACTTAGGTACCTCTTATCATATGGGTTCTTCAAAGGGAGATTTTTCTTCATTGAAGCAGTCAAAGGTACCACACATCTTCATGGGAGATGATACTAAAATGGAAGTTAAAGGGAAAGGACATGTGGAAATGAAAAATGGGGAATTCAAGGATGTTCTCTACATTCCAAACCTTAGCTCCAATCTCCTATCAGTTTACCAAATCACTCACCTTGGAGATGGTCATAAAGTTGAGTTCCTTCTAGATTTTGTGATGGTGTGAAGTCTGAAAGATGATTCATTGGTTGCAGTGGGGAAAGTTGATGATGACAAGAGGCTTTATTCCTTCTCCCACTATGTGCCTAAGTCTCCTTCTCAAGCCTTGTTGACTCACTCTACTTCAAATATCAACTTATGGAATGAACGGTTTGGTCACCTTGACTTCCGCTCTCTTCAGCAACTTTTCTCAAAACATATGGTCAAAGGTCTACCCAACATCAGCTTTTCTAAGGGAGAATGTTCATCTTGCTTAGTGGATATGAATCTCAAGGAGAAGTATGATAAACATAAGTCTTCTAGAGCTCCAGTTGTTCTTTAATTAGTTTACATGGTTTTAGCAAGACCCTTTGTTGTGACTTTAGTTAGCCAAGGCCACTACATCCTCACATTTGTTGATGACTTTTCAAGATTCACTTGGGTCTACTTCCTTCATCACAAGAGTGAAGTGGTTCATAAGCTTCAAGATTTCAAGACTCATGTTGAACACAAATCAAGGAAAGCCATCAAGGTACTAAGGATGGACAATGAGAATAGATATGTAGACAGAAGACTTAAGGACTTTTGCAGAATTGAGGGGATTGATCTCCAGAACTCACCAGCATTTAGTCCGCACAAGACAGATGTTACGGCTATGAGGATTAGGACTCTTAAGACCATGGCAAGTTGCATGATAAAGGCCAAGACTCTTGATCCAACACTTGAAGTTGAAGCCATTAGCAATGCTACTCACATACTTAATAGGTCTCCTCATAATGCCTTAGATGGGAAGACTCCTTTTGAGGCATGGTGCAACAAAAAACTAGCTGTGAGTTACCTTAGAGTCTTCAGTTGTCCAGCATGGGAAAACCTATCTTCTAGGAGTTGCAAGGCACCGACACCTAGGCCTTGTACTTTCATAGGATATGAAGACAATGTGAAGGCTTACAAACTAATGGATCTAGAGACACACGAGATTTTTTTGGAGAAGGATGTTCACTTTGAGGAAAGTTCTCCCAGCTTGTCCACTAATCCTCTTCACACATCATACATAGTGGAAACTGATAGTGACACTAGCGATAATGTTTCAATAGGTTCAGACACGTGGGGTTCTACTGACAGTTGCAGTGAGAGGTCACATCAGTCCAGTCCACATGCTTACATTGCCACAGTGAAAGGTTCATCACAGCATGGTACATCTCGTCTTCCAGCTCCAACTTCAGTTGACTTGGGAGATAGACTTGAGGACTTATATCTTCTCATTGATGAAGGTGATCCTTCTATAGTTGTTGCGAGGGCTTACTTTGACCCTCATGTCCATTCTCTACATGATCAATCTCTACAGGTTGGCATGATTGTGGATCCTTATGAACAACAATTAGTGGAGGTTGCTTTGTCAGTTGAGGAGATAGATGGTTCAGTGGAACAGGTTCAATAGACATCCTTGCCTGATTTGCACTCGTTCTTTTCAGCATAGTTGGAAGGGGTGAGCATCAACATCAGCACAGGGATACTTGAGTAGGTTTCAGGGCCACCATACATCTTCAGGAGTGTACCTTTGCCTTTGGTTCTTCCTAAGGGGAGGAACACCATTCTGCATTCTTGGACTAGCTTCTTCATTAGAGCGACTTTCACTTGTCGACATTCTTCTTTTGTGGGGGGGGGGGAGCCTATTCTATCTCTCTTCCTTCTCTCATTCTCTTTTGTATGTACTGGATGTATGTCGTAATGGGGGGGGGGGGGGGTCTTGATTACTCCATCCATCGATGCATCCCTATTTATCTCTCTTTTTGGGGAGGGTTTTTCCCATGAGGTTTTCCCTCTTTCTTTGCTTTACGAGAGATTTTAATTTCATTATGTACATGGGTACCTAACATGGCCTAGTAGCTGGGACACATTATGCATTTCATCTTAGTTTTTGTAAGCTTAAGGTCATTCCCCTAAGTTGCACTTAAGGGGGGGTGTTGGTGTAAATGAGTATTTACTATTTACACTTACTTAAGTTTACTTAGGTTAATGCATTATTTTATTATTTTTATTTGTGAGACACTTAGGAGTTTGCACACCTTTTTGAGTTGTCATGTTGACAACACAAGAGTATGTGCAACTCTATTTTAGCATATGGTGTCTACAACACTAATTTGCATGTCACATCCTTGTAGGCTTATCCTCTCATCACCGCACTTACTTCCGTGCTTAATGGAGGATAACCCATATCTGGTGGACATGTGCTTGGTTGAATGACTTATCATTATGTTGATTACGAGGCATTCTAGATGTATCTCAGAGGCCTTTATATACAAGCACTCCTAGTGTATTCTTATCATGGCATATTGAATATATTGTCATTCTAATCATACTCTCTCTCTTGGTCTACAATTGTGCTTGTATTTGAGTTCTTAGTTCCGGGGTGAATTTTGCCCTTAGGCAAATTCTTACAGTATCAATTAATGCCTCTTCCACTTTCTCCTTGTCTTCTCTACTCAATTTGTCATACTTAATGAAATGAAAACCAAATAACCCTGCAGTATTTCTAAGATTGTCACATACCTCATCAATGTTATGAGGTTTCTTATGTACTGTAACCTTAAATTGACTCAAGTCATCTAACTCAATCCTTTCAACTTCTTCTTCTTAGTCATCTTTCTTCACTACAAGCCTTCTTCTCAGTTTCTTCGCTAATTTTCTCATCTCGATCTCTTCATATTTTGTCTTTATCTTTGTTACACTTGGAACTGATCCAAGCTTGGTGATCTTTGCAACTCCTTTCTTCAATAGCTTCACAGTTGTAGGACTAGTTGCCTTGGATCTCTGTCTAGTAACCCTTTGAGGTGTGGTTGTGGGCTTGGTAGCCACCTTCTTCAAACTTTTCTTTATCTTTGGTTCAAGGACAATAATCTCCTTGCCTTTGGTTGCCTTGGGCTCAACAAGAACTAGCTCCTTACCTTTTCCTTCATGTTCTTCTTCAACATCACCTTCATCTTCTTCATCACTACTAAGGTCTTCATCTCTTCCTTTTATTATCTACAGTGGTGCCTCACCAAATGTGCCCTCTAAAATTTCTATCATCTTCTTCATTTTTCTATCCATCTTAAGAACCTTGGTTTGCATCGTCATCTTGATTTTAGTTGTCTCATAAGTACCAAAAGGTTCTACGTTCTTGTCAATCTCCTCAACCAACAATATTATGATGGTTGTTGAAACTTCATCAATGTTTACCTCATAGTTTAGAGATCTTAGCCATGCAAATCTAAGAATTATAGCCTGAGCATATGTGTAATTAATATCCACTAAGAAGCATATATCATCATAGTATTGATCAACTACTGACTTAGGGATCCTGAATCTGTTCTTCATCTTTTCCTTAAAGTTCTCAAAATACTCATCCATAACTATTTCAAAATTATCATCTGTCTAACTAATAAACTCATTTATCTACTCGGTAACTGGCTTCTTCTTATCTCATAGTACATCTCCTATTGTGGGGAATGAATTTTTCACATAAAAGAATATACAAACAATGAGAGAATCAAACTTACGAGGTATTCTTCACTTTCCTTATTACTCCTAGGCTCTCTGCCAATTGGGTAAGCTGTAGCTTGGCTAGATCATAACTACAATCTCTCTTAACAAGCTTGTAACCCATGTCAACAACTACACATGATATGTTATTCAGTCATCTTGACTGATAAAACTTGAGTGCAATAACTCAAACAACAAACTTGATCTCTAGGTCTTCAATGGTGTTGATTAACGTGCCTTTATCATTCCATCTTTCCTTAGTATCATTCTCAATTACATCCCTTCCTTGACATTGAATGATCTTTACCCTATCTAGAATAGGGAATCCAGTGATATGATGAATGATTAACTTTGTGATTCTTACTGGTTCGTTCTCCAACTACAATTTCATGTCATAGGTGCAACTTAACACAATTTTTATCCACTCTACCTTAAAGACCTTTGGAAAATATAGGACAAGAGTTAGCCCTTTCTCAACCACTACCTTATACCCATCTTTCAACCTGTCATTATCACATACACACTCCTTATCTCAAAATCACCAATCTCTCTAATCTTAAATATGTAGCATGACCTAACATTATGAACCATGATCGCCCTTGGTGGAATCACCAACAATGCCCCTGAAGAATCTCTAGTCAACGTGGTATTTGGGTATATCTTGAACTTCGATGAAGGACATGCCTTGTTTCGAATAATTTGAACATTGCTATCCTTAAATGCCTCCTTCTCGCTAGAAAACATGATTGATCCCACTTTTATAGTTTAGGGTTTAAAAGTAAACAACTTCACAACTTGGTCCAAATATAATTGTATACAACTTGTGAAGCTAATGACACATACTTAAATCTTTAGCAACTTTGCACAAACTCACTTTGCAATCACTTGAATACTTTGCTTTGTAAATTCTCGAAAGCCTTGTGAGTTGAAATGAGCTTCAAAATCACTATATAGGTTCAAATGATTGAAGTGAGTCTCCATAAATGCTCTGTACATATGTTAGGTGCATAATTGTTGTCTCAACTTATTCATTGAAACTCGAGATAGATACTTCCTTCAACTTCACTCGATCAATATCACAACTTGGCTCATACTAATATTCAATACTGGCATTCGGTCTCTACCAAATTTTCAACTTGACACCAAAAGTTTTTTTTTTTTTTTTCTCTTTTCAAACTTTAGATTTCTCCTTGTGTATCTTCTATCATGTGAATTTGGAATTATATGTATATAGTATTATGAACTAGTGTATGATCTATCAATTTGAAACATAGATCCATACATGCCTTATCTTTTAGTTTGAGGTGGGGGAATCACCTAATCCATTGGATTTAGTGATCACAACTTCTCCATTTGTACTATTTCCTCCATCTGACTTCTTCATCCATGTTTGATTCATTTCATTCCTTACTTCTTCAGTATTTACCTTTGCCTCTCCATTGTTTTTCTTAACATTGGGTGTGTTGGTGTTTTGAAATGTTACGGTTTCAAATTACCCTGATGAGAACAAAATACATCTAGGGGCAACTACTTCCCATCTGCAACATATACTTTTAGACACCTGGCCAACTATAAGGTTAGACCCTTCTTCTACTTTAGGATTTGCAAAACCTAGGTGGGTGGACCTATTAGATTCTTCATATGGTACCAGTGTTCCAAAAAAGCATACAACTGAATCTAAAAAAAAGTAGATTAGAACCCTTATATCTTCTATACTTATGCAAATATCATAGAAATGAAATAGCTAATAACATGACCTAGGAAATTGATAAGCTAAGTGAGGGCATCCTTTTTAGTTCCTTCAACATTAAAGGGAAAAGATATTTGATTAATGATGTTGATTTCAGCAAAACTAAGACATGAACAACATAACACTTTGATCTTGTAGCTGATCAATACATTATCTATTGGGCAATCAAACAAACCCCTAACACACATCCCTGAAAGTCATTGACAAATCCTATACATCAAGACTTCCTGATCTATCCATTCACCATGTGAATTAGACATCTACATCTTTATGATTGTCATACTCGACCTATCCCTTCATCAGATCTACAACCCTATGATGATAAACTAAGCATTTACATGACTCCTTAAGTCACAAGCAAATAATATCAACATATATGATCTGAAACATATTGCAACTAGACAATATGCATCTTGTACATATATCATAGAAGATCACAAATAGCATGAACAAGAGACAAAAATCAGATAGAAGATTGACTTGTTGTTGCACTTTTATTTATTTCCTTGAAACAAATACAATAAGATGCATGAAATTGAATCATAAAACTTCCTAACAGATCAAAACTATCTATATTCTTATTACTTGATGTTCATTACAAGAGAAAATGCTGAAGAAAATGGTGGAATCACAGCTCTGGATCCAACAATGTGGTCTCACAGACAAACCAAAGCCAACCCTTACAATGAATGAGAAAGAGAAAGATATAGGAAAGGAATGTAATCCCAAATTTGATCTGGAAGTGACATGTGTCCACTTGAATCTTCATTCCTTACTATTGCAAAACATCTCTCATCTTTCTACAACCAAAATCAGAACAAAATTTTATCATTATTCTGTAACCAACTGAAAATATCTCCTCTAACTGATGAGAAACCCTATTCTAAAAAGAACCATCAAATATGTGTCTAAAACAATGATAATCCATCCACTAAACTAAACTGGAGGTGAAAAATTCACCCCTAACTACATTGATATTGCCTTTGACATTCACCTAGTTCACCATTTCATCTGAAATCAAATTTGAACTGCCCTAACTGAATGAAACTGAAAAATGGGTATCTGAGAAAAAACCTTGCATAAATTGAACCAATGGCTTCTTGTGCAAAAACAAACTCCAAAAATAAAAAAGTTCATTCTCTCCTAGTTCTGATAATATATATTAGTCCTATATCTGCATATTGGAGATGCCTAAGATCTTCATTTGAAAATCAGGTCCCTAGTAGACTCACAGGTTTGCACTTTATTGCAAGTATTTAATATTTCCTAAAGTCCAAACTTTAGGTTATAACCCAAAATTTATTTAAAAGACCTTATGTAAGTGCCAATTGAAGAAAATAATAAAACCTTGATTTTATGCAATTTGAAAATTTTCCCTCAATTTCCATCTGAGTCAAACTAGGTTTGACCATGTTGTGACACATGTCACATTCTGATTCACTCATTCATGTCATGTCATCTGATCTACCACCTAAGTACCACATGGCACCACTAGATTGGTCCTCATTCTAACACATCTACTTGGACCCATTGCCATGTGTCGCACTATGATTGTGTCGCCATGTCATGATCCTCGTTAGCATGGTCACCACATCATTGTGACATAGAGATGTTACAACATGTGGCACCTCCATCCGCGTCACCATCCAGTCATCCACCACATCACCGCTACCATGTCACTAGTCCTACCACATGGTAGCTTGTCACTATGTTGCTATAAGATCTCAGGTTCACCATGTCACTAGCAACATAGTGACGTTGTGCCATGTATCACTCCTCGCCACATTGGCACCTCAATTTCCATGCCAAGTTTGGAATCCTCTACCACATGTCCTCCTATAGTTTGTTCTTAGGTTGCCACTTATCACATTCTGGTTGGCTGCTGAGTCCATGTCATCATTTGAAATTGCACACATGGTTCAGAATTTTGTTATGGTCACCAAGTCAATAGACCTCACGAGCCCCACACGTGAAGTGTTAGGCTTACAAAAGTCGTGTCTCTTAAGACACTATACTAAAGTGTGTTCACATATTTAAACCAATGAGAAAACCTTCTCACTGTGAATGTGGGATATATCCCTCCCATGCATAAGTCTGGGAAATCACATGAACGAGAAAGAGGAATGCTTGATCATACTACAATGGTGTAGTCCCATAGCTTAATGACCATTGGGGAGCCCAAAACATTGGACAACAACTTACTTGCCATTAGAGATGGTTCATTGCTAGCATTAATGTTTATCTACCTCAAAAGAATTAGGTGGTTCCATTGCTGGCATTAACTTCTTGTGTCTACACCTCTAATTATTTAATTACATAGTGACTAGTGATGATAGGGAATGACAATAGCAACTGTAGCAAGTGGTCTCCCCCTTTGACTATGATTTCAAACAATCTCTTTCACTCCCTTGCTTGCATTTGTTTACTTATGCCATAGCCAGTTGAGCCTAGAAAGATTTTGCACTAGAGCCAAAGCTCTTCTCTTCCACCTACCATGCATCATTAGCACTCGATATTAAACAAATTGTGATAAGGAAGCAGATTAATGTTTTAACAAGGCTTTATTTCAAGAAATGCATGATCATCCTGCACTCCACATTGATTATTTCTAATTCTAAGGTGATTCCCATTTTAAAGGAGAAATTTGTGACAAAGTTTGCAAGTTGTATGGCATTCAACAAGGCTTCATCAGTATCCTCCAACATGTGGCCATAATCTATGTGATCTGAACTATAAGCACCTACAATTTCATGAATGGTATTCCTTCTTGGCTTTGCATAATCCACGTTAGCCCTCAACACTAGATACTACCTAGTAGAGAGAATAAAGAAACGTCTGGTATAGACAGTGTTAGTACACATGTTCATTTTTGCTTGAACGATAAGTATCTATTCCAACTACAGATTCCTCTTTCATGAATTTCACTAATGAATAGCCTCAATGAATTAAGGAGCCATAATAACCTACCACCATGGTGCTCTCCCTATTTATCAACATGGGATATACGTACCTTAAAATATTGCATTCTTACCATCAATACTTTGGCTCATCTAGTAATTGAATATGTATTTGAGGATCTCCATCTCTGAGAATATGAGCAAAGATAAAAAAATTGATGTGATATAAAAAAATCTATAATCTCATAGATGACCTTATTGTATCCTCATTCAAAGCTTCTAATCTTTCTAGAATTATAGTTATCCTTGCACTTAATGACATTCTATCTTCCTTGGATCCGAGGTTTTTTTTATCTCGATAACTTGTCATTTCTTGATTCAAATGAGGGGGTACTTGTAATCAATTTTCATGATTAATACAAAATATGTTAAATGCATACTCTAAAAATTTGTTGAACTATTCTACACTCATCTCTTTCTTCAAAAATCCACACCTTAGATAGCATAACAATGCCAATTTCCAGCTTTGAAACTTTATCTGTTTGATGGAATTAGCTAGCTCCAAAATAGATCTAGCTAAAAACAATTTCAAAATAAAATGACTAACCCTTTATAAAATGACTAACCCTTTATATTGCTTAGAAAATCATCTGATGCTAATTGAAATCAATTTTGTATCATTGATTTAACTTTTACAACTCATTTTCACTCTTTCTGCGACTTGTCAATTTCCAGCCAAAGGGTCCTCTAACTAACCTCAAAAACTAACCAAAACACCTAGCTGAGTCATGCAATTTGACATATTGATTCTTTGTTCCACACTCTTACACCCTATTAGATCTCTTCTCATGAAAAATTTAGGGTCAAAAGATATCGATCGTCAAAGTTGCCTTCTCAGAATTGCCTGCAAGCAAACATGTTAGAAAACCATAAATTGCATTCAGTTTTGGCTTTAGAAACAAGTAAAACTAACACTTGGGGGCATGAAAGCTAGGGCATTGGTTCAATTTCATGAGTAGAGTATAAATTTGGAATTTGGGCTCATGATGAATAACTGGATGCATTTGGAAAACGGTCAAAGTGGGCTACTTGGATTTGCAAAACTTGAAACATTGGTAGAAAAGTGATTTTCACAAATAGAATGGACCTGGGAAAGTGTGCAAATGGATTTGTCAAGACTTGCAAACTAGCACATTTTAAGAACTTTTAGTGGACACAACGATACAATCCATTTGATCTCACCTATCACAGATTCAAAGTTATGACATCCCAAACAAGGGTACTGATCAATCTACATTTCTTGACACTAGTAAAACTTCACAAATTGCATAAGGAATCACATTTGAAAATTGATCAAACGAATTCATCATAAGCTCAAATCAGAAACATAGCAAGTATTTGACCTATAGAATGCAATGTGAAAGGAATTTTCTCATTTTAATCAATTGTGTCAAATTTATAACTTATCAAATAGGGCCTCCTAGAATTTTGAACAATTTACATCAACATGACAACAATAAACAACCGACTTTGAGGGATTCAAAACCTAGTCAAAACATGTTGAAATGACTTGAAACATGAAACATAGGTTCTTTGATATGCATACTAAACACTCCCAAAGTGGAGAGTCATGAAGCATTATTGGGTGTGAGATATTCAAATGCAAACTAGGCTACCTATTGTTGTTTGACCCTTGGGCAAAAATTTAGATTTGAACATTGCTCAAAATGAGACTCCACAGAATGACTTAGAATGGTAGTTTATCTTTATGGGATGCATGGATATATTGAGCGAAATGTGTTAGAAACATTAAACACCTCTTAGGCTTCAAATAGATAGCTGATCACACATGCATTAAATGCACCAATAAGGCTCAACAGCTTGGAATGGTACTCAAATCAAGAAAGTGATTTCGAGTCCCAACAAGGTGCTAGTGCTCGAATCATATAGTCCTTTCTTAGATGATTGACTTTCTAATAGTTGAAACATATTGGTCCAAAATTTCACTACTTCCCAAATCTTCCTTTGAGACATATCTTGGCATAATTTGTTGTTATATGTCTATACTTTCCACAATATTGTAAATTTACCCAAGTATTGTAATCCCAATTTATGGTATTACCTTGCTTAGGTGCTTTGCCTTGACCTATAGGTGTCTAATTATTCTTTTCTTTAGATTTTCAATCATGTGCCTTATGACCATACTTCTGACATGCATAATAGTAACCTTCAAATATAGAAATAGTTGGTGTCTTATTGACCTTTGATCTACACTCATGTGGTTAATGACCTTATTTGTTGCATGTGAAACAATAATCATTGAATTTGGGTTTAGGGTTTGACTTACCAATTTTTCTTTTGCAAACATTTATTGTATGGTCTAGTTTTCCATAGCAATAGCATGTAGGCTTTTTGTTCATAATCATTCTCTCATTGCTTTGATGATTCTCCTTTCTCGGCATCTAATAGGAACTTGACATAGCATAGTCCAGATGTGTCATGAGGTCTCCTTGGTGAAATCAACTATTCATTAAGAAATCTCATAGCCTCTTTAGGACTATTCAACCTCTTAACAAATTATGTTTCAACTTTCAACTCATTCACCAATCTATCATTCTCATATTTCAGATTTGCAATCTTTGACTCATTTCTTGCAATCTCATGATTTACACTTAGCAGTTGATTAATCATGTCAAATTGATTGTGGGTAAGCTTCTATACTTCATTAATCCTTTCATAAAATCTTGTAGTCATCTGTCTTTTGTCTTCATCAGTCATTTCTTTGTCTTCTTTGGCCTTTGCTTTATCTTCCTCTAACTTTTTTCTTGTGTTTAGTCACTTCACATAGCCTTACTACTTGTATCTCATGTTCTCTTTTCAATTCTCTAACTTCTTCATTCAAAATGTTGTTTTTCTCCAATAGATCTACTATTGCTACACCAGATTCATTAGAACTTTGTTCATCAAATAGTTCTTCAACAATCTCTTCTTTGTATTGGATGTCATTTTGTTCAATTGCCATCTCTTTCCTTATTCTCAAGGTTTTCCTTATTGTCTCCTTTGCAATCTTGACTTGCTCATATGCAAGTTGAACATAAATATTTTGATTCTAAATGATCTTTCCTAGTTTGTAGGACTCATCTTCAAGATCTTTAACTCCCAAGTAGTTAGACTTCTTCCAAGAGTACACTGCTTTGATAGTGATTGTTGGAAATCTAATAGGGAAATTGAGATGCTGATGGCAGAGGGTTGGGGGGGGGGGGACATTGGGGAGGGGGGTTGAATTAGGATCTATAAAAATTCTTCAACTTCAAACATGAAACATATTTGATATTATCACATAAATCCTCATATAAACAATTTTTTCGTATCAATGTAACCATTCATTATTACATGGGGTTGTCGTTACACCAAAAGATCAATCTATCAATTCTTGGTAAAACCACTCAACTTATAGTACATAGGAGGTGGTTAAGCCCTTGTCACAAATCCTAAAAGGAGTGCTAAAAAAATCTCTAACAATCTTCCCCTCAGCATTACTCAAGGGTATGAGAATTTGAACCTATGACCAAGGTTTGATCAAAAGACCGATCTATCAATGCCTGATACAACCACTCAACTTATAATACACATGAGGTAGTTAAGCCCTTGTCACAAATTTTGAGGGGAGCTCTAAACAAATTTCTAACATTCACATCAACATAATATCATATCTACCTTCTAACTACATGAATGAAAACTCATAAACACATTATACATTAACACATAGATTTGGTAACGCAAAAACCCTCCAAGGTGAAGTTGAAATTGTGGTTAGAATGACACCCATAAAATCTTCACTACTATAGCAATAAAGTGTGTTTGTTAAAGCTACACTGTTTGATCACTTTTGATGATCTACCTTGTGAGGGGTATGCCATGTTAAAGGCTGAAAGAACTGCTAGTTTCTACCTCGATTAAAGAATTTTTACATCACAACTAAGTGAGTACTCTGTTAGGAGATTTACAAAAGCATGTTAAAGCTACTCTATTAAGAGATTTAAACCTTGAAACAATGATTAGAATGTTCAGTACTTGATCTTTCAGTATGCACTTATAATGTTGATAACATATCTCCTCTATGCAATATAATATCACCTTACTATGATTGATCTAATTTATCTCTGCTTGAAACTATTCACTGCACTACTCGATCTCTTTTATCTTTAACACTTTGAGTCATCTCCAAAACTTCACTTGTAACCAAACTCTTCATTCATACACTCACACACATGAACTAGGTCATAGACCCTCCT
Organism: Cupressus sempervirens; assembly: GCA_028749045.1. Classification (NCBI taxonomy): domain Eukaryota; kingdom Viridiplantae; phylum Streptophyta; class Pinopsida; order Cupressales; family Cupressaceae; genus Cupressus; species Cupressus sempervirens. Next base: position 144,476,121 of record CM053792.1, read on the forward strand.
TAAATAGTTGTTTGGATGAACCTTATAGATCCCAATCAATGATCTAGATTCTTTTCTTTTACCGCTTACTCCTTGAAATTTTGTGATAGGTAGATTTCCTCACATAGGAATAATGATCTTTCATTTTATGTGTAATCACCTCCTTGATCTTCAAAACATGCTTCTACCTTGATAAAAACAAATTACACCAAATCCTGTGTCATTCCAAACAAATATGTCAAAATATGTTGCTCAACACTAACACCATACTGATACTTGACATAAGTTATTTCATCATGCTATCTCTTAGGCTCAACTATGCTCAACATATATTGAATTACTTGACCTCTGTATCATTCAAAGTCAACTATTATCCTTGACGAACTCAACGATCATTGGAGAACTCGACAACCATTATCTTTCTTAGTAGTACCTACTACTCAGCACATGACTTGAAACATTTACAAGTCTTCAATACTTATCTCGATCTATATAGGATGGCTTACTCTCAGTTATGATTGAATAACCTTGCCTTGTTAATAACTAAGTGTTTGGCACTAATAGACACCATGACTTAGGGATCAACAATATTCACATAATTATTATATGCAAACTCAACTTGTACCAAAATCAAATCCTAATTAGTCGGTCTATCTCCGATAAAACATCTCAAAAGGTTACCCAAAATTTTGTTCACAACTTCAGGTTTTCCAGCTATCTATGGATGAAATGTAGAACTAAACTTAAGATCAGTCTTCAACTTTCTCCAAACTATCCTCCAAAAATAACTAGTAAACTCAAAATCTCTATGTTGGAGATCTAATAGGGAAAGTAAGATACCGAGAGGAGGGGTGAATGAGGATCTATAAAACTTTTACCACTTCAAACAAGAACCACATTCACACTTGATTCATCACACATCTCAACCTTAACCTTAAACCTTAACATGAAACATCATATATCAACATGTAATATCATATCTAACATCTAATAACATGAATAACACATATAAGAAATTAAAAAACACATGAAATTGGATATGGTAATGCATAAACCTTCCATGATGAAGGTAAAACCATGGTGGGGATGATACCCACAAAATCTTCACTACTGTATACAAAGTTTGATCACTTTTGATGATCTACCATGTTAAGAGCTTACAAGACTATTGATTCTACCTTGATTAAAGGATGTAAACTACATAATTAAGTGATAACTTTGTTAGGAGATTTACATAAGCCTATTAGGACCACTTTGTTAAGAGATTCACCCTGATACACCTATTAAAATGTAACGGTAGCTTGATCCTTTAGTTTGCACTCCAATGTTGATGAAAAATCACCTATTTCTAATATATAATCACCTCTCTATGATAAATCTGCAATATTTCTCTTTGCATTACTCAGTCACCTTCCTTCACAACTTGCTAATTCACCTTAACTTCACACTCATGCAATCCTTCAACTCTCAATAATGAAATTATAGCTTTTGCTTGTGCTTAAATAGTCATCTTAGAAGTTTCTAGATATCAAGCAACGATACATATTCATCCTTTTTACTACTTGGTCCTTCTAATTTTTTATTGCTTGATCTCATTACATGGTGATTAATGATGCATAATTACATGTATAATTACCTCCTTGATTAACTCCTCAATCATAAAAATACATCTCCATCTCGACAAAAATGGTTTACATAAGATTTTGTGTTATTCCTAACATATATATAGAACTATTTAACTTGGCACATATAGATTTCTAATGCTTGATCATGCTTGGTCTTCATGTTGTCCCTCAACACATATTGCCCTTGACTTCTACTATTTTGCTTAGAATCTATAGCACTCACTACTATTTTGCCTCCTATAAAGCTCAAAATCCACTATATACTTGATGACACTTGGTTTGCTCATCAATCGCAACTATTTGGCAAAAACTAAATGTATATGCTTCTTCTTTACATAGCTCAGCTTGTATAGAATAGCTCGGTTATAGTGATGACTAACTAAATCTACCTTGTAAATGACTAAGTATTTTGCATTAACTAACACTATTATGATTGGGCCTTTAGCATCAATAATCTCCCCCTTTGTCATTAGTGGAAAAAACACTTGGTCTTGATCAAAATGTATCATACAAAAAAAATTCAAGATAATATGTACCCCCCTTAGGATGTACACCATACATGTAGCTCAGTCTACATATTTTGCTATGACTTGTTTCAAAATCATTTCCAAAAACTTTTTGTGTTTCAACATCAGAACATAAAATCTCCTTATTAATCTATTTATATACATATATAGACCGATAGCTAGATAGATAGATATATATAGATATATAAATAACAAAATCTCTTACATACTCATACTTACTTGATCATACACTATTCCCCCCTTGTTTTTGTCACTTAGGCCTAGAAATGATATTCAATTGGGACTCAGGGAGTATACTAAACACTTTAAAAAATGGATGGTGCAATCTGATAATGATGGACACAGTGTTGTCCCAAGTAGTCTTTAAAGTTTCAAGGACCTGCTTCTCAATCTATATCTTGACTGTTAGATTAACCATGTTATCAGCAATGGATAAGTGTTGGTTTTAAATAAGATCCTTTGTAGTCTGTAGGTGCCTTTGCATAATTTCTATATGAGGTAATAACCAAGATTGAATGTCACTTACCTCATCTCTAATATGGCATTCTTCTTGTAATAGTTATGTCTGCTTACCTTGCAAAAATTTGATATGTGTATAATAGACTGAGCTAGAGCTTTGGTCCATACTCAATGTTCTATTGTCCCTATGAACATCAACATCAATCTTATCCATTCTTTCCCTAATAGTCTTGTAGTATGAGGGGATATCATTACATAATTTGAAAACTATTGTATTTGCATTTGTAACTAGTTTTTCCAAATCATTAATGAAAGTAAATAGCTCAACCTAATGTATTGCTATCTCCTTGGATACCTTTTCTAACACTTCATTTTCAAATTTTATTTTTGACCATTGCATAAGATTTCCTTGTGTGTTAATGTTAGGGTCATTCAATTTTTCCACTATCTTAACCAATTGTTCAATTTTAAGAGCTTTGTCATCTATATCATCAACAATAACTATATCAAGAAATATGTCCTTGATGTCATACACTACATGCCTCTATTGTTGCTCTCTCCTAATTTTTTCTTGCTTGGCCTTCCTTGTCAACAAATCTCTCATTATTACCATATGATCATATGTTAGATTATTTGTGTCCCAATTGGGGATCATAATCACTTCATATGAGGTAACAAGTTTATCTGGAATTTTCACTGGGGACTTAACTTTCTTTTTCTTTATTCTTTTCCCTTTTAAGTCTAAAGCATCACTACTCGACATAGTCTATTGGAAATCTTATGTATGCACCATCAGACTTGACTGTTGTTGCTCCAACATGGTCTTTGCACCCTTCTATGATAATTTACCTAATTTGCACTCCTATGTTATACTCAATAGTTGAACAAATTCATCTTATCTATCCTTGACATTAAATGTTTTGAGTTCACTAGTTGAACTTGGCTTAACTACCTACTTTTCTCCCTCCTGTAGAGGTCCTGAGGCACTTTGTCTTCTACTTGTAGCAAAATGATCTACTTGATCATTTAAGTTCTTGAATTATTTCTCACCTTCCATACTTTCATGAACATTTCCCTCATTGACTAGCTTAGGTGCATTGTTTCCTTCATCAGTCTGCATACCTTATTGCTTGACATTACCATCTTTAACTTCACCTTGGCTAACATTTTGTTGTATTGTAAAGATGGGGATAGTAGGAATAACTGGTGTAGACTCTACCAGTTATGTGCATAGATGTGTGTCTATCTTAAGATAGTATTTTACTTGCACTAACATAGGATTTGGATTTAGCAATACCTCTTGTCCTAACTTGAGTTGTGGAGCTCCCTCCTTGTGTTCTTGCTGAGTCAACATAGTCTTTGTTGGTTTAGAATCTTCAGTGATCAAAACCTTCACTGGATTTTCCTTAGGCTCATCTTCTATTGACATTATCTTAGTTTTCTCTCCACCTTGTTGAACTACATCATCATCAAAATATTCTTGATTATCCAATTCTACTTGCTCATCTTCCTTTTTCTTATCCTTCTTGTCATCTACAAACATTAATCCATATACCATCTTCCTTATAGTTTTTCTCTCCTCTAGTACTTGTTCAATTTTTCATTTTAAAATCATGAAAGCTCTAGGCTTTGGAAAAAAATTCTTTGCATGTTCTTTCATAGCTTTTGAAATTTGCTTGCTACTCAATTTAGGCATAAAAATAGCAAGTGCACCTTCTCTAATTTGTATTTCTATCCTTAGTGGAAATTGCCACCTCTCATCAACTTTTGCATACAATTAATTAGGAATCATGCTTCTTGACTCCAATGAGGTGTATTTGAATTTAGCCATCATATCTAAAGTGGCTTTATCAAATTTGGTCTTGTAACCAACACCCAATTTCTGATATTTAATGAAATGAAAGCTAGAAAGTCTTGCACTTTGCCTAATGTTGTGACATATTTCATCAATTGTTTGTGGGGGCTTATGCACTGCCACTCTACATTGACTAATATCCTTAGATTTAGTCTTATCTTCATCTTCCTCTTCATCATTTGTAATCATAAGCCTTCTCCTAGGCTTCTTAGTAGGCTTTCTTAACTCTATCCCTTCACCAATACTCTTCCTCTTTGTCAAAATCTTTCTTTGAACAAGTTTAGTATCCTTAGCTACCTCTTTCTTTTTCTCATCTACAACTGTAGTGGAGGATTCTCTAGTCATTTTCTTGGTTATTCTTGGTGGTGTAGATGCAGGCTTAGTAACTATTTTTATACTCTTCTGCACTTGAGGCTCATTAATCACTATTTCTTTTCTTTTTCTTTTCTATGGCTCAATAACAACTCTCACTTTGCCCTTTCCTTCTTCTTCTACCTCTTTATTAACATCTACTTCTTCATCATCACTACTCATATCCACACCTTTTCTATTTGTTATTTATAGAGGCATCACCTTCTCTTCTCCTTCTCCTAATGCTTTCTCCAAGTTTTCAATCATGCACTTTCTCTTCTTGTCTATCTTTGGAGAGTTGAGTTGTACAATAATTTTCAATTTTGCAGTTTCATACCTATCAAATCCATCAACATCCTTATCAACATTCTCAACTAGTAAAATAATAATTGTTGTTGTCATTTCATCAATGTTAACCTCATATAGTAGAGGTCTTAACCATGCAACCCTGGGTATGATTTCTTGTGCATATGTATAATCTATTATTGACATTAAAGTCAATTTTTCTGTTAATGACTCAAAACTTAATCAATTGGTTACAAGTTGCTAACGAGTTTATCATTTAGTTTGTAATGTTAACCAGGTGATTTAGTTGTTCCCAAGCTAAGTAGTCAGTTTGCAGTGTCTACCAAGCTACACAATATTTACCAAGCTTCAGAGAAAAAGTTCAGTGTAAATCGAACATAACAGAGGCTACTGAGCTAGTCAGTGGAAGTGAAGAAGATCATAGTGTTAATAAAGCTCTAAAATGTTAACCAAGTCCAAGCTCATAGGGTTAACAAAGTGGATCTAGTGTTGACTGAGTTATACAGTGCTAACCTAGTGATCTTATTGCTATCGAGTCACATAGTGTTGACCGAGTTCAAGCTACTTAGAAGTGATTAGTATGGAAAAAGCTTCAAGTTCAACCAAGTTCCAAAGATTTTTGAGTATTGAAAATGTTTTTCGTGTCTCAAAACATCACCCAGTTTGTCTTCAAAATCCGAGTTACAATAGTTGGGCTGAGTTTGTGCATTATGATGTAATTGGTATTGTAGCCAACTCTAGTAAGTTGTAATTCAGATTAGTATATATGTAATGCATTGTATCATATCCAAATATATATATATATATATATATATATATATATATATATATATATATGAAGAGTATATGATGAGAAGAAGTGTGAATTGAAGAAGGCTACAAGTAGTATAAGGGACAATAAAGTATTACCTATCATAGTTAGGTGATCATTGTAGCACAAGGAATCTCAACTAGCAAATCAAAATTGTAGAACAAAGATTAGCCACTAGTTCATCCTAACAGGTGCATCAGTCAAATCTTTTAATAGGGTAGACTTAACAATCTTTGCTTAATCTCTTAACTGAGTGCATACTTCATTGTATGTTTATAAATCCTTTTACAAGGTGGAACTCATAGTCCTTATTGCTCCTAATAGGGAAGATCACCAAAAGTAGCCAATTGTAAGCCTTAATAGGTTAACTTTATGCTGTAGTACTAAAGCTTGTGGGTATCATCCCCGCCTCAATTTTACTTTCTAATTGGACGAGTTCTAGGTCACCACATCTTGTGCCAAATTGCTATAATTTTTTATTTGCTTTTATTCTTTCATGCATGCACTTAGATCAAAATATTATATGAAGGATTAATTAGTGAAGCGAGATAAAGTTTTATTGGCTCCTAATTCACCCCACCCCTCTTAGTAACCTTGTCTAGCTCATATTTCCAACAATTGGTATCAGATCTTCTCAAGTTCTCACATCAAAAGTCTAACAACTTGAGAAAATATCAAAAGAAATGGAGGTATATAGGCTAGACAAGGCTATTAACAATGAAAAGTTGGATCTTGAATTGGCCATTGGGAAATTGAAGAAAGAAAAGGAGAAACTCTCTCAATCATTGAAAATAAAGAAACATCTTGTAGTACAAATGAATGAAAATCTCTACATTGAAAAAAGAATTGAAGATATATATCTTGAAAGAAATTGAGATGAAGCTGATGAAGAAATCAAAGATTAGAAAAGAATTCCAATCTTCAAGAAGAAATCAAAAAACTAAGAAGAGAACAAGAAATTCAATGTTAGATTATGTGAAGTCATGGAAGAAAAAGACAAAGACAAAGAAGAGATAGAAGAAAAGAACAATGAAATCCAACAACTATCCCTTCAACAATTAGACTTCATTGATCATATCACCAATGCAAATGATGAAATTATGAATCTAAGATCAAAGAATGAAAGAATACATAATGATCTCAACACTAAAAATCAAACCTATGAAATAATGATGAAATATTAGGAAAGCATGAATCAATTGAATGAACAAAGTTAGTACAAACACAAAGGCAAAGCTAGACTAGGATACACAAAAGAAGATGAATCATCTCAGTAAGGAGCTCAAAAGAATCAAAGTCCTACTTCTTGTCATTGTGGTAAGATAGGTCATACATCAAATTAATGTTGAGTAATGGCAAAGAAAAATTGAATGGAAAGTGTTATAGTTACAACATGGTCATAGAGCAAGTGAATGCATAGAGAAACCTAAGTTTGAAGGTAAATGTCACAATTGAAAGAAACAAGGACACAAATCCTCAGAGTGAAAAGCCAAGTAGTGGAACCCAAAAAAACAAATTGTGAAAGAAATATTTGGATGGGATTACAATACAAGGTGCAGATGTCACTACTATGGTGAATTTGGGTACATTGGAGCAAATTGTGTAAAACATCATACGGGGAAAAGAGACACTACAAAAAGATGTTTTATTTGTACAAAACTTGGACATCTTGCTAAGAACTATATGAACACAGGTAGAATTGAAGATGAAAAGAAAGCCAAAGCTGACAATATCAAAAAGAAAATGAGGTAGCAATGGGTACCAAAATCTCTAGAGAATGAAAACCAAGATCATGAAGTGAATGACACCCAAGTCATTGAATTGAGTGGTCCAAACACTTCAACTTAGTTCCCTATGAAGATCACTAGAATTGTGATTTGAAAGAAGAAATCTAACACCAATTCTAGCTAGCAAGAAGAACAATCCAATTAGCATTGAAGATGTACAAGGATAACTGAGCATAATGAAAATAAGGAGATCTTATCAAGTGAGTTTGGGTTACATATTGTTGTAGACTCAAGTTGGTAGTTCCTACTGAGTTGTTGGTGACTCTACCGAGCTGTGAATATATCCCAAGCATTAAAAGCCAAACTAAGTGGAGGATAGTCTATCACCAAGTGAGTATATTTACTAAGCATTAATGACAATTGAAAAAGGGAAATTTGTTAAAAGGAAGAAATCAAAGGCATTGTTTCACTGCGAATTTCCAGAGTTGGTTGAGAAGAGCGAATTTAGAGACCCTGAGCAATTTGAGTACTTGTTATTGGAAATTTTTGAAGGTTTTTAGTAAACCCTACCAAGCAGTGGTATCTTCCAACAATAAAAACAAGAAAGGGTTTGAAATGTTGGTTCAAGGGGTCGATTGCAAGGCACCAAACTTCAAGTTGAGTCTAGTAATTACAGAAAGTACTTGACCCAACTGGTGCACAATCACAAATTTTGACTAAGGTATTACTTGTGCATGAAATCCATTCTTTTTATCACTGCTCAATCCAAGAAATCAGAACCCTAGAAATGAATGAAGCATTTAGAGAATTATGTGTGGATGGTGCATTAAAACCCGAACATCAACATTTGGAAACCAAGGGCTTAACACACATATCTCATATGGCAAGAGACTTCTAGATCAAATGGATAAGATATATTTTGAGCCATGTACATAATGGAAAATTATGGTTGGAGGAACCTATTCAAATAATGAAGAAAATGATCCATAGAATCACTGAACTTCAAATGTTTAATAAAGCAAAGACAACCAAAACCCTAGGTTGGGTTGAACTAGAAAGATGAACTCTTACCAAGTGGGGCAGAAGAGGAATGACGATTAGTAGTATAACTGACATGAAACTAAAATTCAGTATTCATATCATTGCACATAAGATCTATAGTTTAAGTAGATTAAAGTGTATCATGTGAAGTTGTCGATCTCACTTACAAGGTCATGAAGAACAATCTATCCTTTGACCTTGCCAAGTTACTGTTGAACCAGTTCAACAAGAATATGGAGAGCATCAGAGGATGAAAGAATAACCCATGTAAGTTTGGATCCCTTCTTACATGTTTATTTTTCTTTTTTCATAAATTCTTCCCTTCCAAAAGTACAGTAGTTTGGAGGAAAGATGTTCTTGTTTTGTATCAAATTAATGAATATATAGTAGAGATAGGTGAAAATTTTGAAAGTGTCATGGATAATTACTTTGAAAAATTCAAAGAAAAGATGGATAATAGATTCAAGAATCCTAAGAAGCTTGTATAAGTCTACAAGGATGATAACTATTTCATGGTGGACTGTGACAAAGTGTACATTAAAGCAGTCAGACCTAGAGTGGCATGGGTTAAACCTCTAGAGTATGAGGTTAACATTGATGACACCAGGATGTCATAGAAGCTCTATTGAATGAGCCTATGGATCCTAAAGCTACATACTTTGACACCTATGATGAAGCTAAGGCAAGAATAGAGCTTGAGATCAAGTTATCTCAAGTAGTCAATAAAGGAAGGAAAAGAGTGGAAAAGCTACTAAAAGGAACTAAGCAAGAAGGTTCCCCTCTAATGCTTACCAAGGGAAAAGGTGATGATATTGAAGAAGATTATGTAGATGAAGAAGAAGAAGAAGAAAAATTTGAGGAAGAAGAGCCTTTAAGGAAGAAAGGAAAGGTTATCATAACTAGACTTGCCAAGTCATCCCTTGTTGTGTTCACTAAAAGGGTAACTAAGTCAAAGAAGAAATTGAAGTTATGTGAAGATGAACTCAAGAAAATAATCCTCAAGTGATCTCCACCTACACTCTAGAAAAGAATAAAGAAAATGGAAGAAGGAGCTAGCATCACAAACTTCAAATTTTTCAAATATGAGACAAGGAGGATGAGAAAAGACAAATTGAAGATGTTGTTATAACCAAGCCAGGCAGACCTTGATACAACTCATTCCTAATCTCAATAAGAAGAAGGTCAAAGAATCCTTGAAGAAAAATGAGAAGAAATCAACTCTCAAAATGAACACATGTATGATATTGGTAAAAGACATTGAATGTGAAGTGAAGGCAACAACAACTATATTGAAAAACATTTACAAACTACATGAACCTAATGACTTGATTGTATATGTTGATCACAAAGATGATTATGAAGATGAGGAAGAGAGAAATAAAAGATGATGTCAATCTGGATGATGAGGAGGAAGAACATGAAGCTATTAGAGGAAATCTTCTAGAGATACAAAGTATTAAGGAGACTGATGTAGAGAAAATTGTAGCAGCAGTCATGGCCTCATTTCCTCACTCTCTGAGTACAACCTTAGGGAAATATGGCTTAGAGATAGCTTCTATTGAGTTGATTGTGGTTAGAACTACTAAACCAAGCACCCAACCTAGCTTTGAATATGTTTAGCTAAATGTATCAATGATAGAAGTGCCTAACACTTCATCTGTTGAGCAGCAAGGTCCTCCATCATCAAACTTGACTGAGCAACAACAAGGTATTCATGTTGTTGCTACTATTTCAAATTTTGTTGCTAGTCCATCATTTTCCATAATTACTTCTATTCCAAGTGAATCTATAGCTAGTACGATGATAGTTGAGAACCAGTCTCAACCGAGTACTAAAGTCCTAGAAAAGGGGAAACAAACTGTTTCCATCATTCTGAAAGAAAAAGGAAAAGAAGTAGAAACAATTGATATGGATTAGGATGTAGTTATTCTAAATTGAGATATCTCTACTCTCACTCCTGATCAAGTGAACACCATGGGTAAATTACTAAAAAAGAGAGCTAAGTAGTAGAAGCTCAAAGAAGAAAAGAAGAAAGAGAATCAAAATTTTGAAGACATAAAGAGCGTATTTGTTGATGCTCTAAGTATTGAGGTTCATGAAACACAACCTATTTTGGATCAATTAGCAGATACTGTCTACATATTCAATGAAGAATTGAATGGATAGGAAAAGCTACTTCAAAGAGCAAAAAGAAAGTTTGAAAATAGAGTGTTAGGATAAGTTGCAAAAAAATTGCAATAGACCAAGTAGAGTTAGCTACTATTATTGGTACATCAGAAACATCTTTTAACAATGTGGTATCATTATTTGTCAAGTGACACATCTATCTTTACCAAGGATATAAAGGAGAAATTGTCTACGATAGATGAAGACATGAAGATAAGTGCACATGAGATGTCACTTGACCTAAGCCATAGTTTTGCACATTATTTAAAGATCAAATATCTGACAAAATTGTAGGCATAATTATTGAAGGAATAAGCCAAGATTAGGGCCACACTTGCATAAATCCAAGGCATAGTTCTTCCAAACATGCATGCATTGCAGAAACATATTGCACATGCAAAGACACTCATCCATGACAACAACTTCTCAATAGTTGATCACATGATATAATTATTAGCCAAAATTTAGATTGCGTTACATGCAAGCAAGGTGCTACAAGAAAATTGGGACAAGAAAATGGTACTCATTCTAAAGGTACATTCTAAATTTTTGTCACATTTTGGTATTAACATATAGATTTTATACGCCTTTGGCATTTATGTCAAAAAGGGGGAGAAGTGTATATGTATAAGAATAGGAGAAGTAATATACTATACTCCATTGGTATGTATATAAGGGAGATATATGTATGGGGGAGTAGTATAGTGTACTATGAATATAAGCAGAAAATTCTTTTCACAAAAGCAATTTTGAAAAATAAAAAAAATAGATTATATTATCGAGCTACAACAGATGAAAGTCCAAATCGAGTTAAAGGCACATAATAATGGAAAAGGACATTCTAACCTACAATTTTGATTGACCAATTTTTTGTTGTGATAAGTATTTTTCTCAGTAATGCCAACGGGGGAGATTGTTGAAATTAAGGTTAATTTGTCTATCGGTGACTCAACACTTAGTCAATTAGTTACAAGTTGCTACTAAGTGTATCATTCAATTTGCAATGTTAACCAAGTGATTCAATTTTTTCTGAGCTAAGTAGTTAGTTTGCAGTGTCTACTGAGCTACACAGTGTTTACCAAGCTTTAGAGACAAAGTTCAGTGCAAACCAAGCATAATAGAGGCTACCGAGCTACTCAGTGGAAGTGAAGAAGATCGTAGTTTTAAGTAAGCTCTGTAGTGTTAAGTGAGTCCAAAAGTATCTACTAAGCTATCAGGGTTAACAAAGTGGACCTATTGTTGACCGAGTTATATAGTGTCAACCTAGTGATCTAGTTGCTACTGAGTCACTCAGAGTTCACCGAGTCACACAGTGTTGACCAAGTTCAAGCTACTTAGAAGTGATTAGTATGGACTAAGCTTCAAGTTCAACCAAGTGCCAAAGATTGCTAAGCATTAAAAATGTTTTTCATGTATCAAAACATCACTAAGTTTGTCTTTAGAATCTGAGTTACAATAGTTGGGCCGAATTTGTGCATTATGAGGTAATTGGTATTGTAGTCGACTCCAATAAGTTGTAATTTGGATGGTATATATGTAATGCATTGTATCATATCCAAATATATATATGAAGAGTATCTGATTAGCAGAAGTGTGAATTGAAGAAACCTACAAGAAGTATAAGGGACAATAAGGTATTATCTATCACAATCAGATGATCATTGTAACACAAGGAATCTCAACTAGCCAATCAAAATTTTAGATTAGAGATTAGCCACCAGTTCATCCTAATAGGTGCATCAGTCAAATCCTTTAAAAAGGTAGACTTAACAATCTTTGCAAATCTCTTAACCGAGTGCATACTTAATTGCATGTTTGTAAATCATTTTACAAGGTGGACCTCACAGTCCTTATTGCTCCTAATAGTGCAGATTACCAGAAGTGGTCAATTGTAAGCCTTAATAAGTTAACTTTATATTGTAGTACTAAAGCTTGTGGGTATCATCCCCACCCTAGTTTTAATTTTTGATTGGAAGGTTTTTGGGTCACCATATCTTGTGTCAAATTGCTATGAATGTTTATTTTCTTTCATTCTTTCATGCACAAAATTAGATCAGAATATTATATGAAGGATTAATTGGTGAAGTGAGATAAAGTTTTATTAGTTCCTGATTCACCCTCCCCTCTTAGTAACCTTGCCTACCTCATATCCAACATTTGTGTCAACTAAGAGATAAATATAATTGTTATACTGGTCAACAAGTGATTGGGGAATCCTTGTTCTATTTTTCATCTTTCTCTTAAACTTTTCAAAGTATCCATCCATGATGGTCTCAAAATAATCACCCATTTCACTTATAAAATCATTTATTTATTAGATTACAGGTCTCTTCCTATCACAAATAACATTACCAATTTTAGGAAATGAATTTTGTACACAAAAGAAAATATAGACAATTAGAGATCTAAACTTACACAAATTGTTCTTTACTTTCCTTATGCTTCCCAAGTTCTCGGCCAACTGTGATCTTTCTTGATAATCTTCCATTCCAAATCTACAATAACACAGGACATTTTTATAAGCTAGAATTTCCCTTGCACCAAAAGATTGACCTATCAATGCCCGATACAACCACTAGACTTATAGAACACAAGAGGTGAGTAAGCCATGTCAAGAATCTTAGAGGGGGATGTTGGCAATCAGTCCAACAATCTCCCCCTCAACGTTACCCAAGGAGATTCAAACCTATGACCAAGATATGATATCACTTGTTAGAGTGGGGTTTTCTTTGCATCAAAAGATTGATCTGTCAATGCTTGATACATCCACTCAATTATAGTACATAAGAGGTGGTTAAGCCCTTGTCACAAATATTGAAGGGGAACATTGGCAGTTAGTCCAACAATCCCTGCCTCAACATTACCCAAGGAGATTCGAACCTGTGACCAAAATCTTATACCACTTGTTAGAGTGGAGTTGCCATTGCATCAAAAGACCGATCTTTCAATACTAGGTACAACCGCTAGACTTATAGAACATAGAAGGCAGTTAAGCCATGTCACAAATCTCAAAGGGGAGCATTTGTGGCTATTTCAACAAGCATGCTATCAAGTTGACTAGACTGGTAGAATTTGTGTATAATGACTATGAAAGTGAATGAAATCTCTGCATCCTTAATGGTAGATATTTTCATTCCTCTTTTGTTCCACTTTTCCAATGTGTTGGCTTCAATCACATCTTTTCCTTGGCAACAAATGATCTTTACCCTTTTCGTGATAGGATAACCTATAACATGATGAATGATATGCTTTGTAATCCTTACTGGTCCATATTCCAACTAGAGTTTCACATCATGGATTCAACTTAAAATAATTTTGATCTATTCAACTTTGAAAACCCTTGGAAAATTTAGGGCATGTGTTAACCCTTTCTCGACAACATGTTTGAGCTTGTCTTTTAGTCTCCCTTTTTCACACAAACTTTCATAAGCATTTCTTATTTTAAAATCACCTATCTCTCCAATTTTACACATGCAAGATGATCTTACATCATGAATCATTATAACCCTAGGTGGGATTTATGATAGGGCACTTGAAGAATTACCCTTCATACAAATCTCTGGATATGCTCTAAATATAGGTGGGGGACATGCTTCATTTTTAACCAATTGAGTATTACTAACCTTCAATTTCATTTTCTTCTTAGTTGTAGATGAACTTGATGTCATTCTTTCATCTTAGGGTTCAATCAAAATCTTCTTCATAACTCAGCCTTAACATAACTGCACACAATTTACTCCCATTGCCAAAGACACACACCTAATATTTCACAAACTTGCTCAAATTGTTTAGAAAATACTTCAGCTCAATTTTCTCTCAAAAAATTCAAATACAAAGTGCATAAAATGATTGACAAAATTCACTATATAGCTTGAAAATTTAATTTTAGGGCCTCATTAATACTATGTACCTTTAGTGGGTGTATTACATCTGTCTCGACCTTCACTACAAAACTCGACAATCTCACTTCCTTTCATTTAACTTGGCCAATACCAATAGTTATGCTTAGCTGCTTAACATTTTTTAAGTACTCATTACTAGTGCTTGACCATAATTAACTTCTTAATGTGGTAGCTAAACACATTACTCAGTTTAAACTTCAAATCTATCCTTATGCATCTAATATTACGTTGAGTTAGACTTTCATGCTTTCAATCTTAGGAACTGGTGTAAGATTTGGAAAATTAAATACAATTCCATATATACCTCTTTATCTTATTTTAAGGTGGGGAACTCACCCAATCCATTGGATTAGGTGATCACAACTTCACTATTTGCACTGCTACTTCCATCATATGTCATCTTGTAGGTTTGGTTCATCTAGTTTCTCACTTCTTTAGCATTAAACTTTTCTTCACCATTTCTCTTTTCAACAATAGGTATTGGTGCTTGGTTCATACAGTCTTGGCTCACAAAATCAACCTTCTCACAATTAAAACATACTGAACCAAAATATCTCCAGTTTCCTAATCTCCTTTTGAGATGTATCCTTGCACATTTTTTTGCAATGCATTCATACTTACCACATAACTAACAGTTGACCCAAGTATTGTAATCCCAATTTATAGTGTTGCCTTCCCTAGTTGCTTTGTCTTGACCTTTAGGTGTCTAACTATCCTTTGCATTAGATTTTCAATCTTTTGCCTTGTGACCATACTTCTAACATGTGTAACAATAATCTTTAAATCTATATGTTGCTTGTGTCTTAATGGTCTTTGATCTACATTCATGTTCTTGATGTCCATGCTTGTTATAATTGAAATAATTACCACTGAATTTAGTCGTAGGATTTGACTTACCAGTTTTTCTCCTACAAATATTTGTTGCATGGCTTGGTTTTTCATAGTGAAAGGATGTAGGCTTCTTGTTCTTTGGTTTTGCATTCTTTTTTTCTCCATGGTTTCATGATTCTCCTTGCTCGTTGGATGATATGAACTCAATATAACCTAGCCCAATAGTGTCATGAGGTCTTATTTGTGCTCTTAGTTGTTCATCAAGTTGTCTCATAACCTCTCCAGATCTATTGGATTCTTTCATTTTCAACTCTTAGAACAACCTTTAGTTGATTATTCTTATACTTAAATCTTATATTTTCAATCTCTTCCACCTTCCTAGTGATCTCATGATCAACACTTAATTAATGATTTACCATGTCAAATTGATTGTGAGTCAAACTTTGTACCTCATTAATTCTCTCATCAAGACTTGTAGCCATTTGCCTCTTGTCTTCATTAGCCATCACCTTGTCTCCTTCATCCTTTTTCTTTTGTTTAGTTACTTCATGTACCCTTACTGACTGTATTTCATGTTCTCTTTTTAGTTCTCTTATCTCTTCATTCAAGATGTTCTTCTTCTCTAATAGATCTACTATTGGTGCATCAGTTTCACTAGATTTGGTTTCATCACATAGGTCTTCAATGCATTCTTCATTGTATTGTGTGTCATTTTGCTGGATAGTCATCTCCTTCCTTCTGTTTAAGGATTTATTTAATTCCTCCTTTGCAACCTTTACTTGCTCAAATGCAAGCTACAAATCAATCTTTTGATTCTCAATAACCTTTTCCAATTTGTATGCCTCCATCTCTGAGATCTTGGGTTCTCAAGTGGTTAGACTTCTTTCTTACAGAACACTACTTTGATACTAGTTGTTGGAAATCTAATAGGAAAAGTAAGATATTGAGGGCGGGGGGGAATCGAGATCTATAAAACTTTTACCTCTTCAAACATGAATCATATTCACACTTGATTCACCACACATCTCAACCTTAACCTTAAACCTTAACATGCAACATCATATATCAACATGTAATATTAGATCTAACATATAATAGCATGAATAACACATATAAGAAATAGAACAACACATGACATCAGATATGGTAATGCATAAACCCTCCAAGGTAAAGGTAAAGTTGTAGTGGGGATGATACCCACTAATTCTTCAGTATTGCAGGAATAAAGTATGCCTATTAGGGCTACAAGGTTTGATTACTTATGATGATATACCTTGTGAGGGGTTTACCCTGTTAAGATCTTATGAGACTATTAAGTCTACCTTGATTAAAAGGATTTAGACTATACAATTAAGTGAGCACTCTATTAGGAGATTTATATAGGCTTGTTAAGACAACCCTGTTAAGAGATTCACCTTGATACACATGTTAAAATGTAACAATACCTTAATCCTTCAATTTGTACTTGAATATTAATAAGAAATCACCTCTTTCCAATATGTAATCACCTCTCTATGATAGATTTGCAATAACTAGTCTCTACACTGCTCGGTCACCTTCCTTCATAACTTACTAATTCACCTTAACTTTTCACACACATAATCCTTCAACTCTCAATAACAAAATTCTAGCTTGGGATTGGACTTAAATAGCCATCTTAGAAGTTTCTAGATCTCAAGCAATGATCAAAATTCATCCATTTTGCTGCTTAATCCTTCTAATTTTTTGATTGGTTGATCTCATTGCATAGGGATTAATGATGTGTAATTACCTCCTTGTTCATTAAAATATGTCTCCATCTTAGTAAAAATGGTTTACATAAGATTTTTTGCCATTCCTAACATATATACAGAAGTCTAACTTGACACATATATCTTTTTGATGCTCAATCATGCTTGATCTTCATGTTGTCCCTCAACACATATTATCCTCAACCTCAACTATTTTTATTGGCCTATATAGCACTTGGCTCATGTGTTTCCATGTATAAAGCTTGATAACCATTGTATACTCAATGACACTTAGTTTTCTCAACAGTCACAACTGCTCGGCAACAATTGAATGTACACACACTTCTTTACATAGCTTAACTTGTATAAAGTAGCTCGATGATAGTGATGACCGACCAACTCTACCATGTAAATGACCAAGTATTTTTTACTAATTAACAATGCTATGATTTCTTGTAGGGTCAACACCCCATCTAAAACAATAGTCTTAGGAAATCTGTGAAGTCACAAAATCTCTTAGAAAAATAGGTCTACTATGATGCATATGATGTCTTCTTGCAAGGTATGAAATGTGCCATTGAAATTTTTTTGTCAACCACTACAAAGATAAAATCATTACCTCTCCAAGTTCTAGGCAATCCCAAAACAAAGTTCATACTAATATCCTCCCAAGGTCTACAAGGAATAGGTAAAGGTGTGTACAAACCAATATTCTGACCACTTCCTTTAGCAACTTGACATATTCTACAACTCCTTACCATCTTTTGAACATCCTTATATATATGCAACCAAAAGAACCTTTATGAAATCATTGTTATTGTCTTGTCAATTCTAGAATGTTTTGCAAGTCCACTACAATATTTTTCTTTGACAATATTCTCTCTCATAGATCCTTTAGGTATGCGTAGTTGAACTCCCTAAACAACATGTCTTCTTGAATGAAATAATCAACCCACTTGTCTTTTTCATCAGTCACAAGGTTCTTACGAGATTTCCAAGGTTTTGTAAAATCAAGGTCAATTTAATCAAGTCCCTTAAATCCTCAAAGCCAAGCACTTTAACCCTCATCTTAGTTAGCAAACTTCTTCTACTCAAAGAATATGCCACCTTATTAGATTTCCCACTCTTATGTTTCAAAATAAAAAGTATTTTTTTGCATGTACTCAACCCATTTCATATGTATTTGATTCAACTTATTTTGAACTTCCCAACTACTATAAAGCTTTATGATCAGTTTATAGGAAAAATTCCCTAGGCATCAAATAATGTCTCCACTTCTTCAAAGCTTGAATAATTGTATAAAGTTCATGATCATAGATTGCATACTTTCTCTTATCATCATTCAATTTATCATTGTAGAAAGCTATAGGCTTAACTTAACTCAAAACAGTGCAAATGACATCACCACTAGCATCACAATCAACTTTATTTTTATTTATTAAAATCAGGTAAAGCAAGAACATGTAATTTTGTAACCTTTTCCTTTAATTTAATCAAAGATTCTATTTGCTCCATATGTCCATTTGATATCTTTTCTATCTTCCCTCATAATTTCAGTCATAGCATTACAAATAGAACTGAAATTTCTAATAATCTTTCTATAAAAACTTGCCAATCCATGAAATGATCTAATGTCCCCAAAATTCTTAGGTGTAGGAAAATCAAGAATACATTTTACCTTTTTAGGAACCATCTTAATAAAAGAACATTTATTTAAATTTATCAACAACTTGTCTTCTTTTAATCTTTGTAAAACTTGTTTGATATGCTCAAGGTGTTCTTGTTTAGTCTTGTTGTAGATCAATATATTATCAAGGTATACAATCACAAACCTATCCAATAATTTCTTCAAAACTTCATGTATCAACTTCATAAAAGTACTAGGTGCATTAGTTAAATTGAAAGGCATAACCAACCACTCATACAAACTTTCACTAGTCTTAAAAGCAGTCTTTCATTAACCACCTTTGCTAATTCTAGTACGATGATATCCATTTTTCAA
The DNA here is from genome assembly GCA_028749045.1 of Cupressus sempervirens. NCBI lineage: Eukaryota > Viridiplantae > Streptophyta > Pinopsida > Cupressales > Cupressaceae > Cupressus > Cupressus sempervirens. The sequence continues at coordinate 144,495,433 of CM053792.1, forward strand.
ATCAATCTTTGTAAAATATTTTTCTCTACTTAATCTATCCATAATGTCATCGATTCTAGGCAAAGGAAACCTATAATTCACTATTATCTTGTTTATAGCTCTAGAATTTGTGCACATTCTTCTCTATTCTTCTTAGGTGCCAATACAACACATACTATACAAGAACTCAAACTTTCTCTAATCGATCCTTTCTCTAGAAATTCTAGCACTTATTCAATTCTTCATTTTTTGTAGGTGAAAGTTTATGTGGTACTTTATTAGGAAAACTAGATCTAGGTATAAAATCCATACAATGAGTTATATTCTCATAGAGGGTAATCCATAAGGAACATTCTCATAAATAAGATCTTGAAATTTAGCCAACAAGTAGTTGATCACATGATAAGATATATTGTGAGTTAGTGTCAAAACACTTAGTCATAATGAAAAGATAGTTACAACCAAGTTAGCAGTATGCAGTGTTAACCAAGCTCACAAAGGATCCAAGAAAATAAGTTAACCTTGTAGAAAGTTGCAGTGTCAACTAAGTTTTAGTGGCAACCGAGTTGATAGTTCACACCGAGCTCCAATTTGAAGCAAGTTAGCAGAACAATCTTGTTCCAAGGTAATAATCAAGATGGTAGAGTAGTGCAAGCCAAGTCAGAAGTGTCTACCAAGTGATTAGTGTGAACCAAGCACCCAATATCTACCAAGTGCCAAAGCTAGCAAAGGAGATAGTGGTGACCGAGAGTTTCCAGTATTGCACAAGTAAGACATTGACTTGAGTAACAATAATAAGCTGACTTGGTGATTATTTTTGGAACTATTCATGTTGTAGCTGGCTTATGAAGGAATTTATTTGAATGGATATAAGGTATTTTTTTATCCAATAGTGTGTATGGGTATTCATTGTATCATCAATCAAGCATTAGTGAATATGGAATGGTAGATTGTCTAGAAAGCTACAAGCATTCCAAGGAAAGGAAGAGACTCATCTATCATATTCAGGTGATAAATTTACTTCAAAGATCATCATCAATAATCACAATTGCATTTTAGAGATTAGCCCACTAAAATCCTAACAGGTGCATCAATCCCAAATCCTTTAACCAAATGGACCTAATAGTCCTTTGTAGAAACTCCTTACAGAGTACATACTTAAATGTATTGTATAAATCCTTATTGATTTTAAAAAAATAAGATCATAAAAAGTAATCATTTGTAAGCCTTAACAAGTCAAATTTATTACATATATTAGTGAAGCATTATGGGTGTCATCCCCACCCCAGTTTTACCTTCTACTTGGAGGGTTTATGGGTTACCAAATATTGTGTTATGGTGTTGTTACTTTGTTGTTTTATGTTTCACGTATACAAGTAGATTAGACAACTTAATAAAGTGGTTTAGTGGAAGAAGTTGAAGTGGTTCTTGATTCACCCCCTGCTCACCTAGCTTACATTACATTTCCAACAATTGGTATCAGAGCAAGGTTCTCTTATTAAAAAGTTTAGCAAATTGAGAGAAAAGATTAGAGATAATGGAAGTATACAAGCTAGAGTAAGTCATTGAGAATGAAAAATGAATCTACATGTGGCCATGGAAAAAATCAAGAAACTGAAGGAGCAACCCTCTCAAACCGTGGAAAGAAGAAAAGAATTAGCAGAAAAGATGAATGACAATCTCTACATAGAAGAAAGAATTGAAGATATTTGAAAAGAGAGAAGTTTAGATGAAGCAGATGCAACTAAAGAATATCTACTTGGAAGGAACCTTATTCTTCAAGAAGAAGTCAAAAAATTGAAAAGAGAATAAGATATTTATTCAGTCAGGATATGTGAAGTAATTAAATAAAATAACCAACTTGAAGATGATAAAAATATGGTAGAAGAAGACAAAAGACTACTCAACACTAGGATAGAAGAAAAGGACAATGAAATCCACTAGCTTTCACTACATTAGGCAGACTTGGTAAATTAGTTGAACAATTCAAATCAAGAAGTCATACATCTAAAGACAAAAAATGGAAGACTCGTGAATGATCTTAGAGCAGAAAAAGAAACCAATGAAAGAATGATGAATTCACAAGCAAGCATGAATCAGTTAGTTGAGATATCCCAGAAAAGATAGAAAGTTAAAGCAAGATTAGGCTATACTGAACAAGGAGAGTCATTATAGCAAGGAGCTCAAAGCAATAAAAAACCTACATGCAATCATTGTGGAAATTTAAACAAGTGTTGAAGCAATGAAAAATCAAAGTTTAATGACAAATTTTATGGTTGTAACAAGCATGGGCATAGATCAAGTGAATGCATAGAGAAGACCAAATTTGAAGGAAAATGTTTCTCATGCAACAAATAGGTTCATAAATCTTCAAAGTGTAGAACCAAGAATTGAAATCCTACTAAGCAACTTGTTAAATCTATCTTTGGTTGGGATTATAACACTTGGTGCAAATGTTATTTATGTGGAGAGTTTGGGCACATTGGACCAAACTGCATAAAGACTCAACTCAGAAAAAAGAGATCCTACCAAAAGATGCTATGTATGCAAAGAACTTGGTCATCTAGCAAAGAATTCCATGAATAGAGGAAAAGTTGAAGATGAAAAGAAAGAAAAGGTTGATACAATCAGAAGAAAAATGAAGTAACAATGGGTAAAGAACTCTCCTAATAATTCTAGTGAAATCAACAAGGTCATTGACACCTAAGACAATGAACTAGGTGATTCAATAATATCTGCATAAATATGCAAGGAGACCACTGGAGCTATGATAAAACTTATATTCTACATTAGTTCTAGTCATCCAAGCAAGATAGTCAAAACCAACTTATCAGATGCACTTGGATAGATGAAAAATTTAGACCTAACCAACATGGAAAGATTCGACCAAGTCACTAACTCAACTGAGTGTAAAAAGACTGTACTAATTGAGCTTCAAGACCAAACTGAGTATCTTTTACCTACTCAAGTACAAAGCATTAAATGAAGCCCTAAATTTGGAGATCTAATAAAAGGTAAAGTTTGAAGCTTTGTTTTCATTGTGGTTTCAAAATTCACTTTGAGTTCAGCATTTCTTAAGCCCCCCAGAGAAATTTTAGTGCAAACTATTGAAGGATATTCTTAGGCAAAGTCATCATTATAAAATTCTTCTTCAATTGAGTAATATGGAAATATCTTTTAGTTTAAAGGTCAAGAAAGGTTCAAAAATGTTGGTAAAGAGTTTAGATTGCATTCCTCCAAAATTATAGCTATATCCAACAATTGCAGAGGAAAAGGATCCTCAAGGTGCTCACTCTTCCATTCCTCCAAAGGAATTACTTATCCATGATATTAGATCATTTATGATTGTTATATCCAAGAGCTAGGAAATCTCAAGCTAGATCATGCCTATGAAACTTTATGTGAAAATGATGTGCTAAAGCTAGATCACAACATCTAGAGGTGAAGGGCTTGACCCACATCATCCATATGCCTAGGAACTTTTAGATCAAGTGGATCAGGCTTATACTAAGCCTATTTCATAATATGCCATTTTGGTTGGAACAAACCTACCCTATCACTATAAAGATGATTCATAAGATAACAAGGTATCCTAGGATAGAAAAAGCGAGGACTACTAAAACCCTAGGTCAGGCAGAACTGACAAAGTTAACACTCATTGAATGGGATAATAGAGGCATGAAGTTGAACAATGTGACATAAATGGAAATTAACTTTGGAATCCATGTCATTGCTCATAAAATCTATAGCTCAAGTAGTGCCAACAACTTACCATGTGAGGTAGTGGACCTAACATACAAGATTGTAAAGAAGAACATATCACTCAACCTTGTTGAGCTTTAGTACTCCTAGCTAAGAAAGAACATGGAGAGCATTCGTGCCTCAAAGAATAATTCATGTAAGTTCAATTCACTCTTAGTATGTTTGTTCTTTTATGTTCAGAATTTCTTTCCTTCCAAAGGAAATGTTGTTTGGAAGAAAGACACCCCTGTTCTATATCAAATCGATGAATTTATAAGTGAAATGGGTGAGAAATTTGATGGTGTCATGGATGCTTACTTTGGCAATTTTAAAGAAAGGATGCAAAGCCGACTGAGGATCCTTGAGCAACTTGTCAAAGATTATGAGTAGTATATATGCTTCCTAGTTTACTATGATAGAGTTCACATTCAGATAGTCAAATCTAGGATAGTATGGGTTAAATCTCTAGCATATGAGGTGAATATTGATGAAACAAAAGATATTATTGAGGCTCTCATCAATGATCTTGTGGACCCCAAGGCTACTTAGTTTGGAACTTATGATGAAGCAAAGAGAAGAATTTCTCTTGAGATTTAGATCCCTCAAATTTTGAAGAGGGGGAAGAAGAGGTTGGAAACCATTGGAAAAAACTTGCCAAATCATACACATCTCCTATAATCACTAAATGCAAGGGTAATGATGCAGCAAAAATGATAGCAATTGATCAAGTAGAACTATTTACTTTGATATTTTCATTAGAAAATATTGTAAATAATGTTGTATCTTTATTTGTAAAGTTGAGTGATTCCACTAACTTTACCAAGTAAATAAAGGAAAAATTGGCCAAGATTGACAAGGACTTACAAGAGAGTGCAAATTAGTTGGCACTTAATCCAAGCTCCAGTTCCAATCATTTTGCAAAATTTAAAATTTTGATAGATATTCAAGCAAAATTGCTAAGCGAAGAGGCTAGAATAAGGGAAACATTGATTGATATTCAAGGTATTCTACTATTGTCACAAAATTTTGCATCCGTGTCCAAATTTTTTTACCTAAGGACAACCTTGTGAAAGATGGAAACAACCTCCAAGCTATGGGACTTGAACTGTGAGGTTGAGTCTTCGAAGAAGGCTAACTTCCTTTACTATTAGGGTGCACCTAACTACACTTGGAGAGGAAAAGGGAGAAGGAATACATAGGAATAAAATCTACCTATTCTAACCTAAGGGGAAATGCACCAAAATAGAGTGTTCAAACCAATCTATTCCCATACATGCACACTTGAACTATGATGACATCAAAGATATACACATCCAAACTTCTTTTAATCTAACAATCACATGCAGATCAAAAAACCCAAATAAATTACACAAGGAATATGAGATTCACTTATATATCATTCATAGGTCAAAGAGACATAGTCATGCAATATTGCAAATATCCACAATACACTAGTGAGAGGTGAATAGGTCTTGCACAATACATCAATGGCTGGAGGAGATAAGAAAAAATGCTATATAGTTAAAAAAAAAAAGGGGATTTATGGTAGCATGCCAAAGCAATGCCAGAGAAATAGAGAGGGTCTGACCTTAACAATATTTATAAAAACTACCTTTATAGCTCATGCATAACTGAGATATTTTCTCCCTAAACCAAACTCAACCACTACCATTTAAGATTGTATAGAACAATCATACATTTATGGAGAAAATATGCTCTTGGCACAAATTTAGATGTAAGAAAATCCAATATTTTGCACAAAATATAGCCTTGAGAAGATGGGAACAGTGCCATTAAGTCACTCTTGACAAAGTAGATGGATAACCTAGATGGTGGATAGATGTTCTTCATTTTTTCTAGCCCTGCATTCATTTGGGAGTGGTTGTAATTGATCAAGAAAATTAGATTGTACAAGAAAACCCAAATTTCCTTTGCTTCTAGCTTACAAATAAAAAAGGTCAGTAGTTAAACAAGGTCCTGCAACCAAGATGAGCCACATGGACCAATAGTCTTTCCACCACCCTGCAAAGTGCTCATGGTTTGACTATCTAATCCATCATAACTGCACCATCCTTTAAAACCCTAATCACGATGACTTATGAAACTACCAACTTAACCACCATTGAAAACTGTAGTGATTATTTCCTTAATTGGACCTGTCAGGACACGTGGCCATTTGTTGCTTGTCCACAATTTTTAAAGTCCTTGCAATTCCATAACGTGGGAAAGTGTTGATTGTCAATCTATGAAAGATCGACGATCATGGAAAACCTTTTTTTATTGCTATGCTTGCTCTTAAAACATTTAGGTCCACTAAACACTTGACCTCCACCTCCGCAAACACATAAACCCTTGACTAATCAAGATGAAGCAACTGACACATATTTTCCACCTGGCATTCCTTTCCATCCCTAGTGGCCCACATGCGGACCCACATGTCCACATGTCATAACGTCGCTTCTTTGTATTGTTAGAAATTCTAAAAAAAATAAAGAATGTGGGAAAGCAACAACTAATAGAATTCTAGCCATATTCCAAGTCACATCAACATGCCAACATAGCCAAAAATGGCCCAAAAACAAGAAGCAAGGCCGCACCCTAGACTTGTGGCAAAAGGTCACTTCCTCACATTTGTTAAACACTGGGCAATTCCAGAATGCAGGAAAGTGACTACCATAATTTGTGGGAGATCTGATGGTTGGAGGAAGTAGTAGAGCTAGAAAGATAAACTTCGGAAAACACAAAAATATTATAAGGCTTTTATTTAATTTATTTCGTATTTCCATTGCATTGTTTAATATTAAAGGTGGGATGTGACTGTTTAACATTTGAATTCAAATATGGAAATTTTGGTGGGAAGGAAAATTTGGCCAATAGCTACTTCCCCACATGTACATTATGCAGAAGAGGATGGATCATACAAGAACATTAGTCCAAAATACAAATTTGTTAGTTGCAAATCATATGTATGAGTTGTCAATAGATATTCAGATTTATCTACATATTTTGAAGGTTATGCAAGATAATTGGGATAAGACTTTGTCCATAATTTTGAAGGTACACCATGATTTTCTTTCTCATTTTGGCTTAAACTTGTAAATATTTTCACATTTGTAACAAAAACAAGGGGGAAATAAAGTGTACTAAGGTGGAAAACATAGAGAGGAAATATATGTACATATATGTAAAAGGAAAATATGTATAAACAAAAAAGATATATAAAAAGTAGAAAAACAAAAACAATTTTGAAAAACCAAAAATAGAGTTTTTACTTCAAACCAATTTGCAAGGTCTTTAGTGCAAACTCAGCTACCAGATTAGGCATATTCCAAGGAGGAGTTTGACTAAAGATTTTTTTCAGATCTTGTGTATGATAAGTATTTTTGTCACTAATGCCAAAGGGGGATATTGTTGATTACATGACAAGATATATATTGTCAATTAGTGTCAAAACACTTAGTCATAATGAAAAGATAGTGGCAACTAAGTTACTACTGTGCAATGTTAACCGAGCTTACAATGGATCCAAGCAAACAAGTTAACCTTGTAAAAAGTTTCAATGGCAACCGAGTTGACAGTTCACATTGAGCTCCAATATGAAACAAGTTAGCAGAGCAATCTTGTTCCAAGGTAATAATCAAGATGGAAGAACAATGTAAGCCAAGTCAAAAATGCCTACTGAGTGATTAGTGTGAACTAAGCACCATATCTACCAAGTGCTAGAGCTAGCCAAGGAGACAGTGGTGACCGAACATTTCTAGTATCGCCTGAGTAAGACATTGACCCAAGTTACAACACTTAGCTGACTTGGTGATTATTTTTGGAACTATTCGTGTTGTAGCTAACTTATGAAGGAATTTATTTGAATAGATATAAGGTATTTTGTTTATCCAATAGTGTGCATGAGTATTCATTGTATCATCATTCAAGCATTAGTGAATATGGAAGGGTAGATTGTCTAGAAGGCTACAAGCATTCCAAGGAAAGGAAGAGGCTCATCTATTATAGTTAGGTGATTAGTTTACTGCAAAGGATCTTCATCAGCAATCATAGTTGCATTTCAAAGATCAATCCACTAATTCATCCTAACAGGTGCATCAGTCCCAAATCCTTTAACCGAGTGGACCTAACAATCCTTTGCAGAAACTCCTAATAGAGCACATACTTAACTGTATTGTATAAATCCTTTCACAAGGTGGACCTAATAGTCCTTATTTCTCTTAACCAAGTAAGATCATCAAAAGTGATCATTTGCAAGCCTTAACATGCCAAATTTATGTTGATCTCAGATTGGTTTTGACAATTGAGTGTCAAAAAACTTAAGCTTTTTACTAAGTTCATGCCAAGCTAGTAACATATGCTGAGTATAATGTGTATAGATGTTGAGTTGCAATGAGTGCAAAGTCACTCATGTGCTGAGTAAATAGTAAGTGCCAAGCAGTTCAAGTGCTAAGTGAATAGTAGATGCCAAGCAAGTCCAAGTGCCGAGCTAGACAGAATTATAGTATGTGCCAACCATCAATATTAACAACTGTCGAGTAACACAAAATTGACCTAGTTGTTTGTGATGGCACAAACAACTATGTAAACCATTTTTGAGCTAACATATGGATAGATCTCAAATCTTTGAAGATAAGATTGGATCTATTTGGATTCCCTATGTGATCAACATTCAACCAATTAGAAAAATGGAAGGAATTAAGCAAGAAAAAATGAATGAATCTCAATCATAGATTCATACCCAACCCTAAGCCACCAAAGTCTTTTTAAAGGGAGACGAAGCCCCAATAATTCAGTATGTGAGAGAGAGCATTTGATAAGGCAATACTAGCAAATATTTGAAGGAAGTGAAAGGGGTGAATTGATCAGTATACATTCAAGGTGACTTAGAAGAAGGAGGAAATTATAGAATCAGTTATCAAAATAGAGGATCGAGGATACAACAATTCCATATCAGATTAGAAAGGATTAAGATCTGAAATCAACAATACTAGATTGTAAGTGTATTAGATCAAACATTCTATTGTACTTTCTAACAACTGTATCAAAATGATGAAATCCTTTTTTATTAAGGTTGACTTAATAGTTATTGTGAAATTCTTTAACATGGTGACATTCCAAGTGAGTGTTTTGAAGTCCTTTAGCCAAGCACACTTTTAATAGGGTGTTAAAATCCTTTAACAAGGTAGGATCTAATAATCCTTTGTAAGCCTTTAACAGGGCATGCCTTTCACATGGCAGATCAGGAGAATGGTCAAATCATGTAACCTTGATAGGTGAACTTTATTGCTGCAGTAGTGAAGAACTGTGGGTGTCATCCCCACCTCAATTTTACCTTCTCATTGAAGGGTTTCTAGGTAATCATATCTAGTGTCAAGTGTTTATGTGGATGCATTTACTTTACATGTTATTTCAATATGTTTATGCATGCATTGTTTTAAATTTAAAATTTTTATTGGTTAGAGATTGGTACTTCTGATTCACACCCCCTCTTAGAAGTATACATTTCCCATTTATATTTCCAACAATTGGTATCAAAGCTAAGTTCTCATCAGGAGAAGCCTTATAGCTTGGAGAAAAAATCTTAAGATGGAAGTCTACAAATTTGGAAAGACCATTGAGAATCAGGAGATTGAGATACATCTCTTCTTACAACAACTGAATGAAGCCAAAGATGCATTGAGAAGTTCATTGAAGAGAAGGAAAGAGATTGCTATAGCTGAAAATGACACACAATACAAAGAGATTGACACCACAAAGTTATTTGTAGATGGTAACTCCTGTGAATTTGATGTAGCAATTGCAAATCTCATGGACAAGAACAAAGCACAAGTTGAGTAGATCAGAAATCTCAAGTTGGAGCAAGAATCACAAGCAATATTGTTATGTGAGGTGACAAAACAAGAGAAGAAAGCTATAGAAGACAAGGCCATGATTGAAGAAGATAAGAATTTTTTTTCAAATAGATTGGAAGAAAAATCAGCAGAGCTGTCTAGGATCTCAAACATGCAATTGGACACCCTAAGCCAAATCATGAATGCTCATCATGAGTTGAATGTCAAGGACATTGAGATAACTACATTGAAGTTGCAAAATGAACAACTACAGAATGACCTAAAAAGAGAGAAGGAGTTTGTTGAAAGTTTCAACAAGCCAAATGAAGCCATCAAGTACTTTGAGCAAATACTGAAATCCCCTAGATCTAGTAAAGACACATCAGGATTGGGATACACAAGCATTGAAGAAGGAGAATCATCCAAAGCTGCTGAGGATAAAGGTAAGAATTCTAAACCAACTTGTCATCATCGTGGAAAGAAAGGACATACAACTAATGTTTACAGGAGCAAGAATGCTAGTTAGAATGCTAAGCCAAAGAACATGACACATTGTTAAAATGTAACAAACAAGGTCATCAAGCACATGAATGCAGAACAAGGACCATGCATGCACCAAAATTTGAAGGACACTGCTACAATTGTTAGAAGTTTGGACATAAAGCATTTGAATGCAAATCTAAATTCACAAGATCATCGAACAAGGGAAGAAGCCATGAAAATTCCTATAACTGGGATTACAATACAAGAAATAGCTGTCATTATTGTCAAGAGTATGGACATATTCTTGAGAATTGCATAAGAACACATTTTTGCAGTAGCTACAATAGATGGTTGAGTCAAACTACATGCTTTAGTTGTTTGAAGACTAGTCATATCAGCAAGCATTGCCCAACAAGGATAAAGGCACCTAACTTGGAGTTCAATGAGGGAAAAGACAAGGTAGATGTTGAGCACATTAGAGGAGAGATGAACAAGACATGGAAGAAGAAAGATGGATTTAATACATCAAATGAAGGGATCACTTCACCTGAAAGGTCAAGTGATCACATCTCATCAAACTAAGCAAAAAGAGGTATGTGGGATTGATATTTACATGTTTCATCATACATCAGTTCCAAGATAAAGTTAGTGCTAAAAAGGGAAAACTAGCATGAATAAAGATGCAAGTCAATGAGGAAAAACCAAGGTCAAATCTTTAAGTTTTCATCTAGCTATCAAGTATGAAAATTTCTCTTCAATTGTCGAGTTTTCAACCAATGTTAGTTGAAGCCGAGTCAGTAGTAGCTGCTGAGTGAAGGAAATTCCTATTGGAGCCAAGTAAGGGTAATTCTAATGGTTTTTGAGTGATGGAAAAATCAATAGATGTCGAGTAAAGCAGAAATTGCATAGAAGCCAAGTTTATAGTTGTACATGCACCATACATTAAATACTATATTTTTAAAGGGTATAAGGAAGATTTTTGCTCATTTTTCATCATTACAAACATAGAGCAAGAGCAAGCAGAGTGAAGAAGCAATTGAAGAGCAGAGATTGAAGCTTTTGCATGGATTCCAACAAAGATCAAGCATCATTCCATTGATTTAAAGGTATTCTTCACGTGCCAAGTTACACAGTTACATAGTTTTGTATTTGTTGAAACTCTAGTTTGCAAAATGGCCTCTAGCTCTAGGAATCCTAAGGACAAGGAACCATTTGAAGTTTAGTTGGTTAGTAATGAGGTAAAGCAACTAGATTTTAGGGTTGTTCTAGAGGTTGCATATAAAAATGACCCAGCAGGAGCATTATCTATTATTCCACCCAAGGTCATAATGGTTCAGGATGTAAGGAAGTGTTATAACTGCAAAGTTGGAGGAATAGGAGACATGGAAATTCATCAATCTTATGAGAAATTGTGGGAAAATGGAGTGTTGAAAGAAGAATTTTGAATTGTAGAGTGGAAGGGCTTAACCCATGCCCTAGATTTCCCCACTGTCTTCAAAACAGAATGGATAAGAATTGTCTTGAGTAGAATCCATGATGGATGCCTATGGTTAGAAGGAGGACCAATCAAATTGTCAAAGAGGATTGTGCATAGGGTTACAAGATATCCAACCCTAGAATGGCCCAAGACCCTAAGGAGTGACTCAAAAGAAGCAATTAAGAAAAATACAGGGGAAAAGTGGAACAAGAGAGGAATGACAATTGATACCATCAAGGATCCACTTGTTGAATTTGCAGTAAGGGTCATATCTCATAAATTCTACCAGTCAAGCTGATTGAATAGTGTGCCATGTATAAAAGTTGATGTAGGATACAAGATTGTGAAGAAAGATCATACTTATGATCTAGAAGAGCTACAATATGGATAACTTAGGAGCAACAAGGAGATTCAAAAGTGCTCAATCCAAATTTGGTTCAATTTTGATATGTATATTTTTTAATGTTCAAAATGAGTTTCCCTCTTTTGGTAAGGTAGGATGGAAGACTAATAGGTCTGTGGTAGTACAAATAAATAAGTACATTGAACAAATGAGAGACAATTTTGATTCTGTGATGACTAGTTATTTTGAGGATTTCAAGCAGTCAATGAAACAAAGACTAAGAATTCCTGTTTCCTTGGTGGAGAAGTATTATGATGACATATGTTTCTTGGTAGACATTGATTACACCTTTATGCAAGCTGCAGTACCCAGAGTGAGATGGCTAAGGCCTTTGGGTTATGAAATCGACATAGATGAGGCATCAACTACCATCACTACACTACTTGTAGAAGAAGTTGAAAAGATAGAAAAAATCTTTGGTAATTATGATGTTGTCAAATCCAAAGTTTAAATGGAGTTGAAAACTACCTCAACTCTAAAGAAAAAGAATAAAATGGTAAAGAAGGTTAAATATAAATTTGGTGAAGGAGCTAAAGGCAATGATGACGATGATGAAGAAGAAGAAGAGGAAGAACAAGAATAGGGCCAAGAACCTCTTACCCTAACCCAAGGCATGGTTGAAGATGAAGAAGAACAAGGTGCCAAGGAGGAACAAGTCAAGGAAGTACCAACAAAACAAGAGTCAAAGAAGAGAAAGGTTAAGACACAACCTACAACTTAGCCAAAGGGTAAGAAAATTGCAAAACCAAGTCCTGCAAAGCCTATTGGGCCAACCACAAGAGCAACCGTAAGGGACACCACTCAAAAGGCTAAGGAGAAAATAAAAGAGAAGAAGAAGGCTACTAAACAAAAATTCTAGTGCAGAAGAAATTAAGGAGCAAATATGTTGCACAACCAGGATTTGATGATGAAAGGACTGAGTCAGAAGACACAAGCCAGTTCAGAGTGGTAAGTCATGCTCCCAATTCTAATATTAAAAACATTTGTGATATTATTAGGGATAATGCAGACTTAACTGGTTTGAAAAATATTGAATTCAATAAATTAAGTAGAGAAGATCGAAATAAGGTAGAAGAATCAGTGTATGCCATGATGGAAAAATTCAAGAATACCCCTCTTGAATTTGACACTACAATGCCCAAAGATTTATATTCAATTGTTGAGAATAAATGGCATTATTAGCTAAATATGGAGAAGGAAATAAGAGAGTCCACATTAGCACAAGTGATGCAAGAACTGTCAAAAGGGAAAATAACAAAGGCAAACAAGAAACATAGTAGCAAGTTTGCACCCAAGTACAGGGCATCCAACATACTTCAAAACAAGATTGAAGATGTTGTAAAGAAATCAAATCAAATGTGGAAGTTGATATATGGCTTGACTACTATTAAGGAAGGAGAGGAAGATCTCTTTGAGGGAAGAAAAAATGGAGAAGAGGAAGAGAATGACAAGGAAGGAGAAGTTGAGAAAGAAAAGGAAGGTGACATAGTGGAGGGGACACAACAAAAGGAAGATGAAAAGGCAATAGCTAAGGAGAAAAAAATAGATCAAAGTGTGCAAGACACACAATTGCCACCATTAAGCCCTCCACATGACACAAACACACCCGCAACCATAGTAAAAGTAAAAGATGTTCTTGACAAATTAGCTTAGAACATCAATCCACTTACTGCAGAGGATTTAAAGAAGATCCTTGACCAATCTACACTATAAGCAAAATTGTGTGATAATCCAATGTTGGTCAGTGTGGATGAGTTGCAGAAAGTAGTAGCTAACATAACTAGGGATAAGGTGAATACACAAGAACCACATTTTGCCATCCCTATAGCTACTAATGGTCAACCTCAAGAGAAAGCATCAAAAGATACATTAGTGAAGGTTGATACCATAGTCAAAGTTGTTATGACTGAACAATAGACTAAGACTACAGAGGAGCCCACAAAGGAACAAATAGGATAGACAAAGGTATCTGTACCTACTGCACAAACACAAGATGCACCACAAATAATCATGATTGATCAAGGAAGAAAAGAAGAAGAGAAGGAAGTTCCAAAGGAAAAGGAGCAGGAAGTCATTTAGACATTGATCAACTTACCAACAACTGGCACTCCTACCAAAGTCCTTTAGAAGCCAAGCATTGATGCAATGCCACTTCAAATTTCAGCACCAAGCTTGAGCTCAACAAAGGTTACAAGGGTACTTCACTATGGAGACCCAACACTAGATGAGGAAATAGTCATACCAAAATATAACTATTCAACCATGAACATTGAACATATCAATGAGATGCAAGAGGCATTGGAAAGGAAGAAGAACCAAGAAATACACAGAAAGGAGTATAAGCAAAGGCAAGCACTACATGAGATTAAAGACATCTTTTTAGATGCATTCAAATTGCAAACACCTGATGAAACCAAGCCAATATTAGAATAATTGTTAGAAATTATTGAACATGTGACAAATGAAGACCATGAAACCAATGAAAAACTCATGGAATGGTCTAAAAATAAATTTCAAGGAAAGGTAAATGAGAAGATATCTAGTGGAATAGCACTGTCACAAGTGGAACTGGCTACAAAGATAGAAAAAGTGAAGAAGGTACTTTAGAATATATTCTCACTATACACTAAATTGTGTGACCCCACACTCTTCACACAAGAAATGAGCCAGAGGATTTTGAGTTTGGAAAGAAACTTGAAAATATCTCGTATGCAATTACCACAAAAACTAGCTCAAAGTGAGAAGCACTTTCATTCCATGCTTCACATACAAAAAGAACTAGCTGTATTAATGCAAAAGAGGCTAATACAAGAGCCAAGCTAGTCCAAATTCAAGCTTCCCTAACCTCTCACATGGAAATATTACAAAAAGAACTAGCCTATGCTGAAACAATACTCAAGAAATATCTTAATCTTTCAACATTGGAGGGCTTAGTTCACCTTGTAGTAGAGATAGCCATCTAAATCAAATCATTAGATGTTGTAATAGACAACTGGGATGCTGTTCTCAAGATTGTAATGGAAGTAAATAAGAACTTCTTGGATAAATACACACTTAGTGTATAAACCCTTTGACATCAGTGTCAAAAAGGGGGGAGAAATATTAAAGGAGAAGATATATGCAAGGGGGAGACATGTGAAAGGGGGAGTTACAAAATAAATAGAGAGAAGAAAGGGGGAGTAAAGAGCAAGATATATCAGATAAGGAGTATCAGAATGATTAAAGCCAAAGAGAAACAAAAGAGGAAAAATTTTGAACAATTTTGAAGTTTTATATATATGCCAAATTGGATTTATATTATACTCAAGGAGATTAGATTCATCATGTATAATTAAGTGTTTTTGGCACTCATGTCAAAGGGGGAGATTGTTGATCTAATATTGGTTTTGACAATTGAGTGTCAACACATTTAAGTTTTTTACTAAGTTCATGCCGAGCCAGTAACATATGCCAAGTACAATGTGTATAGATACCGAGTTGCAATGAGTGCTGAGTCACTTATGTACCGAGTAAATCAAGTGCCAAGTAAATAGAAAGTGCCGAGTAGTTCAAGTGTCGAGTGAATAGTAGATGCTGAGAAAGTCCAAGTGCTAAGCTAGATAGAATTATAGTATGTGCCGAGCATCAATATTAATAAGTGTTGAGTGACACAGAATTGACCTAGTTGTTTGTAATGACACAAACAACTATGTAAACCATTTTTGAGCCGACATATGGATAGATCTTGAAGCTTTGAAGATAAGATCGAATCTATTTGGATTCCCTATGTGATCAACATGCAACCAATTAGAAAAATGGAAAGAATTGAGTAGGAAAAATGAATGAATCTCAAGTGTAGATTCATACCTAACCCTAAGCCACCAAAATCTTTTTAAAGGGATACGAAGCCCCCATAATTCAATATGTGAGAGAGAGAATTAGAGAATGCATGTGAGAAGGTGATACTAGCAAATATTTGAAGGAAGTGAAAGGGGTGACTTGATCAGTAGACATTCACGGTGACTTAGGAGAAGGACAAAATTGCAGAATTAGTTATCAGAATAGAGGATCAAGGATACAACAATTCCATATCAGATTAGAAAGGATTAAGAATAATTGAATTGAGATCTAAAATCAACAATACTAGATTGTAAGTGTATTAGATCAAAAATTATGTTAGAGTAAATAATTATTATTTACGTTTTTACTTAGGTTTACTTAGGTTAATGCATTTATTTATTAGTTGTAGTCTAGGAGTTGTTGACAACACAAGAGTTTGTTCCTATCTAAGTCATACTTACCTCCTCACCTTGATCGAGAATATCCCATCTTTTGTGGACGTATGCTTAGTTGTCATTCTTATCTCCTAGCACCTTCTAGCTTGTTCTAGAAGGCTCCTTGAGGCCTTTATGTTTGGGCTCTCCTATTGTATTTTCAACTCATTTTCAAGGCATATTGTATAGCAATACATTTGTCTTTGTTTGCAATATCTTCTCTCTCAGTCCGTTTAGTTTTTCCAAGTTTCACCTCTTCCTTGTTTGGTTTCCTTTCGATAGGTTATTTGCATGTAGGTGATCTTCCTGAGCTATGAATTTGGCTTTCATCAACTTCTACAAGGTATTAGAGCCTCCCTGCTGCTTCCAGGCTGAAGGATTTTTGAAGCCGCAATTCAAAGATACAAACCCTAGTTTGTTTGCAATTTTTTTCTTCAATCCAGGGGAAGAGTGTTTTTTTAGAGCACTTTGGACCTAAACGGACGCTTCCATTGAGTTCAAAAGGCCCTTTACAGTTAGGATTCATATAAAATTTTTCCATTTTGGACATATTTGCTCTAGGAGGAATTTTTTTTAATCTCTTGGGTGGCCGTTGGATTGTATGAATTTTTTTGCAGGAAAAATAAAAAAGGGCAATCTATTGCCATGCCACTGCAGGGCCATCGCCATGCCACCCACGCATCACCGCTGTTGGCAACATAGCCGTGGGGCAACCACTTTATGGCCATCGCCACCCGGTCGACTTGCCACCCACCTCAGTGGTGCCTTCCTTTCCTACCACATCCACTAGGTTCCACCTCCCTACCTTCTCCCACCTGTAGCTACCACCCAGTCATCAGCTACTGCCACATGGAGTTTTCTACAATGACAGTTGGCAAGATTTGTAGCTGCCACATGCACGAGTTCCACGTTGGCATCTACCATGTGGCACTTTTTTTGTTGCAACAGCCCTAGGCCATCACATAGTGGAATGTTGACATTAGTATGACATCAACATGCATTAACACCCCTACAAGCACTCTAGGCCCCTTTTTGACCTACTCTTAGTTTTTTGGCCATAACTTGAGCATACAGAAGTATTTTTTCGATCTGAAAGAAGCGTCCAAAAGCTGGTTCTAAGACAGAGACATTGGATAGGTAGTTTTTGATTTTGATATAGTTTTGTGGCTCATTTTTGTAATCAAAATCCAAAGTTTTATTTTTCACTCCGGTAAGCATATCTTTTGCGTCCCATTTCTATTTTCTAAAAATGTTATATTTTGGAAAGATGGTTCTATCTACTTTTAAAAAATGCTATCATTTCCTTTAGATTCTACCCCATGATCTTTCTATCATTTTTTTGGCATTTTCCCTCTATGGTGGATATCTTGGGTGTTCCAAGTCCAAGGATCATTTTCATGGCATGAAATCCTTTGTTTTGGGTTGTACTATCTTTTGTATTAGCTTTTTTCCTTTTCTGATCATTGTAGCTATCATTTGTAAGAATCTTTGTGCAAAAGCACTGAGATAAAGTGCCACTCTTGCATTTCAGGTTCAGGAACATTTTTTTGAGATAGTTATACTTGCACTATTTTATAAAGCACCATGGGGGGATAGTTGTTGCCATTTTTGTGCCCTCTTCCTTTGTCAAGTGAGTGTCCCTTCCATGACATTAGCCCCATGCAGAGTCAATGACTATGTCTTTATAGGTGTTTGTACCTCTTCAACACTCTCGTCATTCTTGGTTTTTTCTATAGAGGATTTTGGCCCACCTTTTCAGTTGCCTATCATCTCAACCTATCTACATTAAGGGGGGATTATTCTATTGTTCTACTACTTCCTTGGTTTGATGGTTTGATAGTGTGAGCTATGTATTCAATATTTGATCCTATATACTAGGCAATTGTAGTGGTTGACTACTTATGCATTTCGGTGAGATGGATCATCTACCATATAGACATGCTTAGTTCGTGCCTTCTATTTTCCATGGAGGTTCTTCATATTAGTAGTTTCTTTCTGACAAAGTTTGAAGCTTTTTCATGCTTCAGTGATGTTCTTCATGATCTTCTCTTGTTCCTATTTTCTGGGACATTCCTCTAGTTGGAGGCTTCTTCAGTCTTTCACTAGATTTTCAGTTACCTCTTTTTTGGGGGAGGGTTTTTCCCATGTGGTTTTCTCTCTTTCCCCATTTTCAAAGATTGCATTTCTTTGCATTGTACATGGGTACCTAACATGACCTCGTTGCTAGGACCCATTCTACATTTCATTTTAGCTTTTGTGAGCTTAAGTGCATTCCCCTAAGTTGCACTTAAGGGGGGGGTGTTAGAGTAAATAATTATTATTTATGGTTTTACTTAAGTTTACTTAGGTTAATGTGTTTATTTATTAGTTGCAGTCTAGGAGTTGTTGAAAACATGGGAGTTTGTTCCTATCTAAGTCACACTTATCTCCTCACCTTGATCAAGGATATCCCACCTTTTGTGGATGCATGCTTAGTTGCCATTCTTATCTCCTAGCACTTTCTAGCTTGTTCTAGAAGGCTCCTTGAGGCCTTTATATTCAAGCTCTCCTATTATATTTTCAACTCATTTTCAAGGCATATTGTATAGCAATACATTTTTCTTTGTTTTCAATATCTTCTCTCTCAGTTCGTTTAGTTTTTCCAAGCTCCACCTCTTCCTTGTTTGGTTTCCCTTCGATAGGTTATTTGCATGCAGGTGATCTTAGCGAGCTGTGAAGTTGGCTTTCATCAACTTTTACACATTCTACTATACTTTCTAATAGTTGTATCAACATGATGAAATCCTTTTTATTAAGATTGACTTAATAGTCATCGTAAAATCTTTTAACAGGGTGACATTCCAAGTGAGTGTTCTAAAGTCCTTTAACCAAACACACTTTTAACAAGTGTTAAAATCCTTTAACAAGGTAAGATCTGATAATCCTTTGTAAGCCTTTAACATGATAGGGCAGATCATTAGAATGGTCAAATCATGTAACCTTGATAGGTGAACTTTATTGCTATAGTAGTGAAGAATTATGGGTGTCATCCCCACCCCAGTTTTACCTTCTCATTGGAGGGTTTCTGGGTAATCATATCTGGTGTCAAGTGTTTATGTGGATGCATTTACTTTACATGTTATTTCAATATGTTTATGCATGCATTCTTTTAAAGTTAAAAGTTTTATTGGTTAGATATTGGTACTTCTAATTCACGCCCTCTCCCCCCCAGAAGTATACATTTCCCATTTGTATTTCCAACACTTTATTATTGTAGTAGTGAAGCATTGTAGGTGTCATCCCCACCCTATTTTTACCTTCTAATTGGAGGGTTTATGGGTTACCAAATATCGTGTTATGGTGTTGTTACTTTTCTATTTTACGTTTTATGAATACAAGTAGATTAGACAACTTAATAAAGTGGTTTAGTGGAAGAAGTTGAAGTGGATCCTGATTTACCCCCCTCCCCCCATCTTAGTCACCTAGCTTACATTACATTTCCAACACAAGTATCTAACCTCTGGTGCATACTCAAGTTGATCTTATTTTTCAATTCTTATAGGGATCAAAGAAAATAAAACATTTTGTTTCTTCATCTCTTTCACAAACTAATTTCCTTCAACCAAACAAACTCTCTTTGAAGTGCACTAACTTTTCTTAGATTTCTTCACCAAAGGCAAAAATTTTTGTTTCTTTCCATTTGTCCAAATAGTATACTAGATCAATCTACCATTATGCAAATCTTTTCTATCATACTACCAAGGTCTTCCCAAAATTATATGATAACAATCCATAGGCATGATATCACACAAAACTTCATCAAGGAAATTCTCAATTTTAAATTTCAGAGAGCACTATTCACTTACCAAAAATTTTTGTTCATCTTTGATCCAAGTAATGTGATAAGGATTAGGGTTCTCTAGCCTTTCCAAATTCAATTTAGTCACCAATTACTTAGATGCCAGTTTCTCAAAACTGGCACTATCAATGATCACTTTGCAACATTTATCTTCAATCTTCCATCTGGTCTTAAAAATACTTTTTCTAAAAAAAGGTTTATTTTCCAACTGCTCATTCCACAAGGTTCTTCTCATCAAGGTTCTTCTCATCATTAGGTTCTCTCCTTTCTTAGGTTCATTAGGTACCTCAATAGATTCTTCCTAAATCAATGCATTTCTTCTAGTACTTCCCACTTTCTTACTAGAAAAGTTGCATTCAAAAGCTCCATGTCCTCTATATTTAAAGCAAGTTACCTTAAACCAATATTTGTCTTCTCTCTTTCCATTACTGTTATTCCTAGAGTAACTAGTCTAATTACCTCTAATGTAGTCACCTCTTCCTCTGTTTCCGCTATCTTCTTTCCATTGAAATTCATCCCAATCATTAGATTTGGTCTAAGATATGTTAGTCTCTTCATAAGATCTTCCTCTACTACACTAAAACATTCCACCTCTTTCTCTTTGTCTACTTTCTTACTTCTTCATCAAAATTTCTTGAGCTTTTAAGGCATACAAATATGCTTCCTCAACACTTTACATCTTTACAAAGATAATTTAATCCTATATAGAAGTTCTCAATCAATTCAAGTATCTAGCAACTTTCTCAAATTCGTCATCAATACGTCAGATCTAATATCTAACTTGTACAATTCTTCAGTATATTCTTTCACATTCATATCTTTGTGCCTCAAGTTCTACATTCTTCTAAAAAAACTAACTTGACAATTAACATGATGGAATTTATCTTTCAAATTACCAACCATCTTTACCCATGTTTTGATATTTTCCTTTCCTCTTTTTTTTTCTATTAGTTTACAAATGTAACCACCAAAGAGATGCATTCCCTTTCAGATTTGTAGCTGTTATCCTCACTTTCTTATCCCTAGGGATACTCTCATAATCAAAATACTTCTCAGCCTTAGAGATCCAATCTAATAAAGCATTAGTATCAAGTCTTCCATTATAAGTAGAAAGTTCAATATAGGTCTAACATTTGCTCTATTCAAAGCTCTTAAGAGCCTTTCTTCATCTTGTTTAACCTTAGGTTCAGGATTCTACCTATGTAAACTTGTGATTATTAAATCTTTAATATCTTTGTCTGTACTACTCATAATGACTCATGCACATACGTATGAAATCCTTACACTCAATATTTCCTCCAAGTAGCTACACACATGCCAAAACTTCATATATGAAGTGTGCCAACCAAAAAGGTGTTTGTGTTGATAGATAAACTTTGTGATACTTAAATAATTTTGTAAGTCTTAAAGGAAAAACAATGTCTTCATAACATGCCAACTTAATAGGGATGATATGTTTCCATAAATGAAAACCTCAATGCATTTCCATAATCACCTCTTAGCCAAATCTCCAAAAATCTCCCCCTTTGGCATTGATCACAACATATGGGAAAATTGGTTGAGTCCTGAAATTGCAAAATTGTAAAAATTGTGAAGTTATTTACATGGTCATACAATTTTTTTTTAAAAATGTATCATTTATATTATAAACCATCTTTACATTATATATACTACCCCTTAGTCTACACTTTACCTTATATCTCTTCATTCTTACATATACAATTTTCCATATATTATACTGTCTGCATCATGTTCATCTTGGGCTTTGACTATAGAAACTTCTATGAACTCTTGACATGATTATCAAATTTTTCTAATAGTTTGGTTGCCTTCTTTTGTGGATTACTTTCACTGATCTGAATGTTTATCAAAATTTTCATTTTCCCAAGAATCTCTCGAGTTCTTTTGATTCCCTTACTCTTCTTTATAATTTTGCTAGTAGCCAATACTAATAATTGACTAAGCATCTCAATTTCAAGGTCTTTTGCTACTACCAATGGTGTACTACTCATCATAGCAACTATCAAAGATTCCAATGGAGAATTTGATGAACTAGATGATTCTTTGCTCAATTCCTTCATAGGTGTAACCATCTATTCTTCAATTGTCTGACTGTCATCATCTTTCTCTATTTACTATAGGGGTTGATAATTAGTAGTGTCCTTTTGTAGTTCCAACTCATCTACCTACTGACTGACAATGATTTCATTCTCCATTTTAGTATGTCATAGTCACTTACTAGTCAAGATCTACATGATGTACCACTTCTTTCCATTATCTATTTTGTTGAAGTTGATGAAGGATCAACCCCATAGCTCCCGAGAATTACCTACATGCAAATATCTATCATAGAAAGAGAGAAGCAAAAGCTATGGAGGCTAGAATTTATATATCCATAGAGGAGACATTCTTGATGAGAAAAAAGAGAGATTGTTATAATCAAAAGTAAATGAATAATTACAAAGAGATCAATCCTTATAAATGGAGATCAAAACCCTAATAGGTAACTAACCTAGGTTGCATGATAATAATTAATAAAAGAATTAATTACTATATGAGCAAAGTTTGGCTTAAGAAAACTAGAGATAATAAGTGACTTAATAATTCAATCAATATGATTTAATTGATAAGAATTTTTTATTATTACTCTAACACCCCCCCTTAAGATAAACTTAGGGAGTAGCTAAAAACCTAGAAACTACTACTAAAATTAAAATTGGGTCCCAACAAAAAGGCCTAAAGAGGTACCCAAGCACAACTAGATCTCTAAAAAGAGAAGAAATAGAGAAAACCACACGGGAAAAACCCTACTCCAAAAAGAGATAAAAATAATGCTAAAAGGAACTAGTGAAGGACTAAAGAAGCCTCCAAACTAGGGAATGTCCCAGAAGATAGGAACAAAAGATGATCATGAAGAACACCACTGAAGCATGTAGAAGCTGCAAAGTGCTATCAAAAGTAACTGTTGATCTGAAGAACCTCCACTAAAATAGAACCTGACCAGGTAGAGAAGACTATAACCGTATGAGTGCTCTTAGAAGACACTACTTGAATCAGGAGGCACACAAAAGAAAATAACTGAAGTTGAAGATACATATGACATAAAACACCAAAGCTTGAAGTGTTGACTAATCAAATAGGGAAGGTTACAACCAAAGTAGGAATGAAAAAGAAGAGTATATATATTGTAAATGATTTATCTCACCAAAATTCATAGGTACCCAGCCATTGCATCCCCCTAGTACATAGAAAAAAATACTAAATACATAACTCACTCCATCAAACCAAGAAAGCATGAGAAACAACTAAAGAACCCCCCCAATATCAATTTGCATGCCAAAAATCTTGGTTTGTGTGCCAAAAAATATCAATTTACATACCAAAAATCTCAAATTTTGTGCTGAAAAATTTCAATTTCTATGCCAAAAATTCTTGAAAATCACAAAATTTCCGTTTCAAGAAACATGTCAAGTTTGGGTGCAATTTTTTGTCTCAAATTTCAACTGTGTCCAAATTGGATAAATTTTATATGAAAAAAGGGATCTTTGGGCCCTCTGAACGCAATGGTGATGTCTATTTGGGCTCAAAGTGACCCAAAAATTAGTGACCCCCCATATTCAATATAAAATAATTCTAAAAAATGAAACCCTTTGAAAGAAAAAGCATAGGTCTAAAAACCAAGCCAAACCTCTCTTAAAAAGAACATGGGCATGAAGATCTAGAGCTTTGTCACCATGTTGAAGTTGATGAAAGATCAACCTCACAGCTCCCAAGAATCACCTGCATGCAAACACCTATCATAGAAGATAGAAGCAAAAAGTTATGGGGGCCAAAAATTTTAGATCCATAGATGAAACATTTTTTATGAGCAAAAATAAAAATTGTTATTATCAAAATTGAATTGGTTAATAATTACAAAGAGAGATTGTCCTTATAAAGAATATCAAAACCCTAAAAAGGTCTAACCTAGGTTGCATCATAATAATTAATAATAATATTTATTATTAGATTCCTAAATTTTAGCTTAAGTAAACTAGAGATAATAAGTGACTTAATAATTAAATCAATATGATTTAATTAATAAGAAAATACTTCATTACTCTAACAAAAATAATAGAAGAACCCCCCCCTAATGTAGACAAGGGTGAGGTGATAGGCAAGTCACTTTTTTTTCACCCTATAACCTGTGAGTGAAAAAGTGGGCCAAAAGAACTCCATGTCAAGGAACCACGATCAAGATGGACAAAAGAATACATATGTGTGTACTAAAGTGATCAATCTTAGACACATCATAAGGCTAATGTCACAAAAGGGACACTCACTGGACAAAAGAAGATGACAAACAAAGGCATAAAATAAACCCCCCATGGCACTTTAATTAGAGTAGTGCATGTACAATAAGGCACAAGATATGGTGAATACCAAGAATAAAATAATCTGCATGAGTGTCCTTAGATGACATTACTCAAATAAGAAGACAAAATAAGGCAAAATAACTGAATACAAATGCAATATGACATTGTATCTCAGTGCATTTGCAAGAATACATACAAATGATGTCCAAATAGACTAGAAGACATAAGGATGATGCAAAGATGAATCATTGGAAGCAACAAATTGATCCCTGGACCTGAAACAACCAAGATATCCACCATAATGCAAAAAAGCAAAAGGCTGAATAAAATGTGCCAGGAGCAGAATCTAGAAAAAGCCCAACATCACTGGAAAGAGCTTTGAAAGACCTTTCCAATGATATAAAGACTTCCCAAATCAGAGATTAGATGCTCAAGATATGTTTCCCATAGTGAAAAATAGAACCCTTGGCTTTGATAGCAGAAAAAAGCCATCAAAAAATTGTCAAAACTGAAAATTACTTATACCACTGTGACAGGCTTGGAACTAGATTTTTGTTGACATCTTGTTTGTAGAAAATGGAGATTGTATGCCTAAGATATGAGAAAAAAATTGAAGGTAGGTTCAAAAAGATCCAAAAGGGGTGACAGGATATGTTGATGTAGTGTTGATGTTGGCATGTGACAAGCATAAATTTGATGGTCAAACATTTGTCAAGGAAAAAATAGTGCCTACAAAATGGCCATTTCACTGAAAATACTTGTTGGAGAAAACCATTCAGACTGTCGAAAAAGCATGATATTGATATTTTGCCAAAAAAATCTCATAACCACCCAAATAGAGCACCTAAAACTAGAAACCAATATGGTGCCCATAAACTACCTTTTAAAAATCCCCCAAGGAAAAACCACTAGGATAAATGGCAAAAACCACCATTGTCCACCCACAAATCACCCTGACCAGTGTGCCAAGATAAATGATTGGTAAAAAAAATGTTTGCATGAGCCCAAAAGGGATGCATATTGGCGGTTCTACACTTACCACAAGTCTTGTCAGAAGGATGTCAACGTGTGAGGGAATCTCCTAACATGGATTCAAAGTCTCTTAACAGGGACTCATATGTATTGAAAGTTGTAATAGACTCCTAATAGGGTCTATCCTTTAACAAAGAATATTTTTATTAGTACATCATGTTGTGGGTACCATCCCCACCAAAGTTTTTCCTCTAATTAAGGGTTTGGTGCTATTATGTATGAGTATCTTGTTGTGGTTTCAGTTTATATTTCTCATATGGTTAAGATTGTTTAAGGTTGTTAATTGTGATATTAGTTTGATAACTAATTCACCCCCTCCATCTCAGTTATATCAGTAGACTATATATTCTAACAATTGGTATCAGAGCATCAAGTTCTTGAAGAATAAGCTTAACAACTTTGGGAGATCAATGGCGAATATGTTCAGGAAGATAGTCCAAGATTTGATGGGTCCAACTATGCTAGATGGAAGGAGAAGATGAAGACTCATCTATTGTGCATGGGTCTAGGATATTAAATCTTGACAAAAAGTTAGAAGTCAATCATTGAAGAAGAAAAACTTGAAGGATTCAGTAAAGAAGAGAGAGATATATTCATATGTAACAAGAGAGAAAGAGAAGCCCTACTAATAGCCCTTATAGAGAATGAATACAGTTAATTAAAGTCACTTGTAAAAACCCATGACATTTGGAAAACATTAAAGTCTACTTTTGAAGGTGATGATCATGCAAAAAGAATGAGATTACAGAATTGGATATGTACATTTCAAGATGTCAGAATGAAGGAAGATGAATCTATAAGAAGTTGTATTAGAAAATATTAGAAATGGTTGCAGGAATTTGGTCTCATGGTTGAACCAAGGAAGATGATGAAGCCATATGGAAGATCTTGAAAATTTTGACACAACCATTCAAGCTGATAGCACAGATGATTTAGCTAGTAATGCCTTGCACTAAAGATTTCACTAAGGAAACATTACTTGGAAGATTAGAATCAATAGAAGAAAATCTGAGATAGTCTAGAGAACTTGTAAGAGTCGAAACAATTTTTAGTGCCCTAAACATTCCACCTAATTTGAAAAGGAGTGCAAAGGCTTGTGAAGATTTTGCTGGTAGCAGCAGGGCTGATGAAGAAAAGAAGATTTAGGAATAGCCCTTCTGGTGCTATGAGAAAAAGATGGTAAGAAAATATTTAAATGTTGGAAATGTAATGAATTTGGTCATTATGCATCTAAATGTCCTAAAAGAGAGAAAAAGTGTAAGGGAAAGTTTAACCCTAGAAGAGATAGAGATAAAAATTGTTTGTATGCAAATGAAGATGAAGAATTTGATGAGAAAGGTCAAAGAAAAAGTGATGATGAATTAGGATTTGTGGCTATAAAGGAGGATGATATTGACAGAGAAATTAGAGAAGAAAGAGCTCTAGTTACCCAAATTGAAAGGAAATCTGATTGGATAATTGACATGGTTGTTCACATCACATGAATGGTGATATGAATAAGTTTTTTAAGTTAAAGAATCATGATGGAGGTATTGTTAGAGTTGGTAATAATGCAACCTATCATATAACAGGAACTAGATCTGTTACTCTTAATGGTAAAACTAACACCGATGATGTCTATTTTGTTGATGGATTGAAGCATAACTTGTTGAGTGTTGGATAGTTGGTGGACAAGGGTTATCTATTGTAGTTCATTGAGAAGACCTACAATATCAAAGACAGAGATGGTAAGATGATTGAAACTAGCACTAGATCTAGAGGTAATCTATTTTAGTTGAATCCTACTGAAATGACATGTTTGGTAGCTTAAATGGATAATAACTAGTTGTGAGATAGAAGATTTGTCACATACAATTTGATAATATTATGAAGGTTAGTAGCACTTTTGTAGTTAGAGACTTGCCTAATATTGTTAAGCCTACTAATGTTGTGTGTAAGGAATGTATTTTGGCCAAGCAGAAGAAAGTATCATTCCCTAGCAAGAAGTTCACAACCACGAAGAAGTTGGAGATCATTCACACAGATTTGAGTGGTCCTTTTAGAACAAGAAGATTCTATTGTGAAAGGTATTTTATGATTTTTGTTGATAATTTCACTAGAATGATGTTGGCAGAATTTCTTAAAGAGAAATATGAAGCTTTTGAGAAGTTTAAGATATTTAAGAATAGAGTTGAGAATGAATTTGGTGTTAAGATTAAGTGTTTGAGATTTGAGAGAGCAGGAGAATTCACTTCTAGAGAATTTAACGTATTTTATGAAGAAAATGGAATTAAAATACAACTATTTGCACCTAGAGCACTTGAGAAAAATGGGATTCCTAAGAGAAGAAATAATTCTATAGTAGAGGCAGCTAGAGCGATGTTATTTGAGAATGATGTTTCTAAGACATTCTCAAGAGAAGCAATTAATACAACAAAATATACTTTGAACAATGTACAAGTCAAAAAAGCTATGGACAAGACACATTATGAAATATTGTTTGGACATTCACCATCCCTCAAATATTTTAGCATATTTGGGAGAAAATGTTATATTAAGAGAGATGATGACATTGGTAAGTTTGATCCAAGAAGTGATGAAGGTATATTTCTTGGCTATTCATTGAAAAGTAAGGCTTATAGATGTTTTAATTATAGAACTAAGACAATCATTGAATGTACAAATGTAAGGATTGATGAGAAGTTTAGAACCAAAGAAAAGATGTTAGATTATAATTCGAATAAAAAAGAGAATAACTCTGGAATGGTTAGATAGAATGTTGAAGTATTGTTTAAGACTAACAATGAATTACATAATGATGTGCTAAATTTTGAGCATAGAGGAGAAAATATTTCTAAACCTAGAGAAGAGATAAGAGTTGAGAAGTCAACTCCTACCCCTAACAAAATTCTAACAAGGAATCACCCTCCCTAAGTAGGTAATTGGAAGTAAAGATAAAGGTGCAATGACAAGGAACAGAGTAAATAAGGAGATATGTTTGATATCTCAAGTTGAACCTAAATATGTAGATGAAGTAGTCAAAGATAATCATTGGATCCAAACAATGAAGGAAGAATTGGATCAAATAGTAAATAATGATACATGGAAGTTAGTTCCTAGACCAAATGACAAGAATGTGATTGGACCAAAATGGGTTTTCAAGAATAAGATGAATGAGCAAGGAGAAGTTGTGAGAAATAAGGCCAAACTTCTTTATAAAGGCTATTCATAGAAAGAAGGCATTGATTACGAGGAAACATATGCACCAATAGAAAGAATGGAAGTAGTAAGGATGTTGTTGGCTTATGCAATAAACAAGAAATTCAAGGTTTATCAAATGGATGTTAAATTTTCCTTTTTGAATGAAGAACTAGAAGAAGAGGTTTATATTGAGTAGCCTAAAGGTTTTCCTTTATCAAAAGACAAAGACATGGTGTGTAAATTGAAGAAAGCTCTTTATGGTCTGAAGCAAGCACCTAGAACTTGGTATATGAGGTTAGACAGTTACTTGGAAAAGCTTGGATTTGTTAAAGGTATGATAGACAATAACTTTTATATGAAAGAAATTGAAGTTGGATTGCTGATTATTGTAATATGTATTGATGACATCATTTTTGGAGGTAGCAATGAAGCTAGTGATAAATTTGTTGAGCAAATGAAGTATGAATTTGAAATGAGCATGATAGGAGAAATGAAGTTTTTCCCAGGTTTTTAGATTGTGTAGAATAATGATGGTATATTCATTTCAAAAGATAAGTATCCAAAAGATTTATTGAAAAGTTTTGGTTTGGAAAGTTGTAAACTTGTTGGCACGCCTATGATAATTGGTCACAAGTTATCCAAAAAAGATGACATACCTATAATAGAGAAGAAGAAGTTTAGATCCATGATTGGAGGTATGCAGTATCTAACTCACACTAGAATAGATATTGAAAATGCAGTTGGGATTTTTGCTAGATTCCAAGTTGATCCTAAGGAATATCATTTTGCAGCAGTGAAGAAAATATTCAGATATTTGAAAGGGACATTTGATTGTGGAATTTGGTATGACAGATCAAGTGATTTCACACTATGTGCATATACTGATGCTGATTGGGTAGGCAATATGGATGATAGAAAGAGAATGAGTGGTGGAGCATTCTTTCTTGGAGGAAGATTGGTTTCTTGGTTATGAAAGAAGAAAGATTGCATTTCATAGAGCACTACTAAGGCAGAGTATGTTGCAACAACAAATAATTGTAATCCAATTATGTAGATGAAGCAAATGTTGAAGGATATCAAAATGGAGATTGAAGAACTTGCTATCATTTACTATGATAACACTAGTACTGTGAGTGTCTAATAATCTTGTATTGAATTCTAAGACTAATCATATATCTATTAAGTATCATGTACTGAGAGAGAAAGCAATATAAAAGGTAATTAGGTTGGAGTATGTAAGTATTAAGGATTAGATTGTAGATATCTTTACAAAGCCTTTTCCTAAAGATACATTTGAGTATTTGAGAGGTATGCTTAGGGTTATGCCTCTACCTACTTTATAATAGTTGATAAAGAGAGTGCATCACTCCTATGGTACAACTATATGGGGGAGTATTTGGTATATACTGAGTCATTTGGGACTCTTGGCATTTGGTATTTGGTATTGAACAATGTCTTTGGACACTCGAGCTAGTTGATAACTTGAAGCACCTGATTAATAATTGGCACATTGAGTTTAAGGACTTTTACATTGATGTCAAGGGGGGAGAATATGCATGAAAAAAATTGTCTAAAGCATGGGGGAGAGTATGCATGAGATGAGAAGAAGCAGCATCAGAGTACTACTTGGTATTCTTAGAACTTAGATGTTTTTCATCTATGTTGTCATCAAAGCCAAAGAAGGAGATTATTAGCATTAATGTTGATGATACTACATTGGGGGAGTATCCTAATCATTGGAGAGTATTGATATGTTGCATTTATGACTATATTTTTCATTGATGTCAACATAACATTATTTCTATAAAGACTGGTTGAGTAGCAGACAATGATCTTGATGGTATAGATAATGGTTTGATTGTCTAGTCATGTGCAGTTATGGACATGTTCAACATAGTATCCTAATGACATGGTTAAGTGCATAGAGTCTAAGTCAAAGATATACATGAGTTATAGCTAATTTACAGAGAGCGGTTCAAAGATAGAGTATTGGGAAAGTAGTTCTTGATGATTGTTGGATATCTTACGTCTGGGATGTAATGAAGTGATGCATAGTTAGGTAGTGATAGAGGATATTCAGTTGATGATGTCAGTGAATGTGCAAGCTTTAGTATTGCATGTGTGAAGTTTTGTATATACTATGAGCCAATAGTGCTACTGTAATTGTAATTAATTAATTATCTTATTTTAATTAATTGGAAAAGGCACAAGGCTGACTCAAGGAATTTTTATGAAGATATGGTATAAAGGAAAGATCTCTTCCTTGATTGTAAAGTGTGTTTAAGTGTGAAGTGTGAAAAGAGGTAGAGTGCTTACTAAATGCGTATAAGTGATCTAAGGGATTATTGGATACATAGATCATTTGGATAGTGGGTTCATTGGTCTTGCCCTTGAAGCTGTTTGGGTAGTAGGTCTAGCTGTCTTCCACAACTCCTAACAGGGATGTAATCACCTAACAAGGATTCAAAGTCTCCTTATAGGGACTCATATTTACTAAATATTGTACCATAATTATAATAGGGTCTATCCTCTAACAATGAAAATTTATATTAGTACATCATCTTATGTGTAACATTCCCACCATGCTTTTCCCTTTGATCAAGGGTTTCCCTAGTTATCATATTTGGTATTATTGTGTATGAGTATCTTGTTGTGGTTTCAGTTTATATTACTCATATGGTTAAAATTGTTAAAGGTTGTTAATTATGGTATTAGTAGGATTACTGATTCACCCTCCCTCTTAGTTATATCACTAGATCATATATTCTAACAAATGGAAAGATCAAGCATATGTTCTTGAGAAAAAAATAGCTGTAGCAAGAAATGATAGAATATTTCTACCCCCTTAGGATCAAAAGCAAAATGAGGTAAAGGGGATGTAGAAATAAGAAATATATGATTAAATCAAGATAGAACAAGATCCATGATAATAGATAAGGTATTAAAACCAAAGAGTAACCATAAGGAAGTGACAGAATGCCCCAATTTGACTAGAGTTGACCAAGAAAGATATAGTATGAAAATTAGGTCAAATCAAGTAGAAAAGTGGTTTAGAAGAGAAATATGTGAATTGAAGTGGGTATGAAGTGTAAAAATGGTGAAGACATGAAGAAATGAAGTTTCCCCAGTGAAGATTCGAAGATTAGACCTCAAAAGGTCAACTAACTGCATAGAAGAAGATATAATTTTAAAATGTGATTTTGACCAATAAGATGAACTCAAATTTTGATTTCGATCCTAAAAATGGATCCAAGATGTCAAAATTAGCGAGGGGTGCAATTTTGGCATAATTCTAAGGAGTTTAAAGATGGGTCAAAAAGAGGTCGACAGACTATATAAGGGGTCCAAGGGTCATTTTCAATTTATTTGTCTTTTGTGAATATTGAGAGATTTTGAGTGATTTGAGAGAGAACAATGGCTCTAGTAGGTATTTTGATCCACAAACACTATTTTGAGTGCAATTGATTGCACAATTGGCCTACCGGCTATAACACCCTGATATGTGTTCAAAAATTTCACACTTTTTGAGTCTTTTAATGCCTTTTTGACACATTTTTAATGCTTTTTATGAGTTTTGTGCAAAATATTGTGCAATAATTTAAAATTATCACACTCCTATGCTAAGAAGTATCGTGTGATCCTTTTTGTGAAAAAATAGTATAGCATGACTTTATGAGATGTATCGCATAGAGGCACCCAAATCTTGCAGATAGTGTGCAAACTATCATACAACCAAAAAGTGTACACAAGTATTGTAAAATGTATCACATGATACTTCATCAACAAAATGTATCACACACATGTTATGAGAAGTATTGTGTAGTTTAAAATGGAGCATTTTTGCATGTTTAAAAGTAGAATTTGAGCATGTATTTGTTGGTTTCTATCATACTTAGTTGTTTATGATGTGACTTGATCTATTATGGGTGATATTGATGTTTGTTATTGTTTGACTTGATTATGCAAATGGTTTTTCTAGCATTATTGATCAAAGACCCCAAGGTGGTGGGCTTGCATGTCATCTGTCATCAAGGGGATGGTGAGAAGGCTACCATGGAGAGAATTGTATTCAGTTGGTTGCTGCGCATGCCCCATATTTGGGCGAACCATGGGTTGTTGACAACATTAGTTGAGCGATGGCACAATGAGCATAACACATTTCATTTGTCCACTAGTGAGGTCACTATCACTCTTGAGGATGTATATCACATCCTTCATGTACTATGCCATAGAGACCTTGAGAGTATGATCATAATGAGATTTGTTCTTTTGAGTTTCTAATTTCCATTTGAGATTTGCTGATATGAGTTTTTGCATGTTATAGGTTTATTACAATTAAACCTCAATAAAGGGGAGGTTAGAAATCCAATAGATTTTTGAGGATGTGACCATCCTAGACTGACACCTTAGTTAGGGGAGACTCATAGATGAGTATGAGGATCAGTACCCCTTGCCCAACCTCATTTTCTCACTAGTTTACTAGGCTCCTATCATTGACAAGGGCCAAAAGGGATTCCCTCTAGGTTGGGGCAGATTGGTTGTAGACTTGGTGGTTGACCAATAGATGGCATGGGGGCTAGTGATCCTTGAAAATATGTATCATGAGTTGCATGAGATCATGTACCAAGAGGGAAAGACCTGGGCATGCAATGTTGTTTTGGCCCAGATCTGGGCATGGGAGCACATAGTAGTAATATGGCCTTGGGTGCAACCACGAGAGTGGAACCACCCCTTCATCTATAGATACACAAGGTTCATCCCCCAGACACACAGCGAGGATGTGATATACTATAGAAAACTTTTCAATGAGCTTACATCATTCATTTAGCAACTATGTTGACAATGTATGAGATGGTTAGATACTTTGGAGCTCAAGTATATGTGATATAGTAGGCCACTCATCGAATGATATTCTGATATAGTTGAGTGGTTTTTCATCAACCAGTTCTAGAGACAATTTGGATTGGGGTAGGTGATTTCTATGGAGACCACAACATATGCCTACTTCCATAGAGCGAAGGACCAAAGATGGTTACCTATGCTAGACTACCAGACAATGGTGAGATATACAACTACCTTAATGCAAGAGCCTTGGGATTATCAACCAAATTTGGTAGATGCGAGGGATGATGCAACCTATCTTTATGAGATGTAGAGGCATCCCTTTGTTAGAAAGGATAGGGTTGCCATTGCACCAAAAGATTGACCAATCAATGCCTGATACAAAAAATGTTCTTATAGAACCACATGAGGTGGTTAAGCCATATCACAAATCCTGTGAGGGATGCTAGCCACCTGCTAACAATCCCCCTCCTAGTGTCACTCGTTGTGGCTAGCAGGATTCAAAACTATGACCAAGATTTGATACCAATTTTTAGAAAGGATAGGGTTGTCATTGCACCAAAAGATCGACCTCTTACTACCTGATACAACCAATAATCTTATAGAACCATAGGAGGTAGTTAAGCCATGTCACGAATCATGTGAGGGATGCTTGCCCACTACCAACACCCTTTCCATAATTTATAGTGCCAGATGTGATACCTATGGTGGTGGGACAAGGAGGAGATGGTTGTAATGGTGGAGGAAGGGGAGGGAGACATATGTAGGTCAAGAACAGTTCTCAAGGGCGTGGGGTGAGACAAGCATGGGCCCAAGCCTCAAGAGAGGAGGATGAGGAGGAGGAGGAGCAACCACTAAGGTATATGTATGTATCATATATATAGGTATATGTATGTCTCATATATAGATATATAGATGAGATGAGCGAGGAGCGAGATTGATAGACATAGGTGTGAGGGTCTCAAGTAGTGTCTTTTTCTAGGTTTTCACCACTTGAAAGAATTCTTTTAGGACTTTTTTCAATTTTTTTTGTATTTTTTGGTAATGCATCAAAGTGCCTATTGCTAGGTTTTCACTAAGATGATCTTTTTTTCAAGACATTTTCTATTTTTTAGAATTTTTTAGCATCATATGTGGTTTTTGTTTTGAATTTTTCTAGGAACATAAGATGTGTATAGATAGCTAAGTTGTAAGAGCCTTAAGTATAAAATTTCTTCAGATGTAGAATATTGATAGGTTCAACAACTTGTTCCCCTTCAAGAGTAGAAAGCAAATAGGCCCCAAATCCAAACATTGTTGTGACGATGTAAGGACCCAACCAGTTAGGTGCAAATTTTCCCTTATGTTTCTTATTTTGCTTATTCTTAGGGTTCTCTCGAAGAACAAGTTCACCCACTTGGAATCCACAAGGATGGACCTTTTTGTTGTAGCTAGTAGACATCCTTTTCTAATAATTCCTCATTTGATCAAAAGCGGCCTTGCAACACTCGTCGAAGGTTTTTGGCTTGTGTATCCTCATAGCTCTATGGTCTTCATTAGTGATTAACCCATGTAGTGAGACATGTAATTAGGGAATCTCAACTTCTTAAGGTAGGACAATCTTAGAATCATAGACTATTGAAAAAAGTGTAGCCCCTATAGGAGTGTGTATAGTGGTCCTGTAAGCCTAGAGTGTCAAATTGATTTGCAAATGCCAATCTCTACCTAATTTGTGGACCGTTCTATGTAGGATCTTTAGAAGTGTCTTGTTAGAGGCCTCAACTTTGCCATTTTCTTGGGGATAGTATATAGAGGACCAATGCTATTTTATCTTGAATTTATTCTAGAGTTGCTTGAGGTCCTTATTTTTGAATTGTCCTCCATTATTGATGACGATGGAGGATGGGATACCATAGAAAAAATGATATGGTTGAGAATGAACAAGGTAACATGCTTGCCTATAGAAGTAGACAAGGGCACAACTTCAACCCATTTTGTGAAGTATTCAGTTGCTATAATGATGAACTTGTGTCCACTGGATGAAATTGGATGAATCTATCCCTCTAAATCAAAGGCTTGCTATTGAAAAAGCCAATATGTGATAGAAGGGATAAGCTCACACCTAGGAGCATGACTAAGCTTTCCATGTAACTAACACTTCTTGCAAGATTTAACATATCTAACAACATTAGCCTGCACAGTTGGTCAATAGTAACCCGCCTTAAGTAGTTTTTGAGCAAGTGCAAGGCCATTAGAGTGTGCCCCACAAATGTCATTGTGGACTTTGGCCAATGCCTTTTCAGACTCTTCTAGTTCTAGACACCTAAGAAGCATTTCTTCTAGACCCTTCCTATACAAATCACTAGAGACAAGGTTATAGTAAGAGGCATTGAGAAGGAGTTGGCATTTTTGGTTGCATGTGAGACTTTTAGGAATTATTTGATCACACAGGTTGGAAAAGATGGAGGAATAATGAGAGGAGTCATGACTGACAATAATGTAGATTACATTATTGTCAAGGGAGTCATATACAAGGTGTCGTAATTCTTCCATTGGGAACTCAAAGTGAGATTCATGTTCTTGTAATTGCATAATCGATGCTAAAGAGGCCATAACATTTGCAACCTTATTTTCTATGCCAAGAATTTTTTGGAATGGTACAAATCTAAAATATTTTTGTAGGGCATCGATCAATTTCTTGTAAGGTACAAGCTTGTCATATTTAGTTTGATAGTCATTATTAGCTTGATTAATAGCAAGCCATGATTCTCCATAGATGTGTAGCTCTATGATCCTCCATACTAGAGCCATTTTAATCCCATTGATTAAAGGTTTATACTATGCCATATTGTTGGTGCATGGAAACAAGAGTTTGTAGGATTTCAAGATTGTATAACCATGACAGGTGACAAAAAAAATTCCTGTACTAGCTCCATTCTAGGTGTGTGACCCATTGAAGAACATTTTCCATGTCCTCTTAGTGACATACATGATAGAAGCATTAGGGAATTCAATATTTATTGGAGCATTTTCTTCTAATGGAAATTCAACAAGTTGATCTACTATAGCTTGTCCCTTAATGGCTTTGTGTTTGACATATTGCATGTCAAATTCAGAAAGAACCATCATCAATTTAACCAGTCATCCAGCAAGTGCAACTTTTCCTATTAGATATTTAAGAGGATCAATTTTTGCAATAAGATGCATTGTGTGGGCAAGCATATAGTGTCACAAATTCTGGGATGCAAATACCACTGCAAGACAAGATTTTTCAATGTTGCTATAATTTACTTCATAAGCCACCAAAGTGTGACTAATGTAGTGTATATAGCATGGTCCTTTCCATTCTCATCACTTTGTGCTAGTAATGATCCTAAGGAATAATCTCTAGCTAAGATGTATAAGATTAAATTTTTCCCTGGTATAAGTGGCATCAATATTGGATTTTTAGCCACATATCCTTTGATTTGATCTAAGCTCTTTTGAAATTCCTCATTCCAAATACATGTGGATCCTTTATGCAAGTTTTTATTGAAGGATTGTGCTCTATCAACTAAGTGATATATAAACCTCCTACTATATTGAAGATGTCCTTGAGGACTTCTTAGTTGATTGATGTTCTTAGGAGGAGGAATTTCCATAATGACTTGCACCTTTTCTAGATCAACTTCTATACCTTTTATAGATATGATGTAGCCTAGCAACTTTCTTGATGTGACACCAAAAGCACACTTTTTAGGATTTAACCTTAGATGAAACTATTCCATGTGGTCCAATATCAAACTCAAGTCATCAAGGTCCATATCACTTTCTTGGATTTAGCCAATGTGTCATCAATATAGTCTTCCATATTCACATGCATCATATTATGGAAGATAATAGTCATGGCTCTTTGGTAGGTGGATCCTACATTCTTTAACCCAAATGACATTACATTCTAATAGAAAGTACTATTAGAAAATAAAGCTTAGCATGTTTTTGGTTTTTATCCATGCTTTATTGGATAAAGCTTATTTTCTTAGTATGTAAGCTAACTAAGGAATACTTCTAATTTTTTCAGTTTTATTCCTATTTTTCCTCTACCTTATGCTTTGAGGAAGCCTATATTATTGTAATTCTTTCATTTTAATTTATGAGAACTTCCATTTTTCATCTTCTATTCTGAATTTTTTTTTTCTACATTTGCATATTTTGTTCTATAATTCTAGCTAGATTATTTGCTAGTTAAGCTAAAATTTTACATGGTATCAGAGTTCATGGCTGTTAGAAAGGAGAATGATTTTTTTTGCTATAGTTATTGAAGAAACTTAGAGCTTTTGAAGAATGGAGTTTTCTGCCTTTGCTTGCTTGAAGCTATATTGCTATTTTAAATGGAAGTCAAAGATTCTTCTTCAGCTTAGAAGTAGAGACTTGCATGGAATAGTAATGGCAATAGAGGTTGAACTAAATTCCATTGGTCCATCACAGATAGGCCAAGATTGTACTCTTTTTGCATGGGTCTTGCCTTCATCTTTTTCTTAGTGACATAAAATTTTAGTGGACCTATCATGCCTTTCATTTCAAGACTTTGGAGGGTTTCTATTGTTCGTGTTGATGCTTCCTTGGTTCCATAGTTGATCAGTTTTATAGACAATTAGCACCTATATTTTCAACTAGCAATTTATTTTTGCATGGTTGAGTAGTGTCATTCAGGTCACTCATACAAATTTATGTGTCATTTACACCCTTAACTGATATATGTTTTTCCCATTTTTCCATCTATTCATTGTTTGGGGGATTCTATGTAGATTATTGTCTTCTATATCTTCGATTGACAAATGTTTTATTTATTTTGCCATCTGTTCATTGTTTGAGTAGTTTCGTTGGGGGCACTCATGGAGATTGATCCTAATTTTCATCTTGGTTTCAACGGAGGTTTTTTTAGCACTATGAAAGTTATCATTCCCTCTTTCCTCTTTCCTATTCTTAGCCTTTTGTCTCCTTAGTTAGAATTAAGGGGGTGGTGTTAGAAAATAAAGCTTAGCATATTTTTTGTTTTTATCCATGTCTTATTAGATAAAGCTTCTTTTCTTAGTATGAAAGCTAACTAAAGAATTCATCTATTTTTTTCATTTTTATTCCTATTTTTCCATTGCTTTATGCTTTCAGAAAGCCTATATTACTGTAATTCTTTCATTGTAATTAATGAGAACTTCCATTTTTCATCTTTTATTTTGAACTTTTTCTTTCTATAGCTACATATTTTGTTTTATCATTCTAGCAAAATTATTTGTTGGTTAAGCTAAAATTTTACAAGTACCAGATGCACATGTAAAAGGAATTGTCTCTTGATTTCCAGGGGAAATTTTGATTTCATTATATTTAGAGAAGCCATCCATTCAATAGTACATCTCATAACCCATTGTCATTTCCACTATCATTTCAATGTTAGGAAGTAAAAAATCATCCTTAGGGGATGCTTTATTTAGGTCTCTGAAATCCATGCATACACAAATGGACTTATCATGTTTGGACATATACATAGTGTTGGAGATCCACTCTACATAGTTAATAGTTCATATGAAGTTTGCACTTAAGAGCTTTTCTAATTTTTCTTTAACCTAGAGAGAAATATGTGAGTGCATGTTTCACAATTTTTGCTTGACAAGTTTAACACTAGGAGAAATAAATAGGTGATACATGATAAGATCTGTGTCAAGGCCAGACATATATGAATAGGTCCATGCAAAGTTTATCTTATTTTCTTGGAAGAATTTAGTAAATTCCTCATTTTCCTTAGATGATAATGATTGAGAAACATGAATGATCTATCCTAGAAATATCTCTATAGACTACCAAGTACCTCATCCTTAGGTTCCTCAAAGAGGTTTTCACCCTTGGATACATCTTTATTTTTACTTTTTTGAGGTTTAGACACCACCACAAAGTGGTTTTTCCCAAATGAATGCTTATTTTTCATTTTTCTCTTTATTTTTTGACTAAGGTACTTGATATATATTTTCATCATGTTAATCAATGGTTCACTAGTGGAAGATATCATAGGTTCAAGGGCATTTAGGTAGCAAGCGATCTCATAGTCATTTTGAAAAGATGGCAGCCTTGGTCTTTGGTGTTGAACAGACCAATCTATGAGATCAGGATGTATTAATGAGAGGGAAGTGGAGGCTTTGAGATTGTTTCTATGGAAGGAGTTTTCTCTATTGATATGAGAAGTTGAGCCTATAGAGAATTCTCCAAAGGGATCCAAATCAAGAGAAGACCTAGACGAATCAATGTGATCTTCTAGAGAAAATTACAAACCAAACTCATTAGACCCTAGACTCAACTCGTTGACTATGTTTGGTTAGTGACATGGGCATGTATGACATCCACTCCTAACTCACAAGATGCATCTGAGAGAGATTCCCATTCATATTCACTAGAGTTAGTGCTTTGATTCTAGGCTAGCAAGTGAGCAATGTTTGCTCTTATTCTTCCTCTATTAGGATCATCATTATTAGATTCATTAGATTCATTTTATTTAGAGGTGGAAGGCTCAACATCATTATGGATGACCATTAGATCTTCTCCCAAAGGAGGGAAGTAGGAGGCATAAAATCCTCTTCTTGTAGAATGGTAGTAGTAAAGGGTGGATCGTCATCCTCTAAATCACTAGGCATAGGAGCCCTTCTATCAAACCTTGGTAATTCATCCTCTAACCCAAAGCCCAATCCAGCAATATCTCTATTTTTATGTCCCTATGTATGACTTAATGGTTCTACAAGAGCTTTCTTATCACCATTTAGGGACCCTTGGCCATGATAACCCATGTTTTTCAAGAATTTGTATCTTTTCCATAGTGCTTGGGTGATATGGGATGTTGGAAATATAGGAGTAACTAAGAGGGGGGTGAATCAATTACCACTAAAATAAATCCCAGATCCCTTAGATGTCAAGAATAAAATTTAGACTAAGAAAATTGATTGCTGTTGTTACTCAGTAAACACACCAAAAATCTTGTAACTCAGTAAATATAGAGTGTGAATTACTTTTAGTAGATCTTAAAACATTAACAGTAACTAATTTGCAAGCATAAGAGAAATAACATGAACACATGAGACACCAGGATTTAATGTGGAAACACAATTTGGGAAAAACCACCAATGTAACTAGTTACTATTTTTCAATCTTCTAAAGTGAGCCCTGTTAGGAGCCAACCCAATTAAAGGTTACAAAACACACTATTAGGTGTGACCTTGTTAGAGGATTTAATCACCCTATTAGCAGTGGCCTTGCAAGAGGTCTTAAAACAATTCAATGGAACTATCACCTTGTTAGAGGATTTACAACTAGGTATTAAACCAACTCTGTTAAGAGATTTTAGATCACTGCTACAATGGTTAGAGAGTGACAATGAAATGACTTGATTGTAATGCAACTAAATTTTTGAATCCAAATCTCTTTTCTACTTAAACTTGATCCTTCCTAATTGAATATTACTCTTCTCCTCCACAAGGATACCTACTTATCCTTCAAGTTTGCTTCCTCTCTTTTTCTTTTCAATTCAATTAACACACTTGCACACACTTGAAAATCACAACTTGACCTTGTATTTATATCATCCAAATTGTCAGGTCAGCTCATTACAAATTAGAATGACCAATAATCATTACCATAGTCAACTAGAACCAATACTTGAAATAGTTAAGCTTCATATGTCAAAACAACAAAATCCTTTATTAGCCAACCCTACTCGATAAACACTGGTTCTAAGACGATTTCCTATGTTAACCAATAGAAGCTCGGTTAACACTGTGAACTTGCAAAAATCCTTTGGTAACCAAGTGAACTCGGTTAGCACTAACTCTGTCTAACTTCCTTTGTTAACCATGTGAACTCAGTTAACACTGTTTTTGCCATATTTTCCTTCGATGACCGAGTGAGCTTGGTAGACACTATCTTTGCAAAATAAACTTCAAGAATTCTTAGTAGACAAGGAAAACTATCTTCACTAACCAAGTGAGATTGGTAAGCACTATTTGTCAACTGATATGACATTTGTGTAACATCAAAGATAACACACAATTAATCAATTGTATCCAACAATCTCCCTCTTTGGCATTGATGGCAACACAACATGTCATAGCACAATGAAATTTTGAGAACAAGACTCCCTCTGATAGAAAGTTTCTCCCTCTTTGGTTTTACACAAGAACTTCTTTATGTTGTATTCTCCCTTTGCATAACTTCTTTTCAAACTTCTCCCTCTACAAACTCTTGAAAATTTAGAAAGATATAGATATGATAGAAAACTTCTCCCTCTTTAAAAACACATGCCAAATTTGTATCAATATACCTTGATTACTGATTCATATACCATATTCTCTTGATTATGCTACATCAACTAATTGATTTTTAACTTGGTTCTTGTTGATGCATCACTAAAATTTATTTAGTGAGCTTTAGATAGGGGAATGATCCCTAACTTACCTCTTAGATACAGGAATGCATCCTTAGGTAATGGCTTGGTAAATATGTCTACAATCTATTCTTTTGTATGGACATACTCCAATCTGATTTCTTTATCCTGCACCAATTCTCTGACAAAATGATATTTTATAGCAATGTGCTTAGTTTTGGAATGCATCACTGGGTTCTTTGATATGTTAATTGCGTTGGTGTTATCACAAAACATGACAACTAGTTCTTTGATCTCAACCTTCATGCCTTCCAACAATT
Organism: Cupressus sempervirens; assembly: GCA_028749045.1. Lineage (NCBI taxonomy): Eukaryota > Viridiplantae > Streptophyta > Pinopsida > Cupressales > Cupressaceae > Cupressus > Cupressus sempervirens. The sequence goes on from CM053792.1 coordinate 144,537,547, forward strand.
GTTTAAACCAAACAATGTTAGAATAATTTACTACTACTGCAACATATTCTACTTCTTTCGTGGACTGGGATGTGCAATGTTTCTTCTTGCTTGTCCAAGATACCAACCTTTTACCAAGAAAAAATGCTCCACCACTTGTGCTTTTTCTGTCATCAAGATTTCCTGCCTAATTAGCATCAGTGAATACCTTTAAGTCTAAGTTTCCTCCAAGTTTGTACCATAAACCATAGTCTTCAGTGCCTTTCAAATATCTCAAGATTCTTTTGATTGCCATCATGTGATTTTCTCTAGGTTTTGCCAAGAATCTTGCCACTATTCCAATTGCTAAGGCAATGTTAAGTCTTGTATGAATTACGTACTGTAATTTCCCAATCATTGATCTGTATAAGGTTTGATCTACCTCTTTGGAGTCATCATCTTTTGTAATCTTTAGTCTAGTACACATGGGGGTTTCAACTAGTTTTGAATCTTCCATTCCAAACTTCTTAAGTATCTTCTTGATATACTTAGATTGAATAATGTAGATACCATTCTTGTTTTGTTGTATCTATAATCCAAAAAAGAATTTTATCTCACCAAACATGGACATTTCGAACTCTTTGTTCATTTTTTCTAAAAATTATTTGCATAGATCATCATTTCATATAAATAGAATATCATCCATAAATATCTCTGCCAACACAATCTTGTTATCTGGTACTTCCTTGATGTACAAACTACTATTATCATTTGTTCTCTGAAAACCAATCTATATAAGGTAGTTATGTAACCTTTCATACCATGCTCTAGGAGCTTGTTTCAGACCATATAGTGCTTTGTGTAATTTGCAGACCATGTCCCTTTTGTTTAGATCAACAAAACTGTCTGGTTGTTTAATGTAGACTTCATCAAGAATTCCATTCAGAAATGCAGATTTAACATCCATTTGATATACTTTGAATCCTCTGTGAGCAGCATATGCAAGTAGGGTCCTAACAACTTCTAATCTTGCAACAGAAGCAAAAGTCTAACCATAATCAATTCCTTCTTCTTGAGAATAGCCTTTACATACTAATCTGACTTTGTTTCTTGATACTTGTCCATCTTCATTCAGATTATTTTTGAATACCCATTTTGTTCCAATCACATTTTTATCTTTAGGCCTAGCAACAAGAAGTTTTTTTCTTTTCTATCTGTTCTATTTATTCGTTCATTGCCTTAATCCAACTTTAATTTTCTATAGAATCCTTAACACTTCTAGGTTCAAAAGTAGCAACTAAACATGTACCTTTCAATTTGCTTCTTGTCATAATACCTTTTGATTTATCTCCAATAATTTGATCAGGTGCATGATGCCTTCTGACATATTTGGCCAATATAGGTTCTTTACCTTTTGAATGAATTGTATTTTCTTCATTTTGAATTTTAACTTCTCGTTCAAACTCGATAGGCATTGGCTTGGTAGCTTTAGAATGTGACTTGGGTCTCTATGACTCAGTTTATACTTCTTGCAACTCAATAGCTGAGGAAGACTCAGGAGGTGAAGTCTCCTTATTGTTAGATGTGCCTGGCAATGTATCAGGTTCAAAGTAAACAAATATTTTGTAATCTTCTGGTTCCCTTTTGCTTTCTTCTTCAATCTTTTCTGCAAACTCATTAATTCTAACATGTGCACTTTCTATGATTTTATGAGTAGACAAATTCAAACATTTATATGCTTTGCTTTTGTACTCCTAGAAATATACCTTCATCACCTTTCACATCAAACTTTCCTTTTCTAAACTCTTTCAAGATATAACATTTATTGCCAAATACTTTCAGGTAACTTACATTGGGTTTGTAGCCATACCATAATTTATAGGGAGTTTTTTGTGAGTCATTCTTCAACTAAACTTGGTTCAAAGTATGGATTGTAGTGTTGATGACTTCCTTCTAGAATTTGATAGCAACATTCATTTCAATCATTATAGTCCTTGCACAATCCATGATGGATCTATTTCTTCTTTCAGCTATTCCATTCTGCTCAGGGGTACCAAGGGTTGATACTTTCCTCTTGATTCCTCTTTCAATGCAAAAATTATTAAATTCATTGGAGATGAATTCACCACCTCTGTCTGATCTTAAGCATTATAATCTTTTTCCTATTTCTTTTTCTACTCTTGCTAGATACCATTTGAATTTCTCAAATGCTTCTAACTTTTCTCTAAGACACATAATAGTCATCATTCTAGAGTAGTCACCAACAAAAAGAATAAATAATTTTTCTCCACTATAACTTTCTATTCTAATGGGTCCACATAGGTCAATATGCACAATTTCCATGACATCTTCAGATTGATAGTTTTTTCTCTTAAAACTAGTCCTTCCCATTTTGCCAATCTAACAATTTTTGCATAATCCAACATCTAGTTTCTTCAAACTAGGGATACCTCTTACTTTTCTAAATTTTCTTATCTTGACCATATTATCAAAGTTTACATGACATAGTCTTCTGTGCCATAGCCAACTTTCTTCCATTTAAGCAATAAAACATGAGCAATCACCAAGGTCAAGATAAAATAGGTTACCTCTTATTTTTTTGCTTGATTTGATCAGATTCCCTTTGTCATCTAGTAGTCTTGCCTTGCCATGCATGAATTCTACTTTGAATCCAATGTTGATTAGTTGTGCCACACTTAGTAGGTTATGTTTCTATCCTTCAACCCAATAAGAATTGTCACATACAAGTTCATTTGTTAATGAGATTTGGCCTTTCCCTTTTATGCAACAAGGTTCATTGTTTCCAAACCTTACACTATCTCCATCATAATGTTCAAAGTGTTCAAATTTTGTTCTATCTCTAGTCATATGATGTGAACATCCACTATCTATGATCCATGTATCATTTTTACTAACATGAGAGATAAGTGCCACCTTATCTCCTTCATCATCAGATTCATCTTTCACAACAATGTATATTATTTCATCCTCATTGTTATTAGAATTGTTAGCCATAAAGCAAGTCTTCTTACCTCAATCTTTGCAGGATTTGTGACTTTTGGATTCTTTCTTGCCTTTGTACTTGTGGCTCTTCTTCTCATCCTTTCTTTCTCTATTTGGGCACCTAGTAGCAATATGACTAATCTCCCCACATGAAAAGAAGATTAAAGGAACCTTACCTTTGTACTTTCCTCTTCCTCTAAAATATTTCTTTGCAAATAAAGCTTAAACAACTTCAAGATTACTATATGAGCTTTCCTCAATTTATTCTTCACTGTCAGACTGATTTTCCTTTATTTTCTTGCCTTTTTCTTTGAGTGAAATTTTAGTTTCAAATGCAAACTCAACATTTTTGGAAGTTGGAACATAATTGTCAAAGTTGTCTAGCTCAAAAGCTATCAATCTTCCTACCAAGGCATCCAAACTTAACTTGTGATTTGGGTCACATCTCTTTTCTTGAATAATAGATATTCTAATTGCATAGATAGGAAGCAATGTTCTAAGAACTTTACTTACAATAGTATCTTCCTTGATTTCTCCTCCAGAAGCTCTGATTGCACTAACACTAGCTTTGATTTTTTTCACATATTTGGCAACATTTTCATCTTCTCTCATTCTCATCTGATCAAATTTTCCTCTAAGGCTTTCTGATTTGGCTCTCCTTACATTTTCATCACCACCATATATGTCCTTTAGCTTGTTCCACATATCAGAAGTAGTTTTACAATCTTTGATCTCATCAAATTCATCATACCTGAGAGCAGATGCAATATCAATCATCATGATGTTATGGTTCTTTTTCTCAACAAGATCTCCAATAGATAATGTACTAGTAGGAGTTTTTTATTCTTCATCAAGGTATTTATAGCCTAAATCACTAATGGTGGCGAGATGAAGTCTCATGAGTCTCTACCATACTAAAAACTTGTCTCTGTTTAGATTTGGAATCTCTCTCTTGTAAGACATCTTGATCTTTAGCTTAGGTCCTTGAAACCTTTCCTGCAAGCACCAAATGCTCTGATACCAATTGTTGGAAATATAGAAGGAGTAACTAAGAGGGGGGGTGAATCAGTTACCACCAAAATAAATCCCAAATCCCTTAGATGTCAACAATAAAATTTAGACTGAGAAAACTGATTGCTATTGTTACTCAGTAAATACACAAAAAATGTTGTAACTTGGTAATTGCAGAGAGTGAATTACTTTTAGCAGATCTTAAAACATTAATAGTAACTAATTTGCAAGCATAAGAGAAATAACATGAACACATGAGACACCAGGATATAACGTGGAAACCCAATTTGGGAAAAACCACCAATGTAACTAGTTACTATTTTTCACTCTTATGAAGTGAGCCCTATTAGGAGCCAACCCAGTTAAAGATTACAAAACACACTATTAGGTGTGACCTTGTTAGACGATTTATTCACCCTAGTAGGAGTGGCCTTGCAAGAGGTCTTAAAATAATTCAATGGAACTGTCACCTTGTTAGAGGATTTACAACTAGTTGTTAAACCAACTCTGTTAAGAGATTTTAGATCACTGCTACAATGGTTAGAGACTAACAATGAAATGACCTGATTGTGATGCAACTAAATTACTAAATCTAGATCTCTTTTCTACTTAAACTTGATCCTTCCTGATCAAATATTACTCTTCTGCTCCACAAGGATACCTGCTTATCCTTCAAGTTTGCTTCCTCTCTTTTTCTTTTCAATTCAATCAACACACTTGCACACACTTGAAAATTACAACTTGACCTTATATATATCATCTAGATTGTCAAGTCAACTCATTACAAATTGGAATGACCAAAAATCATTACCATAGTCGGCAAGAACCAATACTTGAAATAGTTAAGCTTCATATGCCAAAATTTAAAAATCCTTTATTAGCTTACCCTGCTCGGTAAACACTAGTTTTGAGATGATTTCTATGTTAACCAACATAAGCTTGGTTAACATTGTGAACTTGTAAAAATCCTTTGGTAACTGAGTGAACTTGGTTAGCACTAACTTTTTCCAACTTCCTTCGTTAACCATGTGAACTCAATTAAAACTATTTTTGCCATAATTTTCTTGGATGCCCGAGTGAGCTCGGCAGACACTATCTTTGTAGAATAAACTTTAGGAATGCTTGGTAGACAAGGAAAATTATCTTCATTGACTAAGTCAGCTTAGTAAGCACTATCTACCAACTAATATGACATTTGTGTAACATCAAAGACATCACACAATTAATCAATTGTATCCAACAATGGGAGTAGTGATAGTAACCTCCTCAACATCTTCTTCTTCCCTATTAATCTAGTGTCTTATAGCTTGATCTTCTTTTTCTACTTCCAAAGGAATAGAAGATTGAACAAATGTTCAAAAGACAGTCATGGAAAAAGCTAAGGGATTTGTTTTCTCTAAGGGTTTCCCTTAAGATTTTGAAGAAATCAGTAAAGTAACAATATAATAAAGAGTATTCTCCCATACCAAGGTTCATCATTTTCAATTTCTATTCACACATCTTGAGGGATGGTTTGAGCTCACAAGAAGAGCAATGATGAGGAACTAATGTTTAAAAAGTAGAAAGCATGTTGATAGATGTTGAATTATCTCTTGGAATAATAATCTTGGTACTATTGAATGGGAACTTTATACACTAATGGTTCATTGACGACACAACTTGCATGTCATGGATCCATGGTCTCCTTAGCAATATGTTAAATGCAAGTGGAATGTATTAGACTTGAAAGACTGCATATTTTTCTATAGGACCAACATGGATAGGCAACACAATTAGGTATTTAGAAGGCCATTCAACATCATCATATATTTTGATGGTAATTTTATGTCTAGGGTCAATAGAAAATTCAGATATGCCTAGAAGTTGGATGACATTGAAGGAGAATATTTAACACAACAACATTATCTATTAGGACTTCATGGACATGATTACAAAAGGTTTGAACTTTTATGTGGAGAGATAGGTTGTGGGGATGACTAAGTGACTTGTCATCTTCTTCAAAGAATGTGAGATAGTGTGGTGATGAAATATTATTGACCATAGCTTGGAATCGCTTAGTGTCAATATCCATGGAAATATTGTCTACTTGTAAAGATTTTTTGAGAATCTCCTTATGCAAAGGAGACAATTCTAGAAACTCAAAGATGGAAATTTTCGGAAGGGTTCATTGCAACTGACTAACAAGATCATAACTGGATATAGTTGGAGTAGTTGCTTGTTTAGATGAGGAGGAATTCTTAGGATCATTTGCAACTTTGAGCACAACCTTGGATTGTCCCCTAGTGACAATGTTAAGCGTCTCACCATGTAAAGAAGATGGTTCTTCCACCTTAAGAACTACCTTAGGCCTAGTCTCCCTATGATTTTGTTGAGAATAATGTTTTCTTAGGACTACCTTAGGTTTTTCATCGTCAGTGTCATAGTTGGTTTTCTTATCAAATATAGGACCCATAATGCAAATATGTTCAACAAGTTCCAACATATTTATGACATTGTCTACGTCAATGTAAGTGTAACTGATATTTGCATCATGGTTTTTCTTGTTAGCATGAGATGATTCCCCTTTTTTGTATTCAGGTAATGGTTTCTTGAAGACTTTATGATCATAATTTTTAACTAAGCCATCCATTATGACTTTGCCTCCATCAATGAGGTCTCAGTTAACATCCTTGAGCTTTAAGCAATTTTTGGTGTTGTGTCTTTTACTCCTATGATAATTACAAAAACTATCATCCCTCCACCAAGTAGGCTTGATAGGTGGGTCATAGAGTTAGGAGTTGTCAGGAAGTGTGACAAGCTTATTTGTAACCAAGGTCTTTAAAATCACCTTATCGGATTCTACCATTGGTGTATATACATACTTTGGTTTAGATAATTTTTTGGTTTTGTCAAAGGTTTGAGACTTGGAAGTCTCTTGTTGTTTGGCAGCATAATAACATTAGAAAGTTTGAAGACTAATTCCTTGGCCTTAGGAGCATCCACTATTCAATCATTGATTGTACCTATTTTTGTTCCAAAGTTTATTTTTATCCTTGCCACTACCATTGCCATTTTTTCCCTTGTTTAGCACAACACCACCTTTCTTAATAGCAACATCCTCAATACAGTATGTGCTTTTGATCATGTCATTGAAGGAACAATTATTTCCTAAGGTAAAATTAGAGTTCAAGTACTAGTGCATTCACAAAAATATCAATTTTCTTGGTCTCGGGAATCTATCAAGGGTACATAGAGTGTAAAGATCTCCAATGTTGGAGGTATGTAGCAAAAGGTTCACCTTATTTTTGCTTGATATTGCACAAGTCCAACATGGTGATAGGATGTTGAATGTTATACACATATTTTGAATGAACCATTGTGCACATTTTTCAAATGACTTGTGGGGAGGTAAAAACTTTGTGAATGATTACATAGCTTAGCCCCTCAAGCTCCTAGGAAACAATCTCATAAGATAGGTGTCTTTATGCATAAAGTCCATATTAAGGGTATAGAAGTGTCTTATATGATCATGAGGATTTCCATTTCATCATATTTGTCATATTTAGGAACCTCTATATCCCTAGGAAATGGGAACATGTAAAAAATTCTATTGAATGGAAGAGCACATATTGATTCTACAAAATAGGTCTTGGGTTGTTCCTTGGAAACTTGTAATTGAGCGAGTTGATTTTTAAGTTCTCATATTTCTTCTGTCAAGATTTCAGCTTTCGTAGGTTCTCATTTTTGAATGATTCTTTGTACATCAAAGTCATGAGGGAGTTTCCATCCGTTAGTTGTCATGTATAGAAAATATTGGTCACCATTTTGTTCTAAGGCTTTTAGAATTATCCATTGGGAAACCCCATCTTATTGATATCTCATGAGATCTTTGGTAGTGATTTCATCATTGACCTCAAATTTTGTGATGTAACTGTGAGTGTCTAGGTGGTGATGGACACCATCCAACATTTATTCTAGGAGTTCTAGGCGGTGTGTTGTTTCCATCATTGCCACCAAGAGAAATTTTATCAAAGGGATTACTATAGTAACCATATCTATTTTCAGAATTATGTGCATGAGCATCAACCTTAGCTTGAAGATAGGATCTTTCTCTAGTGGCCATGTGTATAGCCTCTTGTAGTTTTTCTTTTTCCTTGGCACATTTGTTCTTATAGATGGCATTTCCTCTCTTTAGAATGCATGGGGAGTGACATATAGTCTTCATCCCTAGGAGTATCAAAGGGTGTATCGAAAGGGTTCTCAAAGATAAAAAGTAGATTATACCAAGTGTTAGCTTCTTATGGTTTATCAAAGATATGTTCTTGCACACAAGTTTGCCCATGAGGAAACCTAGTTGGAGTTACTAATTATTCAAAAGTGAAAGAACGACGACTTCCTTGACCAGCTTGGAACTTAGTCACAACCGACATGTAAAGATATGTCTTTGTCTAATAAGATGAGGTAAAGCATTTCAAATTTGGAGCTTGTATGGTCAAGAACAATCACTTGTCAAAGATAGAATAAGTGAGTGGTTTGTCAAGACTACTCAAGAATTTACAACACTAATGACTCAAGCCAAGAAGATGATAAAGAAGTTTGATATAAAGTAGCTAGAACAATAAGGCAACTAGATATTGACAAGTGACCATTAGCAACATTTATAGCTCATATCTGACAAACTAGACCCATCTTTTCAACTTAGAAAAACACTTAACATGAATTTTTTAGACTAGAAATAGGTAGGATGAAGTGATGAAACCCCTAAATCAACTATGATATAGTTCTAACTTAATTTTGGAAGCAACAAAGGCTAAGTGATATTTCACAGAAGACTAGGCGATACGAGATCAATAAAAAATATCATACAATATAATTTCCTACATTTGGATGATGCTTTTCTATCATGTGATAGTTTTATTTAAGTAATATGATAGAATTGACAAGTAGCATGCGATAGAGTTCATAACGATGGTGTGATACTTTGATAGGTGTAAAATATCACATGATATTTCTTAGAAGGCTGTGCAATAAAGGGCCAATGAACTATGAAAAATGTAGTTCAAAGCTTGAAAATCCTATATTTTAGTTTGGTTTTTTCAAACATCTTAGACCAGAAAGTAGTATTGATGGTATATGACTTTAGTTTGTAGCAAAAAAAGTTACAGTTTGAAAACAATAAGGGAAAGTTCACATGTCTCAAATAGTTGGACAAGGGACAAAGAAACCTTGCCAACACAAGCAACTGTGATACCCAAAAGAAAAAATCCTACAAACTTTAATGAGATATTTGATGTTTAAGAACATTTATAGGGGTCTATTCAAATTTTAAGAAACATGGCAAGCAATACTACCTAAGGTCACACTTCATTACTCAACACCTTAGCCCATGCTTGATGCCCCTTCACCTCACACCAAGTGGTTGCCCATGAGAGTTATTAGCTTTGTCATGGAGATGCCATTGGCATAACCAAGGGGACATAAATGTTGAGATTAAAATCTTGGGGTGATCCAGGTAATCCACTAGGATTGATCCTTGCACCAAGATGTTGAGCAGAAAAATAAGGTAGCTTCTAACCTATGGTGTTTAGAAAGGGCTTCTATTCATAGCACTCCCCTTGCTCCCAATTAAGGGACACCTTACCTTGCTGAAAGTAATGGACCTCAAAGGCACAAGAGTACCTTAAGCATTCTTTCCTAAAATTTTCCTTGTGGTCCCAATCCCACAAGTACTCACACTAAGCGAAAACAAGCACTATGTCTAGCAAGGTTTTGTGTTCTTGATAACCTTGAGTTTACAGTGGATTAGAATAGCCAAGTTTTCTTGTCCCCACTTGGGTCATTCCTCTTGATCACTCAAGAGTAGGCCCTCTAAAGGATTCTAGACTACACAAATTGGATCCACCTTTGGAGGTCAAGATTTCTGATGAAAATGCAAGAATGAGACAAGAAGCAAGAAGTTCTCCACAAGTGCTCTAAGAAAACCTATAAAAAATCCTACAGCATAACAATAGCTCAAAATTTAGATCCTTAGAGAAGGAGAGAGCTCTCTCTTTTAAATTTGTATGAATGGTTGAGATCAAGATCAACAAATGGATGATCAAGGGTGGGGGGTGAATTTTTGCATGATCCATGTGCAAGATCAAGTTAACCAATGAGAGAGAGTTGACTTTTCATGTGATACAAAGTCTTTTCTTTTAATTTGTAAATAGGAAAAAATACTTTATGTGTGTACATTGAGTGGGTTAGAAGAATGGAGTATTTTATTTAATTAAAAGGGGACATGTTCTTTTAATCAAATATGGACTTAGGATATTATAGTCAAACTATAAGTTAAAATCAAATAAATTAATTTTTACCAATTTGGCCTAGATAAATGATTAAACAATTTAGCCAAAATTTTGAGAAGGGTGGTAATAGTATAGATGACCAATTTTAGGTGATTACACATGCAAAAACCTATCATAGAAAGGTAGAAGAAAAAGCTATGTAGGCTAGAATTCACATATGCATAGATGAGACACTTTTGATGAGCAAAAAGAGAGGTCATTATAATCAAAAGTGAATGAATAATTACAAAGAGATTAATATTTATAAAAGGAGATCAAAACCCTACCAGGTAACTAACCTAGGTTGTATGATAATAATTAATAAAAGAATTAATTATTATATGCCCAAAGTTTTAGATTAAGGTAAAAGCAGGTTTTGAAGGGGCCCCAAAACCCTTTACAATATAAAGAAAGATTTACCTGAAGCTCTACCAGGTTTTAAAATGACCTAAAACTAGCAGTACAACAGAACCAAGTAAAGGACTTGAAACCATTAGACCCAGGTTAGGGACCTAGAAAGATAGACTGGATAAACCAGAGAAACCTCCCAGACTAGAAAAGCAAGGACTAAGATTTTGATTTCACTCCCTTTTTATGAGAATGCAAAACCATATCAAATTGAGGGTGAGAATTTTTAGATCCTTTTGTTTTTACAAGTATCCATCCCTCCTCAACCAATGCAGCCTTTGACTTCCTCTTTTGAGCATCCAAAAAAGTTGGAAAATCATCCAAACTATGGCTAGGACTAGCCATCACAACATCTAATGATCTAGAGCAGCAACCACTAGATTGAATCCCAGTACCAGAAACAACATCAAAAGGACATACATCCTTTTGACCAGGGAAAACTACCTTCAAATCATCCATCAATTTGGGACCAGTATTCAAAGAACCAACATTATCACAAAGATTAGATACTTTCACTTTTTTTTCCAGAGTTAGTATTCACATTATCTCGACCAGATTTAGAAATAGAGGTACCAAAAATAGCAACATTATCCGAGATAATAGAAACAGAGTGTACCAAGCCCATAACAACCTTAGAACTAGAGTCTTGACCTGGTTCTGCTATGGGATCCACAACACTATTAACAAGACCAAAATCTGCACCAAGAGGGCCATAACAACCATCTTGGGCATCCACCTTGAACGCAGAAGCATTCACCAACATAGAACTAGAATCCCCATCTGTAGTAGAGGATTTGTAAACTGTATAATGCTATTCTAGAAGACCCTTCCACCAGGAGGAGGGTTGTTTGTTTGAAGAGTTCCTATACTCACACTTAGCAGCCAAATGACCTGTATTGAAACAATTTTTACACCTTAAAGGGAGGCCCTCATAATCAATCAACTGAGTCCAAGATCCCTTTGAATGATGTAAAAGAAGCTCAGCTGGGAGACCCTTAGAGACATCAATATCAACTAGAATCCTTGCATATGTAGAATGGAAATGCTCAAAGGAACGTGGATCAACCATACGAAAATCCCCTAAAGCCTCACCAACTTCCTTAAAAATAGAGTTCACCCAAAAATGAAGAGGAAGATTACGTAACCTTACCCAAGTGGGGATTTTGAAAGTCTCCATTTGAGGGATTATATGCCCAAAGTTATAAGATAAAGATAAAGTTAAAAAAATTAAAAAATGTTATAAGATAAATTATTAGTATAAAGTTTTTTCTTTTAGGTATTAATTACTTACACAATTTTTTATTAAAGAATATATAATGATTTCATAGTGCATGAGATTTATTTTATATTTTATATTGTTAAAATTATGAAACAAAATACATAGTTGATTTTATTATTAATTATTTTCTAAATAATTAATGGTGAATGCAATACTCTTAATTGAAAATGTGAGCCTTATTTGAATGGTCAAACACATCCAAAAAGAAAAATTGAACATTATAAAATATTGAAATTCAAACCATTGTAAACTCTTTGTGTTCTATATGCTTGAGCTGAAATTTTGCAGTTTATATTTTAGGATGGTTTTGAATTTTTACTATGACAGTCCATTTTGTGATGATTTTCTATGAGTTGTTAGTTGGCCAAGTTAGGATGTGAACTAGAGGCTTGAGTTTAATTTACATTGTCTATTGGACTAGATGTCATGGTGTATCTTGATTCAACTTGAGCATTTATATTAACTTGGGATTTGAGAACCTTTGCATTCTCAGGTTATCATATAGGGAAATGAGTTCAATTATCATTACTTTTGTGGTACAAGATACAATTATGCTTTATGAATTTATGAGAGATTGTCTAGGTGCATGTCTATGGGAGTGGATTGCAATGGGGGTCGGGGCCCAAAGTGGCGACTAGGGTAATTCATTGTAAATTGTGTAATAAGTGATAACATAGTAATTAAAATCTTTAGATTCACATTAAAAAGAAAAGTTAGAGATATTGCATTGTCCATTCCTTGAGTGCTTGTGTAGGCTAAGGATGGGAAAGGGATGATACCTAGTGAGATGAATGACTAGTTTCCCTGCCTTCACGAGAGGGTAGTCTAGTTCCACATGGAGTCAGTAGGGGGTCAAGTTCCAAAGAGAGTATCAAGGTAACCTTAGAGTTGGATCATGTGATGACACTCCCCAGTATGTAGCCAGAGTCTCCTTCGTGGTTTTATACTTGACTATGGTGGTTTACTTGTTGTGGATGTTACTTTTGGTGGTGTATTTATTGTTGGACTTATTATTGATTATTTACTCTCATTCATGATAGTTGTTATCTATTGGTTATTGTTCTTTTGAAATTTAGCCTTTGGTTTGGATTTTTTTGTTCTTTTAATGATTGTACCATCTTTGATTTTGATGCTTGTACTTGGTATCTATGGTTGATTTTGGTATGTGATACTTATTTGGTTGATTGTTTTTTTGACTTTGTATCTTTTCTTTATCAGTAGTTGTGTACCCTGGAGGCACATGTGGCTATTAGAAATCCTTTCCTAGGATTTATTTGTGATTTGATTATTTTTGTGTGCATCATATATTCTGTTCCCTCCACATTGGGAGTGATATGTAACTAGGTTACCATGATGTTAGGAGGTAATGACACCATTGAGTTCTCCCATAGATTGGTAGTTATTGGATGTTTTTTGATGTAATGTACCATTATCATTCTTGTTCTTATCTTGGAGACTTCTATTATGATGTTGTATGTATGTATCATGTATCATGTATAATGTATCTTGTATTTTGAGATCCTACAGGATAATGTTTTGTATATTGATGTACTAACATTTATGATTGCATACCCTATGACTTGTGCAGTGGATGAATATTTATTTGGGTGTACTTTATCATATTAGTTGTTCTTAAATATGTTCTTATGAGATTATGTATATTTTGTTCATTTATGATTATGGACATTGTACTTATGATCCAAAATTATTAATAACACTTCTTAAACATGACTTAACATAAAGGAACCCATTAAGAATAAAATTTGTATTGTAATTGCATGTGTAATTGTTGTGTATGTGTATATTGTTTTCACATTGTTGCTTTGATGTTATTTAAACTTTAAAAAAAAATAGTCCAATGAACTTTGTAACATAGTAGGTTTATTTTTTTTGAGTTCTCAAGTAGGGTAGTGAAATTCTCTTGTTACTTCTTTTTACAGTGAAAATAACACCCTTATTCGTCTTGTTATTGACCTACAATATAGTACTTTTTAATGTATTATATACATTACTAAATTATACATGTACTTTTAAGTTATCCGTATGATGTAGGCTATGTAGAAAAAGAACCAAATATTTTACAATTTACAGTAGCTATTGACAATGAGGATCTTAAATATTACAATAACCATGATTTTTTTAATCTAATTTAATGGGAAACATAGTGTATATAATATATTTGTATATTATGAATAGTTTGTTGTAATTGTTCAATGGGCTTATAGAGTTGAACTTCAAGATGAGTAAATTATTTGAGAAATCAACTTGTGAAACATGTGACGATGATAATTCCAATTGTGAGAATATAATGATGATTTAAAAAAAAAACAAGGAAATATTCTTATCACAACCAATAATTTCCATGGGCTTGGTATGTTACGTAAATAAATGATCTAAAAATTAAGCATCACCATTGGCTTGGTATTTTGGAATTCTCGATGAGGCTACCATTGTATATGGGAAAGATGCATTGAGCATGGAAGGAAACAAAGAAATATCTCATTTCATTTTTGATACGTTGGAAACATACAATAATATACATGACAATTCAATGACAAGAATACCAATGGTTTCCTTCCAAGTTCAAAGATATCTAAATAGTATTAGGAGTCCAAGTAATATTCCATTGTACTAGACCTTCCTATCACTAAAAAAATGCAATACTCACTAAACAATATTGCACCTTGTGACATAAGTCTTGATAAGCAAGGTGATCATGTTCAATCAAACACCTATCAAGCTAGATTTATAGGACATAATAGCTACAAGGGAACAAGTCCATTTTTGTTTGACAAAAATGAAAATTAGATTGTATATTTCTTGGAACATATTCAAAATAATTTGAAATCATTATATACTTCTATAGACCCAAGCCTATTAGAAAACATAGTTCACATGTATTTATTGGTGCAAAATTAAAAAATGCAAGAAGGATGGTTGCAATGAAAATTATTATGGTGGACCCTGCCTAGTACTCCAAATTCTTCGAACTACTTCATACAATTGCAATATTGGCACATCAAATTTGTTGGCATCAATTATGAATAGTTTGAAAGATACATCCTCCTATTTTGAACAAGTTCCCCAATGCATAGGTATGTCATCTAAGTAAGTTTTTTTTTTTTTTTTTTTCCTCTTATCTAAAAGTAAAATTTGAAAAATTAAACAATTCAAATAGCTGATCATTCATACTTGTTTTACAAAAAAAATGTTGATGTTACTGTAGTCAACCGCTAATTTATTCTATTTGAATTGAATTATATGGAGTGGAAAATTGTTGATTCTTATAAAAAATAATATTTGTTTCTTGGCAGTTCATAATTTGCAACCATAAATAGAGGTTTAGTTAATCCTATTACAAGCATGCATAAGATGCTACAAGTGACACATTACAACAACAATCATGATAGTGAGGGGAAATGCAATAGAAAGTTATCCTTTACAAAAAGTCAAAGTGCAGGCATTGAAGAACAAAATAGTTGTCAAATATGCATACAACTTCTAGTGGAAGTTGGGATTTTGAAGAGAAAATTATTGAAACTAGAGGAAAAAGTCAATGCTATAGTAAACCCATTATTCAAATTTGTGGGTGTTAATGACTATTCATTCTAAAAGGGACTTAGACATCTTGAGATTTCACAACAATTATTAGATGGAAGCAGTGTAATTGATATCCCATGTTTTTTGTTTGTATTAGACATTTTGTAATCGAAGCCTAGAATATCATACATCTAAATCTAAATGTAGTAGGGAGAAACTTTCTATGTTTGAAGACCAACATTTTTTAACAAACAAAACACTGTTCCTAAATAATTGAAAAATTTATATTTCAACAAAAAAAACATTTAGAAAAAAAGGAATTATTATTACTCTTTTTGTGTCAATGATAAGTTTTCATGCATTAAACCTAAGAGTATAATAAACTTATATACTTTATTATAATTCTCTTTTCATAAATAATATATGTGTCGTGTAGATTATCAATAAGGCAACAATATTTTAACATTCAAAAATAAGAAAGCTATCTTAAAAAGTTGAAAAGTTGATTAAGTTAACCAACTCCAAGGTTCTGAATGGCTATTTTTCAACATAATGAGTAGCTCAATTGAAGATAAATGTGTTTATTCACAAGGATTCCTTTGCTGGTATCTATGAATCCTATAGAACTTGAAAAGAACATGACCACAAATTGATATTTTTTAGATTTTATGATGAATGCAAGTTCTAACAATGCAACTATATGAATTCCTATTCTAAACACATGTATGTTCAAAATAAAATCACTAAGATAGGGTAACAAGACATTTGAAAAAAAAGGCAAAAATAAAATTCCTAATGGACATAAGTCATAGTAAAAATGTGTATATGAATTAAATTTTTAAAAGGATCAAGTAGAAACCAATAAAATCAAGAGTAGTGTGTCCTTAACTCCACCTATGCATAGTCTAGACTAATTGATTACACACGCATTAACAACTATTGACTCCATCACTATTCATGAGCATAAAATTCATAAAGGAAACAAACATTCCACTAATAAACACTACACATAGAATGTAAGCACATATAGAATACTCTATTGCATCAAAATACCAACCTTGAATATATATTACATTTCTCTATTTATAAGAAACCTCATACTTCATGCAATTTTTTGGTCTAGGGTTTTTTCCTTGCAAAAAGCATGTTAAAATAGTAATTTATGAAAACTATGTACAAACAGACTCCTAACTAGGTGCTAAGTAGGTTTGTACTCTAATTTTTATTTTTTAAATGGTGCATGAGCCTTTACGACCACTTTAAACTGACATAGAAGAAGGAGATAAGAAGAAAGAAGACTTTAGATGATCCTTGAGATTTTGGGGCTTCTAAAAATGAGAACCCAACCTTCTCCATGTGTTTTTGTTAGTTAAATTATTGTCAAACTTGCAAAAATGGGCTTTTAGTGCATGAAAACTACAACTACCAGTTTAATGTTGACGCAAGTAGAAGTGTTCAGAAATCATCGCACCTATGCACCTTTCGAGACAAAATTCATTCCTCCACCAAATCTTCAAAATGAAGAACTACATACCTATACACCTTGTATTTGTGTATCTTTAAGAACTAAAAATTGTGCACCTATGCACCTTTTGCACCTACACACCTTGGGGAACTGTGCAAGGTGCACAACTTCATCAAAAAATCAAAGTTCCTAGATTGGGTTTTTCTCAAATGTGGGCTTAGACCACTCTTGTGTAATT
The DNA here is from genome assembly GCA_028749045.1 of Cupressus sempervirens. Classification (NCBI taxonomy): domain Eukaryota; kingdom Viridiplantae; phylum Streptophyta; class Pinopsida; order Cupressales; family Cupressaceae; genus Cupressus; species Cupressus sempervirens. The sequence goes on from CM053792.1 coordinate 144,554,754, forward strand.
ATTTCTAATCTTTTTTATTATTTTAGGCCCATTTCTATACCTTTTCACCTTGAATACTTGTGCACCTTGTGCACCTACACACTTGCACACCTACACAAGGTGTAAAACTTCACCAAAAAATCAAAGTTCCCAAATTTGAAAATGACTTCTGGGTTTTGCTCAGATGGGGTCTTGGAGAACTTCTATGTATTTATTTCTAATATTTTTTATGAATGCCCTCCTTGTAGTACAACTATTGGCATGGATTTGAACTCCTTTTGCTTCTTGAACCTCAATTTTTGAAGATGTGTGTATTGAATCTGCATACACAATGTAATTATCAACAATGTTTAATTGACACAAAAAAATAATTAAACCAAATTAACCTAGTTATGATCTAAAATCATAAATCCATGTTAGGCCTAGTGGATCTCAAGGGTCACCATCATGATCTAGGAATGCAAAGTGAAAGATGAAAAATAAAAAAACTTAGAGAAAAACTTGTAACTCACACAAAATGAAATTAACAACACTAAACCAAAAACCTACCTGACATTACCTAGAGCCTCTTGACCATAAGGTCTCTTAGAAGAGACTATGATCTGACAACACAAGGAGCTAAAAGATGCAAGGAAAACAAAAAAGAAGGGGTGCCCATTTTTGACGTCTAAGATGGGGCATGTGTTGTGAAACCACAACAAGTATCTATCTTTCTTTGTTATGCTTTGTACTTATATTCTTATGATAAGATACTCATGATAGATATTGATATATTCCATGACTTTTGATGTATGGGTATTTTGATTAGACCCCAACAGAGGGGATAACTACCATGTAACATGTGTTTCAAGATGATACCATCCTAGATCACTTTATCCTCTATGACTAGAAGTTGAGGGAGTATAGTGACAAGTTTCCTATGACACTCATTATATGCTCCTTGATTAGATGTGTATGAGCTAGAGAGGTTTCTAGTGTGGATGAGAGTGCTTGGTTATGGATTTGATGTCTCATCCCTGATGCATGACATAGGGCCCTTCATTGCTATGTGAAATTTATAGAGAGTTGAATGATATAGTGTGCAAAGAGGGAAAGAGTTGGTCTGTAGGGGTTGTGGTAGCACAGGTGTGGGCATGTGAGCATATCATTATGATCCACTCATAGGTTCAGCTGAGATAAAGGGGTAGACCCTATATTTTTAGATACTCAAGATACATCCAACAAATACATGTTGGGGACACAACCTACTAGAGATAGAGGCTTGATGGTATCACCTTGGTGACATGGAAAACTTATAGGGAGGTTGAATAGTTGGAGGGAGCACAAGATGAGCTAGCCTACATGTTCTTCAATAAACCACTATTGGACAACCATCAAGTTGTAGTGGAGCAATTTGTCATCAGGTGCATATGGAAATAGTTGAAGAGGAAGAAGGGTGTGATAATGGAGGTGACTACATATGCTAAGTACCTTGTGTAGGATGCCTTAGGACGGGGACTGATTTGTTGGCTCTTGATTTAATAATTTTGAAAATGACCAAGAAACTAGATAGATGCATCTAAGGCTAGCAAATTCCTATGATGGATACACTTGACTACAATCTTGGGCCAACTATAAGGCTAGACCCTTCTTCTTCTTTAGGCTCTGCAAAACCTAGGTGAGTGGACCTGTAGATTCTTTATATGGTACTAGTTATCAAAGCATACACTGAATCTAATATAAAGCAGATAAAACCCTTATTTCTCCTATTAAATCATGTAATAACATAGATCTACAGTAGAAAATTGCAACTCTGTGATATTCATAAGCTAAGTGAGGGTATTCTATTAAGTTGAAGAGGAAGAAGGGTGTGAGAATGGAGGTGACTACATATGCTAAGTACCTTGTGTAGGATGCCTTAGGATGGGGACTGATTTGTTGGCTCTTGATTTAATAATTTTGAAAATGACCAAGAAACCAGATATATGCATCTAAGGCTAGCAAATTCCTATGATGGATACACTTGACTACAGTCTTGGGCCAACTATAAGGCTAGACCCTTCTTCTTCTTTAGGCTCTACAAAACTTAGGCGGGTGGACCTGTAGATTCTTTATATGGTACCAGTTATCAAAGCATACACTGAATCTAATATAAAGCAGATAAAACCCTTATTTCTCCTATTAAATCATGTAATAACATAGATCTATAGTGGCAAATTGCAACTCTATGATATTCATAAGCTAAGTGAGGGCATTCTATTATAGCTCTTCAACATGAAAGGGAAATACAATTGATTATTGATGTTGATTATCAACATAACCCCAAATATGCAGTAGTATAACAAGTGATCCTATAACTAATTAGTGCCTAATCCATTGGACAATTCCATGAATTCAAAACATACATCTAGATATTTTATACTTATTTAAATATTTAGATATAAGATCTATCTATTTACCTTGTAAATAAACATCTGTGCTCAATCCTAACCTCATTCTTACATGATATCCCCCTCAGTAAACTTGCAATCCTGCTGACTTCTTTGAAGCATTTACATAATTCTTTGAATTACAAGCAACAATAAAACAACATACATCCTTAAGGGACTACAACTATAACCTAGGCTCTTTGTTCAAAGACCATAAAACATTAAAAATTCATTGAGATAGGAGATGAGAATCATAATGAAACTAATGAAATTCTTGTTCATTTGTATTCATTTCCTTGAAAAAATACAACCAAATGCATGAAATTAACTCATAAAAAACCTAATAGATCTAAACTATCTATATTTATCTTCCTACTGCTGTTCATACAAGAGAAAATGCTAAAGAATGAAGGTGGAATCACAGATTCGGATCCAACAAAGTGGTCTCATAGAAGGACTGAAGATTTCCAACCAACAATGGTCTCACAGTGAAAAAATTGGAACCAATGCAATGAGAAAGAATGAGAATGATATAGAGGAAGGGATTCCTGGATCTGCTCTACATCTGACATCTATCCACTTGAAATTCCCTCTCTTTGCCATGAAAAGACTCTCTCTAATCTCTCTCTTCAATGAGTGAATCAAATTTTTTTGATCATTTTACCTCTCAAAGGTATCAAATATCTCAAAACTTGATGAGAATTGTAACTAATTTTGATATCAAAGTGAACTCAGAGTAAAAGTGAAAAACTAGTTGAATAAGAACTATAGAAACCAAGAAAACCTCTTAAAATCAATTTTCTTCACATTCACACCTCTACAAGCCTTTATACCTATTTTCTAACCAATTATGATGATCAATGGTGAAAAACACTCATTCTATTGAAAATTCCCCAAAATTTACAAATCGACCTACGATGTGAACTGATGAATACTTGTACACAAACTGACCTGAAAAATGGAAAATTCATCTCATGCTGGTTCCAATGGTATATTGGAGCACCTATTTTGGATAAAAATTGCTTTAGTTAGACTCATTTGAAAATTAGGTCTCTACTCATACCATCTAGTCTGCAACTGAATTTTCAATTTTTTTTTTTTTTTTTCTAAAGTATGGACTTTAGAAAATGACCATTTATGCATTTAAAAAAAATGCATAGGAGCCCTTTTTGACTTAAAAATTTTGAATGTGCATTTTGATATAAACAAAATATTAATATTTAATATTTTATTTAAAACAAATCCTTCTTTCTCACCGGGCCCATTGGGCATCACCCGAGCTACCACGTGGCAACCCTTGATAGGCCAACCTCTACCACATACTCACTTATGTGTTGCCACATCATCACCACCTCTACGTCCACTCACCACCACATCATCCATACCACATCAGCATCGCTATCTCGTCATGTTATTGCATGAGCAACTTTTCCTTGGCTAGATAGTGACATCCACATGATCATCCATGTGGCGCTATCTTCTCCTTCTGAGCTCATTTTCTTACCACATCATTGCTATAGGGACCCACTGCTATCTTGCCAGATTTCTAAGTTTTTATGGCGACTCGCTATGTCACTAGTCGAAAATCCTTGGATTTTCCAACTAGCGAGGTAGCGACTGCTAGATTCTGGACTTTTTCGGTGGCTTCAATCATGCTAACATCATCCCTTCATTGTGCGTGCCCATTCAAAATTTCATATTTGACTGCATCCAACTCATCTACTGGGACCCATGAGGAAACCTTGGCTCATATCTTAAAAGGCACTAACCTTATAGATACTCTCACTGCATGTGTTGTTTATTTAAAAACTTCAAAAACTCTCCGCACAGGCAATGTGGGACTTCTCAGGTATGTTTGTTCTTCATAATGACACAGTCACACCCACTTGTTTCTCTATTCTTTGGTGCATGTTTATATCCTGCATGAGCTTTGCTATTGGGCGGCCCTTTTCAAATCCTCATAGTTCCCTACTCTTTTATGTACGGATCTCTGCTATTTTACCTTAAGTTGCATCCCCTTTCTATGATGCCTAACTATTTAAGTTGCATCCCCTGCTCCTCTCGGTGGCTTGTTCCTTAAACGTGGATACTTTGTCATTGATAGCATGAACCTCCTTCTGAATTTGTCTCTTCCTTGCATGATGTGTCTTTTATAAATGGCATGGCATCTCCTTATCTATTTAAAGTTTTTGTAGAGGCTTCTTGTGCTCAAACGGTGCCTCTTAGCTTTTACGTGAGGGTTTCTTGCTTAGAATGCGTGAGATGCTTCTAACTAGTGGCCTTCTTCCTACAAGGTGTGCAGTTACTCCTTTTCATGTGTAAGGCCCTGCTTGGGGGTCTGTGGCTTCCTCCTAATGATTGTGCCTCATTTTTAAATGTGTGGGTCTTTGTCTAGCGCAAGGTACTCACTACTAGATGGCATGAGGAGCTCCCCCTAAGGTGTCCACTTTAACATCTGACTTTGGCACCATATCTCTTTTATTTGCAATTACAAAGACTCTTGGACGTACTCCATTAGCATTAGCCATTACTGGTCTCTCCAAATTGTTCATATTCTGATTACTTGGCCAATTGACATTTGTTTGATTGACAGTTGTTTAATTGATGTATGTTCTTAAATATTGTGAGGAAAGAACTACTAGATCCATAGTCCATCTTGATCTTGGTACATTAAGAACTCTGGCATTGCCTCCAATGCCATGCAAAACTGAAGCCATAGACTTGATAGACCTTTTTCTTTTGGTTTTAGATGCTTTCCCCACATTTTTAGACTCTCCACTAAGGGAAGGGAAGGCATCTTTCTAAAAGAGAATCAACTGCTCTTTGACTTACTGCTGCAAGATATCTTGGAGGTGCATGTGCTAATGGAATTGTAGAAGAGCTTGCTACATCCTCAAAAGAAAGAAATGAAGGCATTGGATCATGGCTCATAGAATCAACTACATGCTCAGCTGAAGCAGTCAACATAGAATTGTGAATAGCATTCAGTATACTTTGTATCTTAGTGCTAAATACATTAGTCGTAAGAAGGTGATCATTCACATTGCCTTTTTAATATAAGACCTTTGGCTATATCCACAATCATCAATCCCCTATCTGAGAAAACTTGTCCACAGTAATAAAGTTTTGATACCCCTATTATAATTAAGGCTTCCTTCAAAATATCTTCAAGTCTATGGAGTTAGATCAATCTAACGCAATTAGTTAGGCCCCAAAAGTGGGTCTGACTAAAAAAAAAATTCGTTTCTAAACAACTAAATTGAAAAATTGATCTATTCACTATCTAATACTCACTGGAATTGAATTCAAGGACTAACTGATCCTTAAAACTCATTTTTACCTCTTCTTGCAAACTATCATTATGATGCTAAAGGGTCTTTTGACTGGCCTTGAAAACTGGTCTAAACATCTGACCAGGCTTTGAAAAATGGGACACTGACTCTTTGTTCTGCATACTTGCACCCTATTGAATCTCATCTCATGAAGAATTTGAGGTCAAAAGATATTCATTGTCAAATTTGACCCTTCAGAACTGCCTGCAAGAAAATATGTCAGAAAACAATAAATTGGGTTAGATTTGGCTTTAAAAATTGGGCAAATGGACACTTGGGAAGACAAAAATTGGGGTACTGGTTCATTGTCATGAGGTGAATATAAATATGTGAATTGGGCTCATGATGAATAACTGAGTGCAAATGGCAAGCGGTCAAAGTGGGCTACTCAGATTTTGCAAATTAAAAGCACTGACAAAAAACATTTTTTGCAAATGGAAATGACCTGGAAAAGTGTGCAAATGGATTCGTCATGACTTGAAAATCGATGAACTTAAAGTATTTTTAGATTACAACAAAATGGTACAATCCATTTAATCTTACCAATCACAAATTAGGAATTATAACATCCCAAACAATGGTCCTGACAAATCTGCAAATGCTGGCACCAGTAAAAAGATAGAAATTCCATTTGGAATCACGTTTGAAAACTGATCAAACGAATTCATCATAAGCTAAAAGTTGAAACATAACAAGTATTTGACATCTACAATGCAACACAAAAGGAATTTCATCATTTGGTCAACTAGGTCAAAATTATAACACGTCAAACATGGCTTCCCAGAATTCACAATTAATTGCATCAGCATGTCAATATTAAATGACCAACTTTGAGGGATTCAAAACCTAGTCAAACGGACTCAAAATGACTCAAAATCTAAAACATAGGTTCTTAGGTATGGTCACTAAACACTCCCAAAATGGTGGATCACAAAACATTTGTGGGTGCGATATATTCACATGCAAACACAACCTCTTGTCACTATTTGACACTTAGGGTAAAATGCAGATTTGGCAAATGCTCAAAAAAGGACTTCACAGAGTGAATCAGAATGACAATTTAACTTCATGAAACACAAAGATGCACTGAATGTAGGGATTTAGAAACATTAAACACCTTAGGGGCCAAAGGTACAACTGGGTACAATCTCATCAAAAACTCAGACATACTTGCAGGAGAGCGTAATCACAAAGGCCCTTAAACCCATATCTTATAATCATTATGACAGTCATATTTCTATAACTTCCCACATTTTGAGAAATATCAATGTATTTTGGGCGTCAGTCCAGAAATAAAAACCATTTAATCCAAGTGCAAATTATCAATCTGATGTAATTAGTCGAACCCCAAAGCGGGTCCGGCTAAATTTTTTTTCGTTTTCGAACAATTGATATTGCAAACTGATCTACCGACCTTCTCAAGCTGAATGGAATCAAAATTGATGACAAACTTGCCACAAAAAACTTATTTTAAACATTTTCGCACTACTAAGAAATTTGTGCCAGGAGGCCTGTTGCCAACTTTAAAAACTGACATAAACATCTGGCTAGGCTTCAAAATTTTGGATATCTCATCTTTCTAACACAATCAATAGTCCCGCCAAATCTCATTGCATGATGAGATCAGGGTCAAAAGATATCGACCTTCGAACATGCCTACTCAAAATTACCTGCAATTAAACATGTCAAAAAGATGGAAATTGTGTTTGGTTTTGGCCTTGAAAACTTGGCAAATGGGCACTTGAGTTTTTGGAAACTGGGGTATTAGTTCATTGTAATGAGGAGAATTTACTTCTACAATTTGGGCTCATTATGAATCATGGGACGCATTTGGCGAGTATCTGAAGTGGGCTATTTGGATTTGCAGGACAGTGAACATCAGTACAATATCATTTTTTGTGAATGGAATGACCTTGGTGAAGTGTGAGGATGGATTTGTCTAGACTTGAAAATTGGCACACTTGTAGTATTTGCAGAGTAGAATACAGGGGAACAAACCATTTGATCCCACCAATCATAGACTCAAAAATATGACATCTCGAACAGGGCTCCCAATCAATCTGCACTTCTAAATTCCAGTGAAACCTTAAAAATTGCAAATGGAATCGCATTTGAAAACTAATCAAACAGATTCGTCATAAGCTCAAATCTAGAACATAGAAAGTCTCTAACCCCTAGAATATGATGCAAAAGGAATTTTCTTATTATGGTCAATTGGTCAAAATTTATAGCTTGTCAAACAAGGCTACCCAGAAATATGCACAATATGCAGATTTATGAAAATAATAATTGCCAACTTTGAGGGGTTCGAAACCTAGTCAAATGGATTCGAAACGACTTGAAACTTGGAGCATAGGTTCTTTGATATTAATATTTAAACATCCTCAAGGTGGTAGGTCATGAATCATAACCAGGTGAAAGATATTCAAAGGCAAACATGCCCTCCTGTCGATATTTGACACTTAGGTAGAAAATGAAGAACTGAAAACAACTTAAAATGGGACTTCGCAGAATAGTTCAAAATGTTAGTTTATCATCATAGAACACATGGATAGGCTGAATGAATGGTTTTAGAAACATAAAACAACATTTAGGCATTAAAACAACAACAAGGTACATATGCACGAAAGGCATCCATAGGGGCTCAAAACTTGGACTAGGTACTCAAAATGAAAATGCAATTTTGAGCACCAACACACTATAAGTTGCTATAGATCATTAGCCAATGATTTCATAATGGGGTTATAATATCCCATTGGGTCAATAATTTTCTAATTATGGTCTCCAAAAGTGGACCCATCCAAAAAAATAATTTGCAAATGGTCTTGAGTCAATCATATGTGTGTCTAGAACCTTCTAGAATGGTTAAAAGTGCATATATAAGGAACACTCATAGGTTGTTTAAGGAAGTTTTGGAGGATAGTCACAACTCTATCTTGCTTACTATTGTAATGAAGACACCCATGTGGGTTTTCATGTTGTAAATTTGTAATTCTGTATTTGCAACAATAATAAGAAGCCCATATTTTGTTCTCTCAATTTTTGTTGTTCTTTGTTTCTATTGTTTGTTGTGGTATTAAAGGGATCACCCTTCATCACTTCAACAAGAGGAGCAAGGGGAGAGAAACTCTTTTGCCACAACATGGGTGAAGGAGCTCAAGGCAGAGGTACATTATGTGTAGATCATCATGGTAGTGAGAGACTAGAAACCATAAGATATGAGGGTAGAGATGTAGTCCAAGGAGTAGGCACTGAGTGAGATAGAGATCACTAGGATGCAAAGAGACATAGAGCATAAGAAACATTATACTATGTAACCTAAATAGAAACAATGCCAGTAGGGAAGATGATTCCTAACTACTCATAGAGAGCAAGATGGTTAGAGGGTGTAGTCTAGCCACTTGATAGGACACAGGTTCCTCCCCCTCCTCCTCCTCCCACATAGGAGGGTGAGAGCTTGATGAAGGGTGCTCCCCTTAATACCATAAACCATACCGAAACAAAGAAACAACAACAAATGTGAGGATAAAATATGGACTTCTTATTTGCACCGCAAATGCAAAATTATAGAATTCACAAGTACAACATGCTAACCCACATGAATGCCTTCATTATAGTAATCTGCAAGACTAAGCTATGAACTACTACCCAGAGCTATCCTAGACAATGTTTGGGCCTTTCTTAAATAAGCAATTTTATGCCACCCAGGAAGGTTCTAGATGCTCAAACTTAATACCTAGGGCCAACAGACTCTAACAATAGATATAGAGTCGATTAAATACAATTTTAATAAATTATTTTAGGTATTTTGGGTAGCCCAACTTTAGAAAGCCATAACTCTTAAACCGTTGCTTGGATTGGCTATTATAACCACTTTTCAGAAATGCCAATTTTTGTTTTATAGGCTTGAAATGATGAAAGCACCCTTCCATCAATTTTTTGAACCTTATTTGAGCACTTTAAGGCCTCCAACAGTGAGCCTGAAGATTTTTGTGAAAATTTTTCCACCACAAATCAACAATAAATTCTCCAATACTTAAGCTAGAGTAATGAGATTTTTATGGCAGGCTTATAATTCAAAAATGAACCTTCATGTAGAAAATGAGAACATTATGAGCTCATATGAAAAACTTACTAAAAATAAAAAGTTCCCATAAATAATAACCACCCTGTCTACTAGTCCTTATTAAAATAGAAAGACTAAAAAGAAAATATTTTTGGGTGATGCAAGATTTCTCTACACCTAGGATGCCCTTGCATCAGAGTGTTAGAAATAGGAAATAATGTGGGGGTGGGGGGATATTGTATTTCACAAACATTTTCCCAACTATAACTTAAAACATGCACATGTGATTAAATTGAAAGGTAAATATTGATGTAGAGCCATACCTTGGAAAACTTAGAAGGAATCAGTCACTCAACTGAGTTGCTTCAAGGGGCATCTACAACCTTCAGGATCACACATAATATATTATAACCACCCATTGTGATTTGAACCAACTGTTCTTATCATTATTATTATTATGAAAACACAACCAGAGATACCTTAGACTCAACTCATAAGACTTCTATAACCATCCACTAGATTCAAAACTTTGAAAATAAATCCCCCCAAAAATTTCTTCTTGCTGCCTCCGGATAGACCTGCACTCAGACATGAATAAATTTCGAACCAGAAAAGATTTAATCAATCCAACCGTTGAGATTTGGCATAACTAGGTTTGAAACAACATATAATTTTTTTAGAGAAATCCAACGGTTCAAACCCGAGATATTGACCACGCATCAGAGTACATTTTTCTGCAAAACAATGCTTCTTGCTGTCTCTAGATAGGCCTGCACTCAGACATGAATAACTCTTGAACCAGATCAAAACTCTTCAATCGCTCTGGTGAAGATGGGTGTAATTAGGCCTATAATAACATATCCAAAGCTCATGAAAATACAACAGTGCATTTGGGAGATATTACCCATGCACTGAGACTAATTTTCTGCAAACATACCGAATTCGACCCAAAACTAAAACTTTTTAATCTTCTGCAAACTATCAACTTGTTTTCAGTGAGAAGATAAGAAAAATCCGTTCAAAACTCAGACTATCGAAAACTTTCACAAAGACAAAATAAAAAAACATTCCATATCTCTCCAAATTCGATTCGTGTCTTACATAGCTGACTGGCTCACCCTTAAAACTGACTTTCTTTTTCCTATTAAAGGATGTGAAACATTTTCTTCTTATTTTAGAAAAGAAGAATGTCTTCTATCCAAAAAAAGGATAAGAATCTGAAACGTTTTTCTACCAATATTAGACAGTCATTTTCTAAGTCAGGAATATTCCAAATACTGCCTACTACCTATTATTGGATTCTAAAAATCATTAAACACTCCACCTACGAACTAAAAAAAACTATTCTAATTTAAGATCCACACACTTGGTCCTAGGTGGCTATATCTGGAGAGCTTATCGAACTGCTACTCTAGGTATGCCACCACATGTAGGACGTTATTACAAACTTCAAAAACTAAAAGCATTTAAAACATAACATTAAATTTCCTATTACATTTTCAACAATGTTGCCTCCTATAGCGTTTCTCTTCTCTGCGACTGTAACAAATATAGCAATAACACAATGCAACTCATAACACCATTATTTATTAACTAGGGAAACCCTAGCCAAGGGAAATCCCCTTTATGGATGGTAACCACAAAATGATCCACTAATCAAAAGTATATTGTGAAAGATATTGACCCTGTTAAGAGTCTATTACATTTGTATAGTATCTCTATCCTTGTTAGAAGACTAGGCCTTGTTAGAAGCCTCAACCCTGTTAGTAGTTGTTATAAAATTACAAACTCTGTGCAAGATGAGCTCACTACCCATACATGCAATTACAATGATACATGTTGTACACAAGGAATAAATACATAAACCTTTTGACAATGTTGATATCTGCAATATTTGATTTGTCCTTTGTAATTCACATATACTGATCTTTCTCTTCTCTAAAATCAAGTTCACATCATAATATAATAGCATTTCAATGTCTAGGATATTACAATAATATTACACAACTTTTCATAACCAAAACTAACCTTTATACCAAATTATTCTATAATATTTTCCTCCATGTCTTCACACGTATTCCAAAATGCAAAACCAACTCTTTCCTACTTAGAGTTAACATCTAGTATATCCTCCCTAATTAGATAAGTAATTTTTTTGGTAGATAAAACAATTCCTTAACTTAAATGACCAATTTCCTTAACTCTATCATGTTCTACCTATGCAAACCTATGATTGTTAAATCTTTAATATCTTCATCTATACTGATCATAATGAATCATGCACATAGATTTGAAATCCTTACACTCTGTACTTCCTCTAGATAACTGCACACATTCTAACACTTCATCTATGAAGTGCACCAACCAAAAAGGTGAATGTGCTGATAAATAAACTCTGTGATGCTTAGAAAAATTTATAAGTCTTCAAGGCAAAAATATCTTCATAAAATGCTAACTTAATAAGGATGATATGTTTCCATAAATGACAACCTCAATGCATTTCCATAATAACCTCTTAGCCAAATTTCCATCTCCCCCTTTGGCATTGATGACAATTGATGTAATGCTAGGTTGAACTACTTCCAAATCCTACCTTTCCAAGGATTTACTTAGGGTTGATAATAGCCTATTAGGGTTCCCTTGATGCCCCAATCCCTAAAGGATCTCCATCCTATCCTCTATCCACTCACCACCTAGTTACACCAATATCTATGGTTCTTTCTTTACTCAAATACCTTTCTACAACTCACTTACTGACCTTATTCCTATGACTTTTTTGACCAATTTCCTCAACCATATATATTGAGGGATCTCACAAGTAGTGTTAGACATCCCTTAGACTTGTAGACAACAATATTACCAACTATCATTAAGTTTTTTGTTCCTAAGCCAAAACTGCCACAAACAAGGCTACTAGGATTAGCCCTTCAACTTGGGTTTTGGGTTTTAGTTCTAAATTTCTCCAAAGCGGTTGGGAAAAAAATCTTATATTCAAATACCCTTTTGGAAAATCTTAAATATTTTGTGGGTCTCAATTATCCAAGGTGACCACACTAGAAAGCAACTTTTAAGCCTATTTTTAAGGGTTTCACACCAATGCTAACTGGTCTGGTTAGGGTATGTTCTCTTCCCATTCAAAAATAATCATAGAATATTTTCCTCTAGTAGATTTTGACACTACTCAAACCTCCTCATTATACATTACTTGGTTTGAAGTATCAAACACTTTCAAACCCCAAGAACTCTCTTTCCAATTTGTGATTTCTTAACCAAGTACAATAGACTTGTGTAGGGCATCACCTTAAAATTTCTTGCCATGCTTTCTAGGGCCCCAAAAATTATATAAAGTATGTATATAGGATTTTCTCCCATGTCCCCTAAAACCATGAAGAACTCACGACAAAAATTCATGGGAGAGGCATTATTGCTCAAATAGTTAAAACTAAAACAACACACAAGCTACTTAGAAAAGAATTTCAAAACCTAATTAGATGAACACTTACGAACTAGAAACTTGAATAGAAAATTACTATACAAAATAAGAAACACAAATCCAACACCAGATTGGATTGCTCAATCCTTTTTTCCATAAATGCAACTCAAATGCTACAAATTGTCTTAGTTTCAACTAGAAAAACGTGTATTCACTTGCTCAAACTTGCTTAATTCAAATCCCAACCCTTGGGATGTATTTTTTTTGATGATTTTATAGGTTCTCAAAGAGGTTGAAGCTGGTTGGCATAACCACCAAGTTCTTCCTTGCACTTTGCAACTTTTCTGCCAAAAAGTTGTCAACTTTTCAAAACATGGTACAATCTTGAAAACTTTTGGCATCCTCGAACAACTTTTCTCTCCTTCATTTGGGAACCTCCTGACTTGTCTAAATTGTACCAAAAATGATGTCTAAACATTATTTTTCCTCTAATAAATCAATATGCATGGTGTAGGCTATTTTTTTCCTACTTGAAAACTTTTTCCAAATTTTGCTCAATTTGACATCTTTTTAACATCTATTCACTTCGTACTTCCCGAATGACATGCTAGGAATCCTTATCAATAAAAGAGTGTGAAATCACAGCATAGATGACAAGGTGGGTTAAAGAAAAACCTTCTTCAAACTTCTCAAGGTCCTTGACCTATGTCCCTTGACACAAATTTAAACTCATAAACACACCAAAAATATCTACCTAGAAACTCCTCAACCCAAAGAGATGACCTCTACAAAGATCCAAACTCAATCACCCCTTGAATTTTATAGAGTCATTACATACCCAAAACTGAACCAATTAGAAAAAAAAAATTGAAAACTTTGACTAGGTGCTTCTACACCAACAACATATGGGAAAATTGGCTTAGTCCCAAAATAGTAAAATTGCATAAATTATGAAGTTCTTTAAATGGTAATGCAATTTTTTTAAAAAATGTGGATCATTTATATTATAAACCATCTTTACATTATACATACTCCCCCATAGTCTATACTCTACCTTATATCTCATCATTCTTACATATACAGTTTTCCATACATTACACTCCCCCTTTGACATTAGTGACAAAGGTGATTCAAAAACTATTTAAAAGTTTAAAAAATTATTTAACCTTCATTCTTTTATTGTGATTATTTTTTTATCAATGTGATACAATCAACATAAGCTTTTCTTTAAGCTAATTAAACCTTTATTCAATGCATCCTTGACTAAATATGATACAATGACGAGTGCACAATTATGTAGCTTGAAAGTTTGGATAGGAAAAGTTGTCATAGGATGTCTTTGCCTTCAAACAATCATGAAGTTGTTTCTATACTAGGTCGACCTTTAATGACAAATGTTCTTTTAATAAAGTGAATCTTTGCAATATCTACTCCTTGGACTCCTCCCTTAGTCTGTGCTCATCGTAAATTTTTTTGATTCTCTACTTCAAGTCAACAAATTGAGCATCTTCATTCCTTATCTCACTTACCACATTTTTCAATTCATCTTCTTTTTCTCTGATCTTTGTGTTGAAGGTTTGAATATAATTATCACAAAGCACACTTCTCATATTATTCCTTACCTTCATGCACACATCTTCTCAACTCTTTAATACACATGTCCACATTTGCTAAGTCATATTTTACATTCTTACATACTTTCTGAAAAGGTTTGCACCATGTTCATCTTGGGCTTTGATTGTAGAAACTTCTACAAAAGTCTTGAAATGATTATCAAATTCTTCTAATACTATAGCTACCTTCTTTTATGGATTACTTTCATTGTTCTTAATGTTTATCATACTTTTTTTTCTCTTATCATCTTCTCAAGAATCTCTCGAGTGCTTTTGATTCCCTTACTCTTCTCTATAATTTTACTGGTAACCAATGCTGGTAATTGACCAAGCATCTCAATTTCAAGGTCTTCTACTATTGCTAGTGGTGTACTACTAATTATAGTAGTTATCAAATATAACAATGGAGACTTTGATGAAATAGGTGCTTCTCTGCTCACTTCCTTGATAGGTGTAATCATCTATTCTTCAAATTTCTGGCTGCCATCTTCTTTTTCTATTTACTCTAGGGGCTGATCATTAGTACTGTCCTTTTGTAGTTTGTAGATTTGGGTCTGTATGCTTGAGAACTTCAACCAATGTGGCTAGGTCCTCATTACTTGGTCAAATGATTGGTCTAGAAACTAGAGCTTCATGCTCATGGATGAGGCATCCAAAGCAGCATCCAAATGATCGACTAGAGACATAGACTTCAAATGATGTCTATAAAGTACATTCTTTAAACCCTTTCAATTTCTATGTCTAATCTATGGAGACAAGAATGCTTGAATAGAGATTATATTTCTAATTGCAGGTTTAAATAAGTTTATTCTAGAATACATAAATTGAATTACAAATAGGGTTCTACACTATTTATCTTTGCTACAGGAACAACCAATGGCTCTGTTACCAATGGTTGCAAGAACAATAGATTTCTATCCAACCTTAAGAACTATGAAAACCAATCATACTAACTAAATTCACACCCTAAAATGGGCCCCTTTGGATGAGTGAAAGACTATGAACTTAGAATGAAGTACTAAAAAATGATAGTGTCATCTTTATTGATATAAAATCATGAATAATACAACCTAGAATAACAATTATATTGAATGTTGTTACATGTTACAATCTCTCCTCTACTATATGAGGTGCAAGTTCACAACTTTATTTATATCATCTAAAAGAAATAAACTTCCTAAATCTAGCCTCAACAATCAAAGATTTAACAACATCATAAATAAGTTCCTTGAATATGAAACATACTCTTCTCATTTGAATAGGTCTTCAACAAATGTAATACACCATAACATCAATATTTGTGCAATAAGTTAATAGTGGTCAATTGTCTTGACCTTCTCTTTAGCTGACCATTGGTATAAGGTGGTTGCATGATCTTGTCATTACTCCACTTGATCGTTCTCTTATGATTTTATTTGACTTATTCATGCAACAAATTAGTACACATGCAATATATCATAACACATATTCATTCCAATAACCCATAGAAAATATTAAATGCACACATAGACTATTTCTCGCTCATGGTACTTGGCTACAGGAACTTACCCATTAAAAGTTCACTGGAAGAATGTATTATATCTACCAATATGCAACAAGATTTCATTTATCACATATAAGTTGTCATTATACCATTATATCCATAAAATCATATGATGTCTTATATTGAAGTTGATGAAAGATCAACCCCACATCTCCCAATAATTATCTACATGCAAACACCTATCAAAAAAGAGAAGCAAAAAGTTATGGAAGTTGGAATTGTCAGATCCATTGATGAGACATTCTTGATGAGAAAAAAGAGAAATTTATATAATCAAAAGTGAATTAAAATAACAATTTCAAAGAGAGATCATCCTTATAAAGGAGATCAAAACCTTTAAAAAGTCTAACCTAGGTTGCATGATAATAATTAATGAAAGAATTAATTATTAGATGCCTAAAGTTTAGCTTAAGAAAGCTAGAGTTAATTAGAAAATATCTAATTACTCTAACACAAGATAAACTTAGGGAGTAGCTAAAAACCTTGAAACTACTACTGAAAGGAAATTTGGATCACAAAAATAAGGCCTAATGAGGTACCCAATCCCAACCAAATATCTAAAAAGAGGAGAAATAGAGAAAACCACATGGGAAAAATCCTACTTCAAAAAGAGATGGAAATAATGCTGAAAAGAACTAGTGAAGGACTGGAGAAGCCTTCAAACTAGGGAATGTCTTAGAAGATAGGAACAAAATATGATCAATTGTTAATCTTAGTTTGGTTTTTACATATGAGTGATAATATACTTAAATCATTTACTTAGTTCATTCCGAACAAGTAATACATATTGAGCATAACTTGTCAAGTAGTATATGCCAAGCGAGAGATATTTAGTATATGCTAAGTAACTAGTAAGTGTCAAATCACTCAAGTACCAAGCAGATAGTATGTGCCAAGTTATTCAGATACCGAGTGATCAATGGATGTGGAGTCATTTAGAGGTTGAGTTACAACATTAAAGTTGTAGTTGATGCCGAGCACTAGGGACTTCAAGTGTTGAGTAAAATAGTTTTGACATAATTGGTTGTAATGGCACAAAACTCTTTGTAAACCATTTTTGAGCCAACTTAAGGATTTTTTTGCAATCTTAGATGATAAGAATACATCTTTATTTTGAATCCCTATGCATTACATGCATCCAATCAAAAAAGGGAAGGATTAAGTGGCAATATGGGTGAATCACAATTGTTAATTCATACCTAACCCTATGTTACCTAGATCTTCTTAAGGAGGACAAACCCTAAACTTTTTATGAATGTGAAAGGAGAAAATAGAGAAGTTTGCATGTGAAAAAAAAGCATTCATGGTGACTAAGGAGTTGTGATTTGAGACACAATGCATAATTAGTTAGAGTAGAATAGAGGAAAGGAATTAGAAGACAACAAAGATACATCTGATTAGGAAGGATCAAGTACACAATAGGAAAGAGGTGATCTATCATCAAAAAACATAGTGCTAACCAAAGGATCATTGATGAGACATTCTAACAGGCGAATCAATTAAATCTCTTAATAGAGTAGCCTTAACAAGTTGTTATAAATCCTTTAATAGTGTGCTTACTTCATTGTAAGTTAAAGTCCTTTTACTAGGCACACTTCTAATAGGGTGTTGAAATCCTTTAACAGGGTAAGATCTAACAATCTTGTAAGCCTTTAACAGGGAAAACCTTTCATAGGGTAGAACATGTTTCATGATCAAAACATTGTAACCTTCATCATATACACTTTATTATTATAGTAGTGGAGATTTGTGCCTGTCATCCCCACCCCAATTTTACCTTCCCCTTGGAGGGTTTCTGGATAACCAAATATCTTGTGTCATACATGTGTTGAATGTTTTTACTTTCATGCTATGGATGCATATGCTTAATTTGGTATTTTAGTTTACATATATAAATTATGATATGAATGTGTGGTGAATGATTTTGAGGTTGAAGTTTTAAGTGTTGATTCATGCCCCGCCCCCCTAGAGTTTACTTTCCTATTGTATTTCCAAGAATTGGTATCAGAGTTGAGTTCTCTAAAAGTAAAGCTTTCAACATTAAGGAAAGATCTTGGAGATGAAATTCTACAAGTTGGGAACCAAAAGATTGAAATACAACTTGCCTTGCACAAGCTAAATGAAGTAAGAAATAAGTTAAAGTGATCACTAAATATAAGGAAGGAAATAGTTGTTGAAGAGAATGACACACATCACCATGAGATTGACACTAATGAATTGTTTGTAGATAGAAACACAAGTGAATTTGATGCAATAGTTGTAGATCTGATGGAAAAGAATGAAACCCTAACTAAAGAGGTCAAAAATCTCAAGACAGAACAAGAAGTCCAATTAGTATTGCTATGTGAAGTGACTAAGCAAAAGAATAAATTTGAAGAGGAAAAAGTCATGATTGAAGATGACAAAATGATATTGACCAATACATTGGAAGAGAAAACATCAAAGATAAATAGGATTTCTCAAATGCAATTGGAAACATTGAATCAAATGATTATTGCAAATCATGAACAAAATGGAAAAGATATTGAGATCACAACACTAAAGTTGAAGAATGAACAACTGAGAAATGATCTGAAAAGAGAAAGCGGGTTTGTTGAAAGCTTCAACAGACCTAGGAAGCCATCAAGTACTTGAAGCAATTGATGAGATCTCGTAGATCCAAAAATGATACTACTAGATTGGGTTATACTAGTATTGAAGAAGGAGAATCATCTAAAAGCAGTGAACAAAGGAATGCTAATGGTAAGAACTCCAAACCTACTTGTCATAATAATGGTAAAATAAGTCATATTGCCAATATTTATAGCAGCAAGACTGCAAATAAAAATCCTAAGAATAAGTTCATGGGTCATTTCCACAAATGCAACAAATGAGGACATCAGACACATGAATGTAGAACCAAGACCATAAGCACACAAAGATTTAAAGGATATTGCTATAACTGTCATAAATATGGGCATAGAGCATATGAGTGCAGATCCAAGCCTAAATGGTCATCAAACAAGTAGACATAGGTAAAGCACAATGGAAACTCTTATAATTGGGATTATAATAATAGGTATAGTTGTCACTATTGTCAAGAGTATGGACATGGTGCTGATAATTACATAAGAACACATTTCAGAAGTGAATACAAAAGATGTTGAGTCAAACTACATGTTTTAGCTAATTAAAGACTGGTAACATAAGAAGAAATTGTCCAACAAGGTCAAAGGCATTGAACGATGAGTTCAACAAAGGAAAAGGAAAGAAAGATGTTGAAAATGTCAGAGATGAGATGAACAAGACATGGAAGAGGAGGGAAGATTGCAACACATCAAGTTCATATGAGATCACTTCACTCAATGGGTCAGGTGATCACACCACCTTCAATTAAGCAATCAAGTGGTATGTGTGGGATTGATATTTAAAAGACATACTATACATTAGTTCCAAGGATGTATTTCTAAATAGATTATATTTGCATGGAGAAAGATGTAAAGTGTTGTTAAGAATCTAGAAGAAATCTTTAAATTTGGTTAGTTTTCATGTTGCTATTGAGCATGAAGAGTTTCACTTTAACTACTAAGTGAAATGTTAGTTGATGCCAAGCTATAACAAGGTGATAGTGTTGACTGAGCTCGTAGTGGTTTTTGAACATAGAAATTTTTTTAAGGAAGCTGAGTGAGTTAGGATTTCTATTAAAGCTAAGCTTACAACTGTGTAAGCACTGACCATTAAATGCAATGTTTTAAGGGCTATATAATCAATTTCTACTCATTTGACATCATGTGAATTTAAGAGATCATTCCAAGAGTTTTCAAAATAGAAATCAACAGTTACTCGACATCATCTTAGCAAATTTACAAAGGTATTTATCATGTGTCGAGTTACACAATTTGAATTTTTGCAAACTCTAGGTTTTCATAATGGTGTCTAGTTCTTTAGCTACTAAGGTTAAAAAGGGTAAGTAAGTTTTGAATGTACAATTGATAATCAATGAGATAAAACAACCAAACTCTAGAATTATTCCTGATATTGCTTACAAGCAAGATCCATCTAGTGCGTTATAAATGATACCACCACAAGTTTTAATAATTCAAGATGTGAGATGTTGCTACACATGAAAGGTGGGTAGCATAGGTGACATGGAGATTAGAGAAACTTATGGGAAACTATGTGAAAATGGAGTATTGAAAGATGAATTCAAAATTATAGAGATAAAAGGGTTAACCCATGCCCTAGATTTCCCCATCGTCTTCAAAACTGAATGGATAAAGATAGTTCTAAGAAAAATTTATCATAATTCTATATGGTTGGAAAATGGACCAATGAAGATCACAAAGAAGATTGTACATAGAGTAACAGGGTATCCAACCCTAGATTGACCTAAAACCATGAGTGAAGCAAAATAAGTTATTGAGAAGAATACAGGGGCAATGTGGAATGAAAGAGGAATGATAATTGACACTATCTCAGATCCCCTAATTTCTTTTGCAGTAAGGATTATAGCACACAAATTCTATCAATCCAACAGGCTCAACAATGTACCTTGTATTGCTATTGACATAGGCTACAAGATAATTAAGAAGGATCATACTTATGACCTTACCGAGTTGCAGTTGCAACAATTGACTAAAAATTTAGGAGTAATAAGGAAGACCAAGAGTGCACAATGCAAATTTGGTTCTATTCTTGTATGCATATTTTTCTATGTACATAATACATTCCCTACTTTTGGTAAAGTTGCATGTAAAACAAATAGATCTATTTCAGTGCAAATAGGTAAATTTATTGAGCAACTTGGAGAAAATTTTGAGTCTGTAATGACTAGCTACTTTGAAGATTTTAAGTAGACATTGAAGAAAAGACTAAGGATACTAGTTTCACTAGTTGAGAAATATTTCAATGATGTTTTCTTTCTAGTTGACACTGATTTCATATATGTACAGGTTGCAGTCCTAAGAGTAAGATGGTTAAGACCATTAGGCTATGAGATAAATGCTTATGAAACCTCTACAATAATTACAACATTACTTTTAGAAGATGAAGATCCTAAGGCTATTGCCTTTGGAAATCATGATGTGGCTAAATTTAAAATTACAATGGATTTAAAGACTACCTCAGTTATGAGAAAGAAGAATAAAATGGTCAAGAAACTCAAGGAGAAATTTGTGAAGAAGTAGAAGAAGAAGGAGGTGAAGATGTACCTGCCTAAGCACCATTGGCCATCACTCAAGGTCAAGGTGAAGACCAAGAACAAGAGGTAGAAATTGAAGAAGGTACTGAGGAAGAAGAAGCTAGTTAATTACCTACAACCACTAAGAAAAAGAAGAGAAAACTTAAGACTCGAACAATTAGCAATCAAAAGAAGGTTGCAAAACTCACACAACCTAAGCCTATAGTTCCTACTACTAGGGCAAGCACAAGAGCTACTGCTAAAAAGGCTCAAGAAGTAGAAAAGCCAAAAGAGAAGAGGGTTGGATTAGCTAGTAAAGAAGAAGAGTCTAAGAAGAGAACAAGGAAAAAATATATAGCTCCAATTGAATCTGATGAAGATAGGATAGAATGTGGTGACAATAGCCAATTCAAAGTGGTAAGTCACAATCCTTTTGATAAACTTGGAAAAATTAAGATTAACCAAGTAGAGAACTCAATATATGCCATGATGGCAACATTCAAACAAACTTTGACTAAGATTTCCAACTCATTACCAAAAGATCTATATGACATAGTTGAGCAAAAGTGGCACTATAGTCTTAATACAACAATACAATTTAGAGAGACTACACTTACACAAGTGATGCAAAAATTTGATAGGGCATCCATGAGTAAGGAAATAAAGAAACACATAAGAAAATTTACACCTAAATACAAGAAATTCAACATATTGTAGAATAATATTAAGGATGTTGTACAAAAGACCACTCAGTTGTGGAATTCATTATATGGTTTGACAGCACCCAAGGAAATAGGGCAGACACTTATTGAGGTAGGTAAAAACAAAGATAAACAACAAGTAACTAAGGTTACCAGAGAAGACACTAAAAAAGATACAATTATGGAAGGCACTAAAATGAACATAGATACACAAGCACTAGCTAAGGTTGAGCAGAAAACAAAACAAAGTGTACTAGATGCACTAGTGCCAAGCGCTAGTCCTCAAAATAAGTTGAATATAGACATTGATACTATAAGGATTAAGGATTTTTTTTATGCTATCACTCAAAATATCAAACCCCTTATAGAGGAAGACTTGAAGAAGATACTGATAGGATCCACTACTTAGGAAAAACATTTTAAAAATCCCATACTAGCAAGTGTTGATGAGATTGAGAAGGCAGACAAGGCATTTGTAGGGGAGGAAATTTAGACACAAAATACATCTGCAACCTCTCCTCAATCCACCATGGTACAATCTACATTACCTATTGTAGTATATCAAAGAAAGGAAATAATAACTTCTACTATCAGTACATTGGTACAAAGTGCTCTAATCTTAGGAAATGAAAAGGAAAAAGAAAATGAAAAGGATGAGACAAATGGAGAGCAAAAATATGGAAAACAAGAGAATGAAGGAACTACCCTTTGTTGAAATACTCATGAAGAAAGATCCACATATTTCTACTCATGAAGGCTTAGTACACCTTGTTGTCAAGCTAGCCATCCAAATCAAACCATTTGAGGTAGCTTGTGACAATTGGGATGCTACTTTGAAAATTATGCTTGAGGTCCATAAAACATTTTTGGACAAACACACTATAAGTGTATAATGTAATGAAACTCAGGTGCGGAAACAACTTCCAACACTAATCCCTTAAGGAAAGTATTGTGCAAATTCCTATTAAATCCTTACAATTTCATATTTGATATTATGTAAACAATAATATTGTAGTCAACCATGAATACAAAAAATAGATAGAGAAAGAAAACACATAAACAGAAAGATATGCTGATGGGGAAAAACCTTTCAGTAAAACAACACCACCCCTCCAAATCCTGCACAATGTATTATCTTCAACAAAAAAAGGTTACAACACACTTGCAGTGCAAATTCTTTTAAAACATAGAAGATCAATCCAATAGCAACATATCATACTAACAATACACTTTCTCACACTCCTATCTACAACCCTAAAAATGCTTATATCATATGCTTTCCCTTTTTGGGAAACTTCCAAAGAAAAACCATATAAGGGTTTTACCATTCTCCAAAAAAATAGTAACCCAAAACAAATTTTAGGCCGATGCCCCAAACCCTATGGGTGAGTTGGAGACTCAAGTGTACAATACTCAATGATCAATTGCCACATGTCTTCATTTCTTCACCCATCATCAAATCTTCCAAAGATAGCTCTTATGCATCATAGGAATCCATCATAACCATTTTAGCCATGATCTCCTTACACACAATTCAAGATCCCGACACATACGAGTGGAGTGACACATCAACATGCCAACTAGACATGTACACTCACACTTAATTACATTATTTGTGAAAAATACATTTACAAAAAAAAAAAGAATAGGAATTATCCAAGGTTGAGACACCTTATTCCTAACATATAACCATTTGACATAAGTGTCAAAAAGGGGGAGATAATGTTTTCATGGAGCTATTTTTTTGAGAAGGGGGGAACCAATGATAGAAACAAAGTACACAGATCAACTTATGCAAATCTACTCAATAGGCAGAATGATTTTGGTTTAGATACAGAAAAACATGATTAGCTTAGAGGGAGTTATTGAAATTTGAGGTATGACTAATGAATTATAAGTTTTTTGTAAAATTTTGAAGTTTTGAAATTTTGTATGTAAGTGGATATTATCTAAGTTATGCTAGAAAGGATTAAGGTTATTCATGCATGACCAAGTATTCTGCCACTCATGTCAAAGGGGGAGATTGTTAATCTCATATTGGTTTTGATATATGAGTGAAAATATACTTAAGTCATTTTCTTACTTCATGTTAAACAAGTAATACATGTCAAGCATAAGTTGACAGATAGTATATGTCGAGCGAGAGATATTTAGTATGTTTTGAGTAATTAGTTAGTATCGAGTCGCTCAAGTGCTAAGAAGATAGTATGTGCCAAGTTATTTAGATGCTGAGTGATCAATGGATGTCAAGTCATTCAGAGGTTGAGTTACAACATTGAAGTTGCAATAGATGTCGAGCATTAGGGACATCAAGTGTTGAGTAAAATAGTTTAGACACAGTTGTTTGTAATGACACAAACTTCTATGTAAACTATTTTTGAGCTGAATTAATGATTATTTTGCAATCTTAGGTGATAAGAACAAATATTTATTGTGAATCCTTATACATTACATGCAACCAATCAGAAAAAGGGAAGAATTAAGTGGTAATATGGGTGAATCACAATCATTGATTCATACCTAACCCTATGTCACCTAGATCTTCTTAAGGAGGACAAGCCCTAAAATTTTTATGAATAAGAAAGGAGAAAAGAGAGAAGTTTGCATGCATAAACAAAGAATTCATGGTGACTAAGGAGTTTTGATTTAAGACACATTACAAAATTAGTTAGAGGAGAACAGAGGAAAGGAATTAGAAGACAACAAAGATACATCTAATTAGGGAGGATCAAGTACACATCAGGAAAGAGGTGATCTATCATCAATAAAAAAAGTGCTAACCTAAGGATCATTGTTGAGACATTCTAATAGGTGAATTAGTTAAATATCTTAACAGAGTAGCCTTAACAAGCTGTTGTAAATCCTTTAACAAGGTGCTTACTTCATTGTAAGTTAAAGTTATTTTACCAAGCACACTTCTAATAGTGTTGAAATCCTTTAATAGGGTAAGATCTAAAAATCTTGTAAGCCTTTAATAGGGTAGACCTTTCATAGGGTAGATTATGTTTCATGATCAAAACATTGTAACCTTTACCGGATACACTTTGTTACTACAATAGTGGAGATTTGTGGGTGTCATCCCCACCCTAATTTTACCTTCTCCTTGGAGGGTTTCTAGGTAACCAAATATCTTGTGTCATACATTTGTTGAACATTTTTACTTTCATGCTATGAATGTATATGCTTAATTTGGTATTTCAATTTACATATATAAATTGTGAGATGGATGTGTGGTGAATGATTTTGAGGTTGAAGTTTTAAGTGTTGATTCTCCCTCCCCCACCTCTCTCTCAAAGTTTACTTTCTTATTGTATTTCCAATAGATAATGAAGAACACCACTAAAGCATGTAGAAGTTGCAAAGCTTTGTCAAAAGTAATTGTTGATCTAAAGAACATCCACTGAAATAGAACTTGACTAGGTAGAGAAGACTATATTTTGCATCAAATTGGGAGGTACAAAAAGACAAAAAATTGAACTTGAAGATATGGATGGCATGAAACACCAAAGCCTAAAAAGTTGATCAATCAAATATGGAAGGCTACATCCAAAGTAGGAATAAAAAGAAAAGTATCTATATGGTAAATGATCCATCTCATCAAAATGCATAGGTACCTAGGCATTGTATCCACCTAGTACATAGGAACAAATACTGAATACATCACTCACTCCATCGAACCAAGGAAGCATGAGAAATAACATAAACCCCCCAAATGCAGAGAAAGGTGAGGTGATAGGCAACTAAAAAAGTGGTCCAAAAGAATTGCATGTCAAGGAATCATGATCAAGATACACAAAAGAGTATATATGTGTGTACTAAAGTGATCAATTTTAGACACATCATGAGGCTAATGTCATGTAAGAGAAACTAACTAGACAAGAGAAGATGACAAACAAAGGAAAAACATCAACCCCCCCAAGGCACTTTAATCATGAGTAGTGCATGTGCAATAAGGCACAATATATAATGAATCCCAAGAATAAAATAATTTGTACGAGTGTCCTTAGATGACATTGCTTGAATCAAAAGGAAAAACAAGGCAAAATAACTAAAATAAAAATATAGATGGATATGACATTTTATATTAGTGAGCTTGCAAGAATGCATATAAATAATGTCTAAATAGACCATAAGAGACATAAGACTGATATAATAGATAGTACAACCCATGACAAATCATCTGAAGCAATGAAATCAACCTCTGACTTGAAACAACCAAGATATCCAGCAAAATGCAAAAATGAAAAAGATAGAATAGAATGTATCTAGAGCAGAATCTAGAAAAACAACCAACATCACTAGAAAGGGCTTTGAAAGACCTTTCCAATGATATAAAGAATTCTCAAATCAAAGATCAGATGCTCAAGATATGTCTCATAGATTGAAAAACTATGCCTCTAACTTTGACAATAGAAATACCATAAAAAAATTCAAAACTAAAAATTACCTATACCACTGTGATGGCCTTGAAGCTAGCTTTCTAACGATATCTTGTTTGCAAAAAATGGAGTCTGTATGCCCAAGATATGAGCAAAAATACAAAGGTAGGTCCAAACAAAGATTGAAGGGCAAACAAGAATGTTGATCAATGTCAATGTTAGCAAGTGATGAGCATAAATTTGATGGTCAAACAATTGTCAAGGAAAAAAATGCCAAAAAATGACCCCTATGAGAAAAAAATCTGGTCACCAAAAATATGTGCCAAGAAAAGGAGTGGTTTCGAGAAAAAATCTAGTGACCAAATAAAAGTACACCATATTTTTAAAAATAAAACACAAAAAGAATGCCATATACTGCCAAAGGTTTCAAAATGTGTGGAGCTAAAAATACTCCCAAACACATAGAACCATAGTCCATGCTGCAAAATGATAAAAAGGATAGTAAATCAACCAATCATCCCACCTTCAATAATCCAAAACATTGGTAATATGGGTCAAGAAACACAAAAGAGGTAAAAATAGGGTGCACAGAAACTAGTACAAGCATGGAGGAAAGTAGTATTTGACATGCCCTACATTTATTTCTCCAAGTCACCATAAGATGTGGAGATTAGCAAGCTTTTCATGATGGGTGCATGAGATCATGTGAGAGTATTCAAGTGCGCCAACCAAACAAGTGATCATGTGCATGAAAAAATTGTGAATGGTGAGGAGGGTCCATGGAGATGGCTTGGAGTCTCAAACCACAACCACCAATGAGGTGGGTAGAAGACATAAACCTCAAACTTCCTTTCACAAAAGTAAACCACCAATGAGAACCTAAAAACAATCCATCTCAAAATATGTTCAACGATGGTGGCACCCAACTCAAAGGAGAAATTGTCGAGCCCATAAAGAAAACTTGTAGCCCCAGAAAGGTTGCCACTGATTGGGCCCCTGAATGGATGGAGAAGAATGTCCTTCCAAAATTGTGATCGTAGATTTGACAAAAATTGGCAATCAAAATAGCAACAATATATTCACCAAAAAACTGGTGCCAATGGTGAAGTACATGTCTTTGACTATAGGATGTTCAACAAAGGAGAATCCCATAATCAAAGGGCATGTGGTGAAGCAGAGAGCCTACAAG
The DNA here is from genome assembly GCA_028749045.1 of Cupressus sempervirens. Classification (NCBI taxonomy): domain Eukaryota; kingdom Viridiplantae; phylum Streptophyta; class Pinopsida; order Cupressales; family Cupressaceae; genus Cupressus; species Cupressus sempervirens. The sequence goes on from CM053792.1 coordinate 144,582,555, forward strand.
GATGCATGCATGGGAAGGTCATAGGTGGAGGAACATGATCTCCAAAAAAAATGGGAATTCTATGCATAGAAGGTACATGTACCAATGGAATGCATAGGAGGGAGGGACCCACTTGATCTCCAAATCTGCTACTTATCTAGGGCCTCTAGCCAATAAAAAATGACAACAGTGACTAGTGAGGTTCGGGAGGTACTCTCGCTAAACATAAAGAATACATTAAAATATGCACTTTTCACACACCAAAAATGAAAAAAAAACACCTTTTTGATAAAAGTTAAATTTCATTTTTTTTAAAATAATAAAATCATCATCTAGTTTTTTGTGCCCAGGTCAATACGACTTGGGTGCAATTGTTTTTTGCCTTAGATTTCAACAACATCTAAACTGGACTTATTTTATATGAAAATGGGGGTATCCAAACACTTTGAGCTCAACAATGATGTCTATTTTGGCTCATAGTGCTCCAATAATAGCCCCCACCCCCCACCAAAAAAAAAATAAATCAATACAAAATCCTCTGAAAGCCATAAATCTCAAAATCAATGCCTAATTTGTCAAGAGCACAATAGGGGCATGAAAATCTAGAGCTTTGATACCATTTTGAATTTGATTAAAGATCAATCCCACAACTCTCGATAATCACTTGCATGCAAACACCTATCATAGAAGAGAAGCAAAAAGCTACGAAGGCTAGAATTGCCAGATCCATAAATGAGACATTCTTGATGAGCAAGAAGAGAAATTTCTATAATCAAAACTAAATAAAAATAATAATTACAAAGAGATATTTTTCTTATAAAGGAGATCAAAACCTTAAAAAAGGTCTAACCTAGGTTGCAACATAATAATTAATAAAAGAATTAATTATTAGATGCCTAAAGTTTAGCTTAAGCAAACTAGAGTTATAGAAAATATCTAATTACTCTAACATCTTCAACTATAGAAAAGTAGAGTTATTATAGGTTTATACATAATATATAGTAAAAATTCTTTGAACTTTTAAAAGGAAAAGACCCTACAAATAACTATAACCCATAAAAATTATACTATTTTGTAGTCTCATAATTCCCCCCAACTTATTTGCTGAAAGTAAGTTCGGGGTGGGGGGGTGTGAATTAACACTTCAATTTTTTACCATAAAAATAATTCACCATTCATACATCTCAACACTTAACAGATAAATTGTAATAAGTAACCATGCATCACATCCAAAGCATAATGTAAATCAATAGATAACACATAAGATTTTGGTTACCCAGAAACCCTTCAATGAGAAGGTAAAACTAGGGTGGGGATGACACCCACAAATCTTCACTACTATAGCTGTAAAGTGTGGCCCTCCAACGAGAAGGTAAAACTAGGGTGGGTATGATACCCACAAATCTTCACTACTATAGCTATAAAGTGTGGCCAATTATGGCTACAATTTTTTTATCACAAACTATGATCTACCCTATGAAAGTTCTGTGCTGTTAAAAGCTTACAAGACTATTAGGTCTCAACTTGACTAAAGGATTTAAACTCACAACTAATTACTCTATTAGGAGATTTATAAAATTTTGTTAGGATTACTCTGTTAAGAGATTTACTCTGTATCACCTGTCAAAATGATTCAACACTTCATCCTTTGGTTAGCACCTTGCTACTTGATGTTAGATCTCTTCTTTACTAGTTATCTCTTGATCTTCTTGATCAGATCTATCTTCTTTATCCTTTCACTACTTATCTATGTTCTTCTCAAACTAATTATGCATTGTAGCTCCATAACTTAGCCATCATTTTGTTAGGAACCTGTGTGTTCCTTCTGTTTATTTTGTTAGAGTAGAGTTGTTGGACGCATATGCTTTGTAAGTCGTCCCGTGAGTTTATTTTATTATCCCACATGCATAGGTAGTATTACTTTTCTAGATCGTACCCAGTATATAAGAATAGGTTGAGGCCCTTGATGGGCACGGACGAATTTATTGTATTGAGCTTGCTCAAAGGAGGTTACCCCCTCGAAGTGGCCTGCGATCAGTAGATTTATTCTGAGTTCTGCTATCACTTTGTATTCTGTTATTTCGAGCATTCTCACGATATTGCTATAAGGAGGTTCTTCTCATCTGGTATCAGAGCACTCTCTTGGGCTCGCTGGGTGGAAATTACATCAAATTTTTTTTTTTTTTCTGTCGTGGCCTTCAGGTTCCTCTCACTTCTAATATCTCTTGTTATTGCAATAACTCTTTTCAGTTGTTCTGTCTGTGAGTGAATTTTTCTAAGTCGACTGTTGAGGAAAAAAAAAAAAAAAAAAAAGAGTAAAAATTTTTCTGTTTTTTAGTCGTAGCTTCCTTGTTTGCTTTCTGTTTCTGCTCATCCTTCCGCAGAACGTCTGCAATATCATTTCGCATACTTCCTTCCTTGGCGACCCAACCCCAAATTTTACATATCAAAGCCCTAAATCCCTCATTTATCTAATTTTAGGGTTTGCCCTATCTTTTTCACCTCTCATCCAATCGCCACCAAACTGAGCCACAAGATTCAATTCCTCATTTTGTTCCCTTATCCCTCTTGGACTGTTCGCCTCATTTCGCCTCCCTACCCTTGAAACCCTCATTTTTCTTTTTCCCTTGTCCCCAGATAGTCTCCCACCACCCGTCGAACACCCATTTCCTATATGAGTTTTACCCAAATCCAAGTTTGCCGTAACTAAAAAAGTTTTTGTTTCTCATCTTCTACCCATTTCAAAAAAAAAAAAAAAAAAAAAAAAAAAAAAACCTTGTTTTATGGTTGTTACGCGTACAGGAGCAAAAATCATGGAAGAGGAAATTGCATCCCTCAAAACCCGACTTCAAGATCTGGATGACAAAATTCTGGGTCTTAACTTTCAGCAGTCAGCCATGAGCCGAAACCATTCAGGAGATACTGGGTCCTCTTCTGGCAATTTCCGTGGACCAAAGCTTGATTTTCCACGCTTCGATGGTTCTGATCCGACTGGATGGATCTATAGGGCAGAGCAGTATTTCAGCTTGCATAATACTTTGGATAACCACAAAGTCTCCCTTGCATCTTTTCATTTGGAACATGAAGCTCTTCAATGGTTCCGTTGGTACATCAAGGCTAATGTAGGCCCAACGTGGAGCGAATTGTGCACCCTCATTTTGGAGCGCTTTGGCCCTAGTTCCTTTGATGATTTCACAGGAGCACTCACTAAACTGCGTCAAACAGGCACTATAAGAGAATACCAGACAGAGTTTGAAAAATTAGCTAATCACACAGAGGGCTTGTCTGATGAATTCTTTCGTAGTTGTTTTGTCAGTGGTCTGAAGGATGCACTTCGCTCAGAAGTCAAAATGTTTCGACCTACTACAATGATGGAAGCCCTTGGGTTGGCTAAGTTAGCGGAAGACAAGATTAGTGCTCTACAACGCTCCAGATCTAATTTTGTTCCATTCAGAAATACAGGTTCTCACAACCCTCCAGTCATACCAGCTCCCAGAACTACTCCGATCAAGCACTTGTCTGAAACAGAGATGCGAGTTAGGCGAGACAAAGGGCTTTGTTATAATTGTGATGAGAAATGGTCTCGGGGCCATAGATGTGTTCAGCAAAAGCTCTATCTCTTGGATGTGGATTCTCCACCAGAACTGGAAGAATATGTAGATGCTCAGGAAACAGTGGATGCTGAGGTTGAGCCTCACTAGCCTGAACCTCCTTCCCCAGAAGCTCCACCAGAGATATCTGTCCATGCTTTGGCAGGAGTCACTACTCCACAAACCATGCGGGTCCAGGGTTTCTTCAAGAAGATCCCTCTTACTATACTCATTGATTCTGGTAGCACTCATAACTTCATTGATCCACGAATAGCCAAACAGGCTGATTGCTTTATCCATCCCTGCTCTAGCTTTGAAGTCATGATTGCCAATGGGGGCACTTTACCTTGTAAAGGGAAATGTCGCAATGTGCGTCTCTCTATTGGAGATTATAACATGCGCTCTGACATGTTTGCCTTACCCTTAGGTGGCTGTGATGTGGTTTTGGGTGCCCAATGGTTACGCACTCTTGGCCCCATTCTCTGGGATTTTGCTGAACTTTGGATGCAGTTTTCAGCCGATGGGCACCAACACACTTTGAAAGGCTTACAACCAGGGTCTCTCAGCATCATCAGTTCACACCGTATGGAAAAACTTCTTAAGAAGACTTCACATGGTGTCATCGCTCAGCTCCATTCCATTCAGATGCAGCCATCAGCAGTCTCTAGCACTCCTGCCGATCTCCAACACATTTTGGACAAGTATTCTGGTATATTTGCTGAACCTGTGGGATTACCTCCTTCTCGTCCAGAGGACCACCGTATTCAGCTCCTTCCTGGCAGTGTTCCGCCCAACATCAGGCCCTACCGCTACCCATTTCATTAGAAGACCGAAATCGAGATACTTGTCCGTGACTTACTGAAGCAAGGTATTATTCGCCCTAGTACCAGTTCCTTTTCTTCTCTAGTTCTGCTTGTTCGCAAAAAAGATGGATCATGGCGACTCTGCATTGATTTCCGAGCACTTAATCATCTCACTATAAAGGACAAGTTTCCCATTCCAGTTGTTGATGAACTTCTTGATGAACTTCATGGGGCTCATTTTTTCTCCAAGTTAGATCTTCGTTCTGGGTATCATCAAATTCGGGTTAATGAGGAGGATATACCTAAAACTGCCTTCCGCACACATGATGGTCACTATGAATTTTTAGTCATGCCCTTTGGCCTCACGAATGCTCCTTCAACATTTCAGGCAGTGATGAATAACATATTTCGACCATACCTCCGGAAATTCATTCTAGTCTTCTTTGATGATATCCTCATATATAGCAAAACTTGGGCTGAGCATCTCCATCATCTGGAGCTTGTCTTGCAACTTCTCTCTGATCATCAACTCTGTGCAAAACTATCTAAATGTGTGTTTGGCCAGGAGGAAGTGGAGTATCTCGGGCATATTGTTGCACACCATGGAGTGCGGGTGGATCCTACAAAAATAGATGCCATGAAAACTTGGCCGCATCCTAAAACTCTCAAGAGCCTTCGGGGTTTTTTGGGGTTGACTGGCTACTACCGCAAGTTTGTCAAAGATTACGGGAAAATTGCAGCACCATTGACAGCTCTGTTAAAAAAGGATGCCTTCTCCTGGACCCCTGTTGCTGAGACTGCATTTGAACAACTGAAACAGGCTATGTGCAGTACACCTGTTCTCGCGATGCCAGATTTTTCCAAACCCTTCACTATTGAGAGTGATGCTTGCGGCAATGGATTGGGTGCTGTTCTCCTGCAAGATGACCATCCTATTGCGTTCACTAGCAAAGCCCTCTCTGGTAAGAATCTAGCCCTCTCTACTTATGAAAAAGAAATGATGGCTATTTTGCATGCTGTACAGAAGTGGCGGCCATACCTCTTAGGGAGTCATTTTTGCATCAGAACCGATCACCAAAGTCTGAAATACTTCCTCGAACAATGGGTATCCTCTCCTACACAACAGAAATGGGTCAGCAAACTCATGGGGTATGATTATGAGATCACCTACAAGAAGGGTAAGGAGAATATTGTGGCAGATGCTCTTTCTCGCACATTTGATAATCAAGCTTCCCTTTTCGCTATTTCTAAGCCCATTCCCAATTGGTTAGCGTCTGTTCAGCAGGGCTATGACAGTGACTCTTCTTTATCTCAAATCATTCACCAGCTAGCCAATAATCCTTCTGCTATACCACATTACTCTTGGGATGGTTCTTCTCTTCGATACAAGGGTCGGCTAGTGCTTCCTCAGAACCCAGCTCTACATCAAGCTATTTTTTATGAACTCCATGCTTCTCCTTCAGCAGGGCACTCAGGCTTCCTCAAAACTTATGAGCGAGCAAGGAGAAACTTCTTTTGGAAAGGAATGAAACAGACGATTCAACAGATGGTGGCTGAATGTGATACTTGCCAACGCCACAAGGGTGAAACGACCCTCCTTCCTGGCTTGCTCGAACCATTGCCCATCCCTACACGGATTTGGACTGATATTTCTATGGATTTCATTGAAGGGCTTCCTAAATCCAGTGGCAAGACAGTGATCTTGGTTGTGGTTGATCGTCTCTCGAAATATAGTCATTTTTGTGCCCTCAGCCACCCCTATACTGCCTCCTCTGTTGCACAAATCTTCATGGACCAGATATTTCGTCTTCATGGACTCCCTTCTTCCATTGTCTCGGATCGTGATGCAACTTTTACCAGTCATTTTTGGACTGAACTGTTTCAGAAAACTGGCACCAAACTGAAGATGAGTTCGGGCTATCACCCACAAACTGATGGTCAAACGGAAATTGTCAATAAATGCTTGGAAACTTATCTTCGTTGCTTCACTTCCGAACAGCAACATCAGTGGGCCAAGTGGCTCCCTTTAGCTGAATGGTGGTACAATACCTCTTACCACACTGCCTCTAAAATGACTCCATATGAAGCAGTCTATGGTCAGGCACCTCCAGTGCTCCTTCCCTACACTCCCAACAGCTCACCAGTCCAGGCAGTTGACATAGTTCTCCGCAGCAGGGATCAGATTCTTCGTACCTTACAGGATAATCTTCACATGGCCCGTAATCGGATGAAACAACAAGCAGATCAACACCGTTCTGAGCGCTCATTTTAAGTTGGGGATATGGTTTTTCTTCGTCTACAGCCATACAAACAATCCTCCCTAAAGCTGAAAGGGCGTCATAAGCTGGCCCCAAAATTTTATGGGCCTTATCAGGTTCTGCAGAAGATTGGTTCAGTTGCTTATAAACTGGAACTTCCTCCTTCTTCCCGCATTCATCCAGTCTTTCATGTTTCTTGTCTAAAGAAAGTTCTGGGTACCACTGTCAGAGCACAAACTACTCTCCCTGAAATGGATACGGAAGGATCCATTATCCTGGAGCCGGTGGCAATCATTGACCAGCGCACTCGCCAGCTTCGCTCTCGCTCCATCTCTGAGGTCTTGATTCAGTGGCATGGCATGCAACCAGAGGATGCTACCTAGGAACCCCTTCTTCAGATTCAACAACAATTTCCACACCTTAAGCTTTGAGGACAAAGCTTTTTTCTAAGGGAGAGGGGATGTTAGGAACCTGTGTGTTCCTTCTGTTTATTTTGTTAGAGTAGAGTTGTTGGACGCATATGCTTTGTAAGTCATCCCGTGAGTTTATTTTATTATCCCACATGCATAGGTAGTATTACTTTTCTAGATCGTACCCAGTATATAAGAATAGGTTGAGGCCCTTGATGGGCACGGACGAATTTATTGTATTGAGCTTGCTCAAAGGAGGTTACCCCCTCGAAGTGGCCTGCGATCAGTAGATTTATTCTGAGTTCTGCTATCACTTTGTATTCTGTTATTTCGAGCATTCTCACGATATTGCTATAAGGAGGTTCTTCTCACATTTCCACCATGAAATGCTCTTTATGCTCTTAGCATTCCTCTCCTTGCGCATGCAATACTTCTCTTTGCATCATGATAATTCCCTCTTAGGGTTTACCTCTTTAAGTAGGTATTATGGAGATGGGCTAGGTCATAATCAACGATTGTGGTTGATACTTATTACTACCTAATTCTTCCTTTTATCTGATTGGCTACATGTATTGGCATAGGAGTTCCTAATATGACTGGACCCCTATTTCTTAATATCAAAAATTCATGATTATGTAGGCCAAAAATGGTTTACATAGAAGTTTGTGCCATACCAAACATTTGTGTCAAAGAATGGTAACTTGACATCAATAGACTCTAATGCTTGGCCTTCACTATGCTCTTTATGTTGATACTCAGTTTCTGAATGGCTCAACATTTACTCTTGCTCAACACTTGAATCCCTCGGCACACATTGCTTTCTCTGCTTCTTCTATTTGCTCAACACTTGAGTAGCTCAATACACACTAACTGCTTGACACATACTAATGCTTGGCACTAATAGTCATATTACTCAGCATGTATTTTATGGAAGCTTATGCTCGACATACACTATGCACTCAGCTTGTATTGTTCTTTGCTAGATAGTGAATAAGTGTTTTGTCACTACTTTGTCAAAACCATAATGACATTAATAATCTCCCCCTTTTCACATTAGTGGCAAAAATACTTTTTCATGGCATATACAATCTTATTTTATGCATAAGCCATGGCATATACAATCTTATTTTATGGATAAGCCAGACAATATATCATCTCTATTTGGCTTCTATACAAAATCTCAAAATCTCAAAATTTGCAAAAATGTTGTCTCCCATACCTTATCACTCCCCCTAAGTAAATACTTCATTTCATGTCTATAACTCCTTTTGAGTAGATATCTGCCTTAACAATATCTTCAAAATTTACAAAATCTTCAAAATCCCCCTTTTTGACACTTATATCATTTGGGTGGTGCATTTATAGTTTATTTGTCCAAAAATGGCTTATGTAGTTCCATTATGATTCCCAAAGTGAAATCCCAATTATCATTGGTTGCATCTAAAGATTGAATCTATATTTCTAGATTTGCTGCCATATCTACTAGACCTTCTTGTATAAAAAGATGAGAATCTTTCTTCATCAATGTTTTTGCAAAGGCTATTTCCTTCTAAAAAAATTCCATGTGTGGGGTCAACATGGACTGGATGCTGATCAAAATTCATCTTATATTTGCATCCTTTGCTTGCAACTCAACGAGCCTTCTCTATGTCAACAATAATCTCTAAAAATTAACTTGACTAGTGCGAGGAGATTGCCTCAATGTAGTACCTATTAATTGTAAATCTCCTTGCAGTTGGTCAGTTAATTGTTGAGTTTCTTTAGTAAAGATATCAATATCACATAATTTTCTATGCAGAGAGAAAATGTTACCCAAAACTTTCTTCACACTCTCCATCTTAGTTGATAAATCAAATTGTCTTAGTAAAATGACACTAGATATCTGGTTCATAACCTTAGCATTTCCTTTCAAACCATTCCAATTACTTTACATTTATCTCTATATCTTCATCCTTTAACTTATCAACTATATGTACAAGTTTCTCTAAGATCAACTTATTGGAAAATGAATATGAAATATCAAAAGCATCTACAAAACATCTCTAATATCATGTAAAACCTATTTTTTATTATGCTCCCTTATCAAGACTTCTTGCCTTGATTTCCTCTATAGAGCCTCTTGAAGAACAACCATTTCTTTAAGTGTGATTGTTGTTGGATCAAACTAGGGTAGAACAATCACTTCATCTAAACTCACATCCTCAAATGATGTAGTCTCATCACTCTTAGGTGTAATTGTACTTGGCCTTGATATCTGCAATGGTGTAGCTTGAGTATTTGATCTTTGAAGAGTCAAGCTACTAGAAGGAGGTGTACTGACTGGTAAAGTAACCAGTGTCTATATGGCTACCTATTCCTCTATCATAGTATTCATCTTATCCTCTTTCTTTTTTTCAACCTCCTTCTGATCTTTAACGGGTTTTAGTGAGGTGAGTGTAGGATTCTACTCCTTGTCCTCTTTCTCTTCATTGTCCTCTTTGTCAATTATGACAAGTGATAGAAACCCTGAGCTTTGTAGACTCAACATTAATTTAGTTGGGGCATCTACTCCTTCTTTGTCTCAATGACAATAGTAGGCATTGAAGATGGTGCTTTATTAAGTTCACCTTTCTATTTTAGGGTTACACTTTGATCTATTATTTGGTGGATTCTTGTTGCAATTTCTTTAAATTTTCCTCACTCAATGGATTTACATTATGTGTAGAGTTATCAGGTATCTCCTCAATAGTCACTGAGTCCTGTTGACTCCCTTTCTCTCCATGTGTAAGACTAGTGCTTGACACATTGATATCTTGTGCATCTTCCTCAATTGTGTCATCCTTCACTTGTTCTCCTTTCTCTTCCATAAATGTTGTGGTCAACCCATAGATAGATTTCCATAGTAGGGTACTCTAGATTACCACCTTTTCAACTTTTTTTTAAATCTCCATTTCCTAACTTATTAAAATCAACATGTTGAAAACCTGAAAAATCTACATTACTTTTTATATTTTCACATAGGTTTTCAATATCAAATGAAGGATTGTGGCTTACCACTTTGAATTCACTAATGTCATCTAGTACTATCCTTTCATCATCTGATTCCTCCTATGGTTTATACTTCCTTCTTATTTTCTTAGCAAGCATTATCAACTCTATTGTATTATCCTTCCTTTTACCTTTTGATGATTGAGCTTCCTTAGCTTGTGCAGTGGCAGCCCTTGTGCTAGACCTTGTCAAAGGTGTAGCTAGCTTTTGTTGTTCCTTCTTTGCTACTTTTTTTAGTTTCTCTACTTTATTTTGTTGTGCCTTCCTCTTATTTTCATTTTTCTTTGGCTCTTTCTTGGCTTCCTCTTCATCCTCTAAAGCTTGATCTTCTCCTTGTCCTTGTGTAAGCTATAAAGGTCCTTGACCTTCTTCTTCTTCTTCTTCTTTTTCACCAAAATTTTCTTTAAATTTCTTCACCATTTTGTTCTTCTTTTTGATGATGGTGGAAATTTGCATGTTTATAGTTATCCTTGATTTAGCTTCATCATAATTACCAAAGGATGTAGCATCCTTGTTAATATCTTCTACCAACAATGCAATGATGGTTGTTGATGCCTCATCAACATTTATCTCATATGGTAATGGTATTAACCATCTAACCCTTGGAATAACTGCCTGAACATAGGTATAATTGACATCTACTAGGAAAAAAACATCATTATAACCCTGGTCCACTAGAGATACAAGAATTCTTCAAAATTACTAATCATTACTGACTCAACATTTTTTCTTATTTGCTCAATGAATTCACCTATCTGTTGGGTAACAAACTGACTGGACTTCCATACTACCTTACCAAATGTAGGAAAAGTATTTTTAACATAGAAGAATATACAGATAATGAGTGAACCAAACATACTATTGCACATGCTAGACATAAGCTGAAACTTTTTGAAATTGCATAGCAAAAGTGGTTGCATATTTCTTAGAAGAACATATTGTCACAAGGTTTGGTATGTCATTCTTCCTTGTATGCGATAATGGGTCATTTTTTCCATCAATCTTCCTTAATGAGCATTAGAAAATCAAGTCATAATCAAGTTCTCCTCTAATTACTATCCCCAAGGGAATGGTGTGGTTGAGTCCACCAATAAGAACATGTTTATAGTGATAGAGAAATTGCTATAGGAAAACAAAAAATATTAGCATACTCAGCTAAAATATCTGGATGGACAAAGTTAGGATAAAAAATTCTTTGGGGACATCTCCATATTTAATCATCTACAAACAAGAACCAATGTTCCCACTCAATCTTAGGATTCCAGTTTTGAAATTTATGAAGCGATATGCTAAGGAAACTAATAGAGTTCAAATCAGATTAATGAATCTGTTGGAATTGGATGAAAAAAGGATAGCTTCTTTAGGGCATATGTTAAAACATTATGTGGTCATCAAATGGTGGTTCAATAAGCGGGCTACCATCAAATCTTTCATAATATTTGATCTTGTTCTCCTATGGGACAAGGCAAAAGAAAAGTCATGTAGTCACTCTAAGTTTCAACACTTGTGGATTAACCCCTATCAAATTGTGGATATTTTGGGAGAAAATACTTTTAGGTTGAGTTCCCTACAAGGGAAATTGGTCCCATTTCTAGTCAATGGCCAATTCCTAAAACATTACTTTGAGGATTGAAAACAATTTTTTTTTCTACAAGTGTGTTTATTTTCTACAAGTTTGTTTACTTTTGATTATGTGTTTATTTCTAGTTGTGTTTTGATTTCAATTTGGGTGTTTTCTTTAAATGTTGTGTCCTTTTCTTGTTAGTTCGGGGGTTAGGTGTAATCAAGACTCTTTCTTGATGCATCCAATAGATCACTCCTTTTTGGTCTTGAATTTTGGGAAGAGGTATTTCTTTATCAAAGAATTCAAATGATTTTTGTTTCTTATACCAACTAAAAATGGATGTAACTTGTAGTTGTATAGTACTCTTAGTTTTGAAATCAGAATCATAGATTGATTAATCTTAACACTTTACAAATTTAAGGATTGACTATCTTGGTGAGATTCAAATCTAGGTTTATGGTAGTGAGGGACAATACAAACTTACCAATTTATACTAAAGGTTTTTTAAAAGAACTACTAAGATCATTGTTTGGCATGAGAGTTTCCCAAATGTTTATAAAAGAGGAACACAAGGGTCATCAAACTAAAGAAAGAATATGAGAAACAACACCAATGCCTTGGCCACACAGTCTAAGTGTGATCAAGGTACAAAAGAAAATGAATTACGAAAGATGGTGTTAAGAAATAAAGATTCCAAAGGATCCAAAAAAGTAATGAGACAATAGGCATATGCACTTCAAAATGGCTATCCATCATCTATACAAATTGCTTCATAGAAGAATCAAATGGAAATGTGCGAGCTTCGTGAAGAAAAATCAAAAGAGATTACTAAGGACTTGAATGCAAAAGTGATAACATGGTAAGAGCCCTCATAACATAATCTCTCATATGGTTATATGGTGATTGATGCACAGGTTTTACAAAAATTCCAAATGAATGGACTGGTGGAGTGAAATATTATCTCCGAGTTGCTAGATGTTCATGATAGGCTACACTTTGAAACATCAAAGGAAATGAATACACTACACACAAATTGAGCTTGAAGATTCAAGATTATGAATTTTCGACCATCAAGGAACTTGAAGGCTACTTGAAGGGTTTAAAATTCAGTTGCTATTTGACACATGCTAGAAGAATGCCTACTGATGAAGAAACGCCTCTGTCATTTCTTCCTTTTTGTTGGGGCTATTTGTTGTGGTTTCATAATGCACACCCCATTTCTCCTAGAAGTGGGGACCTATTAGTAATTTTTTTGTCTCCCAAATCCCTAGTCTGGGGCATGGGTTATTTTTGGATTCCCTTAGGAGTCTAGGTCAATCCCCAGTCTCTGACAGGGGGAGTTCAGAGAGCTTGATATTTTAAAAAATGAAGTTTTTGGCATTTTAAGTGCTAAAATGTGCACTAGCGCACATGCACAGCTTTTCAAGGTGCACTGGTTTACTTAGTGCACAAGTTCACACTCATCTCCTTCAGGATATGTGCACTTACACACTTGTGCATGTGCACACCTTTGGAGGGTGCACACCTACAAAGGTGTTCACCAAGGCTCATGGTGTATATAAGACTCTAGACCCCCCTCCTTCATCACATTTAACTCCACACTTCCACACTTCTGCACCCCTAGATGTATGTATTCCAATTCCTTTGCTCCCAACTTGCCAACACAAACAAGGTCAGAAATCACTAAGAAGGTGTGCACATGCACACCTCCTCAAGGTTTCCATGTGTGCACCTTCTTTCAAACCTTTTATTAAACTTAAAACATAAAACACAAACCAAAACCCTAGGGACTTAACAGTCAAGACACAAGAAGGTGTGCATTGATGAGGTGAATATGTGCACACCTTTTAAGCATCAAACCTAAAGTAATGTTAAAAATGAACCTAAGCCAATGTGAAGGTGCACACATGTACACCTCCTAATGTTGGCATGTGAACACCTTTTTTCTATCAAAAAATACTTAAAGGAACATCAAGGTGTGCACATGCACACCTCGTCAAGGTACACATGTGCACACCCTTGTGCCTAAAGCTTAAAAAAAATTTAAAAATAGGTTCATTCCCCTTTTCAACACCACATAAAAATGGCTAAATAGGGGCCATTTTGGTGCACTAGCACACCTATAAGGGTGTGCTAGGTGTGCTAAGTAGCATAGCAGAGCATTTGGGGGGATTGACTAAGTTCTTATTGTTTTAGATTGTTTTGGGTTTCTTTTTCATCTATTTAGGGTCAATTAGGGTTTGTTTTAGGTCAAACTTTAGCTTTTTAGACTAATGTTATGTCAATTGGAAATGGCATAGGGCCTCCCAAGTTGAATGCTTCAGTAAATGTTTTCTTGTCCAGTGCCAGGAAGATACTCCTATCCTTCCTATGAAAAGACTTGTTGACTAGGTTGTAACATTTTATTAATGTTTTCACTAGGTCAACATCTAGAAGACCTCTGGCATGATCAAATTTCCCAAGTTTCTAGTCTCAGGGTTACAAATTGGGACTTTCTCTATCCTATTCTTGTAGAAATACTAGAATAGTTTACTGCCATTTCTGTCAAGTACCTCCGCATCTCTATAGAATGTGCCAAGATCTCAGAATGCAAGGTCATTTGCAACTTATGCATTCAAAGAACCAACTAAAATCTACATCCATTCATCCAAAAATGGGCTATAGATTTTCCCTTTTGCAGTAGACTCTTCTATTATGGCTTGTGATATCAATTCTCCTTCCTTTTGTGCCATTTTTGCAAAATAATCTCAAGTATTCTGAATGCTGGATGCTAGAAATTTGCTTGAATTCACCCTGCAACTTTGTCTCTGCTCTAAAAACTCAAACAATCATGCATCTGGTAATGTAATTCTCTATGCTTCTTAGAATTTATCTATCTCTACAAAAGGGAGCATGGTATTAATGAATTTAAAATTGGCATGCTTGAAATCCTTTAAAAGTTGGTGACATTTTCACTTGTTCAATTATCCATGCATCCAGCTCATATTTTTCCTTCTAGCTCAAATATGGTCATTTTAAAACTATTTTATGTCTTTAAAACTAAGAGTTGTGATTATGTGATAACCTCTTTGTCAGGTCTTTGCAATAGTTTTCTTTATTTCCTTATCCCCAACTACGACCATGTGAAGAGGGCTATCTTAGCTATTTTGCAGCTTTGCTACCCTTTTTCATAAGTATCAAGCCAAGCTTGTAATACTATGATTCTCTTTAATTGCTACTTCACAACTTCATTTCTTCATTGATCGTGTAGGCTTGCAAAATTACAATCACTTCTTTTTATGCTTTATCACTCCTTCACAACTATTCAACATTTGAATTTACTAATCATTGCAACCAAGCAATTACCATCAGTTTTACCATTTCACATCTCTATGGCAATTTATAACTTAATACTTCTTATACTTGTGATGTTGTAATGCCTAAGATATTAACCTTCTCACCTCTTTGCAATTGGTAGACACAAAGCTTACTTTAGTTGTGTGATGTTATGCTAAACCTTTCTGATTAACCATTACTTCACTTCACAACATTATGACTCAAAACTTTAACTTTCTTTAAAACCTTGCGATGTTATGGTAGTTTCTTTATCCCTAACATTTTCTTTGTTAATAGTATTGCAACCTTAAATCTTAACTACAACTTTAACCCCGTGAAGATGCGATTAAAGCATTTCACTACTTCACAACTTTTATCTTAAGTTAGCCTTAATTCCATGCGATGTTGTGACTAATTTAAACCTTAACTATCATGATCATTTTCTACACTTTCAAAACTTAATATTTCACTATAATTTAGACACTTGCAATGGTGTGATGACCATTTCATTTAACTACCAAATGCTCTTTGTAGTTTTGCAACTCAAAATCATTGCTCTTAGCTTACATGTGAGATACTATGATGACTATTATCTTGATTGTTTTCTCATTCATCACTGCTTCACAACTTAAAATATCTTCAATGTCTTTTTACTCATGATGTTGTGATAACCTTTTAAAGTTAATTGTTGCTTTCAATATCCAACCTCACAACTTGAAATCCTAACTCAACACTTAACCCTGTGAAGATGTGATCAAAGAATTTTGCTACTTTGAAAACTTAACTTTGGGTTACCTTTAACCACTTGCAATGATGCGATAACCATTTAACTTAACTATTGTTATCTTTCACACATTCGTGACTTAAACTTTAGGGTTTATATGACTATTTGCAATCATGGGATGATTCAAATCTTGTTTGTGTGTTCCTAAATTGCTTCATCATAACTCAAAATATCTTAAGCTTGACACCACTTGCAACCTTGCAATCAACAACTTATGTCCTCTTCATAACTTAAACTTGACATAAAACCTTAATAGTTGTGCAACTACATAGACTATGCTGAGGACTATTTCACATCTTCACACCCTTCAAAAAGGTTAGAGATCACTAAGGGGTCATTTTGCAATTGAAACAATTTTGCAACTTAAAAGACCTAAGAGGCATGAACTATAACAAGACAAAAGGTTAAAAGAATTAGGGATATTAACATAAGAAAGATTTTTCACACGTCTCTATTTGATAATTGCATTACAATTACTAAAATTTCAACAAAGAACAAAACATGACTATTGCCTTGGGGTTTTTTCATGAGGGAAAATAAAATTTCAAAAACCCTAAGTAATTTGAACATAATTCCTTCTTGATTTTCCCAAAATATCATAAATTTTTTTCTCGGTAAAAATTTAGGCCATCAGATTTTTCATATAGATTTAAGTGGTCCTATCAAAACAAGAGGATTCTATGGTGAAAGGTACTTTATGATTTTTGTTGATGATTTCTCTAGAATCATGTGGTTAGCATTTTTTAAAGAAATGTATGAGGTATTTGAAATTTTTAAGTTATTCAAGAATAGATTTGAGAATGAATTTGGTATAAAGATAAAATGTTTAAGATCAGATAGAGGTGGGGAGTTTACTTCAAGATATTTTAACATCTTTTGTGAAGAAAATGGTATTAAGAGTCATCTATCAACACCTAAAACTCTTGAGAAAAATGGGATTTTTGAAAGAAGTGGGTCTATAATAGAAGCAACAAGAGAAATTATGTTTGAAAATTATGTATCAAAGACATCTTAGAGAGAAGTAGTCAACACAACAGTTACACCATGAACAATGTGAAAATTAGGAAAGGTACAAATAAAAATCCCTATGAATTATGGTTTGGACATGCACCTTCAATAAAATATTTCAAAATTTTTGGAAGTAAGTGTTACATAAAGAGAGATGATGATATTGGTCAATTTGATGCAAGAAGTGATCAAGGTATGTTCCATAGTTATTCATTGAAAAGTAAAGCTTATAGATGTTTTAATCAGAGAACTAAGACAATTATTGAGTGTGAAAATATGAAAGTTGATGAAAATTTTGGAATTAAAGAGAGAATATTGGATTATATTTTTGATGAAGAAGAAGATAATCCTAAACCTATTATAGAAAATATTGAATTTTTCTTTGAGACTAACAATGATTTGTAGAATCATGTTCAAATTGTTGAACAAAGATAAGAACCAAGATCTGAACCTAGAGAAGAAGTAAGAATTGAAACAACAACACCTACACTAAACATTAATTTGACAAAGAACCATCTTGAGGATTAGATTATTGGAAGAAAAGATAATGGAGTTATGCTAAGAAACATAGTACATGAGGAATTATGTTTGATAATGTTTGATATCTCAAGTTGAACCAAAGAGTGCAAATGAGGCATGCAAGGATGATCATTAGATTCAATATATGAAGGTAGAACTAGATCAGATTATGAAGAATGAGACATGGTAATTGGTTCCTAGACCTAAAGATAAGAATGCTATACACAAGAGGAAGAAGCCTCCCCCCTGGCTCCAAAAGGGGCAAGGATTGAATTGACTATGGTGGGAACATTAAGGAGAAGACTAAAGAAGAAGAACACTCCACCCCCATTGGTCCCTAAAACAATCCTAGAAGCTGACACAGAAGCAAAAGAAGGGGATAAGATTGAACATGTCCCCTTAAGTCAAAGGACTCACTCAACATTGGAAACAGAAGAGGAGAGAAGAAGAAGTTCAACAATGACAACTCTATCTGCTCTGAAAGAACCTATTCAGGTTTCAACATCAGAAGATGAGCAACATCAATGGATAATTGATATGGAGGGTTAAGAAACTGATATCTTTGACCTCTTTGATTTTGATTTCATTCTAGTAGGTACTGAGATGGTGGAAGAGAACATAAGAGATATTCCCATGAGTCAACCCTTAGGAGAGGACTGGAATCAAATGTCACCTCTACCTCAAGGACCTCTAGGAAATCTACCACCACCATATCAAGACTTAAAATTTCTAGATAAAGGCTTAGTAACACCACTTCCTTAGGCTATAGAAATAGAAGAATCATAAATAGAGGAAGTCGAGACCCAACAACTGGAAGTTGATGAAGTATTAGAGGAAGAGAAAATACCTGAAGAGCCTCAACAAACTCCTTATGATACAAAGGCTAGGACCTTAGCTCAAGAAAATAAAGAAACTCCAACTGGTGATGTTTCTAATTGGCAAAAGACTGTAGAGGGGAAAAATAAGGGAAAAGGGCCTACAATGAAAACCACCTCTTCAGTCAAGTACATGTCTCCAATGGGCACTACACTGACATGACTAAAGAGGGAGGTTATGTTTCGATAAAATAAGTAGCTAGATTTAATTGCCAAGGAGGGAATGGGAGAGCTAGGAAAAGCCACCAAGAAGCCTAAGCCACCTAAGGGTGATGCATGAACGCTAGCCTTCATAATGAAGAACTAAGATTAGGACTTTCTTGCACACATAACTATTCCTACTCTGTATACTGACACCAAACAATTGACTTCTAAGGACTATCAAATAAAGGAGATCATGTTGGGTAGACCCATAGTATACACTACTAAAGTGATTATCACTACAAGGATGAAAGAGGTGTTTAGACATATGGACCGAGATGAGTTTGAATTGATTGCACACTCAAAAATAGAACTAGCTTTTAAGAGGCTATTTGCATGGAGTTTTGGGCCCTATAGACCTAGATAATATAGAGATAACTCTTGTTGCAACATTAGAGGAAAGAAAAGGGGAATGTACAATTATACCCATTTTTGGATGCATGTCAACAATGGGGTGACAATTTTATGGAGAAAAGTCTACAAATAATACATGGGAAGTTAAACCAGTTGCACCATATTTAGTTGTGCAAACAAATTATTATCCACACTAAACCAAGATTTTGGATTGATGGATGAGGTACATACCTGGGTAAAAGACCTACATGCACTCCAATCAATAAAAGGCCAAAGGTATCATACACTTATGGAAGTACTCACTGTAGAGGAGCTTGATAAGTTGGATGATTGGATAGAGAAGATATCTACTAGCAATAAAGTCATGGAGGTTCTATATGCAAATATTTAGAAAATAAGAGACCGAACTCAAGAGAAAATTTTGGAAGCAGAAAGGTATTACAATGCTACTTTCCTTGAGATTTTTGAAGATGAGTCAAAGACTAAGCTTGATATGGTGTAATTAGTAGTCAAAATTTTTGAGGAAACTTCAAAGATGCTTCATCAGATGAAGATGTCAGTCAAGTATTTAAGACTAAAGAGGTATTGTTGGAGCTGGACGCTAGACTTGAACATTTTGTGACAACCTGAATAGAAGTCAAAACCTATCGACAATTAGTAAAGGATAAATATGGAGCTTTGGATATTCTAGAATCTTCCCAAGTGGTGGAGATAATAAAGAAATTCAAGAGCAAACATCCTAACATCATTTTGGTATAAAGGGGAAGAAAACCTAGATGCTGGAAATTTAGTTTTGACACTTGGGAAAATTTTGCATTTTTGGAACCTATCATCAAGGTGTGCAAATGTGCTTTTCACAGAGGTGTGCTAATATTTTTGAAGAAGAAGCAATGTACCGACAATTAACTGTTAGCTCCTAATTTAGAGCAATGCATGCACCAAAAATGCATTTTGAAGGCAATTCGACTCCCAAAAACACCTAGTTAAAGCCGAGCTTCCAGAGACTCCTAGATCATCTCGCAACTTCTTTCTTCTTATCTACTTCTTCGTTTATTGTTTTAAGTCATTTGAAGGCTCATGCACCCATGAATTAATATGAATAAGGGTGGAGACCTACTTAGCACCTTTTAGAGAGTCAATTTGTATATAGTTAGATTTGTTTTATTAGTTTTTAGCATGAGTTACATTTTAAGAACTCTCTCTCCTTACAAAAAGGGAGAAATTGATTTCTTATAAATACATGGATGTAATATTTACTCTAGGCCATTATTTTGATGCAATAATATATGCGATTGGTGCTTTCATTTTGAGTGTAGTTATTCTTGTCAGAGTGTGTTATTTATGTGAATGTATTTATGAATAATAATGGAGCTAATGCTTTTATTGTGTTTTTATGATTGTGTGTCCTTTTAGTTATGGTGTTTTCCTTGTGTTAATGAATTGGAGAAAATATCACCTATTTTTCTTACATAGCATCTTGTCTTGCATGAGCGTACTTTTGGTGCCCTCGCAATTTGATGAAATGTGAAACATCTTTTGATTATTATTAAGTTCCCATCAATGATTATATCAATGGAGTTGAGGAAGTACTGCTCCTAATTTTATTGGTTTCCTACCTGATCTTTTTGATGATTTAATTTACAAATGTGTTGTTACCATGGTTTATGTCCATTAGGAATTTTACCTTTCAAGTCATTATCTTTAAATCTCTCATTGCATTATCTTTGTTATTTTCTTTTCTAACACTTGGTTAAAAAAGGAATTCATATTAGTTGCATCGATAAATTCCATTCATCATAAAAAAGAATACCAAAAAAAATCTCTTTTGTGGTTACTTTTTCAAACAACAACAAATCAAATAGATTATCCAAAATTGGTTTGAACTAGAAAAGGCCTCCTCATGAACATACACATTTATCTTCAATTGAGTGGATTCCATTAGGTCCCATGATTGCCTGGAACCTTGGAGGTGATCCTTAATAGGACATGTTGTGGCTTGAAGAGGAATATCCTGAGGAACTGGATCAAGTTTGAAAGGTTTCTTAATTCATACCTTTGTTAGTTGGACTATATTATAGGCTCTATGATTGATATCTACGTTATCATCTCTTTCTATTTCTACATTTATTATTGGCCTATCATAGATTTTGTCCCTATTATATAATGGATCCAAGATGTATTCAATATCCTTTTTGACACCCATTAATGGGATCTTCATTTTGAGCACTTTCTCTACTAGATATAGGGTCATCCTACAATAATTCCTTATTTGGATATCATAGTCATCTATTGCATTCATCTAATGATCGTCCAACACATCTTCATGTACAAATTGTTTCCCTATCATATGTTGCACCATCCCTATGTTGTCAAAGTAAGGGTGAGGGGAGTTGTACTCTTCCAACGGATATTAATCCCTTTCTAAATCAAAGGCCATTATATCCTACTTTTATTTGACCTCAAAAGCACCGATCATGATAGGCCATACCCATGTCTTTTTGTGGTATTTTCTCACTGTGTCATATGAAGACTTGAGTTGTCAAGAAATCTCTAGAAAAGTGAACCTATCGAATGGATATCTCAGGAGCTTCTTAGGGCTTTCCAATTTACCAATTACCCTTAGGTAGGTAAATGTTTTGAATTGGATGTAGTATGCACCAATCTATGTGATCCTAGTTGCTGCTTCTACTAACATCCTTTTAGCATAATTATCTTCAATGAATAGGATGATTTCAAATATTAAACTATCATTCACCACCCTATATTATATGCTCTTCTTTGAGAGTTTCTTCTTCACCAGTTGAGGGTACACCACATAAGCCCAAGCATTAGCATCTTGTATACTTCCCTTCTTATAAAGTCTTGGGTAGTCTATAGTTCTAGCTGCTAGTAAGTACACCAAATATGATGTCATGTAGAATCTTGGATCAACTTTAAGGGCTACCAATTTCTCATCTAAGTTATCACTCAGAATAGTGGCCCAATTTATTGGCATCTTTGTCATCCTCATGGTTTTTTTGAAGTGGACCATCCAGGTTTGAAGGTGTCTTGATGTCGGTAGTCCCATGACCCTACTCAAAAGCACAATGGAATATCTAATGTCATCTTTTATATACCCCTGATTCATGTCTACTTTGTCACTTCTATGGACCATTGGTGTTCTATCAATAAGGAAGGATGATTGAATTATCTCTCTAGCTTTTTGCTCATTCTTTCGGTACCATCTCTTAGCTCCATCGTAAGAAATATGCAAATACTAATTTTCCATGGGGAGATGAAATACTTAATAAATGTTCTAAGGTTGGAGGTTGAGTACTATTTCTTTTGTGACACTCTTAATGACCTTTTCTTTGGGTACATAGTTGTCTACAAGAGCCATTATCAGTTTTGAAGATTGAATAGATGTAGGCTGTGATGTTGTGTCCACAAGACCTGATCTAATCAGATCTAACACTATCATAGATCATTCTTTTATTTTCTTACAAATGGTAAGGAATGAGTTCCAATCTATATGGCCAAGTTTAGTATCTCTAATCTCGACATGCCCATCTTGAAAATGAGATTTCTTCAATGCACCTTGGTACTTTAAAAAAATGGGCTTTGGAGCTATCTTTTTCTCCATTAAATAGGATGATGACACCATCTTATCTGCACAAGAGAGGAGACATTAGTTTAGAAAGCTAAAGTTTGACCTAAAACAAACCCTAATTGACCCTAAATAGATGAAAAAGTAACCCAAACAAATCCATTGTTAGAACTCAATCAATCCTCCCCAAATGTCATGTTATGTTTCTTAGCGCACCCTTATAGGTGTGCTAGTGCACTAAAATGACCCCTATTTATCCATTTGTGTGTAGTTGTGTACCTGCATACCTTGGCAAGGTTCGCATATGTGTAGCTATGCAAGTGTTGAATGGTGGAATGAACTTTTTTTTAAAGCTTTAGGCACAAGGGTGTGCACATGTACACCTTGATGAGGTGCACATGTGTGCACCCTAATATGCCTTCAAGTGTTTTTTGATTGCAAAAAGGTATGCACATGCACACCTTTAGGATGTGTGCATGTGTACACCTTCACATTGGCTTAGGTTCCTTTTTAACAATTCTTTAGGTTTGATGCTTAAAAGGTGCACACATGCACACCTCATCAAGGTACACATGTGTGCACCTTCTTGTGTCTCAAGCAGTAAATACCTAGGTTTTAGGTTTTAAGTTTAATAAAAATTTTGAAAGAAGGCGTGCATGTGCACACCTTCTTAGTGGTTTCTGACCTTGTTTGTGTTGGCAGGTTGGGAGCGGAGGTGTAGGATTCTGGAGAGCATGGAGTTAAATGTGATGAAGGAGGTGCATCTGGGGTCTTATATAGACCCCAGGCCTGATGTGCACCTCCATGGGTGCTCACCTTTGCAAGTGCACACCCTCTGAAGGTGCACATGTGTGCATATGTGTATCTCTAGAAGGAGATGAGTGTGCACTTACACACTAAGTGCATCTGCACACCTTGAAAAGGTGTGCATGTGTACTAGTGTACATTTAGCACTTAAAACACCAAAAACTTGAGTTTTTCAAATATCAAGCTCTCTAGACTTCCGCAGTCAGAGACTAGGGATTGATCCAGACTCCTAGGGGAGTCCAAAATGACCCAAGCCCCAGACTAGGGGTTTGGGAGACAAAAATGTTATTAGGGATCCCCACTTATATGAGAAATGGGGTGTACATTGTGAAACCACAAAAATTATCAAGTCAATTCTCATGTTTCTACCATCAAATATTTTCTTTAAGTTAGTCTCAACCAATTTATTTAAATTCTTCTCATTGATTTGATTACAACCTTCATTACACAAGCCAATTGTTTCGTCAATCAACTCATTATCAATCATAACTAGAATATCTCCTATGCAAAACATGCCCTCTTGAATTATGCTCAAGATAATTATACTCTAATCAAAACTCTTCTTTAACTCTTGCTCGATCAAATGGTGCTCAATAACTTGATTTTGACCTTTAATTTCTTTTAACTCATCACTACATTAATTGTGCAAGTATGAAATCAACAAAAAGTCATTTTTTATTACTAGGTAACTTGATTTCCTTCATGTACTCACATATGAATTCCAAAACATTTGTACAGTTAACCACATCTTTAACACATCATGTTCTACCTCATACTAACTTTGCATACCTTAACTTGCTCTCTATCATCATTTCTACCTCTATGATGCTCGATCTCTTATAGAAAATACTTAATTCAAATAAGATAAATAAACTACAATTAATGACTTCAACCTACTTCTAGATGATTCATTTGACTATTCCTCTAATAGTACATGTGAACTGGATGGATCTTTAGCTTTGACAAATACCACTTTGAATTCTTCTACATGTTCTTTTATCATGTCTTTTTTACTGTCATTGTTGCTATTAGTTCTTCTGATAGTCTTGCTTATACTTCTTCTAAAGTTTGGATTCCTTGTATTGTGCCTCATAGTCATTCTATAGAATCTTCATATGTGACCAAAGTTATTACACAACTGGCATACTAGTGCATTGTTTCCAAATCTGGGTCCAGGTTTGTTTATAGGTGCTCTACAATTTTTGACAATATGTCCAAAGTTGTTGCACTTATAACATACAATGGTTCTTCTCATTCCATTGTTTCCTTCTTCATATCTTCTTCCTATAGGGTTAGTACCTCTAAAATTTCTACTATTCCTATTACTATTATCAAATTTAGGTTTCTTACAATTAATTGCTCTATGAGTAAAAGCATAACAATTATAACAATAAAAATCAATGACTGGTTTAAATGACTTAAATGTACAATCCCTTTTCATATGACCAACTTCATTACATGTATAACATCTACATTTTAATTCATATCTCACTTCTTTAGGTTATTAAACTTTCTCATGTTGCATAGGTTCATTGACTTGTTTAGGTTGCTTGACTTGCTCAACCTCTTTCGGTGCATTATTAGATTGATTTCACTCAATCTTATTCAGATCTTCTTTTTCTTTCATGGGCTGATGAATTTTAGGATTAGGTTCCTTTCTAGCTTAAAAATTATTAGCTTACTTTTCTCCAATGAAATATCCAAGACTAGTCTTATCATAAGAAGGTCTCTAAAAAGACATGTGTTCATCAATCTTCTCACTACTAGAATATAGCTTCTCAAGTTGTTGCTTAGACTAGGTTAACTCTCCTCTCACGCTGATATTGTACTTTTCAAGTTCTACATACTACAACTTAGTAGATTCAAGCTCAGGTGTACCTTTTGTAAGTTTATATCTCAAACTTTTATTTTTAGATCTAAAATTTGATTCAACTTTGCTATCACCTTTTTTCAAGCTCAATTTCATATCAGTAATTTTTAGTTCATGCTTTAGGATCTCATTTCATTTCTTCAATATAGAAAATTCATCAATGTCCTTGATCTAATCTTTAGGCTCTTTCTTGGATTTCAGATAATCAGTCTTATCTTTCAGCTTTCTAATGTAGTCCTTTGCATCCTCATATCTTTCTTTCAAAGTATTTATTTCTTCAACAAGAATGACAATCTACTCAAATGCTTCTTCTATATTCTTCTATAATTGTTCGATACCAATAAAGAAATTACTCTAGTTGTTAAGCCATCTCTGATTAACTATGCTCTGATACCAATTGTTAGAAATAGGAAATATTGAGAGTGGAGATGAATCAATATTTTACAAACTTTAGCCCAAATCTGGATATTAGTAACAATCTTATAACTTTCATATGAAATTAAACTAACTATGTTGAAAAATAAACATAACATGCAAGAAGAGAACTCATAACACCATATTTTGTTAACTAGGTAAACCCTAGCCAAGGGAAAACCCCGATAGGGATGGTACCCACAAAATGATCCATTAATCAAAAGTATTTTTTTAAAGATATTGATCAGGTTAAGAGTCTATTATATATTTATAGTGTCTCAATCCTTGTTAGAGGAATATGCCTTGTTAGAAGCCTCAACCCTATTAGGAGTTGATACATACAAATACAAAATATATGCAAGATGATCCCACTGCACATACATGCAATATACAATATAGTCTTTCAATACAAAGTGATAGATACAAAAACCTCTTTACACTACTGTTGATATCTTTACTATTTGATATTGCCTTAGCTAATCATCACAAAAATTTATATCAGTTTGTATTCCTCTGATCATACATCAAAATTTTCATATTGCATAATAAATACACACTTCACACAACTTTGTATATAACAACCTTTCCTGTATACCTTACTAATTACAAACT
This sequence comes from Cupressus sempervirens, assembly GCA_028749045.1. NCBI lineage: Eukaryota > Viridiplantae > Streptophyta > Pinopsida > Cupressales > Cupressaceae > Cupressus > Cupressus sempervirens. The sequence goes on from CM053792.1 coordinate 144,608,531, forward strand.
ACTACCCAATTAGCCTTCATGCCTTTAGACACTATATATAAAATATAAAATTAACTTTTTTTTACTTAGGGTTAACATCTAGAATTTCATCATTAATTAGTTAAGTAATTATTCCATATAAAAAATTCCTTAACCTTAAACACCCATTTCTCTATCTTTTTTTGTTCTACCTATATACTGTTGTGACTGGTAATCTATCCATAACTTCATCTATACTATCTACATTAACCTATAGACTTGAACAAGTCATCCTAACTATCTTAGATATTCATACCTAAGTTAGTGATCACTGATTGTGGTAAGTATCCTCACCATTTCTTTGCAACCTATTAGAAACCTAGTTCTCACTAATCAATGTATGATTTCCATAAATGACAAATACAAGATAGTCATATAACTTCCAACACGAGAAATTATGAGGTAATTCTAATTGTCTTCGATGTCAATTATCTCAATAGTCTCCCCCTTTAGCATTGATGACAATACCCCTAAGCTCTTAACTCAAAATACTTGAGACCACAGATCTAATCCCCCTTAGATCACATCCCTTGCTTGTCTTCTTGGTATTTGTTTACCAAAAATGCCCTCCTACCAAAAAAATTGATTCTAAATGCCACAACCCACCCAACGATCACTTTCCATATTTAAATTTTCAATTGCCAATGGAAATATGAAATAAATTAAATATAAAAGACTTTATTGTATTTCCTATATTTGCCTAAGTTTATTTCTCAACCCTGCAACTTTCTAGACCGTTAGATATCCCAAGATCAATGACAGATGCTTTTTTCATAGTTTAAAGATGCAAGATGTTTAATTGATGTGGGCAAGCACCTCATTGCCATGTGGCATATGGGTCTTCTTCCCTTTGTGGGTCATAGACAAAGTAAAGGTGTCAGGCAAGTTGTTAGGTTGCATTGGAGTGTAGAGGGGATTTCATTGGTTGAAATGCTGACATGGAGAATAAAGTTGATTGCATGTTTCTGGGCCATTAGATATCAAATGATTAATGATTTTCACTTTTCACATTTTGAAGATGCAGGAAGTTTAGACAATATGGGAAAGCGAGGTTTTGACATGTGGATTTCATGATGTCATTCCTATCAGGGCTACAAAAGGAACTTGTCAGAACAACTAGAAACATGTCAGGGCACGTTGGGATTTTAGTGGTACTTCATTAGATGGAGTTGATGATTGGACCAGGCTAAGGTGATGACTATGCAGGAGGTGGCCTAGTTTTGTTTTCATAGGATGGAGATATATCAACATATCTCATTATGTTTCTATAGTAAAACGATTGATCTTTAGTTATAGCGACATAATGAGGTGTCACCACATCTCCATGTGGGGCCAATATCTCTAGCTCTTGTTGTCATAACATCATGAGTGACAATTTTGAGGAACACATGCATCAAGTAAGGGTAAGGTTATTCATTTGACAATTTCAACCAAAAGATTAGACTATGTAGCATTTTGATCTTATGATAGACCTTCTGTCGTAAGATTGTAAAGATAAATGATGGGTCTCTGATGCTACAAGGTTCTTGATCGATCATAAGATTTTAAACAAGATAACATTTCCCATGAACATAAGACACATTGTTGTCATAGGATTGTAGGGAAGCCATATGATCAAAGGATCGTAAGATCATTGGATGTAAAAAGGGCAAAGACAAATAGAAAGGGTGTTCTGATCTTGTGATGAACCATTATTTGTAAGATTGCAGGGGTAAAATGGTAGAGCATCAAAGTCACAACAAGGGTTAAGCTAATCACGATCATAGGATTGTAGGGTTTATTGTTGCAACTACTAAACTTATGATAGACTATGATCATAGAATTGTAAGGTCAAGTAACCATGCCAGTAATATGTAGAGGAAAATTGATTGATCTATGACCCTACACCAATAGTGTTTTAATGAGATCATTTAGTTGAGAGATCATAAGATAAGATAAATTCTTGATGCTACAATATAATGGTTTGTTAAAGGATCATAAAGGAGTTTCAAGGAGGGCTCGATGTCATGATAAGTTGATGATCGTAAGATTGTAAGAGTTATAAAAGGTGCCTTTGACCATGAGATATATTGATGATTGTAAGATCGTAAAGATCAATCTCCAAGCTAAAGATGTTATGAAGGGTTTTGACTTCATTGAAAATCATAAGATCTTAGGTCCCTAGGTTGACCATGATAAAGATATTTTTCAGTTGTCTAGGCTAGAAAATTAAAGGGTCTTTCACCAATAAAATTACAGAAAGGGTACAAGATGAACATTGAATATTTTTGACTTGCTGATATTTCTAACTTGGCATGTTGATATAGAAGAATAATAATTGCTTAATGGAAAATCTAATCTAGTTGATCAATTACTAGTTATTCTCACTATCTCCCATGCCTGTTTAATGCAAAAGGAGTATGCACTCATCATTTGGCTATCTGTCTACCCGGTTGTGCATTGATGGTCATTGTTTCTATCTTCTCAAGACTATTCTTTTGGCAAAAGATTGGATTTTATTGCATGTGGAAGTGTACCAAGATCAAATCTTCCTCAGATTTTCATGATTGTTCCTACAACTTTAATCGTAGTGGTTGAACTTGGCTTCTTTCTAAAGTTATCTCAATTATGCTTGAAGTATAAAAGTAGATTTTGTAATCTTTCTTAGGGTCAGTTCTTCTCTATTTTTCTTGGCATATTTTGGCATGCGCATTGTAAATTCCCTTTTCCTTTTGACTTCAGGACATTCTATTTTTTATCCTTTTCATCCATTGATGTACTGTGCAAGATCTATTTTCCCTTCACCAATGGATTTTGGTTATCTATAATTGGCATGATTGTATATTTTTTACCTATGAATAATATAAAGTGAATCTTCTTCCTTGCATCATTTTTAAGGTTATTTGATCTGCATGTGATTGCTTGATTCAAACAAGTTTGAATCTCTATATGTTTGGATGTCATGATAGTTTAACTGTGCATGTATGGGTAGAGATAGGATTGAAAACTCTATTTTGGTGCATCACCCCTTAGGTTAGAATAGGTAGATTTTCTTTCATACACTCCTTTTCTCTTTTCCTCTCCAAGAATTAGTTAGGTGCATCCTAATAGTAAAGGAAGCCAACCTTCTCCAGAGTCTCAATCTCAAGTTGCAAAGTCCCACACTTTTGAGATTGTTTCCATGTTACATGAGGCTACCTAAGAACTATTCCCTTAGGATAGGGTGCAAGCTTTTGTGTCAATAGTTTTTTGCACACTTGATGGGACAGAAGATTCAACTACACAAGTCTACTGGTTAGCCAGTTGATCTTGATACACTGAGAATTTTGGGTGTTATTCTTAGTGAAATTAGCCTTTGGAGGAATTCAATCAAACACCATGGTGACTCTAGTGCATAGTCTACTAGTTTGAAACAAACACAATGCTGGTATCTAAAGATCATCCTTGATATTTGTGATTTTCAAGTTTTTCTATGAAATTGTAGTTTTTATGAAGCTTTTAATCATGAATCCATTTTATAGAAAAAAACTACTATTCTCCCCCATATCATGAAGAGGCCATTCCCCAACCCTCCCATTCCCTATTTCAACCAAAACCTAGTTGTGTACAACCTACACAATCTTTCATAGAACCCTATAATGATCTTAGGGTCAAGCTCACTAAGCTCTATGACCATATCCTTAATCTCAGCTATGATTTTTCTAGCTTGGGAAGAACCTTGTATGAAATTCCTAATTCTTATGGGCTTTTTCTCATGGGGTATTTTGATTATGTGAGGAATCTCATGATTTCCTCGCTAGAGGCACTATGTGGTGACTTGGAGATATGGGAAAATGATCCTCGTATTTGCAGCTTGGTGCAAGAGATATATAATATCTTCAGTGAGGCTTAGGAGAGTTTTCTCTAGTTAGAAGAAGGAAAGTGTTGGTCAATCATTTTAGACAAGGTCAATGGTAGGAATTCATTGTGCAATTCATCACTTGAAAAGCTAATCTTTTGGGATCAACTCCAAGGTTTAGTATTTGTCTTGTGACTTACCAAAACCTGCTCAGTTGAAGATAAATGTGATTGTTCATGAGGAGGCCTTTGTTGGTTCTAATATGATCTCAGAATGAAGTAAATCTATTTTTTGTCTCAAAATAACACACAAAAGAACAATATTTTTGTATTTTTAGGTTTTTCAATGAATGCAATCTAACAATGCAACTTCCTATTCTAACAAGGGGTTAGCAAAGAAAATAACACAACTAAAAGAAAATGACATGAAATTGAAATCCTAAATGAACATAAGCTACAAAAAAGAACATGTTGTGAGTTAAAATTTCAAAGAAATCAGTAGGAAACTAATGAAAATAGGACCAACACTTCCTAGAATCAACTGATGCAATTATCGGTGAGAAATTTTAACAGTCTTATGATGTTTTTCCTTTCGTCAAATCGCAAGGCCACGAAAAGTGCGCTCATGTGAGACAAAAGGCTATGCAGACACAATTTGATGATCTCTTCTCAAGCTTGTTACAATCAGTAGAATTCATAAATCTGTAGCAAACACCAGAACTAAAAGATTGCACAACCAAAAACAATGCAATAAACCTTTGGCTCAATCACAATTCCATGAACAAAATTCACAAAACAATGACACATTCAGGCAACAATGACTACACTCCAAATGCAAGCACCAAAAGCATAATTTTATTACATAATAATGGTGACCCTTTTTACATTTTACAATGTGCTATTTATAAGAAATCATCTCCTCAATTTGTGTTGAGAGTGAGAGATATTATTCATGCAATAAAATGCTTTTAACTAATAAAACAAACTAAATATATGTAGACTAACAATTAATCTAGTGCTTAGAGAGACTCCATCCATATTTTATTCATTAATTGGATGCAAGAGCCCTTTACATGTCAAAAATAGAGAAAAAATGAGAGAGAAAGTAGGAGGAAGCCTTCAGTCAAAGTAGGAGCATCTGGAGGTGCCAAAAATAGAAGTTGCTCCTTCACTAGGCATGTGTCATAGTTAAACTGTCATCAAAATGTGTTTCTGATGCATGGAAAGTGTTATTGTTGAAACAAGCAGTTAATTGTTTGTGCATCTCTAAATTATGGAGCTAAGGACTTGCGTACTTGCAGACCTGTGCACCTGCGGTGCTGTGGAGCTGCAAAGATTGACAAGGTCAAAAAATCTCAAAATTCTACTAAGTGTCAAAATTGAAATTCTGGCATCCGAGTTTTGTTCTTCTTCATCCCAAAGCTATGTTTGGATGTTTGCCCTTGAATTTCTCTATCATCTTAGTACTCTTAGCTACATCTGGAAGATCTAAATCCTCATATTTATCCTTTACCTTTTGTCTACAGTTTTCCACCTCAATTTGAGTCTCTACAAAATCTTTGAGTTTGGTGTCCAACTCTAATAGTGCTTCTTTTATCCTAAAGGCCTATCGGATGTCCTCATCATCAGCAACCTCCACAAAAATCTTCTTGAAATTCTCCATTACTATCTCTACAATTAACAACCTCTCTCATTCCTCATCTTCAAAAATATCCAAGCATGCATCACTGTACAACTTTTTTGCTTCCAAAATCTGCTCTCAAGCTTGGTCCTTGAGCCGATGGATCTCCTCATGTAATGTCTGCATTACTTTATTGTTATCTGCTATTTTCTCTATCCAATCATCAATCATGTCTAATTCTTCTCCGGTATATACATAAATCAAAACTTGGTATCTTTGGCCCTTTATGGCTTGTAGAGTTTGTAAATCCCTACTCCAAGAATGTACCTCATTCATGATACTGAAGTCCTGTTTCAAAATTAATATGATCTTGTTCACGTTCTCCTGCGTAGCATGCAGTAACTTCAAATTCCCCATAATAATGGTGACACCTTTCTTCTCAAAACTTTCTCGCCATTCCTAACAAGCTTTCAAAAATGGATTTAATTGTACACCTCCCCCTTCTCTAAGTACAGTATTCAAAATATGCTCAGGGCGTTCAGGATCAAGAGGACCAATGAATTCAGCTAAATATCTCTTTAGGATCTCGATTTTCCTTCAAAGTGTTTGAAGTTCAATCTCATCTTGCTCCATGTGCCTAAGGACCTCTTTGACTCCCATGGTCATCATTTTTCAGGTTGAATCCCATGTAGGCCTTCCCAACATAACATCCTTCATCTCATAATCTTCGAAGCTAAAGCCTTCTGCATCTGTATCTTTAGGGGGGAGAGCCACTTGTGCAAATAAATCTTGGTTCTGCATGGTGGTGAAAAATGTTAATGGTATCACCTCATGTGGTGGAGACTCAGGTTTGTTCAAAATCTTTGCAATATCAAAAATGTCATCCTTTGATGCACAGAACTGAGGCTTAGCACTTCTCATTATCTCCTTTTGGAACCATCTCAGGATATGTTTTCCTACGAATCTAGCTCTTGATAATGAAGGGGTGTATTCAACTACCTCCTTCCCTTTATCACTCTTTCTTGGATTCATCTCCTATTATGAGGACTCTCCTTCTGTAGCTTCAGTCTCTGTAGCTTCTATAATTTTCTTCTCAGCATCTTGGGAAGGTTGTTGTGCACATTCTACCATTTTTCCTTCCTTTGACACTTCATCAATAGCCCTTTGTTCTGGTTGCTCTTCTGATAATAGTTCCTTCTAAACCTACTACTATTCTAAACTTGGAGGTGAAGGAATTACTGAACCCTTATCTACCATTGTAATCTATGGTGGAGATGGAGGAGTGAGATCAAGATCCTATGTATCTGGTGGCATTTGCATCCAGTCTTCCTGTTGAGGTTCACCTGTAGGGGTGTCCCTAATCTTATCCCCAAATAACTATGTACGTACAAGCATGAAATCAAAATTTGACATTGAGAAAACACCACTAGTCTCTTCACTCTACTCATATACCCACTATTGTACTTTTTCTTCTGAAGAAGAGAGCTCTAATAGTTCTGCTTGGGTGGATGGCGGGGTACTCGTGGCACTCTTTCTTCTTTGTAATTTTGTGGCTCTAGCTAGTCGAGTTCTTCTATATAGGGGCACTTTTTCTTCCTCTTCCTCCTCTAATTTTGTTTCTTCTTCTTCATCTCCCTCTAGAATGCTTTTAGGAATAGAAGGATTAGGTACTAATCTTCTACTAATCCTTTGCCTTTTCTTCATCTGAATCTTAATCCTCCTCTTCTATTTCTTGGAGGTAGAAGGAGAAGCAAGTTCACCTTGCACAAGAGGAATGGAGACTTGTGGAATCTCTCCCTCTTCTAGTTGGCTAAACACAATGGGAGGCAATTGTGGTTCATCTTGGACTAGGGTAGCTCCAATATCTTGAGACCCTTGTGGACTCTATTCCTACTGCTGGGAAGGTGCTTGTTTTGTTTGAATCCTCTAAGGAGAGGTCCTCTTTCTTTTGTTCTTTCCCTTCCTTTTAGGAGGGTGATAATATCCCACTAGGCAATCAAGCTGGTAGATTGTCTCTGACCTGATAGGAGACTGGAGCACAAAGATAAGAACTGTTACTTTCCTTCCTTTACCTCTTTCTGGGTGAGCATGTGCATGGAAGATTACTGTGTCAAGAATTGGATCAAGTGGAAAAGGTTTCTTGATCCAATCCTTTGTCATTCTAATAACATGCCTCACTCAATGATTAATAGCATTGCCTTCTTCCCTGTCAACCTCGACATTCAGAATAGGTCTTTCACCAACTTTATCTATGTTGAACGGGAGATCTAGTTATTGCATAGAATCTTGTTGCCTTATCTCCTCTGGGATGTTCAACTAGAGAGCCTTTTCTACTAGATACAAAGTCATCCTACAATAGTCCCTAATGTGGACATCATAGTCGTTCATGGCATTCATCCAATGATCTTCAACAACATCTTCGTGATGGAAGTCTTTTCCTACTAGACTCTCCACTTTCCCAACATTGTCAAAATATGCCCAAGGAGAGTTGTATTCTTCAAGAGGATAGTTCTCCCACTCCCACTCGAAGGATAGAATATCCTATTTCTGCTTCACTTGATATAACCCAATGACTAATGGCCATTCCTAGTAGGGTCTCCATTGCTTCTTTATCTTCTCATAGGCCAACTCAATTTGCCTAGAGATCTCCAATAGTACTAACTTGTCACTTGGATATCTCAAAATCTTCTTAGGATTGGTGGATGCACCAGCTGCCCACAAATATGTGAATGTTTTGAACTGGATGAAGTAGGCTCTTAGAGCCATGATCTGTGCTTTGGCTTCATCAAATAACCTTTTCCCATAGTCACCCTCAATGAATCATATGATAGCAAAGATGAATGCATCATTCACAATCCTGTATTCCTTTCTCTATTCTGAGAGCTTCTTCTTTACCAACTGAGGATAGAATATGTATGGCCAGGCATTCGGGTCGTGCATACTACCTCTCCTATACAAACTAGGATAGTTGGTTGCCCTTGCTACAAATAGGTACACCAAGTAAGAAGTCATGTAAAACTTCTTCTAGTCCTTCACCATCCTCAATTTCTCACACAAGTTTTCACTTAGTGTGGTGGCCCAATCTTGTGGTATTTTTGCCTATTTGATGGTCTCAATGAAGTTGACCATGAAAGTGCTGAGGTGACCTACTGCGAGTAAGCCCATGACTCTACTCAAGAGAATAATGGAGTATCCTATGTCTTCCTTCATATATCCCCAAGTCATATCCACTTTTTCAATTATCCTTCCCCAGGGAGGCTTCTCAATTAGGTATGAGGATTGTATAATATCAATGGCCTCTTGCTGATGCTCCTTGTACCATCTCTCAATATTATTAGGAAAGTCGGATGAACTGGTCTACTCTTGGTAGGTGGAAAACCCTCTCAATATTATTAGGTCACAAATCTAATACCAATTTCCTTGTGATTCTCTTGACCACCCTCTCATCAGGGATGAAATGTTGTGACAGAGCCATGATTAATTCAGCTGATTGCACTGGCACAGGATGTGACACTACATTCACCAATCTAAAATGGATCAATTCAGACACCAAGGCTGACCTCTCTATTGGCTTGTTGCAAATTCTAAGGAAATCTCCTAAATCTGTGTGCTCGAGGTTGGTGTCCCTAATCTCAATGTAATCATTGTGGAATCTTGACTTTGAAGGTACACCTTAGAACTTGAACACAACCAGTTTGGGTGCTACTCTAGATGTGGATGCCATTTAATCACCTGCACATTGTGAGAAAAAGAAAAAGAAAACGTTATTAGTCAAAGGATAAAACACAAAAACTATGAATTAAAATAAACATAAAGAAAAAAGAAAAAAGAGCCCCTATTTGGGCATTTTGCTTATTTTTATTTATTTTTCATCTTTTCCCTTCTTTTTTTTCTATTTAAAAAAAAAAAAATCTTCTTTTTTATTTTTTACTTTTATTTTTTATTATTTATCTATTTATTTATTATTATTATTTTATTTTATTTTTACTTTTATTTTTTTGAAATTTAAATTAAACAAAATATAAAAAGAAATGAATGTGGGATTTTTGAGAGGCGCACAGTTCATGGTGGTGTTCCGTGCGCAATGTGCGCTATGGGCTTGAAGATCCAAAATGCTACACAATAAGGAGCCACCACACAAAGCATAAGGAGTGGACACGGGCACCAAAGGTGCCACCACAAGCATAAAGTAAAAAAAGGCACCACCACTTGAAGGTGCAACGCATGGTATGAAAGCGGTCATGGGCACCAAAGGCGCTGCCGTATGCGCAAAGCAAAAAAAGGCACCACCACTCAAAGGTGTAGCGCGTGGTGTGAAAGTAGTTGTGGCCACCAAGGGCATCATCATGCGCATAAAGTAAACAAAGGCATCATTGCTCGAAGGCACAACGCATGGTATGAAAGCGATTGCAAGCACCAAAGGTGCCACTGTGCATGCAAAGTAAACAAAGGCACTGCCACTCTAAGGTGCAATGAATGGTATGAAAGCAATTGTGGGTACCAAAGGCACCACCATGTAGGAAAAATAAACAAAGGTGCCATCGCTTGAAGGCACAATGCATGGTATGAAAGTGGCCGTGGGCACCAAAGGCACCGCCACGTGCACAAAGTAAACAAAGGCACTGCCATGAGTCCTACCTTATTTGATCTCTGTCGAGTGTAAAATAAAATTGCAAATGTGTTGGAAGGATGGGTGGGGGGTTTTATAACCCCCACCACATGATGTGCCTTGGTGCGCACGTGTGCATTATTATTATTATTATTTTTGAATGTTTTTTCAAATTTTCAAATTTTTTTTGTGATTTTTCAAATGTACTAATTCTTTTGTGTTTTTTCGAATTTTCTAACTTTTTGTGATTTTTTTATTTTTTAATGTTTTTGTGATTTTTCAATTTTTGACTCTAAAATTCTAACTCTAACAAAACTTTCTTCTCTCGACTCTCAAACTATGAGTTCGAGAATCAAAAAAAGGTAGGGGGTCCCCATTCCTTGTGAGGAATGGGGTGTGTGTTGTAGATGCCACAACAGGAAGAAACAAGAAGAAGAGAGGGAGAGACTGAGACATTTTGAGGAGAATCTTGTAAGGCAAGTTGTTGCAGCAAGAGAGGGGGAAATGAGGCTCCAGTCAACTCATTTTCAAACCAAGGAAGCAGAAGCAACTCCTCTAAAATATGTCATCCCAAGCTTCAAGAAGCCCCCTCCATTGGAAGAACCCACTGAGGTTTCCCCTTCACTCCCTATGTGAGAAGATTTTCTAGGTCATGAACCCTCTCCACCTATCACCATTTCACTCTTTAAGGGTGGACTAGTTGTATGGACTCTTGATGGTCCAAATATGGAGTTCTAGAGGAGTGAAAACATGCCCACAAGGTTGCATGCAAGGAGTTACAACCTATTGAGGAGAACAAGGAGGTAGCTCTTGAGCCAAAGGAAGAGGATCCAATCCTCTTATCTAAAGAGATTCCTTCCTCTTTTTTTTGAAGAAGAAAAGTATCTTCCTTCTCTTAAGGAATAGATCATGGCTTTTGAGCCCTTACCAGAAGATGGGGATCTACTATTGGAAAAGGAAGAAGATCATTACTGCAGCAAGTAGATCTCCATGATGTAGAGGATGGGGAAGAGAGTCCTAAGGATAGCTTCATCCTTGAGGATGAATATACTAACCTACATGAGGTTTCCCAATAAGGCATCTAGCTCTACAAAAAATTAGTAAGTTGCCCCTAGTCATGCTCACTCCAAAGTATGAGGAGGAATTCTACAAGGAAGAGCAAGCATGTTTTTCTCTACAAGGTAATACCCTAGTGCTGGAAAGCTTCACTATTTTTAGCATTGGGAGGAAGGTATTTCATGTAGTAGTGTGTTTGTCATACTTTTCATTTTCAATTGCCCTCTCATATGAAAGAAGAAATCAACTAGTGAGGAAGGACAACTGCTTCAACAAACCAGTCAATGGGTTTGTTTAACCTTGCATATATGTTATTTCTATAAATATTAGAGTAGTTTTATTTTTAAGTTTTTCCCTATTTTCCAAGAAGTGTCAAGCATAGGTTGTCTTTTGGAGATAGCATTTTTGAATATTTTTTTGTAGTGGTTGCAGAGGGTTTTGATTCCTAGTTTTAGTTGCAGATTTCTTATTTTGATGAAGATAGAGGTAAGATTAAGGTTTCACAATGCATAGGATCTACATTTTTTATGACTCTATATCCCAATGGATGCTTTAGGTCACTAGTCTTATGCTTAGCAGGCTAGCATCCCTTCTAAGTCACTAGAATCATTAACCAAAAATGCCCTCCCACCAAAAAATTGAATATCAAGGCTGTAAAAGAAACTTGTCAGAATAACTTCGAAACATGTCAGGGTACGTTGGAATTTTAGCAGTGCTTCATTGGATGGAGTCGATGACTAGACCAAGCTAAGGTACTGACTATGTAGGAGGTGGGCCGATCTTGTTTTCACCATTCAATGGAGGTAGATCAATGTCTCTTTTTATGTCGCTATAGGAAAATGATCAAACTTTAGTTATAGCGACATAGTGAGGTGTTGCCACGTGTCTATGTGGGCCCAATCTCTCTAGCTCTTGTTGTAGCATTGTAAGCAATAGTTTTGAGGAACACATGCATCAAGTGAGGGAAAGGTTATTTATTCAACAAGTTTAGTTGAAAGATCAAACTAAGTAACATTCTAATCTCATGATAGACCTTCTGTCATAAGATCACAAAGATAAATGATGGGGTATTTGATGCTATGAGGTTCTTGACTGATCGTAAGATCATAAAGACGATAAAAGTGCCCACAACCATAAGATATGTTGATGTCATAGGATCATAGGGCAATCATATGATCAAAGGTTCATAAGATCATTGGATGCAAAAAGGGAAAAGGCAGACAAAAAGGGTGTTTTAATCTTATGATTAACCATTGTTTGTAAGATCACACGGGTAAAATGGTAGACTGTCAAAGTCATGACAAGGGTTAAGCTAATTGCAATCATAGGATTGTAGGGGTTATTTTTGCAAATACTGATGTTATAATAGATTGTGATCATAGGATCATAAGGCCAATTAACCACACCCCTGACATCATAAAGGAAAATTGATTGATCTGTGACCCTACACCAATACTGTTATCATGAGATCATTTAGTTGAGAGATCCTAAGATAAGATAGATGCCCAATGCTATGATATAATGGTGTATGAAAGGATTGTAAAGGAGTTTCAAGGAGGCCTCAATGTCATGATAAGTTGACAATTGTAAGAGTTATAAAAGGTGCCTTCGATCATGAGATATATTTATGATCATAAGATCATAAACATCGGTCTCCAAGCTGAAGATTTTATGAAGGGTTTTGACTTCATTGACAATTATAAGATCATAGGTCCTTGGGTTGACCATGATAAAGATATTTTTCACTTGTCTAGGCTGCAAAATAAAAGGGTCTTTGACCAATAAAATTACATGAAGGGTACATGATGAACATTGAATATTGTTGACTTGTTGATCTTTCAGACTTGGTGTGTGATATAGAAGAATAATAGTTTTTTAATGGAAAATATGATATGGTTGATCAATTACTAGTTATTCTCATTGCCTCCCATGGCTTTTTAATGCAAAAAGAGCATGCACTCATCATCTGGTTATCCATCTACCGAGTTGTGCATTAATGGTCATTGTTTTGGTCTTCCTAGGACTATTCTTTTGGCAAAAGATTGGGTTTTCTTGCATTTGGATGTGTACCAAGATCAAATACTCCCCAAATTTTCATGATTGTTCCTGCAACTTCAATTATAGTGGTGGAACTTAGCTTCTTTCTAAAATTATCTAAGTTATGCTTGAACTATAAAAGCAGATTTTGTAGTCTTTCTTAGGGTCAGTTCTTCTCTATTTTCCTTGACATGTTTTGGCATGTACATTGTAAATTCCCTTTGGCTTTGAACTTCAAGACATTCTATTTTTTATCATTTTCAACCATTGATGTACTATGCAAGATCTATTTTCCCTTCACCAATGGGTTGTGGATATCTATAATTGGCATGACTGTATCTTTTTTACGTGTGAATGATATAAAGTGAATCTTCTTCTTTACATCATTTATCTGGTTATTTGATCTACATGTGATTTCTTGATTCAAACAAGTCTGAATCTATATATGTTTGAATGTCATGATATTTTAATTTTACATGTATGGGTAGAGATAGGATTGAACACTCTATTTTGGTACATCACCCTTTAAATTAGAATAGGTAGATTTTCTTTCATGCACTCATTCTCCCTTTTTCTCTCCAAGAATTAGTTAGGTGCATCCTAATAGTAAAGGAAGTCGACCTTCTCTTGAGACTCAATCTCAAGTTGCAAAGTCCCACACTTTAGAGATTGTTTCCATGTTACATGAGGATGCCTGAGAAGTATTCCCTTAGGCTAGGGTGCAAGCTTTTGTGTCAAAAATATTCTTCTCCTCTAATCTTATTCCAATCTTCTAATCTTCACCACCTTTTAGTCATCTTCTCCCTTTAGTCATCATCTACTTTAGTCATCGTCTCCTCCTTTAGTAATCTTCTCCCCCTTTGACAACAATGCCAAAGGTGTAATGTTTAACATCATTAATTTATTACCTATCAAAGATAATTGTGTTGTTAACTTAGGATGACTCTAAGGATGTGTCCCATGTCTTCTTTAGATGATCCAACATAATGTTTTGTTCTTTCATACTGGTTCCAATATCATCCAACTTATCAATTGACTTTGCATTTGTAACTACAAAGCTTCCTTTGTTGTCTTTATACTTTTTTGAATTACCTCAATGACAATAGATTGAAGTGTGTGTACTTGTAGTATGTTTAGCATGTTTCTATCATATTCATATCGTAGTTGTCTAATCTTGTTTAGTATCTTCTTTAGCACTCCACAAAATAAGGTATTTGGATTTGATAATGGATCAAGTTGGATGCATAGGCTCTCTAATTCATTCTTTTTCTCCAAATATTTCACAATTTTTGAATAATTTAACATTTTGATAAATATGTTCCTAGCTATATTCAATGTTCATTTTACTTCTTTTACTAACTCAGTGTGTTGACCTTTAACTTAAATGGATTTCTTTTCCATTTTGCTTGTCATCTTCTTCTCCAAATTTTCCTCAACTGTGCTCATGGATACAGATTGAAAATTAGTGTCTTTAGCATAGATAGCCTTAATTAATGTATCTAGTTGATCAATTACTATTTCAACCCTGTTGTAATCTATTTCAGGTACTAATTCTACTAAAATATTCTTAGCCTATCTTAGCACTTGTATCTTCTTGCTTTCTTTGATGGATTTCCTCTTTATCTTATATGACTACTCCACCAATTCTTTAGGTTTCAATTTGTTCACATCCATAGGCATGGGAATGATATCCTCATCATTTAGATCTTCAAATTCTTCTATGGCTAGAATTTTTACTATTTCTATTTTATTCACCATACTTGGCTCTAGAATGAGCTTTCTTCTTAGTTGGTACTCCTCACTCTTTCTTGTTTTTCATTTTGCATTTCTTTAACAATTTTACCTTTCTCCTCTGATAAAAATCTCTCTACTTGTTCTGAAGATAATTCTAGTTGATTGGTTGTGTTAATATCTTTGGCTTCATGGGTTGGTGTCTCTGCCTATTGTTCTTATAACTCTTCTCCCTATTAGGGAATTTCATGTACCACACTACCAATTATCTTTTTAGTAGTAAAAGAATCACCAGTCTATATTATTGATGAGTGTCCTTATGACTTCTTGTTAATCTTTAGAATATTTCTCCAAATTTCTTCTATCTCATCATGAAATGATTGAATTTGCTCTACTAGAATTATGGTATTCCTTTCCTTTACTCCAATTTTTTTTCTTATGATATTCATACAATTTCTTTGCATCTTCTAAGTTTAGCTCTAGTTGAGCTTCTATTAAGGCTTTCTCAATTATATCCTTGTCCATTTGTAATTCAAATGTCCATATTGCATCTACAAGTTGTTTCAACCACTAAGCAATAGTGAATGTACCTCTAAAGGTGTTATCTTCAACTTGTGCAAATGTACAATAATTGCCTCTTTAATTTTACTTTTGTCTTCTTTATTTGACAAATTATATCTTCTCTTTACAATTGTTGAACCTCCTGATTTTGTTATACCTCTACAAATTCATCAATTATGGGTGCTTTACTTTACACTCCTCTTTTCTTCAATTTGTTGGCTTGTTTATTTAACTCAACACTTTATCAAATTTCTTATTCCTAGTAGCTTCCTTGGCTAGTGTTCTCTTCTTCATTTTTTATTTGACCTTTCTTTCCTTTATTTCTAACCTTGTACCCTTTATATTCACTCTTAGGTAGGTAGAGGGTTATTTTGTACAAGGATCCTCTACCACCAATTTTATTGTACCAAATATTCTTGCTCCTTCATTGGTTTCATCTAGACTTTATTGGTTGACCTTCTTTATGTTTTGACTGGTGCCTTTATCTCCTTTATAGTACCTATATCTTCAAAGATACCAAAAAATTTCTAATTCTTGTCCATTTTTTTAGAAAATAATAAGTTAGCATGAAGGATGGCCTCTTCTTCATCAACCTCATAGCCCGTAAGTGGATCTAATGGATTTTGGGTTCAACAACTTATAGAATACAATATTTATCTACTAAAAAACATATATCATTTTTGCATTTTCCTACAATACTAGCAAGAATCCTTACATGAGTATCCATGTTTGATTGAAAATTTCTAAAGAATTCATTAATGAAATTACTAATATTTCCACCTTGTGCCTTTATTAGTTCTCATGTTTGTATAATTATTGGTGTGTACTTCGACAATTCAACTTTTCCTTTGCTTAGGAAATAGTTTTGAATATAAAGAAAATGCATACCAGTCAAACTCCCCACTATACTAATTCTTTTCATTTTCTTTAGGATTTGTGTCCTCACCATTTTACATAGGTCCTAAACTTCATTGTTCTTTACTATATCATAAGCAGCATGTACAACACCTATTGGTACACTATTGTTTATGTTGGATTGATACAATTTGTATCAAATCACTCTTGAAACTAAACATAATTCAATGTCTTCAATATTTTCAATTGTCATGGCTTATCCATCATACCTCAATTTTGTCAAATTGGTAACTTGATGTGCTAGTATCTTTCTTACGGTGTGTATTCCTTTCCTTGAGATGAGAATCATGTCACTCTATGAATGATTTTTTGATAATCTATATGGTTTGTTAAACCACATAACTTGGTCATGTACTCTACTTTATACAATCCTTAGCTAATTTAGAGGAGGCTCAATAGAGATGTCTACCACACAAGTCAAACCTTTTTCTTGTAGATGCTTGTTCTCATCCTTCAATAGTCCATTTGTGCATAGGTTCACATAATCACATTTAATAGTCCCAAATTCTAATCCCTCAATCTTGTAGTAAATAAATTATTTAATATCTTATAGTCATATAACTCTTGATGGTATTGTAGATAATGCTTCATCCATGTCTACTTCAAATTTTTTGTCCACTTGTGGTGTATAGGTTGGTCTTGATTCCTCCTTTTTATTGATCGAGGCAATCATCTCCACATTATTTTTTATTAATTTAGATTAAAAAATTCAATTAATAATCAAAATTGACAGCTCATAAATGACTAGTTGGGCCTCATATTAATCTCAATCAAAACTTCCTTGTTCAAATATTAAAAGCTTTCTTGTGCAATCATTAGAATCACTTTATCATTATTTATCATTGAAAGATAGACATTATCTCCTCTAATAGTTCAAATAGTACTTTTACTAATGGTAAGAATGATGTCTTATCACCACTTAATGAATATTTATTTGTTAGCTCTCTTTCAATATAAGATAACAATTTTTTGATTTCTAGACACATCATAATTGTATATTTTCACATTCCTTTATAGTAATTTGAAACCAACACAACTTTTCATTATACCTTACAATCTCATCGATCCTTCCTTTACTGTGGGGACCATTGGGTATGTTACCTTTATGCATGCTTCCTATAAGTAATTTTTATGCTTATTCTAAAGACAATATCGGTTCACTAGTTTACAATGAAGTTTGTGTAGATGAATTTTCTTGCTCCTATTTATCTTCTAGTTTTATTGATGTCTTTTTCATTTCATTTATGAGGTCATCAAAACTCACATGGTTCTTCATTTTCCTCTTTTGTGACCAGTTAGGAGACCGGTTTCTTACCTTAAAATATTTTACAATATGTAAAACCTTATACATTGAAAATATAGTACTAGATGATAATTTGTAGATTTATTTCCTCATGCTCTAAACTTGAAATTTTTTGTCACATGTTCTAATTTTTCACACAGGGCATATGGTTTTGAACTATTGTTCCCTTCTATTGATGTTCACTAGCTAAATTGATAACTTAGAAGTTTTAGATATGTATTCCTTATCTTTTTGTCCATACTTATTATAGTTATAATAGTAGCCATGGAATTTACTATTATTATATTTAGGCTTAGATATACACTCATAGGTAGCATGTCCATACTTATGACAATTGTAAAAATAACCTTCAAATGAGTTTTACCTATTCACAAGTTTTATTCTACATACACTTGTAAAATGACCAATATTTACACAATTAAAGCAAGTAGGTTTTCTAGACCTCATACTTGACTTGATTATGGTTCCCTTTGGACTGTTTGATGCTTCTTGAGTTTGTCCTGCAATGCTTCACTAATCATGTTTACTTTCTCGCTTTTATATCCAAGATCAATTATATTGTTGGGTTTTCTTTGGTTCTTTAGTTGCTCATCCATTTTTTGTAGACTCTCACTATATTGTTTCAGATTACTTTTTGCATCCTTCTCTTTATATATATTTTTCTTTAGTTTCTCATTTTCCTCTTTCAACCTCAGGTTCTCAACTACAATCTCTTTATTTTTCATAGTTTCTTGCATGAAGGTGTTTATGAATAATAGCATTCTTTTGTGATATACTAAAGAATTATTCTATTGTAAATACAATGGGAAACATAAACTCTATATCCATAGTATGAAAGTAAATAAACATTCGACACATGTATGACACAAGGTATTTGGTTACCCAAAAACCCTCCAAGGAAAAGGTAAAACTAGGGTGGGGATGACACACACAAATCTCCACTATTGAAGTAATAAAGTGTATCTAATGAAGGTTATAATGTTTGATCATGAAACATGATCTACCCTATGAAAGGTCTACCCTATTAAATACTTACATGATTTTTAGATCTTACCCTATTAAAGGATTTCAACACCCTTTTAGAAGTGTGCCTAATTAAAGGACCTTAAATTAAAATGAAGTGAGCATCTTATTAAAAGATTTACAATAGCCTATCAAGACTACTCTATTAAGAGATTTAATTGATTCACCTATTAGAATGTCTCAAAAATGATCTTGTGGTTAGTACTCTACTACTAGATAATAGATCACCTATTTCCTAATGTGTACTTGATCCTTACTAATCAGATGTGTCTCTATTGTCTTCTAATTCCTTTCCTCTATTCTCCTCTAATTGATTCTGCAATGTATATCAGTTCACAACTCCTTAGTCATCATGAATGCTTTGTTTTTACATGCAAACTTCTCTCTTTTATCCTTCCACACACATAAAAAATGTAGGGTTTGTCCTCCTTAAGAAAACCTAGGTGACTCAGGGTTAGGTATAAATCAACGATTGTGATTTACCCAAATTGCACTTAAACCTTCTCTTTTTATGATTGGCTTCATGTACTGCATAGGGATTCACAAAAAATATTTTTCCTTATCTTCTAAGATCACAAAATAATCCTTAAGTTGGATAAAAAATGGTTTACATAGTAGTTTATGCCATTACAAACAACTAGGTCAAAACTATATTACTCAACACTTGAAATCCCTAATGCTCGGCATTAAATACAACTTCAATGTTGTAACTCGACCTCTAAATGATTCAGCATCCATTGATCACTTGACATCTAAATGAATAGACACATACTATCTGCTCAACACTTGAGTGAATCAGCACTTACTAGTTACTCAACACTAACTGTATATCTCTTTCTTGGCATATATTATCTCACAACTTATACTTGGCATGTATTACTTGTTTGACATGAACTAAGTAAATGAATTAAGTATATTGTCACTCATATGTCAAAACCAATATGAGATTAACAATCTCCCTCTTTGACATGAGTGTAAAAATACTTGTTCATGCATGAATAACCTTAGCCTTTCAAACATAACTTAGATAATATCCATTTACATACAAAATTTCAAAACTTCAAAATTTTGCAAAACTCATGACTCAATAGTCATACCTCAAAATTCAATAACTCCCCCTGAGTTGATTGTTTCATTCTATACTAAAAACTAAATACTCCTTCTGCATAGATTCTGCATATCTTGACTCTGTCTATGTTTGATCTCCAAACTTATCTCTCCTTATCATGCATTCTCCCCCTTTATTTATATCCTCCCCCTTTATTCATTCTCCCCCTTTTGACACTAATGTCATGGGTTGTACACTTATAGTGTGTTTGTCCAAAAAACATTTATGGACCTCAAGTATTATTTTCAAATCTACATCCTAGTTATCACAAGCTACCTCCAATGATTTGATTTGGATGGCTAACTCGAAAGCAAGATGAACTAATCCTTCAAGTGTACAAAGATGGGAATCTTTCTTCATTAATGTCTCTACAAAGACTAGATAATTGTGAAGTATTTCCATGTGTGGGGTTAACATGGATTAGATTTTGATTAGTGTAGCTTGAATATTTCCATCTTAAGCATGTAGAGCTACCAACCAACCTTGGGAATTCATCAAATTCCTAAAGTGCTTATGACTCTAAGATGGAGAATGAGGTAGAGCTATACCTATTTTCTTTGTATCTCCCTCCAAATTATCAATATGGTGCTACACTTCTTGTGTGAATAGAGTTGTATCACACAAATTGGTGTAAAATGAGAAAATATTCTCTAAGACTTTCTTTACACTGTCAATTTTAGTTGCTAATTCAACCTAACTAAATACAATAGCACTTGATATCTTTTCATTTAAATTTCCTTGAAATTTTTTCTTAGACCATTCAACTAATTTTATATTTGAATTTGGGTCTACATCATTGATCTATTCTATGATGTTTACCAATAGCTTCATTATAGGCTTGTCTTCTTTAGGTGCTGGCAGGCTGAATGCATCAAGAAAGATATCCTTGATGTCTTGCAATGCTTGCTTCTGCCTAAGCTCCCTTATATTTACCATATGGGGTAAATAGTTTAATGCATATAGACAACAGACAAGAACATGTACATAGCAGTACTCTTTTTATTATTTGCATATATGTTGAAGAGATTACATAGTGCTTCTAATGATGATTACAACAATCATCAGAAGTTGTACATATACCATCCTAAAGAAACTTCCCAAAGGGGCCCATTTGCTACATAACAAGAACCTTTCTGAAGGGCCTCGTTGGCTACATGATATTTACCAACAACATCCACCTATCGGCTACCTAATATTTACTAACGACACCTTCTAAGCAGTTTTTGATGTTTTTTCTTTGCAAGTGCATCTTGTAGTATGCTCATTTTCTCAATAGTGATTGTTGCAAGGTCAAACTTTGGTAAAATAATCACTTCATCCAAGTTTACATCACCAAATGATATAACCTCATCTACCTTTGATGTACTAGGACTAGGCCATGATGACTACAGTGGTGTAGCTTTTACACTCGGCCTATGAATTGCTTGACTTGGAGGAGTAGCAGTTCATGGCAAAGTGATGAGTGTTTCTATTGCTAATTGTTCCTTAGGATTTGTATTCAAGTATAACTCTTTAGTCCTCTTCTCTTCTTTCCTTTTAATTTCAAATACACCTTGAACTTGTGTTCCAATCTATGCATCTATAGCAATTTATGGTACTAACACACTGTGCACCAATTTTTTGATGTTAGTCATGGATGCCTCTTTTCTTTGATAAACTACAATGGGTAATGTAGGTTGTATCATAGTAAATTGAGGGGTTTTTATATGTCTTGTTTTTCCACCTTTGTAGATGTCTTCTTTGTCTTCTTAAGTTCATCTACACTCACCAATAGAGGATGACTATATATTTGTGCCTTGGTGGTGGTGTCTAGCAATATTTTCTGCATGTCCTTCTCTGTTAGGGGATTGATGTTCAGAGGCACATTGTCAGAAACATTCTTAGTCTATATAATTTCAATGTCTACTTGTGTTGCATGTTGTGTATTGGCACTCGACATATGTATATCTGGTATACGTTGTTCTATTTTTTGCTCATCCTCAGTTGGTACCTATGTATCTACATTTGTCTTAGTGCCTTCCACTTGTGTATTTTTCTCAGTATCAACTACAGTAACCTTAGTTACTTCTTGTTAATATTTTTCATCACCTACCTCAACAGGTGTCTACTTAATTGCCTTGGGTGTTTTTAGCCCATAATACCTTCCATAATCGAGTACTCTATTGAAAAATATCCTCAATTTTATTTTACAAAATATTAAAAGCTTAGTACTTTGGAGCAAATTTACCTACATACTTCCTAATGGCCTTTTTCATCTCAAATTTTTCTAAATCTTGCATCACTCTTGCAAGTTTAGTTTCTCTTATATTTCTCTCTATTGTGAGACTACATTTCCATCTTTTCTCAACTCTATCATATAAGTCCTTTGGTAGAGAGAACTAGCAATCTTAATTGGAGTCATCTTAAATGTTTTCATCATGGCATATACTAACTCTTCTACCTTATCCATATCTAAATTTCTAACCTTATCAAATTCAATATATGAAAATCCACTCAAATCTGCATTATTCTTTATATTTTCACATAGATTATCCAAATTAGGACTATAACTTACCACTTGGAATTGGCTAATATCACTAGATCATGTCCCCTCCTCATCTGATTCAATCGGAGAAATGTACTTTCTCCTTTGTCTCTTCACAGACTCATCAACTTGTATAGCTTTCCTGGCCATTATTTCTTTTGGCTTTGCCACTTCTTGAGCTTTCTTAGTAGTAGCTCTTGTGCTAGTTCTGGTAGTTGTAATTATAGGCTTAGGTTTTACAACCTTCTTTGGTTTGCTTACTGCTAGAGCTTTAGATTTCCTCTTCTTCTTCTCTATGGCTATAGGTGCTTCACTAGCTTCTTCTCCCTCGACACCTTCTTCAAGCTCAGGTTCCTCTTTGCCTTGACCTTACCCTTGACCTTGAGTTAGGGCCACTATTTCTTGAGCAAGAACATCTTCTTCATCATCATCATCATTTTCTTCCTCCTCTTCATCTTCCTCTACTCCTTCACCAAATTTTTCTTTAAGCTTCTTGACCATTTTGTTCTTCTTTCTTAACAGTTATTAATGTTGTTGTTTTTAAGCCCATAGTTATATTTGATTTTGCAACATCATAGTTACCAAAGGTAGTAGCCTTATTATCTACTTCTTCTACAAGAAAAGTTGTAATTGTTGCAGATGCCTCATCCACATTGATCTCATATCCTAGAGGTCTTAACCATCTTACCCTTGGAACTAAAACTTATACATATGTTAAATCAGTATCAACTAGAAAGAAAACATCATTAAAATGTTTCTCAACTAGTGACACTGGAATCATGTGTCTTTGTTTCATAGAGTTCTTAAAGTCCTCAAAGTAACTAGTCATAGTAGACTCAAAATTCTCTCCCATTTGCTCAATGGATTCACATATTTGTACTGCAATAGATCTGTTTGTCTTCCAAGCTACCTTTCCAAAGGAAGGAAATTTTTTTTGCACATAGAAAAATATACATACAAGTATTGATCTAAACTTGCATTGTGCATTCTCGATTTTCCTTATGGCTCCCAATTTTTCTGATAATTGTCACAACTATAGCTCAGCAAGGTCATAAGTATGATCCTTCTTTACTATCTTGTATCCTATGTCAATAGCAATACAAGGTACACTATTCAACCTGCTTGATTGAAAGAATTTGTGTGAGATAATCCTTACCACAAAATAAATTAGGGGATCTGTGATGGTGTCAATTTTCATTCCTCTCTTATTCCACACATCCCCTCTATTCTTCTTAATCACCTCTTTTGCTTCACTTCTCATGGTTTTGGGTCTATCTAGGGTTGGATACTCTATTACCCTCTGTACAATTTCTTTTTAGTAATCTCGATCAGTCCATTTTCTAACCACACAGAATTGTCATGAATTTTGCTTAAGACAATCTTTATCGACTTTGTCTTAAAGCTGTTTGGAAAATATAGGGCATAGATTAACCCTTTTCTTTCTACAATTTTGTAATCATCCTTCAGTATTTTTTTTTCACATAGTTTTCTATAAAGGTCTTCTATTTCCATATCTTCTGTGATACCCACCTTACATGTGTAACAACATCTCACATCTTGAATCATTAAGACTTGTGGTGGTATCATGGATATAAATGCACCAAATGGATCTTGTTTATAAGAAATATTGGGAATTGCCTTGAAATTTGGTTGTTTGATCTCATTGCTAATTTGTTTAAAAATTTAAAACTTCCTTTCCCTCTTTTACCTTAGCAACAGAAGAACTAGACACCATATTTAATACCGAGGGTTTGCACAAATTCAAAACAACATAGCTCAGCACACAATAAATACCTTCTCAAATATGATGAATGGTGTCGAACAATGTTTGAATTCACTTTTTAAATGCTTGGAATGATCTCTTCAATTTTCCTTTAGCTCTTCATGCTCTCTCTAGTTATGAATGATGTCAAATAAGTCAAAAATTGATCATATAGACCTTAAAACTTCACATTTAATGTTCAGTGCTTACATAGCTATAAGCTTAGCTTGAATAGGAATTTCAACTCACTCAGATTCCACGTAGTTTCCTTTACACTCAGAAACCACTACAAGCTCGGTCAACACTATTACTTATGATAGCTCGACACTAACTATATTTCACTCGACAACCACAGTGAAACTTTTCATGCTTAAGAGTAACATGAAAACTGACAAAATTAAATATTTCTTCCAGATTCTAAACAACACTTTGCATCTTTCTTCATGCAAATATAATATTTTCATAATTAAATCTTTGGAACTAATGTATAGTGTATCTTTTAAATATCAGTCTCACATATACCTCTTGATTACTTAATTGGAGGTGGTGTGATCACCTAACCCATTGTGTGAAGTGATCCCATCTAAACTTGATGTGATGCAATCTTCCTTTCTCTTCCATGTCTTTTTCATCTCATCTCTGATATTCTCAACATCTGCCTTTGGTTTTCCTTTTTTGAATTCACTGCTAGGTGCCTTTGACCTTGTTGGACAATTCCTTCTTGTGTGACTAGTCTTCAAATAGCTAAAACAAGTAGTTTAACTCAACCATCTTTTGCAGTCACTTTTGAAATGCATTCTAATGCAATTTTTAGCAAAATTTCCATAATCTTGACAATAGTGACAACTATACCTAGTATTATAATCCCAATTATAAGAGTTCTCATTATGCTTTACCTTTGTCTGCTTGTTTGATGACCATTTGGCTTGGATCTGCATTCATGTGCTCTATGTCCATACTTCTGATAGTTAAAGTAGTTTCCTTCAAATCTTTCTATGCTTATGGTCTTGGTTCTACATTCATATACCTAATGTCCTTGTTTGTTGCACTTGTTGCAGTGACCCATGAACTTTTGCTTAGGATTCTAATTTGCATTCTTACTCTTGTAAACATTAGTGCTATGACCTATCTTACCACAATTATGACAAGTAGGTTTTGAGTTCTTACCATTGCATTCCTTTATTCACCACTTTTAGATGATTCTTCTTCTTTAGTACTAGTATAACCCAATCCAAAAGTATCACTATTGGATAAAGGAGATGATTTAAGGAGGGAAAGAAGAACTAGGGCCAAAGGCACACCAATAATCCAAACCAACCTTGTAGAGTTAACACAATAGAAGAAAACACACAAAGAGAATAATACCATAGAGAGAGAGAGAGAACTATATTATTTTATTAATTCATCAAATAATCAGCATACATGCCTAGCTATAAGGCCTTCTGGGTTATGGCCAGATACAAAATATATTACAAATCCAAGATCTAGCTCCAAATTTGTACTTCTAGACACATGCATCAAACTTGTATAGTCCTCTAAAATCTCTACCAATCTACTCCAAAATTGTTGCCTAACTCTAAGCCAAAACACCCTATTTATTCTTTCCAAAATGGCTTACAGAAGATTTTAGAACATTACAAAACATAAAGACCAACCTTAAAATGGTCTACACACATCCCAAGATAATATCTTATCATAAACATCATGATTGAAATTAATCCCACAAGTCAGCTCCCATCAAAAATGTAGGAAACTCGTCCAAAATGTTGACACTCGGGATCAACAAGAATACTCAGCACATGAAGGATCACTTGGCACACATTGGAAAACTCAACACATGAAGGATAGCTCAACACACACTATGGAACTCAGCACACTCTGCAGAATGAGATGGGATAACACGCTAACCCAAGTGTTAACATGACATGGGATAACTTCAACTTATCTTATACTACAAAATTATTGGCACTCAAAAATTTCTACAACTCAACAATGATTACAACTCAACAACAACTAGCAGAATAAACACAAATGAGTAGGATAACATGTCAACCTAGGATGCTCCTACATTAGACAACCAGGGTAGAAAGAAATGATTCTCTTAAATCATGCAAGTGTCATAACCTGAGCTAAATCCAACTCGAATTGAGAAATCCATGTAGCATCTTCAACTGATATGTTCTTCCACTTCACCAAATATTCATAGTGATCTCTTCCTCTTATACTTTTACCAACTCTTTAATCCAATATTTGCTCAACCTCTTCAATCTACTTCTAAGGATAATCATCAGGTACAACAACTTCATCATCTGACTCATGATACTTATATAGATTAACAACATCAAATATAGGAGATATATCCATGTCATCAAGTAACTTAACTTCATAAGCATTTCCACTATCAAACTTCTTCAAGATCTTACAAGGTCAAAAATTCTTTGTCTTCAACTTACTATATTTCCAAAAGGAAATCTTCCTTTCTTCAAATGAACCATCACCTTGTCACCAACTTCAAAAACATGATGTCTTCTAGACTTATCAATATTCTCCTTATAATTTTGATTACTTAACTTTAGTGTCACTTCCTTATGCAAAGACTCCATAAAATTAGAAAATTCTTCTCCTGTAGCAGTTCTCTTCTCTTCACTAGCAACATCCCTTAAATCTAATACTCCTCTTGGCTTTATTCCAATAACAATCTCAAAAGGTGTCTTCCCTATACTTTTATTCATAGAATTATTATATGCAAACTTAGCTTGTGCCAATACCATCTCTCAATTATGTGGTTCATCTCTAACTAAGTATCTCAGAAAATTACCCAAGCTTCTAGTCACAACCTCTATCTATCCATCAGTTTTTGGATGGAATGTAGAACTAAACTTCAATTCAGTACCCATCTTCTTCCACAAAGTCTTCCAAAAATAACCAACAAACTTATTGTCTCTGTCAGAAATAATGCTTCTTGGTAATCCATGCAATCTAGCAATTTCTTTGAAGAAAAGTTTAGCAACATGCTTAGCATTTGATGTCTTCTTACATGGTATAAAATGAGCCATTTTAGAAAATCTATCCACAACAAAAAATATAGAATCATAACCCTTTGTTGTTTTAGGCAATCCAAGAACAAAATCCATAATGATGTCACTCCAAGGTTTCTCAAGAATAATAATAGGTGTATACAATCTAGTATTTTGACTTACTCCTTTTGCAACTTGACAAACTCCACAACTCTTCACAAACTTCTAAACATCCTTATACATTTGTGGTCAATAATACTTTTCCTTTAGCAAACTCAATGTCTTATCAATTCCAAAATGTCCAACCAATCCATCACTATGTTTTTCCTTAATCAAATTCAACCTCATAGAACATCTAGGGATACACAATTGAATACCTTTGAACAACATACCTTCTTGAATGAAATATTCATCATACTTACTAATGTGATCTATTAGATTTGGTGTTCTACACTCTCTCCATGCCTTAGAAAAATCAGCATCAGTATCATACAATTCTTTCATGTCATCAAAACTAAGAACTTCAATCTTCATCTCAGTCAATAAAGAACGTCTCCTGCTCAATGCATCAACAACTCAATTAGTAACTCCACTTTTATGCTTGATCATAAATGTAAAACTCTGCAAATACTCAACCCACTTCATATGTGTCTAGTTCAATTTATGTTGACTTCCCAAGTACTATAAAGCTTTATGATCAGTATACAACACAAACTCCTTAGGAATCAAATAGTGTCTCCACTTCTTTAATGCTTGAACAATATCATAAAACTCTTGATCATACATAGAATACTTCCTTTTAGCATAATTCAACTTCTCACTAAATAAAGTAACATGTTTACCTTCTTAACTCAATACAACTCCTATTGCACTACCACTTGCATCACATTTAACTTGAAATACCTTATTGAAATTAGGCAAATCCAATACAAGTAACTTAGCAACCTTTTGTTTCAATATCTCAAAAGTCTTATCAGCTCCATGTGACCACTTGAATTCCTTTTTATTTCCTCTCATTGTCTAAGTCATAGCATTACAAACAACACTGAAATTCTTTATAAACTTCCTATAGAAACTAGCCAAACCATGAAATGATCTTACCTCACACACATTCTCAGGTGTACGTCATTCCAAAATTTCTTTAACCTTCTCAAGATCCATTCTCAAACTATCAAGTGAAATCACAAATCCCAAATACATGATCTCCTCTTGCATAAAAGAAAACTTTTTCAAATTAATCATCAACTTCTCCTCTTTCAATCTCTGCAATACTTGTCTAACATGCTCATTATATTTTTCCTTAGCCTTAATGAATATACAAATATCATCCAAATAAACAATCACAAACTTACCCAAAAATCCTTTTAGGACTTCATTCATCAACCTCATGAAAGTACTAGGTGCATTAGTCAAACCAAAAGGCATAATCAACCATTCATGCAAACCATCTTTTTTCTTGAAAGCAGTCTTCCATTCATCACCTTCTCTGATTCTAATCTGATGATAGCCACTCTTCAAATCAATCTTGTTAATTACTTTTCTTCACCCAAATAATCCATTATGCCATCCATCCTCAACATAGGAAATCTATATTTCACTATCATATTGTTAATAGCTCTAGAATCAGTACACATTCTCCATTCTCCATTCTAGTTTGGTGCTAATAGAGTAGATACAACACATGGACTCAAAATTTCTCTAATTAATCCCTTCTACAAAAATTCATGCACTTTCCTATTAAGTTCTTCATTCTCTGTATGTGTCAATCTATATGGTGCTTTGTTTGGAAAACTAGCTCCAGGAATAAGATCCATACAATGACTTATACTTCTTACTAGTGGTAAACCATCAAGAATATCCTTAGCAAAAATCTCTTTATACTCATTTAGCAATTCTTTAATTCCTATTGGTACTCAGCTACCACTATCTGTTGTCACTCAGTCATTACTAGCTTTTGTTGTTTGACCATCACTACCAACGCTTGGTCCTTTAGGAACTATAGAAAAACAAACTAGATTTTTCTTCACTTCTTCTTCAAATTGCTTTCCATTAACCATGCAAATTCTCACAGTAGTACACTTAACCTCATCTGGACTTTCAATCAAAGGAAGCAATATTTTTTTCTTCCCATTCACCTAAAGAGTATATTGATTCAATCTTCCATCATGTACAACATATCTATCATATTTCCAAGGTCTACCCAACAAAATATGACAACAATCCATAGGCATAATATCACACAACACTTCATCAAAATAGTGTCCAAACTTGAACTTCACAATGCATTGCTCTCTTACCAATATCTTATGCTCATCTTTGATCAATGAAACATGATAGGGTTTGGGATGCTTCAGCCTTTGTAACTGTGACTTTGTAACTAGCTCTTTTGATGCCAAATTTTTAGAACTTCCACTATCAATGATCACCTTACAGCATTTTCTAGCCATCTTATATTTGGTCTTGAAAAGACTTCTTCTAAGGACAGGTTCCTCATCACTTCCCTTATACATAAGGTTCTTCTCACCATCAGATTTTATCCAGCCTTGGGCCCACTTTGTGAACTCTCAATGTCTTCTTGAATCACAATATTTCTATTACCTTGCCCACTTTTAGAGGATCTACATTCAAAATATCTATGCCCTTCTTTACCACATTTTAAACTATTACCATAGAAACCACCTCTACAATAACAATTACCTCTTCCTCAATAAGAACTAGTACCTCCTTGGTATGAACTACCATCTTTCCACTTGGCCTTGTCTTTGTCATCATTCTTCCATTCAAATTTTCCTTTATCTTGCACAAAACTATCAAATCTATCACCTTCACCATAAGATCTTCCTCTACCTCTTTGTCTTTGTTCATGCTTCTTTGTCAAGATCTCCTCAGCTTTGAATGCATGTTGATATGCTTCTTCCACACTTTCCAATTTTACAAAAATTATCTCATCTTGATTTCCAGATCTAAATCCATTTAGATATCTTGCAATTTTCTCAACATCATCATCCACATGTCTAGATTTGATGTCAATCTATAGAATTCCTTAGTATACTCCTTCATAGTCATGTCTCTTTGTCTCAAATTTTGCCTCTTTCTCAACAAGCTAACTTTGTAATCAGTAGAAAGGAATTTATTCTTTACCTTGTTCACCATCTTCAGCCAAGTCTTGATCTTTTCCTTTCCTCTCCTTTTTCTATTAGTTTGCAAATGCTCCCACCATAGTGAAGCATGATCTTTCAACCTAGTAATTGCAAGTTTCACCTTCCTATTATCATGAGTATTTTTATACTCAAAGAACTTCTCCATATCCAAGACCCAATCAAAAATAGCATTAGTGTCTAATTTTTCAAAATAAGGAACAACTTCTACAATAGGATCTGAATGTACCCTAGACAATACTCTCAGCAATCTTTCCTCATCTTGATCTCTTTAGGTTCTAGATTAGAGTTTAGTGCTGCTACTTCATCAACACTCACATCCTCAAGATGTGCTCCTCTCCTCTAGGCTATCTACATAGCATCTAAACTAGTTGCAATTTGTCTCAATGTATCCAATATTGCATTATCAACATTTCCTCTACCTCAAACCATCTTTACAAATCAAGTTCCTACAAGATCATAACCCTCTACAACTTATAGGTCAAATCCTCAAATCTATAATCCTACAACCAAATCTGAAATATCTACCAATATACTCCAAAATCATTGCCTAACTCTAAGACAAAACACTATATTTATGCTTTCCAAAACAACTCACAGAAGATTCTATAACATTACAAAACATAAAGGCTGAACCTAAAATGGTTTTTACACATCCCAAGATAAGATCTCATCATAAATGTTGTTATTATAATTAATCCCAAAAGTTGGCTCCCATCAAAAAAGAAAAAAACTTGTCTAAAATGCTAACACTCAACATCAATAGGAACACACGGCACATGAAGGATCACTTGGCATACACTAGATAACTTGTCACATGAAGGATAGCTCAACACACACTATGGAACTCAACACACACTTCAGAGTGAGATGGGATAACATGCTAACCCTAGTGTTAGCATGATGTGGATAACTTCAATTTGGCTTATACTACAAAAATTATTGGCACTCAACAATTATTACAACTTGGAAATGACTATAACTTGGCAACAATTGGTAGAATGAACACAAATGAGTAAGATAACTCATCAACCCAAGATGCTCCTGGATCAGGAGATCTCATCAAAAGCTCAAAATACTTGATGGCTTCACTAGGTTTGTTGAAACTTTCAACAAATTCTTTTTCTCTCTTTAGATCATTTCTTTGTTTCTTATTCTACAACTTTAGTGTTGTGATCTCAATATATTTACCATTCAATTCATGATTTGCAATCATCACTTGATTCAATGTTTCCAATTGAATGTGAGCAATCTTATTCACCTCTGATGTCTTTTCTTCCAGTTTGTTGGTTATTATCCTTTTATCATCTTCAATCATGACTTTGTCCTCTTCAGCTTTTTTTTTTTGCTTGGTCACCTCACATATCAATACTGATTGGGCTTCTTGTTCTATCTTCATATTTCTGACCTCTTTAGTTAGGGCTCCATTCTTTTCCATTAGATTTGCAAATGCTGCATCAAATTCACTTGTGTTTCCATCTACAAATAATTCAATAGTGTAAATCTCTTGGTAATGTGTGTCATTCTCTTCAATAGTTATCTATTTCCTTCTCTTCACTGACCACTTTAACTCATTTCTTGCTTCATTTAGCTGATGTAGGGAAAGTTTTATTTCAATCTTCTAGTTCTCAATATTGTTTTCCAACTTATAGACTTCCATCTTCATGATTTTTCCTCAAAGCTGCAAAGATTTCCTTTTCAAAGAACTAAGATCTAATAAAAATTGTTGGAAATACAATGGGAAAAGTAAACTCTAAGTGGGGGGGATGGGGGGGTGAATCAACACTTAAAACTTCAACTTTAGAATCATTCACCACACATCCATCTCACAATCTATGCATGTAAGCTAAAATACCAAATTAAGCATATACATTCATTCTATGAAAGTAAATAAACATTTAACAGATGTATGACACAAGATATTTGGTTACCTAGAAACCCTCCAAGGAGAAGAAAAACTAGGGTGGGGATGACACCCACAAATCTCCACTACCGCAGTAATAAATTCTATCCAATGAAAGTTACAATGTTTGATCATGAAACATGATCTACCCTATGAAAGGTTTGCCCTATTAAAGGCTTACAAGATTGTTAGATCTTACCCTATTAAAGGATTTCAACACCCTGTTAGAAGTGTGCCTGATTAAAGGACTTTAACTTACAATAAAGTAAGCACCCTATTAAAGGATTTACAACAACCTATTAAGACTACTATGTTAAGAGATTTAAATCATTCACATATTAGAATGTCTTGGCAATAATCCTATGGTTAGCATTATGTTGCTAGATTAAAAATCACATCTTTCCTAATGTGTACTTGATCCTTACTAATCAGATGTATCTTTGTTGTCTTTTAAGTCCTTTCCTTTGTTCTCCTCTAACTAATTTTGTAATATATACCAATTCACAATTCCTTAGTCATCATGAATACTCTATTTGCACATGTAAACTTATCTCTTTTCTCCTTCCAAACACATAAAAAGTTTAGGGCTTTTCCTCCTTAAGAAGACCTAGGGGACTCAGGGTTAGGTATGAATCAACAATTGTGATTCACCCATATTATCACTTAAACCTTCCTTTTTTTTTATTGACTACATATACTGCATAGGGATTCACAATAAAGATCCATCCTTATCATCTAAGATTGTGAAACAATCCTTAAGTCAGCTAAAAATGGTTTTCATAGTAGTTTGTGCCATTGCAAACAACTATGTCAAAACTATATTACTCAGCACTTAATATTCCTGATGCTCAGCATCAACTACAACTTCAATGTTGTAACTTTGCCTCTGAATGATTCAACATCCATTAATCACTTGGCATATAAATGACTCAGCACATACTATCTCCTCAGCACTTGGGTGACTCGGCACTAATTGTATATCTTTCACTTAGCATATGCTATCTGAAATATATGCTCAACATGTATTACTTGTTCAACATGAACTAAGTAAATGACTTAAGTATATTGTCACTCATATGTCATAACCAATATGAGATTGACATATTCCTCCTTTTTATGTAGTGAATTATCAAAATCCCTTTTGCCAACCTCAGTGATTGTCCTAGCATCTTAGTAGCTCTTTTGACTTCCAATTTTTCACACATTTTGATCAATTGACTTTCTAATTCTCTTCTTGGATTCTTAAACTTTTTTTTCAACTTTTCATTTTTCTCCATCAGTTCCTCAATAGCTTTCTTAGATTCTTCTAACATAGAACCTTTAGATAGCTTCTCCATGTGTTTAATATAGTCCTGAATTTTATTTAATTGTATGGTAATGTATTTTCCTATTGTAAGAGATTTCCTTATCTTCCCTTGTAGTTAATGAATCATGTTAGCTTGCTCCTCAAGCTCTTTCTCATACGTGTACCTCTCTATGATTATAGATCTTTTCCTTAAGCTATGAGACTTACTACCAAGAGGACCAATTATCTAATACCAATTATTAGGATTAAGAGGTACTGAGAGGGGGTGGGGGTGAATTATTACAATCAAACTTTTTTAATATTTAACTATCGATCTATATGACTAAATTTTTAACTTCCAACTTACCAAACATATAACTGATATTAAAAGCATAATAAAATAAATTCAGCACACATATTTGACACATAACATAATGATTTTTCTCTCATGGAAACCCTTGGTTAGAAGGTAAAAATTGTAGTGGGGATGGTACCAATAAATCTTCACTATACTATAGTAAAACTTGTCTGGTTAACAACATACAACTACCCTTTCTCAGGTTTCACCCTATAAGTAGTGACTTGTACCTTTTTATAAGTATAGAAAGATCTACTAAGATATACCTTGTAAAAGGGTCTACATAACTATTTTTAGATTTTTCCTTATTAGGGGATTTATATCTTAGAACCTATTAGGGTCCACCCAATATATGAATTTATCAATTGCATCTATCAGGAAACAACCAAAATTCTTGTCTATATATATATATATATATATATATATATATATATATAGCATGAATGCTTATGATATTCCTATTCCTATGGGGGAGTATTATAGCATTGTTGGAGCAATGGAGAGATAGTTAGCATGATTGTGTGTTGCATTCATGACAATGTTTTTCATTGATGTCAACTTACTAAGAAGATTGAAAGAGTAGTAAATAGTGAATGAGGTCATATGGATCAAGGATTGAATAAGGGGTTATGCGGAACTAAGGATGTGTTCTACAGTGTGTCCTCATTTAGTGTTCAAGTTTCAATGCAAAAAGTCAAAGATTGGTGAGAGTTATTTGTGATTTATAGAAGATAGTTTACAAAAAAAGTACCTAAGATGTGGTTTTTAGTAATTAGATTATATCTCCTAATAGGGATAGAATCTAGATGAGAAAAGTTAGGGAAAGCCAAAAGACAACACAATGATGACATCAACAAGTGTGCAAAGTCTGAGGTGGTGCATAGGCAACTTAAGAAAATGAACACAATGAGGATAATATATCTTATATGAGATATTTAAATTCATTTGACTCATTTGTAATGTATTTAAGTCCATTTAGTCAAGATGCAAAGGCTAGAGAAGCCATTTGTAATAAGTTGTCAAAATTGTGCAAGGAGGTCTTAAAGTGGTCAAGAAGGTAAAAATATGAAAGAATTCTTATAAATGATAAAATTAATGTAAAATTTATATTTAATTCCATTTTAGGTTTATTCAAGTATCCATGAAAATATTTGTTAAATTTTGAATTAAACTTGCAAAAATTGTAATGCAAAAATGCATAAAATGTTGTCATGAAAATGCATCATCATTAAAATAATATAAGCAGTTGGTTCAAAAGGTAGTTGGGAATATTTTTTAATCACCAAAGAGTCTATAAAAACTGATTTATGGTTGAACCAAAGCATAATGAAAGGAAATAGTTACATTTAAAACTAATTTGGAGTGATCCTAAGATGTTATGTTGATCCAGGTCTTTTACAACCATGCACAACCTATAAACTATGTATAATCTATACATTTGGATATTAAGATGAATAAATTTTCTTGTGGATTTGTTTTGGGTATATTGCATGAAGAAATTAATAAGCTATGATAGTTTTGGTAAAAATTGCTATTTGCAGATTTGAGGATGCCCAATTATGGTCAGATTGAAATGTTTGGTGTGGACACATTTTGATGAATCAAGAACTCTAATTATATTCATTGGAAATATATCTGAACTATCTTTCATTTCCAATTAGTTTAAGTAGTTTTCATTCATATTTGTGCAAGTTATGTGTATTAGAGTGAAGACTGGTTTTTAAGGAACTCCATTGAAGTTACAGACAAAGATTGGTGTTTTGGTAATTATATATGCATTGGAAAAATTGATGGCTTATACATTTAGAAACTAAACTCATATAAGGTTAATATAAAAAAAAATTGTTATTTGTTTTAAAAATAATTGGTTAATTATGTATTGTCTTTTATGTTACACAAAATATCATATCATTGGCAATCAGTGTATGTCAAGCTCACTCAGATGATGAAGACAGTTTCTTGTGTCTACTGAACATTCTAGAGATTACCTAGTTCATAAGACAGTGTC
This sequence comes from Cupressus sempervirens, assembly GCA_028749045.1. Classification (NCBI taxonomy): domain Eukaryota; kingdom Viridiplantae; phylum Streptophyta; class Pinopsida; order Cupressales; family Cupressaceae; genus Cupressus; species Cupressus sempervirens. Next base: position 144,644,344 of record CM053792.1, read on the forward strand.
TATTGAGTTCACTCAGGCAACAAAGAAAAGTATGTAGAAGGTTGAGTGTTAACCGAGCTCACTCAGTTAATGAAAGAAAAGTTGGATGGAACCAGTGTTAACCAAGCTCACTCGGTTACCAAAGGAACTTTGTGAATATGTAGTGTCAATTGAGTTCACTTGGTTTAATAGAGGAAAATCATTTTTCAGTTAGGATCTAGAGAGTAGGGTTAGCTAATAAAGGATTTTCTTATTTTGGTATATTGAGTTCAATAGTTTTACTTGTTGGTTCTAGCTAACTAAGGAGATGAATATTAAGTATTCCAAATTGTATTCAAGAGAACTTGAGAATGTGTATGATATAAATATAAGGTCAATTTGAGGATTGAATTTTTAGAGAAAGTAATAAATGATTTGAAGATGCTTAGAGGAAGTGAATTAGAAGGATAAGAAGAATATCCTTGTTGAGCTGCAAAGATACATTCAATCAAAAAGGATCAAGTATACAAGCTAGAATTGAGATCTATAATTAGAAATTTAGTTGTATCAGAAATTAGGTCATCTCATTATTGCTCTCTAACCATTATAGTAGTGATCTAAATCTTATAACAGAGTTGGCTTAATAGCTATTTGTAAATCCTCTAACAAGGCAGCATTTCTAGATTGAAGTGTCTAAAGATCTCTAACAAGGCCAATCCTAATAGGGTGATTAAATCATCTAATAGGATCACACCTAAAAATGTGTTTTGTAACCTTTAATAGGGTTGGCTCCTAACAGGGTTCACTTCAAAAAAGTGAAAATTGGTAACTAGTTGCAATTGGTGGTTTTTCTCAAATTGGGTTTCCACGTTAAATCTTGGAGTCACTTGTGTTCATGATATTTATTTTATGTGTATGAAACTAAATTAAATAAGGTTAATCACTGATAATATCTTCAAATTTTCATTTTCTAAGTTATTGTTTCTAAGTTACAACTTCTACTAGTGTAATTTGAGTGCTTGTGTATTTACCAAGCATCAATATTTTTAGTGAAGTTTATGTTTTGTGTTGACATATTAGGGATCTAGGATTTATTTTTGTGGTAACTAATTCACCCCTCCCCTCTCAGTTACTCCTCTTATATTTCCAACAATTGGTATCAAAGCTTCTTGGTGCTTACAGAGAAAGGTTTCAAGGACCTAAGCTAAAGATCAAGATGTCTTACAGAAGATAGATTTCCAAGCTAAACAAAGATAACTTCAAGGCATGGTAGGAACTTATGAAGTTTCACTTGGCAACCATTAGTGATTCAAGTTTGAAATATTTGGAAAATGCTTACAAGGCTCCTACTAGAACACTGACTGTAGAAGAGATTACTGAAAAGAAAAATCATAACATCATGATGATTGGCATTGTATTAGCTCTCAACTATATTAAGTTTGATGAGGTCAAAGGATGTGCTACTGCTCATGAAATGTGGACCAAATTGAAGGATATCTATGGAGGTGATGATAACATAAAAAGAACCAAGGCAGAAAGCTTGAGAGGTCATTTTGATAAGATGAAAATGAGAGAGGATGAAAACATTGCAAAATTTGTTGAGAGAATCAAAGCTAATGTCAATGCTATCAAAGCCTTTGGAGGAACAATTGAAAATGTAACAGTGATAAGAAAGGTACTTAGAACTCTTCTTCCTATCTATGTAATCAAAGTGTTTTCTATTCAAGAGATGAGATGTGATCCAAAAAATAAGATCACTTTGGATGCTCTAGTTGAAATATTGACTACATTTGAACTAGATAACTATGATAATTATACTCCTAGTTCTAGCAATATTGAGTCTACATTTGAAGCCAAGGTATCACTCAAGAAGAAAGCTAAAAATTCTAAAAGAAAACAATCTAAAGTGAAGAGAAAGATAGTTCTAACAGTAATCTTGAATCCTTTGAAGCATTTCTTGCAAGAAGGTATCCTAAAGGCAAATGAAAGTATAAAGCTAAAATCCCTCTAATCTATTTCTATTGTGAAGAAGTTGGTCAGATTGCTACAAGGTGCCTAAATAGAGAAGACAAAGATGAAAAGAAGCACAACAAGTACAAAGGCAAGAAGGATTTCAAGAACTTCAAGGACTACAAGGACAAAGGTAAGAAATCTTGTTTTATGGCTAAGGATATAGATAGTACTGAAGATGATGAAATAGTTTATATTGTTGTAAAAGATGAATCTGGTGATAAAGGGGGAAAAATGGCACTTCTCTCTCATGATAACAAAAATGATACATGGATTATTGATAGTGGATGCTCACATCATATGATTAGAACAAAAAAAAGTTTAAACATATGGAACATTATAATGGTGGAAGTGTGAGATTCGGAAACAATGAACCATGTTGTATAAAGGGAAAAGGTTGTATCTCACTAACCAATGAACTTATAAGTGATAATGCTTATTGGGTTGAAGGACTAAAGCATAATCTACTGAGTGTGGCACATTTGAATAACATTGGATTCAAGGTAGAAGTCATGAATGAGAAGGCCAAATTGCTGGATGAAAAAGGAAATCTAGTTGGGTTTGGAAAATAAACAAAAGGTAACCTACTCTACCTAGATCTCAATGAAAGTTCATATTTTAGTATTCAAGTAGAAAAAAGTGGGTTATGGCATAAAAGGTTATGTCATGTGAACTTTGATAATATAATCAAGATAAGCAAGAAGAAAAGAGTAAGAGGTATTCTTAGTCTGAGGAAACCTAATATGGGCCTATGCAAAAATTGTCAAATTGGTAAGATGGGAAAGATAAGTTTCAAAAGAAAGGACTATCATTTTGGAGAAGTCTTGAAGCTTGTTCATATGGAATTATGTGGACCTATTGGAATGGAGAGCTACAGTGGAGATAAGTATTTTATTCTTTTTTTTGATGATTGTTCTAGAATGATGACTATAATGTATCTAAAAGAAAAATTTGAAGCATTTCAAAAAAATTAGTGGTATCTGGAAAGAGTAGAGAAAGAAAATGGAAATAAGTTGAAGTGTTTAAGATCAAACAGAGCTGGTGAATTTATTTCCAATGAGTTCAATGAATTATGCATTGCAAAAGAAATTAAGAGACAAGTATCAACCCCTAGTACACCACATCAAAATGGTATAGTTGAAAGAAGGAACAGATCCATCATGGGTTGTGCAAGAACTTTAATGATAGAAAAGAGTATTGCAATCAAATAGTGGAAGGAAGCAATCAGTACTTTAGTGCATACTTTGAACAAAGTACAAGTGAAGAAAGACTCAAATCAAACTCCTTATGAACTATGGTATGGTTACAAACCTAATGTAAGTTACTTGAAAGTATTTGGTAGCAAATGTTATATCTTGAAAGAATCTAGGGAAGGTAAATTTGATGTCAAAGGTGATGAAAGCATATTCCTAGGATACTCCTATAGAATAAAAGCATATAAATGTTTGAATTTTTTAACTCATAAGATCATAGAAAGTGCATATTTAAGAATTGATGAGTTTACAGAAAAGAGTGAAGAAGGGAGCAACAAAGAACCTGAAGACTATAGAAAGTTCATCTACTATGAACTTGATATATTTCCAAATCAAATTGGAAGTTAGCAGACTTCATCTCCCGAGTCCCCAAAATCTCCAAAAGCTATCAAGTTGCAACCAGTGCAACCTAAGTCATAGTTTGAAGGACCCAAGTCACTAGTTAGAAGCTATGGAGCTATTGCTAGAGAAAACTGAGTCTGATGAACCTGAGTCATAGATAGTGGGACCCGAGATTGATACAAAAGATCATGGTGTGGTTAGTGAAAAATATTCCAAATCCAAAGTACCTATGCTAGCAAGATATTTCAGAAGGCACCATGCACTTGATCAGATCATTGGAGAAAAATTAGATGTTAGAATGACAAGAAAAAAATTGAAAGGTACATGTTTGTTTACTGAATTTGAACCTAGATCAGTGAAATATGCTTTGGATAATGAAAGTTGGATTGAAGCTATGAATGAAGAAATAGAATAGATAGAGAGGAATAAGACTTGGACTCTTGTTCCTAGACCCAAGGATAAAAATGTAATTGGCACAAAGTGGGATTTTAGAAATAAGTTGAATGAAGATAGAGAAGTTTCTAGAAACAAAGCAATGTTAGTATGAAAAGGTTATTCTAAAGAAGAAGGTATTGATTATGATGAAACTTGTGCTCCTATTTCTAGATTAGAAGGTGCTATAACTTTACTTTTTTATGATGCACACAAAGGATTTAAAGTTTTTCAAATGGATGTAATAATTCTTGAATGGAATTCTTGAAGAGGAAGTTTACATAGAACAACCTGAAGGTTTTGTGGATCCTAGAAAAAATGATATGCTTTATAAACTGCATAAGGCATTATATGGACTCAAGAAAGCTCCCAAAGATTGGTATGAAAGACTTTATAGCTACTTGATAAAGATTGGTTTTCAAAGAACAAATGATAATAACAACCTGTATATCAAAGAAGGACCAAACAAGAAGATTGTGTTGGCTGAAATCTTTGTGGATGACACTTTATTTAAAGGAAATGATGAGTTATGCAAGGCATTTTCAAAAGAGATGAGTAAATAATTTGAGATTTCTATGTTTGGAGAGATAAAATTCTTTGTTGGATTGCAAGTCTAGTAGAAGAAAGATGGTATCTATATTACTCAATCCAAATATATCAAGGAGATACTAAAGAAGTTTGGAATGGAAGATTCAAGACCAGTTGGAACACCTATGTCTAAAGGACATAAGCTTTCCAAAAATGATGATTCCAAAGAGGTAGATCAAACCACATATAGATCAATGATTGGAAAATTGCAATATGTAGTGCACACAAGGCCTAATATTGCATTAGTTGTTGGTATGGTGGCAAGATTCTTAGAAAATCCTAAAGAAAATCATATGATGGAAATCAAGAGAATCATGAGGTATCTAAAGGGTAATAAAGACTATGTATTATGGTACAAGAAATGAGACAATCTATATTTGAAAGAATTCATAGATGTTGATTGGGCAGGAAGTGTTGATGACAGGAATAACACCAGTGGTGGAGCATTCTCTCTTGGTAAAAGACTAGTTTCTTGGGCAAGCAAGAAGAAGAATTGTATTTCTCAATCTATAGTAGAGGCAGAATATGTGGCAACAATAGTTAATTGTTCCAATGTTGTTTGATTCAAGAAACTATTGGTAGGTATGAAGATAGAAATCAAGGATCCAATGGTTATATTTTGTGATAACAATAGTGCAATTAATATATCAAATAATCCTATGATGCAAACCAAAACCAAACAAATTGCTATAAAATATCATTTTCTAAGAGAATTAATACAAGACAAAGAGGTAAGATTGGAATCTGTGAATACTAAAAAATAAATTATGAACATATTGATTTAGCCATTACCTAAGGATGCATTTTTGTATCTAAGAGGTAAGTTAGGGATCATTCCCCTATTTGAAGCTTGCTAAAATGAAGTTTAGTGATGCATCAACTAGAGCAAGTTGAAGATTAGTCAGTTGATGTAGTATTGAAAAGGTAATATTGCATCTGAATCAGTACATGAGGTACCCTAATATTCTCTGAACATTGTCTTTGGCATGAGATGTCGAAGAGGGAGAGTTAATTGTCATATCACATAAATTTTGTTTGAAGATGCCTCTAAGAATGAAATTTATTTCATGGATCTCCTATATTTATTTCATGTTTTTCCTCATGATATGCCTCTAAGAATGGAATTTATTTCATGGATTTTGAAGGGATCAACATGTATCCCACTGATTGGTTTATTTCTATGATACTCTACATCAGGAGGTCACACATGTGAGAAGTTGTAAAGACTATGAGCCAAAATTATTTTTTAATTATGAAACATATATATCATAGTGTATTATCTTAATGAGGTCTTGTTGTAATTAATTGGGAAAGCATCAAGGGTGAATCAATGAATTATTTTGAGGACTTGGCATAAAGGAAAGAATGTTTCATTGATTGTAAAAATGTAAACTAATTTTATTTGGATTTGTGAAGATTGGGTAATGAGATTAAGCAATCAAAAGGATCATTGTGATGTGATTTTGGAGATATGATATTGAGATCTAAGAAGTGATTTGGTGTGGTATTGACATGGTAAGAGTATAGAGCAAGTATTAAGTTGTTGAGATTAGTTACTTCCTATTATTTTGAAAGGAATAATATAGAGACCCATTGGACAATGATTTTGGTGGTCTTGCCCCTAAAGATTTTTGGAAAGTGGGTCCTTCTACCTTCTACAACTCCTAACAAGGTTGAAATCTCCTAACAAGGACTGATATATACTGAATGTAATTCATGGGCTCCTAATAGAGTTCATCCTCTTTCACGAAACATTTATATTAGTACATCATTTTGTGGGTACCATTCCCTCTAGGGTTTTCTCTCTTATCAAGTGTTTCCCTAGTTAACATATTTGGTGTTAATGTATATTTGTATCTTCTTATGGTTGTTGTTTATATTGATCACATATTTGAAGTTTGATGAGGTTGATAAAATTTTTATTGATTAGATAATTGATTCCCCCCCCACCCCCCACAACCTAGTTATCTTGGTGGACATTACTTTCTAACAATTGGTGTCAGAGTATCAAGTCCTTGAAGGAAAACCTTAACAACTTAAGGAGATCAATGGTGGGTCATTTTAGAAAAGAAATTCCTAAGTTTGATAGAGTTAACTATGATAGCTAGAAAGAGAAAATGAAAACACATCTTTTATGTATGGGTCTAGGATTTTGGTTGATTATGAAAAATGGGAAGACCAATGTGGAGGAAAGAAAACTTGAAGAAATGTACGAAAGTTGAAAGAGATTTGTTCATGTGTAACATGCTTGCCAGAGAAGCACTTTTCCATCTCTTCTTGAAAAGGAGTACAATCAAGTAAAATATTTAGTATCATCTCATGAAATTTGGAAAGATTTGGAATCTACTTTTGAAGGTGATAAGTATGCTAACATAATCAAAATACAAAACTAGATATGTTTATTTCAAGAGGCTAAAATTATGGAAGATGAATATGTAAGAAGTTATATTGGTAGAATATCAAAAATTGTTCTATGAATCAAGTATTATAATGGAACTAAAGATGAGGATGAGATCATATGAAGGATCTTGAAAACTTTGACTCCACCATTCAAGCAGATAGCACAGATGGTTGAGCAAGTGATACCTTGTATTCAGAAATTTTCCAAAGAGACTCTTCTTGGAAGATTGGAAGCAGTAGAAATAAGTTTGAAATAGTCTGGAGATTTTTCTAGAGTGGAGACTATCTTTATCATATTAAGTGTTTGCCCCTTCTTATCAAGGAGTCCTAGAATCAGTAGAGATTATGCTAGCAATAGTAGATCAAGATCCGAAGAAAACAAATAGATTGAAGAAGGAATTTCCTTTCTTGGGAAGAGAGAACCAGATGGTAAGAAAATATTTAAATGTTGGACTTGTAATGAGTTTGGTCATTATGCTTCTAAATTTCCTAAGAGAGTAAAGAAGTATAATAATATTTTTAAATCTAGAAGGTGCAATGAATTTTTGTATGCAAATGATGATGATGAATCTAAAGAAAAGAGTAAAAAATAAGATGAGTTAATATTTGCAGCTATAAAGAAAGAAAATCTTAAAAAAGAAGTTAGACAAGAGAAATCCCTAGTCTCATTGGCTAAGAAGAAAGATGACTGGAAAATAGACAATGATTTTCACATCATATGACTAGTGATATAAATAAATTTTTTAATTTCAACATCCATGATGGAGGAATTATTAGAGTTGGTAAGAATGTTTCTTGTCATATCAAGGGAATAGGGTCTATTACTCTTAATGGGAAAACTAACCCTGATGATGTTTATTTTGTTGATGGACTTAAACATAATCTTCTAAGTGTAGGATAGTTGGTTGGTAAAGGATATTAATTAAATTTTATAGAGAAGACATGTATCATCAAGCACAAGAATGGTAAGGTTATTGGAACTAGTACAAGATCTAGAGGTAATGTTTTTCACCTAAATTCTACATAGATGACATGTTTGGTTGCTTAAGTTGATAACAGATGGTTATAGCATAGAAGGTATTTTCATATAAATTTTGATAATATTATGAAAGCAAGTAGTACATATTTTGTAAGAGATTTACCAAAAATTGTGAATCCTACAAATGTTGTGTGCAAGGAATGTGTTGTGGCTAAGCAGAGGAAAAGTTCTTTTCCTAGCAAGAAGTTTTCTACAATAGTGAAATTGGAGATTGCTCACACAGATATGAGTGGTCCCACAAAGACAAGAGGATTCTACAGTGAGAGGTACTTTGCGATTATTGTTGATGACTTTACTAGGATGATGTGGGTAGCCTTCCTTAGAGAAAATTCTGAAGCACTTGAGAAGTTTAAGTTGTTTAAGAATAGAGTTGAGAATAAGTCTGGATTGAAGATTAAATGTTTAAGATCAGATAGAGGTGGATAATTTATCTTGAATGAGTTTAATACTTTTTGTAAAATGAATGGTATTAAGAAGCAGCTATTATCCCCTAAGACTTCTAAGCATAATAGTTTGCTGGGAGAAGAAATAGGTCTATAACAAAAGCAACAAGAGCTATGGTGTTTGAGAATGATGTATCAAAGACATTTTGGAGAGAAGCAATTAATACAATAGTGTATACAATGAATAGAATGCATATCAAAAAAGGTACAAATAGGACACCTTATGAATTATGGTTTGGATATGTGCCATTAGTGAAGTATTTCAATATTTTTGCATGTAAATGTTATATCAAGAGAGATGATGGCATTGGTAAGTTTGCTGCAAGAAGTGATGAGGTTATGTTCCTTAGTTATTCATTAAAAAAAAAATCTTATAGATGTTTTAATCAAAGGACAAAGACTATTGTTGAGAGTGTAAATGTAAAAGTGGATGAGAAGTTTGGAGTTCAAGAGAAAATGCTTGATTATAATTCTGATGATGAAGAAGCTAATCCTAAGCCAATCCAAGAAAATATTGAGAATTTTTATGAGATTAACAATGATTTGTAGAATGATATTCAAGTTGTGGAATAGAGAGAGGAACCAAGATCTAAACCTAAAGAAGAAGTAAAAGTTGAGACAGTAACACGTACACCAAACAAGAATTTGACAAAGAATGACACTGTGTTGGAATATTCAAATGGGAAGAATGCTTTTGAGAGGGGGGGTGAATCAGAAGTATTACACTTTATCCATTAAAACTTTTAACTGAAAGTAAATTGCATGCATGTAAACATATGAAAAAAACATGAAGTAAACACATGCATCAACAACACATAACACTAGATTTTGGTAACCCAGAAACCCTCCAAGAATAAGAAGGTAAAACTGGGGTGGGGATGATACCCACAAAATCACTGTAGCAATAATTGTTTTGACCACTTCTGATGGTTTGCCCTATTAAAGGCTTTACATTGTATCAATAGTGACCTCGTTAAAGGATTTACAAACACTTTTCATTAAGTGTCACCCTGTTAAAGGATTTAATCACCTCTTTAAAGGATAAAAAACCTAGCTGTTAAGCTAACCTATCAACATAGGATTTCCTTTCTAATACAATTGCTAGAGAGTAATAGGTATAATAAACCTGATACCTTACAATCCTTGATTGCCAAATTCAGTCACTTGATCTGCTCTCTCTGATCTTGATTCTCTGAAATTTGATATCTATTTGTATCCCTTGCTTTGTTCTAATTAGTTGAATATCTAATTGTTGCTCTCTTCCTCTAAGTCTTTTCACTCTTCACTCTGAATTTTACTATAGTTTCCTCATACACTTCTTTTATCATATAAATAATGAGATTTTGTCTTCCTTATAAAGACTTTCAAAGGCTTAAGGTTAGGTATGGATGTACGATCCATATTGAATCTTTATTTCCTACTCATTCCATGCACTTTTATTATTGGTTGCATGCCTTCTCCATTTTTCTTATTGGTTGCATGCAGATTGCATAGGAAGTACAAAAGATTTGATCTTATCACTTAGATCCTTCAGGATTCATTATATGTCTGCCATAAAAATGGTTTACATATGAGTTACTCGGCACTTTCTAATTCCTGATGCTCAGCACATATAAGAAAACTAGCTCACTCGGCTCCTGTAGTGATTCTATCCTGCTCGACATCATTTGTGATTCAGCATCATCTATGACTCGGCATCATCTGTGACTCGACACCTATATATTACTTGGCACTTGTATCATGCTTGGCACCTGAAGTCACTCGATACTTGATCTTCACTCGGCACCTATTGGAATTCTGACTCGGCACATGCTATGGCTTAGCATACATAGTGTACTCAACTTCAATGTAGAAAGTGGTTAAGTGTGTTGGCACTCAAATGTCAAAACCATTCTGAGACTAACAATTTCCCCCTTTGACATGAGTGTCAAAAACACTTAACTAAGCATTATTTATTTGACCTTATGAGTACATCATTCATTCTGTTTAGCGTATGCTCAAAATCTCAAAAACTTGTTCCAAATTTTTGCAAGGAATAGTATACCTTAAAATTCTCATAGCTCCCCCTGAGCTAATTGTGCTATCCATTCCTGTAACCAAAATTTTGATATATCTGATACTCTTTAGCTGTGCCATGTTTATGTACTCTATACCTGTGATATACAATGTATCTCCCCCTTTGTTATATCTCCCTTATTATATCTCCCCTTATTTATTTATCTCACCCTTTTTTGACACTAATGTCAAAGGGTACTAAGGGTTAAGACCATATTTCGCCAAAAATGCACTATTTACCTCCATAATCATCTTGAGAGCTGCATCCCAATTATACAAAGTAATTTCCAATGACTTGTGTTGGATGGAAGTCTCTGTAGCAAGGTGAACAAGTCCATCTAAAGTAGAAAGATTAGGATCTTTCTTGAGAATAGTTTCAGCATAGGCTTGTTCTTTATGGAGTACTTCCAAATGTGGGGTAATGGAAGATTAGAGTTGCATTAGTTTGGCCTTGATGGTGGCCTCTTCTACTATCAACACAACTACTTCCTTCTAGGTGTGAAGCGTTTGATTAAAGTGCTTCTCACTTTGAGCTGGATCTTTTGATAGATGCATGCTTGAAATCTTCATATTCCTCTCCAGACTCATTATTCTTTGGCTTGTCTCCTATGTGAAGTATGAAAAGTCACACAAATTTTTGTACAATGAGAATATATTCTCAAGTACCTTTTTCACTTTGTCAATCATCTTTGCCAATTCAACCTGGGAAAGTGCAATTTCACTAGATATTTTCTCATTTAGTTTCCCTTGGAATTTCCTTTCAGACCATTCCATAAGTTTTACATTAGTTTATTGGTCTTCATTTGTCACTTGGTCAACAATATCTGACAATTGTTCCATTATATGCTTTGTCTCATCTGGTGATTGCAAGCTAAAGGAATCCATAAAGATGTCCTTAATCTCATGTAATATTTTCTTTTGCTTATACTCCTTCCTGAGTATATCTTGCCTCTTTCTTCTATTCAATGCTTCCTGCACCTCAGTGATTTGATCAATGCTTATTTTTTTTGAGTCATAACTAGGTATGACTATCTCTTCATCTAATTCAAGGTCTCCATAGTGAAGCACCCTTGCAACTTTTGTAGTACTTGATCTTGGTGCTGATATTTGCAATGGCATTGCATCATTGCTTGGTTTTTTTGGAGGAGTCCCCAAGGTAGGTAAATTTATCGATGTTTGTATTACCTCCTGCTCTTTAGGGGTTTTTTTTGCTTTCTTCTCCTCCTGTCTACTACCTTGGTCAATTATAAAAATGTGAGGAGGTGCAGCTTGTGTTTGTGCTATAGGATCATATGCAACAGTCTATCATGTTTGTTCTATATCTTTATCCCCTTTTGCACTTGGCTTCTGCACTATGGTGTCAACTATTCCTAATGTAACAATTGTTTGCATTTGAAGTTGACCACTAGTAGCTGTAGAGATGATGGAAGGTGGTTCTTGTGGATTCACCTAATCTTTAATGTGTTAGCTACTACCTTTTTTAATTCATCCACACTAACCAATACTAGATTTGTACATAATTTTGCTTGTTGTGTGGATTGGTCAAGGATCTTTTTGATATCCTCTACAGCTAGAGGATTGATGTTCTGAGCAGAAGTGTTAGGAACATCCTTTATATTTATAGTGTCTACAAGTGTGATAGTTACATGAGGAGGGCTAGGAGGTGGCAATTGTGTGTCTTGCACACTTTGGTCTTGTTGTTGTTCCTACTCAGTTGTTGTCATTTCATCTTGTTTTTGTGTCTCCTCCTCACCTTTTTCTTTCTCTTCTTCATCTTTTTTTTCTTCTTCCTTCTTCTCTTCTTCTCCTTTTTCTGTAACCTTTTCTTCTACCTTCTCTTTTTCACTAGGCTCTACTTTATCTTCTTGTTTAGTTTTTTCTCCCTCAAAGGGATCTTCTTCTCCATCCTTGATAGTAGTCAAACCATAAATCAACTTCCATATTTTTGTGGGCTTACTAACAACAACTTCAATCTTGTTTTGTAGGATGCTAAAGGCTCTATACTTTGGTGTGAACTTGCCACTATGTTTCTTATTAGCCTTTGTTATTTGACCTCTTGTTAGGTTAGGCATCACTTGTGATAAGGTAGATTATCTTATCTCCTTTTCCATTTTCAGACAATAATGCCATTTTTTTTTAGTTATCTCATATAATTCCCTAAGCATGGTATTGTCTAGCTCTAGAGGTGTATACTTAAATTCAGCCATCATGGCATATATTGATTCCTCTATTTTTTTTTTTCTCTTGTCTACTTAGCTTGTTGAAATCAATACTTTTCAAATCAGTAAAATCTTCATTCTTAATATTTTCACAAATTTTATCTATGGCTGATTTGGGAGGATGACTTACCACTCTGAATTAGCTGTTATCTTCTAACTATGTTCTCTCCTCCTCATCAGAATCTAGTTGTGCTACATATTTTCTTCTTTTCTTTTGCACTTCACTAGTCTATTTAATGGCCTTCTTCTTCTCTTTACTTTGTTCCTTGGCCTTTTGTGAAGATGCCCTTGTGGTAGCCCTTATGACTAGTATCGATGGCTTGGCTTGGGTTGACTTAGCAACCTTCTTTGCTTTAGGCTAGGCTGGAGGCTGTATTGTTGCCTTTCTTTTCTTTGGCTCGGCTTGGGTTGGTGCTTCCTCAGCTTCTTCTTCCTTAGCACCTTCCTCCTTATCTTCACCTAGGCCTTGATTCAATTCCATCATGCCTTGCCCTTGTTCATCCTCATCATCATCATCAACATCATCTTCTTCTGCTTCTGCTACCACCTCAATTCCTTCACCAAATTTCTTCTTTATTTTCTTCACCAATTTATCTTTCTTCTTAATTACAGAGGCAATCTTCAACTCTATTTCAACTTTGGATTTAACAATATCATATGTGCCAAAAGGCTTGGTAGACTTGTTTATTTCTTCTAAAAATAATGTAGTGATTGTTGTTGATGCTTCATCCACATCTAGTTCATAACCCAATGGCCTTAGTCATCTCACCCTTGGAACTGCTGCTTGGATATAGGTGAAATCAAATCAATATCAACTAATAAGCATATGTCATTGATATTTTTTTTCACTAAGGAAACTGGTATTCTTACCCTTTGCTTCATGGATTTCTTGAAATCCTCAAAATAGCTTGTCATATAGGCTTCAAAGTTGTCACCCATCTTATCAATGAACTCATTGATTTGTGTACTTGCAATTTTGTTAGGATTCCAATTCACCTTTCCTATAGAAGGAAACTCTTCCATAACATAAAAGAATATACAAATAAGAACTTAACCAAATTTTCATTAAGTACCTTTTGATCTCCTTATTGCTCCTAGGTTTTCATTTATCTTCTACAAAAAAAGTTCTGACAAATCATATGTGTGATCTCTCTTTACCAGTTTGTTGGCTACATCAACAGCTATGCATGGCACGCTATTCAATCTACTAGATTGATAGAATTTTTGCAATATTATTCTCACAAAAAAATCTAGAAGAGGACCAGTGATAGTATCAATAGTCATACCCCTCTTATTCCATTTTGCACCTGTATTCTTTTAAATGATCTCTTTGGAATCACTGCGTAAGGTCTTAATTTGATCTAGGGTTTGGAAACTCGTAACCCTATGCACTATCCTTTTTGTAATCTTTACTGGACCTTTTTCCAGCCAAAAAAATCCATCATGAATTCTTCTTAAAACAATCTATATCCATTCAGTTTTAAATCCTATAGGGTAAACTAGGGCATTGATCAAACCGTTTCTCTCAACTATCTAGAATTCATCCTTCACAATCTTGTTCTCGCATAGTTTTTCATAGGCTTGGAATATTTCAAGATCACCTATGGCACTAATTTTGCATTTATAACACTTCCTTACATCCTACAACATGACTACTTTGGATGGGATAGTGAATAATGCGCTAGCAAGGTCATTTTTTTAGGCAACTTCTAGAATTGGCCTAAATTCAGGTTGTTTAACCTCATTACTGACTAGCTGAAACTCATGACCTTCTTTTCCCTTGGGGTTCTTAGAACTAGAAGCCATTATACCAATCTAGGGTTTTAAAAGATTAAAACTTTAACACTGCGTAGCTCGGCACTTGATAAATACCTTTGATCGATGAAATTTATGTTGAATCACTGTTGAAATCCATGCAAATGGTTTTGATGTAGTTCTTTGATCTCTCCTACGCTCTTCTCATCTTTGCTCTACATTTGAATGGTGAGAAATGATCAAAAATTGACCTTATACCTTTCAAAACATAGCATTAAATGCTTAGTGCATGTACAGCTATAAACTCGGCACTTGAAGGTTTCAACATGACTCGGCTTCAATTGACATTTCTCAACTTAGCATCAACCATCAACTCGATCACTATTAGCAACTCAGCATGCATTGGAGCTTTACTCAGCATTTGAGGATGACTCGACAGTATTTGCAAGAACTTCAAATTTTGACTTGGCATATTTGCTTATGCTGATTTCTTCTTTGTAATACTTCTGTGTCTTGGGACTGATGTATGATATAACTTTTTATATCAGTCCCATACACCTATTCATGCTTAGTTTGATGAAGTGTGATCACTTGACCCATTGGGCGAAGTGATCCCTTCACTTGATGTGTTGCACTCATTTTTCTTCTTCCATGTCTTATTCATCTCTCCTCTAATGTGTTCAACGCCTACCTTTTCCTTCCCTTTGTTGAACTTAGAACTTGGTGCCTTGGACCTTGTTGGGCAATTCCTACTGATTTGACTAGTCTTCAAGCAACTGAAACATGTGGTTTGACTCAACCATCTACTATAGTTTCCTCTGAAATATGTCCTTATGCAATTTTCAAGAACATGTCCATATTCCTGATAGTAATGACAGCTATACCTAGTGTTGTAATCCCAATAATAGTGATTTCTATTGACTTTTGTATTTGTTGGTTGATTTGATGTCCACATGGGCTTTGATCTACATTTAAAGGCTCTATTTCCATACTTCTTGCAATTGTAGCAATGACCTTCAAATCTTGGTGTCTTGATAGTCCTAGTTCTGCATTCATGTGCTTGATGTCCTTACTTCTTGCACTTATGACAATAGCTTGCACTCTTAGGCTTATCATTTTGATGGGCATTATTGCTCCTACACACATTAGAAGTGTGTCCTTTCTTACCACATAAATGATAGGTAGGTTTGGTGTTCTTACCTTTGTTGTTCCTTTCTTCTGCAGTCTTGGATGACTCTCCTTCTTCAGTGCTAGTATATCCTAATCCTTAAGTGTCATTGTTGGACCTTGGGGATTTTAGTAACTGCTCAAAGTACTTGATGACTTTGTTGGGTTTTTTGAAGCTCTCTAAAATTTCCTTTTCTCTTCTCAAGTCATTCTGCAATTGTTCATTCTGCATCTTCAGTGTAGAGATTTCAATATCCTTCATATTCAGCTCATGATGTGCATTCATCATCTAGCTTAAGGTTTCTAGCTGCATGTTTGAGATTCTTTCAAACTCAATTGTCTTTTCCTCCAATCTATTTGTAAGATTTCTCTTGTCATCTACTATCATGGCTTTTTCTTCAATAGCTCTTTTCTTTTGTTCAATCACTTTAAAATGCATTATGGCTTGTGATTCTTGTTCAATCTTCAAGGTTCTGATTTCTTTTGCTTGAGATCTATTCATTTCCATCAGTTCTACTATTGTTGCATCAAACTCTTTAGTATCACCATTGGCGAACACTTTTGTGGTATCAATCTTCTTTTATTTTATATCATTTTCAGCTATGGCCATACCCTTCCTTCTTTTAAAAGATTTTTGTAATTCTTCTCTGGCTTCCTCCAATTTGTGTAGAGCGAGTTGAACATCAATCACTTGATTTTCTATTATCTTCCCAAGTTTGAAGACCGCCATCTTCTAATCTTTTTTCTCCAAGCTGTTAGGTTTCTCCTTGTAAGAACCTAGGCTCTAATAAATTTTTTTGGAATATTCAAATGGGAATAATGCTTCTGAGAGGGGGGGTGAATCAAAAGTATTACACTTTATCCATTAAAACTTTTAACTGAAACTAAATTGCTTGCATGTAAACATATGAAAAAAAATGAAGTAAACACATGCATCAACAACACATAACACTAGATTTTGGTAACCCAGAAACCCTCCAAGAATAAGAAGGTAAAACTAGGGTGGGGATGATACCCACAAAATCACTGCAAGAATAATTGTTTGACCACTTCTAATGGTCTGCCCTATTAAAGGCTTTACACTGTATCAATATTGACCTAGTTAAAGGATTTAATCACCTCTTTAAAGGATCAACAACCTAGCTGTTAAGCTAACCTATCAACATAGGATTTCCTTTCTAATAGAATTGCTAGAGAGTAATAGGTATAATAAACTTGATAGCTTACAATCCTTGATTGATGAATTCAGGTACTTGATCTACTCTCTCTGATCTTGATTCTCTAAAATTTCATATCTATTTGTATCCCTTGCTTTGTTCTGATCAACTGAATATCTAATTGTTGCTCTCTTCCTCTAAGTCTTTTCACTCTTCACTCTAAATTTTACTATAGTTTCCTCATACACTTCTTTTCTCATATACACAATGAGATTTTGTCTTCCTTATAAAGACTTTCAAAGACTTAAGGTTAGGTATGGATCTATGATCCATATTGAATCTTTATTTCCTGCTCATTCCTTGCACTTTTATTATTGGTTGCATGCCTTCTCCATTTTTCTTATTGGTTGCATGCACATTGCATAGGAAGTACAAAAGATTTGATCTTATCACTTAGATCCTTTGGGATTCATCATATGTCAACCATAAAAATAGTTTACATTTGAGTTTGTGCCTTCTCAAACTCATATGTGCATTCTATGTTACTCGGCACTTTCTAATTCCTGATGCTTGGCACATATAAGAAAACTAGCTCACTCGGCTCCTATAGTGATTCTATCCTGCTCGGCATCATTTGTGATTTGGCATCATCTGTGACTCGACATCATCTGTGACTCAGCATCATCTGTGACTCGGCACCTATATATTACTCAACACTTGTATCATTCTCAACACCTAAAGTCACTGGACACTTGATCTTCACTCGGCACCTTTTGGAATTCTAACTTGGCACATGTTGTGGCTCAGCATACATAGTGTACTCGGCTTCAATGTAGAAAGTGGTTAAGTGTGTTGGCACTCAAATGTCAAAACCATTCTGAGACTAACACACTATTTATCAAATTACTGGAAGAAAATATAGATGGGTTATGACAAGAACTATAGTACATGAAGAATTATATTTGATTTCTCAATTTGAACCAAAGAGTATAGATGAAGCATGTAAGGATGATCATTGGATTCAAGCAATGAAGGAAGAACTAAATTAGATTATGAAGAATGAGACAAGGGAAATTTTCCCTAGACCAAAGGAAAAAAATATTATAAGAACAAAATGGGTTTTCAAAAACAAGATGAATGAACAAGATGAGGTTGTGAGAAATAAAACTAGACTGGTATGCAAAGGATATTTATAGCAAGAAGGTATAGATTATGAAGAGATATTTATACCTATTGATGTAATTGATGTAGTGAGGATGTTCTTGGCTTATGCAACAAACAAGAAGTTCAAAGTGTGTCAAATGGATATGAAGTCATCATTTCTAAATGGAGAACTTGAAGAATAAGTCTACATTGAGAAACCTGAAGGATTTCATTTAGTATAAGAAGGAGATATGGTATGCAAGTTGAAGAAAGAATTATATGGACTAAAGCAAGCACCTAGAACCTAGTATGCGAGGTTGGACAAGTATTTGGAAAATTTGGGATTTGATAAAGGTATTGTAGATAGCAACTTATATTTAAAATAAATTAAGAATGGTTTATTGATTATTGTGATATTTTTGGATGATATAATCTTTGGAGGTGGTGATTAAGAAAATGATAATTTTGTTGATAAAATGAAGAATGAATTTGAGATGAGCATGATTGTTGAGATTAAATATTTCTTAGGTTTTTAGACTATACAAAATAGTAATGGTATTTTCTTATCATAGACTAAGTATTTGAAAGACTTATTGAAGAGATTTGGCTTAGAAAGTTGTAAGCATATTGGTACACCTATGATAACTAGTCATAAGTTATCTAGCAAAGATGAGACACCTATAGTTGAGTAGAAGAAGTACAGATCCATGATTGGAGGTTTGCAATATTAGATGCACACAAGACCAGATATAGCAAATGCAATTGGTACAGTAGCAATATTTCAATTTGATCCTTAGAAATCACACTATGTAGCAATAAAGAGGATGTTCAGATATTTGAAGGGTATGCCTAATTTTGGGTTGTGGTATGATAGATCAAATGACTTTACTCTATGTTCATATAGTGATGTAAACTAGGAAGGCATTATGGATGACAAAAAGATTACAAGTGGTGGATCATTTTTCCTTGGAGGTAATTTGGTTTCTTGGCTAAGAAAGAAACAAGAATATTGTATTTCACAAAGTACAGAAAAAGTAGAGTATGTAGCTACAACAAATAATTTCAATTAGATCATGTGGATGAAATAGATGTTGAAGGATATTAGAATACAATTTTCAAAACCTTTTATCATACATTAAGATAACACAAGTACATTAAGTATGTCTAAGAATCATGTATTACATTCTAAGACAAAGCACATATCAATTAAATATCATGTTCTGAGAGAGAAATTTTTAGAGAAAGAAATCAAATTGGAGTATGTTAATACAAAGGAGCATATTGTAGATATATTTACAAAGCATTTTCCTAAGGATACGTTCAAGTATTTGTGAGATATTCTTGGGGTTATGCCCCTGCCTACTTTTAAATTGAAGATGTAGAGATTGCATCAGTCTGGTGATATAGAGCACTATTTTTACCTAGAATAATGTTGAATCTTCCTCTATGGGTGAGTATATCTGATTGAGAAGACTCATGAAGGACTCTTGGTAGCTAGTATTGAATAGTGTCTTTAGACACTTGAGCTATTTAAAGACATTTGAGTAGCTGATTGACATAATGATGTATTTGTTATTGATGTTAATGGGGGAGATAGAATGCATGAAAAACATCTCTTGAACATTGGGGAGAGAATGAATGGAAAGATATGTAAATAGAATGAGGGAGAGTTGCACATAAATAGAGTATTCATGTCAAAGGGAAAGCAACAGTTGTTCTTGAGAGTTTAAGATTTAATTGATGAAGAGGATTTGGAAAGATGAGAGTAGCAACAGTAGAGAAATATGTTTGGTATTCTTGGAACTTAGATTTTTTTCATCTATGTTGTCATCAATTTCAAAGGGGGAGATTGTTAGCATGAATTTTGATGATATTCCTATGCAGGAGTATTTTAGCATTGTTGGAGTAGTGGAGAGACAATTAACATGACTGTGTCTTGCATTCATGACTATGTGTGTCATTGATGTCAATATATTGAGAAGATTGACAGAGTAGCAAAAAGAGAATGAGGTCATATGGATCAAGTACTAAAGAGAATTTTATGCAGAGTTGAGGACATGTTCTACAATGTGTCTTGATTCACTATTCAAGTGTAGTCAAAGATTGGTGATAGTTATTTGTGATTTACAGACAAAATACTTGAGAAGTGGTTTCTGGTAATTGGATTATATCTCCTAACAAGGGTAGAATCTCTAGATGAGAAAAGTTAGAAAGGGATAGAAGACAACATGATGATGATGTCATCAAGTGTACAAAGTCTAAGGTCATATGTGAGAGAAGTTGTGAAGACTACAAGCCAAAAATATTTTGTAATTTTGAAAAAGATGTGTTGTAACGTGTTATCTTAATGAGGTCGTATTGTAACTAATTGGGAAAGCATCAAGGCTAACTCAATAAATTATTTTGAGTATTTGGTATAAAGGAAAGAGTGTTTCCTTGATTGTAAGAATGTAAGTAAGTGAATTGTATTTAGATTTGTGAGGATTAGTAAATGTGAGTAAGCAATCAAAGGGATTAGTGTGATGTGAGTTTAGAGATATGGTATTGATATCTAAGTGATTTGGTGCAGTATTGGCATGGTAAGAAGACAGAGCAAGTATTGAGTTACTAAGATCAATTATGTTTCTATTATTATGAAAGGAATAATATAGAGACTAGTTGGACAATGTTTTTGGTGTTCTTACCCCTGAATTTGTTTAGACAGTGGGTCCTTTTTCCTTCTATAACTCCTAACATGGTTGGCACAACTCCTAATAGGGTTGGAATCTCCTAACAAGGATTCAAAGTCTCCTAACAGGAACTAATATGTACTAAATGTATTTTATTGGCTCCTAACAGGGTCCATCCTCTTGCAAAAAACATTTGTATTAGTACATCATTTTGTGGGTCCCATCCTCATTGGGGTTTCCCTTTGATCAAGGGTTTCCCTAGTTAAAAAATGTGATGTTATTGTATATGTGTATCTTCTTATGGTTGTTTATATTGATCACATGTTTGAAGCTTAATAAGGTTGATAAAATTTGTATTGATTAGATAACTGATTCAGTACATCTTTTTGTGGGTCCCATCCCCATTGGGGTTTCCCTAGTTTAAAAAAATGATTTTATTGTGTATCTTCTAATGGTTGTTGTTTATATTGATCACATGTTTGAAGCTTAATAAGGTTGATAAAATTTGTATTGATCAGATAACTGATTCACACCACCCCCCCCCCCCCCCAGTTACCTTCATGGAATTTACTTTCTAACATATATCACTATCTTGATTATTAGAACTCTTATACCCTATTATCTTATTATGATGTTGTAATCTTTCTTTCAACACCTTAGTTTTAAGTTTTCAAAATTGAGTGGTAAAGATCAAATCTCTTAATTTTCTTAGATCTTGTAGTGATCTATGTTGAAAATGCTTTTGTAAAATTGACCATTTTGTAAAAAGTGGCATTCAAAGGAACTATTGAACCATTAGACCAAAGAGTTCAGGTTCAAGTTCAAATTCCTATCATACAGGTTCAAGTACTATGGTTCAAAGTTCAAAGGTTCAATTTCAAGGTTCAAAGTTCAAAATACTAGTTGGTCAGTTTAGAAGTTCAACTTTGACATTCAAAACTACAAGCCTAGTTTTGAGGTTCAAAATTTTAGAAATTCAAAGACTTGACTTGTCCAACAATCTATAAGTGTTCATCAAAAGTTTCAGGTTAGCAAATCATATTAAACTTGAACCTTGAACCACATAGTTCAAGTTCACTGGTTCAAAAGTACAGGTCCAATTCAGATTCAAAATCCAAATGTGACTCAAAATCCCCAAACCATGAATATATTTCAAAATCAAAAGGTTAAAAGGTTTAGGTTCACATGTTTAAAATTTCAAGTTTGTAGGTTCAACTGTTTAGTTTTAACAAGAGCAACCTATAACTACATATTTTCTAAAAGTGAAAAAATGGGTCTTTATGTGGGGGCATAACTTTTAGCTCTACCATTGGATCTTTTTGAATTTTGGATATGTTGTCCAAAATAAAATTCTCTAAATAATCAATGGTGTGATTTTGAAAATATGGCTAGATTCAAAAGTTATAATACATATGGGCTTCATTTTAATTTGGTAAACATATTTCTTGTTATCTATCCAACTTTAAAATGGGTGATGTATTAAATTTTTATATAGTGATAAGAGGGAGATGATTTATGGGAATAATCAAAATAATTTCCAAGAAATAGTTATAGGAACCGAAATACAACAAAAAAAAATTATTTATTGTAAAACTATCAACACACTTGGGGTTCTTTTTTTTTTGCAAGTCTTCTGGCTAGAGAGAGAGAGAGAGAGAGAGAGAGAGAGAGAGAGAGAGAGAGAGAATATATTTTATGTGTGTTGATTGTAGCAAAGATAATTTCTTTTTCTACAGATGGATTATAATAATAAGGATGATATGATCTTATGGTCATATCATTTTGTATCTAAAATAAAGAGTTAAATCATATTTTAGGTCTGTTGGTCCAGATACTGATTTTTCTTATTGAGATAAATCATATGGTGGTCTCTTTGAAGTTTTGGTTTTTGTCCTATATTTCTCATTAAATAGATGTTTGAGTATGTAAGTTTACTCATCCTTTATGTTGCAGAATTATTATTATTATTATTATTATTTTATCTATGATGTGAAAGATTCGACAAGTGGTCATATGGTTGGTTGTTTATAAACTTGATTATCACATTCATTTCATTTTGATGAATGAATGTTAATTTCCTTCATATCTTCAAGTTAAAGGCATACCAATTTATCTAATTCATTGTATATCTATAAAGAGAGAGTTGTACCTCTCAATTCAAAGGATGGTTATCAATACAATGATAATATGTCCAACTGTTAGTATTCTTTATTCTTCATGTTGGGAATCTTGAGTTATTCCTTTTATCTCTCTTTGAAGGACAAATATGTTTACTAATAGATTTTTGTGACTCCACTAGGGAGTCAAAAAAAAAGAGTAGTTCCTAATTTGTTTCCTTAGTCATTTTTTAGATATATATGTATATGTAGGATTATTGACTATGTTAACATCATCTCAATCCAATAAGTATGAAATAGGGGAAAAGACCAAACCCTACAATCCAAGAAATTCTTGGAATGGATGAAAAAGTAGTGTGCGATTTCTGGGACTACTACAGGAGTAGTATTTCAAGGGTTGTTAGAATAAACATAAGTATGGAAGATGATCATGTATCCATGCTATTATGGAGGATCCTTTATGCAAGGTTTCACAAGTTGAAAGATTAAGAAGAAGAAGAAGAAAGTTTGTTGAAAGCTCATGGCAAGAGCATATTATGACTTAGGAAAGAGTTATATGTTGATGACAAGGGACTTGTGGCTATCCCAAAGTCTTTTTGCTCACATGATTTTTAAGTTCTGAGTGATAAAGAAGTCCAACCAAAGAGGAAACCCTAAAGAAAGCATACAACTAAAGATTTCAATAATGTAAAAGATCAAGTGTTTCAAAAAAATTGGAATACCTTCAAGGGGAGTATGCAAGAAGCCAAAAAAAAGCTTCACCCATCTCATTCTTCATTGTTACTAAAATTTGTACATGAGAAGTAGCATGCACTCAAGAATATATAGAAAGGGCCAAATTCTATAGTAAGAAGAGAAATAGAACCAGTATCTTGTATTTTCTCAGTTCTTGGAGAAGAATATCTTGAGATGCAATTGATTCATCTATATATGCATTCGGATGACCAAAAGAAAAGTGACTTGCATCAAGATGAAAATATAAATCTTGGATCTTTTTCATCATGCATCAAGGCCAAGCAAAAAGAAAGATCATCCACTCCCTTGGAAGAAGAAGAATTACCTATTGGACATAAGAGTGTCCACATCTCAAGAAGTTTCTCAGGTGAGTTCTAGCATGATGTTGTGGCCTATAATGAAAGCATTGTTGAAACAAAGATAGATGTATTCACTAATGGTAGTAATGACTTCCAAGAATGGACTCCTATTGCATACAAAAGAAAAACAATCACATTTACACAAGATGGAACACAGCAGATGAGGCAGATAAAGAGTTTAAAATTCCAATAAATGAAATTTCTTGGGTGGGATTAATGTATTGTATCTCCCTATAGAAATTCTCAAAGATACCATGATTAGGGAAAATCCTCTATTTCATCCTTATGATTTTCTATCAATTCATAAAAATTCCCTTTCTTCTCTTGGGATGAAAAAACTTAAATGAACATAGAGTAAGGTGGGGACTGGATTGTTTATTTCTTAAAACCTCAAGAATCATTAGAAGTTCAACAAATACACCATTTCATGAGAAAGAAGTAATGCCTCAATTATTTCTAACCACTAAAAAAAGAGATGCTCCCATAATACTTCAGAATCTTGCATGGAAAAGGAGTCCTTTCCTTTCAAAAAATCTACTTGGGAAGGAATTCTTTGAAGTAAGGAGTATGTCAATGAATCATCTAAATTATTACAGTTCCAAGGGTCGTCTAATAGCTAGGGCAACACTCCTTATGAAGGAGAAGTCAAGGACAAGTTATTTTTATCCACTAGGCAAGAAATGGTGTAGCCTTGCAAGGACTGAGCTCTAACAATAAATAATGATGTAAGTGATAAATATTTTTCTAATTGCTCTCTTTCTCTTGAGTTTAGGACTGCTAAAGATTGCTCCTCTATAAGCATGTTTGAGAAAAAACACTTTCAGCCTTGTTTACAATCAGAATTCAAAGTCTGTCACTTTACTCGACTTGAGGGGGAATATAGCTCTTCTAATTAGATTGTTGTAAAATTGATCCCAAACCTTTGTGTTGGAGGTAAAACTAATTCATACCCAAATGAAATCTTTCTAGATTCTAACAATGTAAAAGGAAAGGGAAAATTTGAGATGAATCCAAAGCTTAAAGATGATAAGAATGTTAAGATATAGCAACCCAACCATTTTTGACCTGCTTAGATGGTGCTTCTCTACATGAGGTAGAGATTATTGATGAATTCTTATCAGCAATCAAGCAAGAAAGTCCCAAAAGTAAAGACTCAAGTATTGATCCACCCCATGCATTGATTTTAGATGAAGAGTTTTTAAACTTAATAGTAGCTAAGTATGATAAAGTTATTTGAGTTAACATTGACCCTATGTTGCATGAAGTTTGCCTATGTGCTAAAGAGATCTTAGATACTAAAGACTCTTTTATAGGTGGTCATTTTGAAAATATAAAGTCAGTTAATGATCTAACTTTTCCTTTGGGTAAAGATGACTACTAGGTTTTTCAGCCATGGGTTGGATACGGTCTTGATTATTCCATGTTGGAAGCTCAAGAAGAATCAAAAATCTATGATGAGTTGTAGTTTTTTGGGTCTAAATATTTTCTCTCTAAAATTTTGCACATAATTAGTTGACCTACGATGATGAAGAGTTTTCAAAATGGGGTTGGTATGGAATTCTTCCATTTAGATGCAACCTACTATTTAGGAAAGGGTCATTCTTCTCCCAACCTAAAAATGGCTTTGTGTAAATACTCTTGTTTTCTAGTTATTTGTGGTGAGGTTGTCTCACCTATATATATTTGTAAATAGCTTTCAACTCTCTGAGTTGTTTTTGTGCATATATTACTTTCTTGGTGTCAGCTTTGGTAGCTATTTTTTGTAGTGTTGGTAGTTTAGGTATTTTGGTGTTACCTTGTTCTTCACCCTCTCTACAATCAGTCCCTCGATCTCCACTTTGTGTTGAATTTATTTCCTAATGGCTAGATATTAGTCTTTACTAGGTATTATTTGATTCTTCATGTCCCTCATGGCCCACATCCCCAATTAGAGCTAGTTGTAAGCCTGCTTTCAACACTTGAGATTTAAGTTTCAAAATTGAGTGATAAAGATCAATTCTCTTAATATTCTTGGATCTTGTAGTGATCTATGTTGAAAATGCTTTTGTAAAATTGACTATTTTGTAAAAAGTGGCATTCAGAGGAACTCTTGAACCATTAAACCAAAGATTTATGGTTCAAGGTTCAAGTTCAATCACCCAGCATGCAGGTTCAAGTACATGTTGTGATGTGGAGCCTAATCAGAATTAGAATCTTGTAGTGATCTATGTTGAAAATGCTTTTGTAAAATTGACTATTTTGTAAATAGTGGCATTCAAAGGAACTCTTGAGCCATTAAACCAAAGAGTTATGGTTCAAGGTTCAAGTTCAATCACCCAGCATGCAGGTTCAAGTACATGTTGTGATGTGGAGCCTAATCAGAATCAGAGGTTTATTAGGCATAGTTTTCCCCCAAGTTATTTCTATAGGTGTTTTTTGGTACTGCCCCCAAGATGGGGTCAAGGGGCAGCACCCCAAGTGTGCTCCCTATTGCAGTACAGGGTGGGGTTGAGGGGCAACACCCTCATGGGGGTTTTGAAGGGTAGCACCCCAAAGCCAAAAATGACTCACTGTTGTAAAAGGTGTCAGTTTTTATTTTTCAATTGGATGACTTATTCTAGCCCTAATTTTGTAAGCAGCAAAAACTTGTATAAAATGACTTAAGGTTAGTTCATAATGTATGATGATAGTGTAGCTTCTTGCAGTGGTACTGAGTTGTATGGGATTGTGGATTGCAATCACTAGATAATAATATTGGACTCAATTTTTGGTGTATGTAGCCTAGGGATTGGGTGAACCACGTTAAATTTTGGTGTCTTGTGTTCTCTTCTATACAATTTATTATTTTTTGATATTGGTTATATTTTCATGTAATTATTATTTTATCTATGGTTAATCCTAATAGTACTATAATTCAAAGTTTAGACGTTCAATTTCAAGGTTCCAAGTTGAAAACTCAGGTTGGTCAATTCAGAAGTTCAACTTTGAGGTTCAAAAGTGTAGGTCTAGTTTTGAGGTTTAAAAGTTCATAAATTAAAAGAATCTATTGGTCTAGCATTCCATATTTGTTCTTCAAAGTTTTAGGTCAGCAAGTTATCATATTGAACTTGAACCTCGAACCACATAGTTAAAGTTCACTAGTTTGGAAGTGTAGATCCAAGTTCATATTCAAATTCCAAATGTGACTCAAGATCTCCAAAACATTAATGTAGTTCAAAATCAAAAGGTTAAAAATTTCAAGTTTCCAAGTTCAACTATTTAGTTTTAACATCAACAACCTATAGCTACAATTTTTTTTAAACTGAAAAAATAGGTTTTTAATGCGAGGGCATAACTTTTAGCTTAACCATTGGATCTTTCTAATTTTTGGATACTTATCCAAAATTAAATTTTATAAATAATCAACGGTGTGATTTGATAAATATGGTGGAATTCAAAAGTTATAATGAACTATATAAGGGTCTATCAAGTAGACCAACAACCACAAATTTGCTAAAGCCAAAAAAATAGTCATGTTGTAGGGGGTGTTGAAAAGAATTGATTAACTATGTATTATATTTGATGTTACACAAAATGTCATATCATTTCCAGTCAATCTATGTCGAGCTCACTCGGTTGATGAAGACAATTTCTTGTGTCTACCAAGCATTTTAGAGTTTTCCTAGCTCAAAAGATAGTGTCTACCAAGTTCACTTGATCATCAAAGGAAAGTTTGTAGAAGTCAAGTGTTAACCGAGCTCACTCAGTTAATGAAGAAAATGTTGGATGAAACTAGTGTTAATCGTGCTCACTTTGTTACCAAAGGAACTTTGTGAATATGCAATGTTAACCAAGTTCACTTGGTTAATATAGGAAAATCATTTATGAGTTAGTGTCTACCAAGCATAGTCAGCTAACGAAGGATTTTCTTGTTTTGGCATATTGAGTTCAATTGATTTAGTTTGTTGGTTATAACTTACTGGGAAGATGAATATTAATTATTTTAAGTTGTATTCAAGTTGACTTGACAATGTGTAAGATATAAATACAAGGTCAAGTTGAGGATTAAATGTGTGGAAGTGAATAGAAGATTTGATGATGCTTAGAGGAAGTGAATTAGAAGGATAAGAAGAATATCCAGGTATTGAGCTATTAAGATACATTTGATTAGGAAGGATCAAGTATACAAGCCAGAATTAAGATCTATAATTAGTAATTTAGTTGCATTAGAAATTAGATCATCTCATTGTTACATTCTAACCATTGTAGTAGTGATCTAAATCTCTTAACCGAGTTGACTTAACAACTATTTGTAAATCCTCTAACAAGGTGGAATTTCTATTTGAAGTGTCTAAAGACCTCTAACCAGGCCACTCCAAATAGGGTTATTAAATCCTCTAATAGGGTTAGACCTAACAGTGTATTTTGTAACCTTTAACAAGGTTGGCTCCTAACAAGGCTCACTTTAGAAAAGTGAAAATTAGTAACTAGTTGCAATTGGTGGTTTTTTCCCAAATTGGTTTCCATCTTAAATCTTGGTGTCGCTTGTGTTCATGTTATTTCTTTTATGTGTTTGAAACTAAGTTAAATAAGGCTAATCATAGAAAACATCTTATGATTTTCATTTGTTGAGTTACTATTGTTATTCAGTGATTGTCGAGTTACAGTATTTGCTAATGTAAACTGAGTGCATGTGTGTTTGCCAAGTTACAACATAATATAGTTTAATCAAAAGTTGTGATTTGTATTGACATCTAAAGGATCTGAGATTTATTTTTTAGTAACTAATTCACCCCTTCCCTCTCAGTTACTCCTCTTATATTTCCAACAATTGGTATCAGAGCTTTTGGTGCTTGCAAAAAAGGTTTCAAGGACCTAAGCTAAAGATTAGGATGTCTTATAGAAGGGAGATCCTAAAGTTGAACAAAGATAACTTCAAAGCATGGAAAGAACTCATGAGACTACACTTGGCAACCATTGGAGATACAAGGCTAAAGAATCTAGATGCCAAATAAAAATCTCCTACTGGAACTATGACTATTGAAGAAACTACAGAGAAGAAGAGTCATAATATCATGATGATTGATATTGCTTCATCTCTCAACTATGCCAAATTTGATGAGGTCAAAGATTGTGGTACTGCTTATGAAATTTGAATCAAGCTAAAAGTCATCTATGGAGGAGATGACAATGTAAGAAGAGCTAAAGCTAAAAGTCTTAGAGGACAATTAGATCAGATCAAAATGAGAGAGGATGAAAATATTGCAAAATACATTGATAGAATCAAAGCCAGTGTCAATGCTATCAAAGCCTCTAGAGGAAAAATTGATGATGTAAACTGTAGTGACCCTCCTCAAATCTGCCCTCAAAAATGCTGATGAAAGCTCAAGGAATTTCATCAAACAATTCACATGCAAGGGACGTATGCCTGATATAGTATTTCAGCTAGCTTCAAATGACTTTTTCTTCAATTTGCATCAATGAGAATCTTGTGCTAGAAGACTACAATGGACTACACAATGACCTAACATGAGTGTGCTACTAATTTTAACAATATTCAACGCATATATATGATCTAAGCATGAGAAATGAACACCTACAGCCAACTGGCATTTTTACAAACAATTGGTATTCAAACTAACTAGCTGATAAATAATGATATTAAATTGCTTAAATGACACCAGCAACTATTATCTTCTTAATTGCAATGAAAATTACAATGCTCATGAAATATGGCCAAGACTTTGGCATTTACATCGATTACAAAATGATAATGCTGGTATAATGCACACTTACAGCTGAAAGCTTATAACACCCTAAAAAATAATACTAACAAAAGAACCTGGTTGTAGATGGCTATAATAATTTCCTTCTATGCTGCCCCTTCTGCTTTGCTTTTTTTGAACTGCTTTTTCGGCCTGCTTTTTTTGGTTCTGCTTTTTCAGACTGCTTTTTCGTACCCACTTTTTCAGCCTGCTTTTTTGGTTTCACTTTTTCTAGACTGCTTTTTCATACCTGCTTTTTCGGCCTACTTTTTTGGTTCCACTTTTTCGGACTACTACTATGTTGAATCTCAAGACCATATCTTTCAATGGCATCAAGATTTCCAGCTTGAAGAGATTTTGTCCTCCAAACTATTGAGACATAATCTCCAGAAAATTTTCCAATTTCTTTGATATTTCCAACCATGCCTAAAAGAAGCTCTTCCATTTTTTTTATAGTGTTCTCACAAGGGCTCAATCTTTTGTTTTCTCAATGTGGGATAAAACATCACTCCCTTTTATGTAACTTATGTCTCCAATGTGTTATAAAATAAAGGGGACTCTTTTAATTTAAATATTTCCCACAAACTATAGTCTATGCATTAATAAAGTTAAATATTTAAATTTAACTTTATAAAATAGCTTTATCAATGCATAACAAATCTTATCAATGATAAACAAGTCTTTTTCCAATTTTAAACAATTACCATCGACATACCGCTACCACTAGATGTTCGACCATATCCAAGATGACTTACTACAAATAGTAAGTATGCCCAAAGTTGCCTCAAAACCCCTCAGAAAGACCTGCAACTGAAACTATCTAGGCCAAATGGCCTCTAAATCCCTTTAATGTCCTGGTTAGCCTACGAGGCAGTGGGGAAATAGGCTAACGACAACATCATACTATGAATGCTAAAAAGGGGACATTACATAACAATGGTAAGAAAGGTACTTAGAACCCTTATTCCTATCTATGCAATCAAAGTGTCTTCTATTCAAGATATGAGATGTGATCCAAATCACATTATAACTTTGGATGCTCTATTTGGAAGATTGACAAAATTTGAACTAGATAACTATGATAATTATATTCTTAGTTCTAGAAATGTTGAGTCTTCATTTGAAGCTAAGGTGTCACTCAAGAAGAAAGCTAAAAGATCTAAAAGCAAAAAATTTGAAAGTGAAGAGGAAGATAGTTCTGACAGTGATCTTGAAGCCATTGAAGCATTTCTTGCAAGAAGGTATCCCAAAGGCAAAGGAAAGTATAAATGTAAGATTCCTCTAATCTATTTCTCTTGTGAAGAAGTTGGACACATTATTGTAAGGTTCCCAAATAGAAAAGATAAAGATGAAAAGAAGCACAGTAAATTCAAAGGTAAGAAATCTTGTTTTATGGCTAAAGACTCAGATATTAGTGAAGATGATGAAATGGTTTATATTGTTGTAAAAGATGAATCTAATGATGAAGGAGATAAAATGGCACTCATCTCTCATGCTAGCAAAAATGATGCATGGATCATTAATAGTGGCTGATTACATCATATGACTGGTGATAAAACAAAATTTGAACACATGGAACATTATGATGGTGGAAGTGTGAGAT
The DNA here is from genome assembly GCA_028749045.1 of Cupressus sempervirens. Lineage (NCBI taxonomy): Eukaryota > Viridiplantae > Streptophyta > Pinopsida > Cupressales > Cupressaceae > Cupressus > Cupressus sempervirens. The sequence goes on from CM053792.1 coordinate 144,675,511, forward strand.
TTGGAAACAATGAAGCTTGTTGCATAAAGGGAGAAGGTTGTATCTCACTAACCAATGAACTTAGATGTGACAATGCTTATTGGGTTGAAGGACTAAAGCATAATCTACTGAGTGTGGTGCAATTGAATAACATTGGACTCAAGTTGGAATTCATGAATGGGAAGGCCAAGCTGCTAGATAGAAAAGGAAATCCGGTTGGGTCTAGCAAACAAACAAAATGTAACCTATTCTACCTAGATCTCAATGGAAGTTCATGTTTTATTGCTCAAGTAGAAGAAATTTGGTTATGGCATAAAGGTTTGTGTCATGTAAACTTTGATAATCTTTTTAAGATAAGTAAAAATAGAAGAGTAAGAGGTATTCCTAGTTTGAGGAAACTTGATATTACTGTGCTAGTAAATACAGACTTGTGTGGACCTATTGAAATAGAGAGCTACAGTGAAGATAAGTATTTTATTCTATTTGTTGATGATTATTCTAGAATGATGACTATAATGTATCTAAAATAAAAATTTGAAGCTTTTCAAAAGTTTGAGTGGTATCTGGCAAGAGTAGTGAAATAAATTGGAAATAAACTAAAATGATTGAGATCATACAAAGGTGGTGAATTGATTTCTGATGAGTTCAATGAATTCTACATTAAAAAAGGAATTAAGAGATAGGTATCAGCCCCTGGTGTACCTCAACAGAATTTTATAGTTGAAAGAAGGAAAATATCCATCATGGATTGTGCAAGAGCCTTAATGATAGAAAAGAGTGTTGCAATCAAATAGTGGAAGGATGCAATTAGTACTACAGTGCATACCTTGAATAAACTACAACTGAAGAAAGACTCAAATCAAACTCCTTATAAATTATGGTATGGCTAGAAACTTGATATAAGTTACTTGAAAGTATTTGGTAGCAAATTTTATATCTTGAAAGAATCTAGGAAAGGTAAATTTGATGTCAAAGGTGATGAAGGCATATTCCTAGGATACTCCTGCAGAAGCAAAGCATACAAGTGTTTGAATCTAACTATTCGTAAGATAATAGAAAGTGAACATGTGAGAATTGATGAATTTATAGAAAAGAGTGAAGAGGAAAGCAACAAAGAACCTGAGGATTACATAAGTTTATTTATTATGAACCTAATACATCGCCAAATCTATTTGGAAGTCAGGAAGCCTCACCTCTCGAGTCCCAAAAATCTCCAAAAGCTACCAAGTTCTATCCAGTGAAACCTAAGTCATAGTCTGAAGGACCCAAGTCACAGTCAAAAGCTACTGAACTAATGCTTGAACAAACTAAGTTAGATGGACCCAAGTCGCAATCAGAAGCTACCGAGCTAGTGCCTGAACAAACCAAGTCAAAAGACCTGAGTCACAAATAGTGGGACCCAAGCTTGATATAGAAGATCATGAAGAGGTTAATGGAACATGTTCTAAATCTAAAGTACCCATATTACCAAGATATGTTAGAAGGCACCATGCACCTAATCAGATCATTGGAGACAAGTCAGATGGAACAATGACAAGAAACAAATTGAAAGGTACATATTTACTTGCTAAATTTGACCCTAGAAATGTTAAATATGCTTTGGATAATGAAAGTTAGATTGAAGCTATGAATGAAGAAATAGAATGGATAGAGAAGAATAAGACTTGGACTCTTTTTCCTAGACCCAAGGACAAAAATGTAATTAGCACAAAGTGGGTATTCAAAAATAAGCTAAAAGAAGATGGAAAAGTTTCAAGAAACAAAGCAAGGTTAGTTTGTAAAGGTTATTCTCAAGAAGAAGGTATTGATTATGGTGAAACATTTGCTCCTATTGCAAGATTAGAAGGTGTTGGAACCTTACTAGCATATGTAGCATACAAAGGTTTTAAAGTTTATCAAATGGATGTAAAATCTATTTTCTTGAATGAAATTCTTGATGATGAAGTCTACATTGAATAAGCTAAAGGTTTTGTAGATTCTAGCAAAAGATATATGGTGTATAAATTACACATAGCATTGTACAGTCTCAAGCAAGCTCCTAGAGCTTGGTACAAAAGACTTCATTAGTACCTGATAAAGATTGGTTTTCAAAGAACAAATGATGACAACAATCTGTATATCAAAGAAGGACCAGACAAGAAGATTGTGTTGGTAGAAATATTTGTGGATGACACTTTATTTATAAGAAATGGTGACTTATGAAAGGCAATTTCAGAAGAGATGAGTAAAGAATTTGAGATATCCATGTTTGGAGAGATTTAAAATTCTTTTTTGGATTGCAGATCTAGCCGAAGAAAGATGGTATCTATATTACTCAATCAAAATATATCAAAGATATAACTAAATAAATTTGGAATGGAAGATTCAAAATTTGTTGGAACACCTATGTCTACTAGATATAAGCTTTCCAAAAATGATGATTCAAAAGAGGTAGATCAAACCACATACAAATCAATGATTGGAAAATTGCAGTATGTAGTGCACACAAGGCCTAATATTGCATTAGCAATTGTTATGGTGTCAAGATTCTCAGTAAGTCCCAAAGAAAATCACATGATGGAAATCAAGACAATCATGAGATATATAAAAGGTACTAAAGACTATGGATTATGGTGCAAAAAAGGAGGCAATTTGGATTCAAAAGAATTCATAGATGTTGATTGGGCAGGAAGTGTTGATGATAGAAAAAACACAAGTGGTGGAGGATTCTTTCTTGGTAAAAGACTAGTATCTTGGACAAACAAGAAGTAGAATTGTGTTTTTCAGTCCACAATAGAGGCAAAATATGTGGTAGCAGTAGTTAATTTCTCTAATGTTGTTTGGTTCAAACAACTATTGATAGGTATGAAGATAGAGATAAAAGATCCAATGGTTATCTTTTGTGATAACACTAGTGTTGAGAATATGGGTGTTGAACACATTGCATAATATTGTTATATTTTATTATGTAATGTTGTATCTAGGAGCACCTAGATGGACGTACAACATATAAAGATTCTCATGGGATATACTTTATGAGTTGTATTGTAACATTGTGATAATATATCATTTAATTATTTAATATTGGGAAAAAAATTAAAATTTCCAATATTAAATGTGGGGTCAATGGGTTAGGTAGCACATGGTTTATGTAATACTACTTGGTGGTTTTGTGAGACTTGCTACTATATAAGCAACCATAAGGGTAGTTGTTGTGTAGGTGAGAAAGGTGAGAAGACATAAGGGAAAAATGCAAGAGTCGAGCAAGACAAGGCTCGACAAGGAAGCCAAGGGAGCATTTGTGAATGCTGGAAGCATGGCATGGGATGTGTAGATTCATGCTTATTTACATAGATTTCTCAGTTGTGGCTATGGCTTTGAAGGCTTCCATGGTTGTATTGCAATGGTTTTTTGTTGAATAATATACGGTGATGGATGCTTTTGGAGGTTGGGTTTTTCCCTCAATGAGGGTTTCCCAAGGTATATCTTGTGGCACAATTTTTGTGGGTATGTTGTCAATTATCTTGTATGTAGATTTTAATTACATATTTATTTCAAATTTTTTATGGGTTATGTGGAAATGGCTATTTTTTTGTTGCAAGTTTCCTTACAAGTGGTATCAAAGCTATGGTTTTATTGTCACAACCCTAGATTGAATCCATGAGAATTCATGAGAGGATAAAAGAAAGGGCAAGAGATATGAGTTGTTTATTGTAGATCTAAGGGTTTTGGGTTTGCTGTTATGATGGGATATTGGTAGATTTTGGGCATGTGAAATTGTTGGACAAAAGGGTTTTTTTGGATGTTTCATTTAAATGAGGGTTTTAGTGGGGAGCTTGCAAAAATGACCTCATAGATAAAAATAGACCTCACCAAAGAATATGAGTTGATGTTTCCATAAATTTTGATATATAATATGCCCTAGATTGGCCATTTTCAGAGGAAATGAAGGAGTTTGTAAGTTTCAGTCAATGATGGCCATCAAATTGAACCCCGTCAGAGTTTTCGTCACAAAAAAAAATCACAATGAAAATGGTAAAAAGACTATCTTAGTAAAATGGTCATAACTTTCTCTCAGGATATTGGATTTCAGACTTCTTCTAGGCATTGGAAAGCTAATTTAGAGCACTACAACTTGGCATAGGTTTGGTTCTATGATTTTGAAATTTGGTTAGGTTTTAATAGCTTGAAAGTTACATGTTGGTTACTTTGAGCATAAATCAGGGCATAACTTGGGCATACAAAGTCTGATTTTGGACTTTGAGTAGTCAATAGAAAGCTCTAGGAGAGCACTACACATTGGTTTAGATTTTTTGTAGGTTTGGCATGGTTTACTTGGTGATATATTGATCTAAACAATTTATGGTATATATTAACTTTGGCAACATTGTGAGTTTATGACATTGTATGTTTAAAGATGTAAGATTTGATGTCATTGTATACTTAGGTCATACTTCAGATTGGTCTCATGATAATATGGTTATCAGTATTTGGTTTGGATATGTATGATGACTTTTTGGTTCTACAAGTTGTGTAGTGTTGTAAGTGGTCTATACTTATAGTTTGTATTTATAGCTTGGTTATGGGTTGTCTTTACCCATTGATCTTTCATTATTGATGCATATTCAATTGGTGACTTGGATTTATGTTTTCTATGCCCTGAGTCACATGATTTGCTAATTTTTTCTTCATGTAGAAGGTATGAGATTTTGTTACTAGGTATAGTCATGGTGGAGAATTGTGGTTGACTATTTTATGCTAACAGGTTGGACATATTGAGAGTTAGATGCTTAGTTCATGAATGTGATCATGTTGTTATCAATTTTGGAATGACATGATTGGATATATAGGTACATATTTGATGTTCATTGGTTTGGATTCCTAATTTGGTTATGGTGGTATATCTTCTTAGTTAAGGATCATGGTTATTTGGTTTCTTTTGAGGAGCTCATGATGTGCACTTTGAGTTCTTGGATGGTTTGATGCCTTGATTGATTCTTATGGTTAGAGGATGGTTTTTTCATCATGATGTCATGGATAGCTTAGATATACAATTTAGTGGGAGCTTGTGATAGTGATGAGGTGACAGTGCAAGATTAGTTCCTAGTTTGGTTTGTATCTTCTTGAGTTTTGAGATCTTCTTTTCACTTGGTATTGATACTTTGGTTGTGTGTGTGTAGACCTAGAGGATCTTCATGTAGGAGATGGATTTATATGATTACATGGATGACTCAGTACCATGGTTGAGTGGGAGTTGTTAGCATTGATATAATGTTTGAGTGTTTGTAGATGTTGGAGGTTTGTCTTAGATCTTGTTGCTACAGCAGCGTCTGACATTTGCATGGTGCACTTGTTATCTTCATGGTGCATAAAGATGGTTAGATCTTGAGAACTCATGGGGTTCTTAGTTATCTTCATAGTGTGTAGAGATGTGTTTTCATGGTATGTGGAGATGGTTTTCTTCATGGTGTGTGGAGATGGTTGCATCTTGAGGACTAGTGGAGTTCTTGGTAAGGTGTGATTTATGCTTTCATTTGACATGTTATCCTTTGTGTTAGGATGGTTTCATTTTTATGTCATGATATAATCTTGATACACGTTTAGAGTTTTGACATGTTATAGTATGTTCATATGAAGCATGTTATCTCTTTGGTTGAGATGGTAAGATCATGTTGTTATGTTTATGTTCCTGAGGCCATGGTTGAAATGTTGATAATGATCTTGGTTTAGTTTCTTGGTATTGAGTACATTGATCATAAGCTATATACTTCATGATATTTATATGTTGCATTTGGAGTTGGCATGGATTGATTGGTTATAGGTGCTCATGGATACTTAGAGATAGTGGTGATGTTGATTTCTCTTAGATTAGAGAAGTATTTGTTGGGACAGTTGATGATTTCAGCACGAAGTCCAAGGGGCATTCACCTAATATGGACTTGAGAGGAGATTGTTCTTAGATGGGTCTTGGTTGGAGACTTGTATATCTTGATGAGCATTCTCATTCCCCACTCTTGGTCTACTCAGTGGTTTTCTACTTGAGAGGTATAGTCCATTGTTTCTCTCAGGTGCATTATGTTTATGCTTGTCTTTCATGGATATGGATCTTGAACTATGGCATGTGAGTTAGTTTTGGAGGGTTCATTTGAGAGATGGTTTAGCATTGGTTGTTATCTCCATTTGCATCTATTGTTATGCTGGTTGAGTTTGGGAGATGGTTTTATATTGGGCATATTCCTTGGTTTAGGAATGGTTTATGAGTTTGATCTTCTTGTGAGAGGCTTGCATCCATGATTAGTTATATGGTATGGTTGGGTGTTGTTGAGGCTTCTTGTTGGGGTTTCATGGAGGAGATCATAATTGCACAGTTTAAATCTAGAGGTGTGTCTATAAGGACATGATACAAGTTATGATTTGCATGGTTTCTCTTTGATATTGGTTATCTTCCTGGATGTTCGGTTTCACTTACATTAGATTTGAGATTGGTTGGAGATTGTGATCACTAGTTTGTGCTCATGTATGTCATGTGAGAGATGACATGGTTATTCATTTATCTCTTTCCTTTGTTGGTTGTGGAGAGCTTGGGAGATTGTTGGAGATTTTTCATGAGAGTTGTTCTTGCAGATTATTGGTTTGTGTGTTGTGGATTTCCTTGAGACTACATGGATTCACTTCTTTGAGATGTTGTGAGTGGATTGGTTATAGATTTGACATTATCTTTTGTAGTGGGAGCTTCTTGGTATATATGTGGTAGGTATTGCTCTTGAGGCTTGTGATTGTAGGTTGTAGATTGGATATGTTGATGATGTGAGATTCACTTAGTATACCTTTGGAGGTATGGATAGTTGGATGGATTAGCACTTGTTGTGGGTGTTATTTTAGCTATAGATATTTTGACAACTATAGATACATGTGATTACCTTTGGATCAGGTTTTTGTGCTTGGAATTTCAGTTGGTACAAGATTTTATAATCTTCTAATGTGACAGGTTGGGTGGCTTTATCTTTGGATGGCTTCTATATATGTTTGGTGGCAGTAACATAATAGGAGGTGAGATCATTCATGTTTGAGATGCTGAATACTTTGATTTTGTTGGGGGTACTAGGATGGAGCACATGGTGTACTTTGATCCATGACGTTGGATGTGCTAGGAGGGATTTTTCCCTTGTTCATTTATGTGGCTACGGATTGACCGTATGCAATGTATACAAGTGGGAGATTGTTGAGATTATGGGTGTTGCACATATTGCATAATATTATTATATTTTATTATGTAATTTTGTATAAAGATGTATTGTAATATTGTGATAATATTTTACGTAATTATTTAATATTGGGAAAAAGAATTAAAATTTTCAATATTAAATGTGGGGTCAATGGGCTAGGTAGCACATGGTTTATGTAATACCACTTGGTAGTTTTGTGGGACTTTCTATTATGTAAGCAGCCACGAGGGTAGTTGTTGTGTAGGTGAGAAAGGTGAGAAGACATAAGGGAAAAAGGCAAGAGTAGAGCTAGACAAGACTTGATAGGTTAGCCAAGGGAGCATTTGTGAAGGTTGGAAGCATGGTATGGGATGTGTGGATTCATGCTTGTTTACATGGATTGCTCAATTTTGGCTATAGCTTTGAAGGCTTCCATGGTTGTATTGCAATGTTTTTTTGTTGAATACTACATGGTGATGGATGCTTTTGGAGGCTAGGCTTTTCAATCAATGAAGGTTTCCCAAGGTATATCTTGTGTCATAATTTTGTGGGTATGTTGTCTATTCTCTTGCATGTAGATTTCAATTGCATGTTTATTTCAAATTTGTTATGGGTTATATGGAAATGGTTATATTCTTTGTTGAAAATTTCATTATAACCAGTGCAATTAATAAATCCAAAAATCCTATGATGCATACCAAAACCAAGCACATTGCTATAAAATATCATTTTTTGAGAGAATTGCTACAAGATAAAGATGTAAGATTGGAATATGTGAATACTAAAGAGAAAATTGTAGATATATTCACTAAGCCATTACCTAAGGATGCATTTTTGTATCTAAGAGGTAAGTTAGAGGTCATTCCCCTATCTGAAGCTCACTAAATAAAGTTTATTGATGCATCAACCAAAGCATGTTGAAGATCAGACACTTGATGCAATATTGAAAAGGGAACATTGCAAATGAATCAGTACATGAGGTACATTGATATTCACTGAATATTGTCTTTGGCATTAGATTTCAATAGGGAGAAGTTTGTTGTCATATCTCACTAAAATTTTATTACTTTAGAGATATCAAAAGAAGATGTTGAAGATAGAGTTTTGTTGGCATAGGGAGAAATTGAAGGCAGAGGGAGTTCTCATGGATGAGAATTAGAATGAAACTAAGGATATGTTCCTTATTTTATTCTTGCTCTAAAAAATTATTGTATTATGACATGCTGTGTTGCCATCAATGCCAAAGAGGGAGATTGTTGAAAATAATTGATTAATTGTGTTTTTTTTTTTTTATGTTACACAAAATGTCTATCATTGCCAGTTAGTGAATGTTGCGTTCACTTGGGTGATGAAGATAGGTTCTTGTGTCTGTCAAGCATTCCAAAGTTTTTCTAATTCAAAAGACAGTGTCTACTGAGTTCACTTGGTCATCAAAGGAAAGTTTGCAGAAGTTGAGTGTTAATTGAGCTCACTCAGTTAATGAAGAAAATGTTGGATGGAACTAGTGTTAACCAAGCTCACTTGGTTACCAAAGAAACTTTGTGAATATGTAGTGTTAACTAATTTCACTTGGTTAACATAGGAAAAACATTTTTGAGTTAGTGTCTACCGAGCATGGTTGGCTAACAAAGGATTTTCTTGTTTTGGCATATTTAGTTCAATTGATTTTGTTTGTTGGTTCTAGTTGATTGGGAAGATGAATATTAAGTATTCTAAGTTGTATTCAAGCCAACTTGATAATTTGTAAGATATAAATATAAGGTTAAGTTGAGGATTGAATGTGTGGAATAGCATAGAAGATTTGATGATGCTTAGAGGAAGTGAATTAGAAGGATAGGAAAAATATCCTTATTGAGTTGCAAAGATACATTCAATTAGGAAGATCAATTATACAAGCCAAATTGAGATCTGTAATCAGCAATTCAATTGCATAAAAAATTAGGTTGTCTCATTGTTACTTTAGAACCATTGTAGTAGTGATCTAAATCTCTTATCTGAGTTGGCTTAACAGCTATTTGTAAATCTTCTAACAAGATGGCATTTCTATTTGAAGTGTCTAAAGACCTCTAACAAGGCCACTCCTTACAAGGTGATTAAATCCTCTAACAGGGTCACACCTAATAGTGTGTTTTGTAATGTTTAAGGGGGATGACTCCTAACAGGGCTCACTTTAGAAGAGTGAAAATTAGTAACTAGTTGCAATTGGTGGTTTTTCCCAAATTGGGTTTCCATGTTAAATCTTGGTGTCACTTGTGTTCATGCTATTTCTTTTATGTGTTTGTAACTAAGTTAAATAAGGTTAATCACAGAAAACATCTTATGATTTGCATTTGCTGAGTCACTATTGTTATTCAATTATTGTTGAGTTACATTATTTGCTAGTGTAAACAAAGTGCATATGTGTTTGCCGAGTTACAACAGAATACAATTTAATCAAAAAAAATTATTTGTATTGACATATAAGGGATCTAGGATTTATTTTTTAGTAATTGATTTACCCCTTCCCTCTCAATTACTCCTCTTATATTTCCAACAGTGGGAATAACTTTTAATTGTATAATTGGATTGAGATAAATTTTGGATATGTTTGGGGAAACCTAATTATCTAAATTTTCTCCAAGGTGCTTTGCAAAATTCACCATAGATCAAAATTTATGAACATTAGAGTAAAGCACTATCTAAATTGTCAATTACAATCATCAGATGATGAAAACTCTTTATCACTAGCATATGCCACATGTCCACGAATACATATGGGCCTCAACTTAATTTGGTAAACATGTTTTTTATTATCTATGTAACTTTAAAATGGGTGAAATATTAAATTTTTATAAAGTGATACTAGAGGTAATTTATGAGAATAATCAAAAGGATTTCCAAGAAACAGTTGCAGGGACCAAAATGTAATAGAAAATCATTATTTATTATAAAACCATCAACATGCTTGGGGTTCTTTTTTCTGATTGTTGATTGTACTAGAGAGAATGGGGATATAATTTCTTTTTCTATAGATTGATTGTAATAACATGGATGTTGTGACCTCATTGTCATATCATTTTGTATCTGAGATAAAGAGTTAATTCATATTTTGGGTTTTTTGGTCCAAATACTAATTTCTTTTATTGAGGTAAATATATCATATCATAATAACTTTCAATTTTTGGTTACTAAATTATAGTTCTCTTTAAATAGATGTTTGAGTCTGTAGATTTAATCATCCTTTATGCTACAGAAATTGTTTCTTTTTTTTCTTTGTGATGTGAAAGATTCAACAAGTTATCGTGTGGCCAGCTACTAGTATTTCTCTCATTTCCATTTATAAACTTGATTATCACATTCATTTCATTTTGATGAATGAATCTTAATTTCCTTCATGTCTTCAAGTTAAAGGCATACCAATTTATCTGATTTATTGTATATCTATTAAGAGGGAGTTGTACCTCTCAATTCAAAGGATGATTATCAATACAATGATCATCTATGTAAAATTTGGTATTCTTTGTTTTTCATGTTAGGCATCTTGACTCACTCCATTTATCTCTCTTTGAAGGACAAATTTTTTTGCTAATAGGTACAATGTGCAATTCTCTTCTATGTGTCTAGATCGTCACTGCTAGATCACTCTCTTCTACTAGTTTGTAGTGCTTGTCTTCCTTCACCAATTGCTCATTCTAGTCTCCTACTCAACCTTGCTATCACAAATCCTTTTATTTAACTAAAATATTTTTTCCTCTTAACCCTAACCCTTCAATTGAATTTTTTTTCCCTCTCTTTATTTTCATGCCTTGCACAAACCTTAATTATTATATTTGACTTGGCTAGACTTCAACTTTATTTTACGTTTCCCCCACTTGAACTGGTCAAAATGTGTTACATATAGAGTCTAAACATATTATACATCCCAAGAAAACACATATATCTTTTATTAGCCTTCACTATTACATTTTCATTATCTAATGTATCTCTTCCTTGACCTCTTTGCTAACTATTCACACTTGTTAAGTAATCATCATTCATTACTTTGTGATCACTAATTGTGACAAGTGTCCTCACCATTTCTTTGTAACATGTTGAAATCATAGTTCTCATTGATCAATGTATAATTTCCATCAATAAAATCCATGAGATAGTCATATACCTTACAACATGATAAATGATTAGGTAATCCTAATTTTTTTCATTGTATTTATCAATGCCAATTATCTCAACAAAACTATCTACTAAAACACTTTTTACATTTTTATTTTTTGTAGTTCTTAGCCATAATAGTCTTTCCTTGAATTGATCTTTTATTTTTATTTTTTTCCTAATACACATGCATGCTCGCACACGTACACACACCATCTAAAAATGGAAGTATTCATCCCATAATGACCTCTTGGACCATGGATGAACCTATGCTCAATGTGGTCTTTCTCCTTTATCTTTCCTCTTTTCCTTATTATGTATACACCTCCTCCAGGGCCTTCTAGATCTCTCTCTCTATGACCTTCCTTGGGAACACATCAACCTCTTCCCCATGGATTTGGGAGGATGGGGCCCGAAGTGCCTCAAGGTTTTTAATTATTTACTTTTGATTCTTAGTCAACTTGTATTATTTTTATGCCTGAAAGCTAGCATAAAATAATGCTTGGGATCTTCATTTTCACACATTATCAAGCTAACCAAGTGCAAGCTCAAAGCATTCAAGCAAGAAATTTCTCATCAAGAATTCAAGGATCCTTTGTGGGCATTTCCTCTTCAAGATCTTGCATGTTTTTGGCCATCAAGGGAGGAGATCTACATTGAGACATTCATTATCTTATTCATTTATGGACATTTACATCCATAGCTCCATGATGTAGTTTTGGTAGATCCATTATAGCTATGGAGATATCCTACATTCTACATAGTGAATTGAGCACGCATACAACTCAAATCCTTATTGAAAAGGGTTTTTAAAAGCAAGGTAAATTCTTGCATTTATCTTATTTTCTTTACATGCATTTACATGTCAATTTCAAGGTTGATTCCTCAATCTAGGACTTGACCAAGGAAATACCTCATCCACTCAAAAATAAAAAATCAAATTTACTATGCATAGGAACAAGTTAGCAAATTTATGGTTGCAGACCTAGAAAAGTTACATGGTCCTAGGAACATGGTAACTTTGTAGAATGGCATTCAAACACTTTTCCTCCAAGTTGACCTATTCCTTCAGCCTCGATGAGAAAATTAGTTTTTACTGTTTTATGGTTTTTCTATTCTATTCAAGGATTAGTGAATATAATCTCATAATCAGACCCAGATACACACTTATCAGAGTGAAAAGACACTTTCCTATATACATTTCAAGGTCTTATATCTTTCATTTTAATTTTTAGTTTAAACATAATTACATATTTTAATGGGAATGATTGCATTCATTTAAAATTAATATCTACATTATATGTCATATTTAATCAAATAGTTTAACTTCTCTTTTACATTTACACATCTTACACATGGGAAAAAGAGTATTTCCTTTTATCACATTCCTTTTCACAAGTTGGATTGAGTATTGGCATCCCTTTCTCTACTTGGACATGCTAATATATTCAAGTTCAAAAGGGGATCATGTTTGAGAATTTTACTTCTCCGTACACACATATTTAATTGTCTAGTGGGTAAAGTGAAAGACTTGGTACCATTTCACCACTCTGTGTGTGTGTGTGTGTGTGTGTGTGTGTGTGTGTGTGTGTGTGTGTGTGTGTGTGTGTGTGTGTGTGTTAGAAAGTAAAGTCCACCATGATAACTAAGAGGGGGTGAATTAGTTATCAAATCAATATAGCTTTTATAAACTTTATTAAAAATTAAACATGTGAACAATATAATCAGAAATCATAAGAAGATACACATACACAATAACACCAAATATGTTAACTAGGGAAACCCTTGATCAAAGAGAAAACCATTGTGGGGATGGTACCCACAAAATGATGTACTAATATAAAATTTCATTGTAAGAGGATGGAATATGTTAGGATCCAATGAAATACATTCAATACATATCAATCCCTGTTAGGAGATTCCAACCCTGTTAGGAGTTGTGCCAACCCTATTAGGACTTGTAGAAAGAGGTGGACTCTCTGTCCAAATATCTTCAATGGAAATATCACCAAACTCACTTTCCAATTATTCTTTGTATTATTCTTTTCAAAATAATAGAAATTAAATTGATCTTTTCAACTTGAACTCTTTCTCTATCCTCTTACTGTGCCAATACTGCACTAAATACCTTCTCATATCTCAATACCAAATTTTCAAATTTGCATCACATTGATCCCTTTGATTGCTTACTCACATTTACAAATTTCACATATCACTTTCACAACTCACACTTACACATAATCATATACATGTTACACATTTTATCATAAGGAAAATAACTTTCCTTTATACCATATCCTCAAAATAATTCATTGAGTCGGCCTTGAGGATTTCCCAATTAATTATAATAGGACCTCATTAAGATATTGCAAAACATTACATATTTTTACAATTACCAAACATTGTCAACTCATAGTAATTAAAAATTATCACACATGCAACCTTAGACCTTGCACACTTGTTGATGTCATCATCAGGCTGTCTACTATCACTATCTAACTTTTCTCATCATGATTCTATCCCTATTAAGAGATATAATCCAAACACCAAAAACTATTTCTTAGGTACTCTGTCTATATACTATCTTTTGTAAATCACAAATAACTTTCACATGTCTTTGAATTTTTGTACACACACTTTTCCACATCATCAAGACATACTTTAGATAATATCCTCAATTGCAGTTGACCTCATCATCAATACGCAGTCTGTAAGACCTTATTCTTTGTTTGTTACTCTGCAAGTCTTTATAGAAACAATATTATATTTGTTGATCTCTAAGCCTAAGTCACCTATTAGTGTCTAACACTTAGTCATTTACAAGGCACTACTGGATGGTCATCACTGTGATTGAACCATCCAGAGAAGGCCAAGCTATAGAGGACTTGTTTATATTTTATAATAGGTCGAGTATGTCAGAGGTTTTCGAGAACCTCAGTAGAGATTGAGCTAGCATATATGTTGAGTAACATAGAAGAGACCAAACATTTGGGAAGTCAGTTAATGTTGAGTGAGTCAATTTATACCAAGTGTATAGAACTTGAGTGATAGTATGAATGTTAGTTATGACCGAGCGTCAGAACATTCAAGTGCCAAGTAAACCAGTTTTGACATATGAGTTTGTAATTGCACAAACACATATGTAAATCATTTTAGCTAACTTATACATGATATTTTAAGATTGTAGAGATAATTATGGAGAAGATTCTACATTTTGTTAGAAGACATTAATCCCTAGAAGAGAAGATTAACCAATTAGAAAATTGGAAAGATAAAATGGCAAAAGGATGAGATTTGGATCATTGATCCTAATCTAGAACTTACTATGATTATCTATTTAAGAAGGGTTCTAACACTAAGATCAATATGATGATGAATGAGTGTAAAGGAGCAAAAAAGCTAAGTATAGAGTGAAGGATGGTTAAGTCTAAAAGGAGATCAGATAGAGAAACTAGACCAGTCAAGGATAGAACAAAGATATCAAATAAGGAGATCAAATTGAGATTTTGAAGAGAGGATATCTATAATTAGCTTTCAAAGAAAACCAAAGGATCAGGTACTAAATCAATTTTGATAGATTGAGTTCGGGAAAATCTCTTAATAGGGTGGTTCGAATAGACCTTATTTAAATCTCCTAACAGATTGCTTACTTTATTGTAAGTGTAAAATCCTTTAATAGGGTAAGACCTAACAGTCTTAAATGATTTCTCCCTCATAGGGTAGATTATTAGATATGATTAAATTGAAGCCCTAATAGGTGAACTTTTTTGTTGTAGTAGTAAATATTTATGAGTTTCATCCCTGCCTCAGTTTTACCTTCAACTTGAAGTGTTTATGGGTTACCAAAATTATTGTGTTATGTGTTGACATTTTCATGGATTTTATGCTTAGATGGGTTTCATTTTAGCATTACATGTTTATGATTATATGGTATGGGATCTGAGATATGAGATGGATTAGGTATGAATAAAATTGATTATTTTATCAGTAAAAATTTGTATAGATCTGTATTCACCCCCTCCCCCTCAGTATCTTGTTTCCCATTAAGATTTCCAACAATTGGTATAGAATGAATTCTAACAGCTTGAGAGCACAAGATCTAGAAATGGAGGAATACAAAATGGGAAAAATATTGAGAACTAGATGATTGAAATCAAATCATATTGTAGCAACTTGAAGGAGAAAAAGATGAGTTAAGGAAATCCTTAATGAAAGGAAATATATGGCCATTCAACATAATGATAAACTCTACAAAGAATTTGATACACAAGGATTTCTCAATAGTGGAAATGTTGATGATAGTGATGCCAAAATTGTAGATCTACTAAAGAAGAAGAACATTCTAAAGAAAGAATTCAAAGAACTCAAGAGAGAACAAGAAAGTCAATTGGTGAGATTGTGTGAAGTGACTAAACAAAAGAAGAAAGTTGAAGAAGACAAAAGAAAAATAGCTACCAGACTTGAAGAAATATCATTTGATGTACAAAATATTACAATCAATTAGTTGGACATGACGAATTAGTTGTTACTTTCAAATCAAGAGTTGAACATAAATGACATAGAGGTCACAAATCTATGATTACAAAGTGACCAACTTGTAAGGAAGTAAAGGTGCATGGAATCGCTTCCTATACTAATCTTTGAAAGGACGATTATGAAAATTCAACTAACTATTGCAGAGATCTCAAGAAATGCACAATAACATAATCAAAATAATAATGAACTCATAACACAATGATTATCATGGGAAAACCCTTCCAAGAGAAAAACCCCACCCTCCAAAACCTACACAATTTATTCTCAAATCTGGAAGATTATAATACACTTGCAATGCAAGTTCTTATAGGAGCACATCACTACAACTTGAACTCAGACTCAGACTCAGAGAGACTCCTTCTAGCACCAGTCTTGTAAACTAAACTCAATGATTCAAAAACCTCCCTAAGCCCTTCTTTTATAGTGATTTTCCACTTGGAAACCATTTGTGGTCTTACAAAACCATGAGCCAAAACCATGGGCAAAACTACCATGTCACATGTTACCCAGTTGTAATTTGTTATTCCAAGAATACCATTTTTGTTCATAATTTTTTCCTCTAGTTTAGACCTCCATAAAAGTCATATAATGAGTTGTTTACACTCTAAAAATAGCCCTTCTACATTGTTTTAGAGACTAGACACATTTTTAACAAATCATACACCTTTTTCCAACTCATAAACATGTGGAAAACTACCACAAACAAATTCTAGGATTTTCTAAAAAATTCTAGAGTTTTCCAAAAAAAGCTTGCAAGGTTGAGACACAATTCTCAACATTCTTCCACTTGTCGAACACCTTGCAAGAATTAGGGGATCCACAATTTCATAGACTTAATTACTAGGGGCTGAGAGGCCCATAGACTTCGAACACCATCTGAATTTCTCTGTGCTCATCGACTTAGTTAATGCATCAACAACATTCACCAAAGTCTCCACCTTTTCTAGCTTAACCTTCCCATCCTTGACCAAATCTCTCACAAAATGATATTGTACATCATTGTGCTTGGTCTTGGCATGAAATTTCAGGTTCTTTGCTAGGCAAATTGCAATTTGACTGTCACTGTAAATTGTCACTACACCCTATTTGAACTGTATATCTAAAAATAGTCTCTTAAGCCAGATGGCTTCTTTGGAGGCATGAGTAGCTACCATATACTCTACCTCTGTAGTGGAAAAAGCAACCACAAATTTTTGCTTCCTCATCCAACTAATTGCACCACCAAATAATGTAAACACATATGCACTCGTGGATCCTCTTCTATCAACATCGCCAACCCAGTCTAAATCCACATAGCCTTGAATATCCAACGAATGCTCACATCCTATTCCATGAAAACATATAGAGTACTCTTAGGTACCCTACAAGTATCTAAAAACTCTTTTTACTACATCTCAATGTGCTCTTCCTGGATTAGACATATAACGAGAAAGTACCCCCACTACTTGGGCAATGTTTGGTCTTGTACAAACCATAGCATACATCAAACTTCCAATAGCACTTTGATATGGTACTTGACTCATCTCTTTCATCTCCAATGGGGATGAAGGACACTATGAGCTAGAAATCTTTGTTCCCATAGTAACAAGAATACTCAATGGTTTGGAATCCTGCATATTGAATCTTCTCATAATAGTACCAACATACTTACTTTGTCCTAGCCAAAGATTTCTATTTTTGCTATCTCTTATAATCTCCATTCCCCAAATGTACCTTGTTGTACCAAGATCTTTCATTTCAAACTTTCTTGAGAGCTAAGATTTTAAATATGCAATCAAACCTTTTCCTTTGCCAATAAACAACATGTCATCAACATATAAGGCAATAACCAGGAAATAACCACCATCAAACTTGTAGTATATATAGTAATCATATTTGGATTGCAAAAATCCCAAACTCAATACATATGTATCAAACTTTCGGTACCACATCCTAGGACTTTATTTTAGACCATACAAGGATTTCTTCAATTTATAGACCAAAAGACTTTTACCTTTCACCACAAAGTGTTATGGCTATGTCATGTAAATTTCTTCCTCCAAATCTCCATGAAGGAAAGTTGTCTTCACATCCATTTTGTCAACTTCTAGATAATAAGTTGTTGCAATAGAAAGTAAAAATCAAATGGATGTCATTTTTGCTACAGGAGAAAAAAAATTCACCATAATCAATTCCTGCAACCTAGGAGTAATCTTTTGCAACCAAATGTGCTTTATACTTCTCAATGCTGCCATCTGAACACATCTTCCTTTTGAACACCCATTTACAACCAAGAGGTTTTCATCCTTTAGGCAATGGTACAAGGTCCCATGTTTCATTCCTCTTAAGAGCTACCATCTCTTCTTCCATGGCTATCTTCCAAGACTCTAAATCATTCGTACCAAGAGCCTCTTCTATAGATTTTGGTTCATCAATATTAGCATTCAAAGAAAATATACACCTCCAATCATTAGGAGAATATTCATACCTTTCTAATGCTTTCCTCTATCTACTAAACCTTCGAACAAGATCTGGTTTAGGTTCAGGTTCAAGTTCGTGATCAAGTTCTCTATATCCTCTGATGATTCAGAACTCATAGAGCTCTCTTCAACAACTTGTCTCTCTAAGGGCCTCAATTCAACTTTCATGGGTGTAGCAGGAAGTTCAATCACATCTTTCTTTTCTTTTATCTATTCTGGTTGCATTGTAATAGAAGGAGGCTCAGTTTATCTAAAAATAACACTTCTAGAGTAAAATACCTTTTGTGCAACAAGATCCCAAAGCTTGTATCCTTTCACACCGTAACTATATCTAATGAAGATACACTTGACAGCTTTGTTGTCCAATTTTTTTCACTTCTCCTTTGGCACATGAGCATATGCCTCATAGCCAAAAACTCTCAGATGTCTAAGTGAAGGCTTGTGGCCTAACCATGCTTCTATTGGTGTCTTATCAATAAGATATGATGTAGGAGACCTGTTTATCAAGTAGCAGGTAGTGGCTATAGCTTTGGCCCAAAAAATTTGTTCCAAACCAGCACCACTTAGCATACTCTTAGCCTTCTCCATCGAGGGCTTATTCATTCTTTCTGCAACTCCATTCTATTGTGGAGAATATGTCATGTCCCCTTTTCAAATAATTAAAAAATAATAATCTTTGCTAAGGCAGGCAGGCCCAAGAAAGTGAAGTTTCGAAAAAAGGGGGTTAATCTTTGGAAACTGTTGGACTAATAAATGAAAATTATTATTAAAATATGTTTCATTAACCTCTCTTGGATGTGAGTTACAGTTATGCCCTCTTTTAAGGGGTTTGGAGGCATTTTGGGCTCATTCCAGAACTTGGTTTTCGCTCATTCTTTGTTATTCTTCAGAGGCTGCCAAACCTATGGAGAAGGAGACCCAAGAACGGGAGTTTGCAGGTTTCTTGGAAGGCTAAGGATGGGAGTTTGAAGCCATTCCATGTGCATGCTCATACAGAGTATGCCTTTGTGCTGAACAGTGCAGATTTGTGAGTTTTCGGGGGTGTTTTTGTATGAGTTTGGTGTTTACAGTTGAGTATTTCATATCGTTTTGGGTTTCTGCTGTATATCAGACTTTTAAATGTTAAAATAGAGCTGAATATATATATTGGGACATGATTAAACTTCTGAGATAGATTATTAGTGTTTTTGTGGTGTTTTCGGGCATATTTTGTGCTATTTCGGGAGCCCGATGAGCATAGTTTTGGTCCTACATTTTCGAGCTGTTGTGTAAAGGCTATACAGATCTGGAAATGTCAATTTGTAGGCTGTTATGCTGCTGAAAGTTCTGTAAAAAATTTTATTTTCAGATTCATTAATAATTTGTGAAGTTGTGAAGCTTTTAGCACTATTTTCAGCATACCCGATTTGGGGTTTCTTGAGGAATTTGGTGGATCTTTGGGATATTAGCTGTTTGATTTTAAAGATCTGATTAGAGCTTGGAAATATTATGAAAAATCAGAAAAGGGGAAATTACAGTGGTATCAGAGCCATGATCTTGCCAGCCTGAGGGTTTGTAGAAGTTTGCAGGTCAGTTTTGACAACTACCTAGATCTTGCATTTCAGTTTTGAGAACTACCCAAATCTTGCATGTCATAATTTATGATTGCATGTTGCTTCTAATCAGCTGCATGTCAAAATTTATGGTTGCATGCTACTTCTAATCATTTTCATGTTAGTTCTTGGTGATTTTGGTGGTTGTAGAAGTTTGCATTTCAGTTTTGACAAGTACCCAGATCTTGCATGTCAGTTTTGATAACTACCCAGATCTTGCATGTCATAATTTGGTGGTTGCATGTTGCTTCTAATCAGTTGCATGTCCAAATCTATGGTTTCATGCTACTTCTAATCATTTGCATGTTAGTTCTTGGTGAATTTGGTGGTTGTAGAAGTTTGCATGTCAGTTTTGACAACTACCCAGATCTTGCATGTCAGATTTGACAACTACCCAGATCTTGCATGTCATAATTTGGTGGTTGCATGTTGCTTCTAATCAGTTGCATGTCCAAATCTATGGTTGCATGCTACTTCTAATCATTTGCATGTTAGTTCTTGGTGTTTGAAGAAGTTATATCCTATTGGGGTTACACTCTACTTTATCCAGAATGGACAGGTATAGTACAGAGTCTCAGAGGGAACGATCTTGGACAATTGATAGCTAGAGTCAAAATAGTAGAAAGGATGGTTATTTAGACATTCAAGATAAACTTATGAAAATAAGCCATGACATGTCTAAACAGTTGGTTGAGCACCACCGTATAATGAATGACATGTTATCTGACCCAGCTAAGGTGGATAAGTTGACTGGATTTCTATTTGGCAGATTTTCTCACAGGATAGATGACACAATTCCCAAGAACTTGCATGAGGAGTTTGAGAAACTAGCTGATAGCCAGGTAGAGGTCTCAGATTCTACTCTGCTACAGGAGGTGGTGGGAAAGGATATTACACAGATTGATAGTAACGGTCAACTTGATACTCAAATTGAGACAATTGTTTACAGGTTGTCAAAGGGTGATGCCATAGGTATTCAGGATGGTATAGTTACAACAGGCAGTGACTACAGTGTAGTGGGTTCAGATGATGATTATGAGGATGTTGTTGTGCAGGATGGTGAGATACCTGGTAGAGATGAGTAAACATTGAGCATTCATGACTTTGCTGAGAAAGAGTACCAGGCACAGTTAGATGCTTCATCACATGAGGTTGAGGCAGGTAGTACTTCACATGATTTATCCCGCCAGCTAAAGGTGAGTGAAGATAGTATTTTGACTTCATTATCTCATCATGATAGGTATGTGGAGTTAGTTGGTATTGGTCATATTACTCAAGTGAGGATTTTGCTTGAGTTACCAGCTGATTCTAGTTTATAGATATGGACTCAAGATTGTTATATTGGCATTTGGGATTCAGTTGACAGGAGATCTTTAACACTTTTTGGTAGCAGTGTTTGTTTGGGTGCTATCATGGATTTGATTAGCAGATTGCACGGTGTTGTCTTTTCTTGTGCTAGCAACTTGTCCAATGTTGGTATTAGTTTTTATACACCGATGTTGGGCTTTGTTCATATATCTAGTTGACCATACTTGCTAGAATGTGTTGATGATATTTCATATTTGGCAGTGTGTATAGATGAGTCCCAGGATCATATTGGCATTGATGACATCTAGGAGGATGCAGTGGGCAATTTTGAAGACTTAGTCTCCTTGGGTATAGAGGAGTTGGACAGCAATGCTAATGTTTTTGATACTCCGTATGTTGATATGAGTTTTAGATTTGATTCACAGGATATGGATGGTAATACTCTAGAGACTAGTAACTTTGAGGATACTCCTTTAGACAGTGCATTAGAGGAGGTTTGTAGGAGACAGTCAAGCCAGTGCCATCATGTGTCTAATCAGTTGAGACTTAGTGACCAAGACATTGCTATCACTTTCCAGCATTTCGATGCTGCTCGTCAGTTGTTAGCAGTTTATGGATGGGGTTCTCCTACTAGTGATGAGAAGGGAGGCAGTTATCTTTCCTTGACAGAGTTCCACTCTTTATGGGAGGCTATCCAGATTCTGAGATAGGATTATATGCAGTTGGTAGTCGACAGAGATTATCTTATGAAGTGGAGAAGTACAGCATATGATGCATTGTTGGCCAAGGAAGATGAGGTGAGTGAGCTTACTGAGCAGCTTGTGGTGACTTCTGAGATTCTTGAGAGTACACAGTTGGCTTTCAAGGAGTCACAGTTTCATTTGGCTAAGGTGACCATGGAGTTAGAGTGACTACAGTCTTCACCTGATTCTATACAGTCACAAGCAGTGGTGTTTGGTGATCCGAGGATGTCCATGGCCGAGATTGTCAGAGACAGTGGAGATGGGGATGCATCCATTCTTGATACTAACATTGGAATATCAGGTTCATTCCCACTAGAGTTAGGTTCAATTGAGTTGGGTGTTGTAGCAGATTGTTGTATGCCTGACATGGTGGTGGCCTCTAGTATTGATGGCACAGAGACTAGAGATTTATCAAAGATCATGTGTGATGTTGGTGAGTCGGCAGTTGGCATGGTTCCTACTAGTAACACTGCTCCCTTGGTGATATCTTCAGAGGTAGTAGTTAGTTCCAACATGGTTAATGATCAATTGCAGTTAGTTTCATCTGGATTACAGTCTGAGCCACTGACTGAGATTGGTGCATTCTATCGGCATTACACTGTGAGGTATGCTCATCAATTTACCTTTGATGACCATGTTGATGAGATAATGATACAGAGATGTACTTTGGTTCCTAGTGGTTATCATCAGTTATGGGACAATTTGATGCCTCAAGATGAGAGTTGTGATGGGCATGACATGGCGATAGGTTCTACAGTTGACAGCTTGATAATACATGACTCAGAGTAGGAGTTTCAGAGTGATGCTTCAGCGGGTGTTGTTATTGATTCTACTCCTTTGGCTATGACATCTCCTGACTTAGCTGGTGATCAGTCACAGTGGGTTGTATCACTTGTTCATGGTGAGTTGTTGACTAAGGTTGGTTTTTTTTATCAACATTATATTGCAAGGTATGTACAT
The DNA here is from genome assembly GCA_028749045.1 of Cupressus sempervirens. Lineage (NCBI taxonomy): Eukaryota > Viridiplantae > Streptophyta > Pinopsida > Cupressales > Cupressaceae > Cupressus > Cupressus sempervirens. The sequence goes on from CM053792.1 coordinate 144,698,400, forward strand.
CAGTTAGCATTTGATCCTTGTGTTGAGGAGTTGATGGCAGGAAGATTTGGTTTGGGTTCCAATTCTTGCTATTTATCTTGTGATGGCTTTTCACCATCAGGGGTGCATGGTAGTTATGGTTATGAGATAGTGGCCGGTGATTTGCAAAGTTGTGTTGACTGTAGGAATTGTATAGTGTGTGGATTCTCCATACTTGGTACAGTTTCATTCGGGAGCATTCACCATTGTTGCAAAGTTGGATTGTACATTATGTATAGGCCAGTGGAATGCATTGATGGTATTTACTGTGTTGGTAGTCCACTTTACTTGGGTTTTGATGTTCTAAGAGTTTGTGTCTCATGGGTTTCTGACTGTGGAAGTTGTGATTTTGGAGTTTGGTGGAGCTATAATTTTTCGTTTGATTATGGATTCCTCTTGGTCATATTGCAGAGGATATTGCAGGAGCCTGTGTTAATTGGTAGTAGTATAGTTCATGGCTAGATTTGGGATCCAGGTGGATTGATTAGTTTATTTTTCAGCCATTGCTTGAGGACAAGCAATTTTTGGGAGGGGAGGACTTTTCATGTCCCCTTTTCAAATAATTAAAAAATAATAATCTTTGCTAAGGCAGGCAGGCCCAAGAAAGTGAAGTTTCGGAAAAAGGGGGTTAATCTTTGGAAACTGTTGGACTAATAAATGAAAATTATTATTAAAATATGTTTCATTAACCTCTCTTGGACGTGAGTTACAGTTATGCCCTCTTTTAAGGGGTTTGGAGGCATTTTGGGCTCATTCCAGAACTTGGTTTTCACTCATTCTTTGTTATTCTTCAGAGGCTGCCAAACCTATGGAGAAGGAGACCCAAGAACGGGAGTTTGCAGGTTTCCAGGGAGACCCAAGAACGGGAGTTTGCAGGTTTCCTGGAAGGCTAAGGATGGGAGTTTGAAGCCATTCCATGTGCATGCTCATACAGAGTATGCCTTTGTGTTGAACAGTGCAGATTTGTGAGTTTTCGGGTGTGTTTTTTTATGAGTTTGGTGTTTACAGTTGAGTATTTCATATCGGTTTGGGTTGCTGCTGTATATCAGACTTTTAAATGTTAAAATAGAGCTGAATATATATATTGGGACATGATTAAACTTCTGAGATAGATTATTAGTGTTTTTGTGGTGTTTTCGGGCATATTTTGTGCTATTTCGAGAGCCCGATGAGCATAGTTTTGGTCCTACATTTTCGAGCTGTTTTGTAAAGGCTATATGGATCTGGAAATATCAATTTGTAGGCTGTTATGCTGCTGAAAGTTCTGTAAAAATTTCCATTTTCAGATTCATTAATAATTTGTGAAGTTGTGAAGCTTTTAGCACTATTTTCAGCATACCCGATTTGGGGTTTCTTGAGGAATTTGGTGGATCTTTGGGATATTAGTTGTTTGATTTTAAAGATCTGATTAGAGGTTGGAAATATCATGCAAAATCAGAAAAGGGGACATTACAGAATACAAAGTTGTCTTCTCTCTTCCAATACCACACTCTTTACAAAATGTGTGAAAATTATTGGAGCAATATTCACCACCATAATTAGTTCTCAAACACTTTATCTTCTTTCCATTTTGCAACTCAACCATTGCTTTAAATTCTTTGAAAAAATTGAAAACTTCAGCTTTCCTTCTAAGAAAATAAACCCATGTTTTTCTACTAAAATCATCAACGAAAGAAACATAATAAACTGATCTACCAATAGAAGGAACATCAATTGGACCAAATACATCTTAATGGATTAGATCCAAAATACATGAAGACTTATGAGAACTTGAGTCACAGTCATTCAACCCATCAACAAGGTTTTTATTCTTTAAGGTTCGTAGACCTTTCTCGCCTATGTGGCCGAGTCTCTGATGCCATAACATATTCATCTTTGTAGGTAACTTTGATTCAATAGATAGAGCACCCTTGGGTACCAAAAACCATGATCGTCTATTGAAAGAGAAACCCTCTCCTTCATCAACAAAGTAGTCCTCTTCACAGTCTTATCAAAAATACTATTGCACTCAATGGTGCATGCATCAAGCTAGTGCAATGTACCCAATCTGCTTTCTCAATGGAGTGTCTGCCCCTAGTTTACATTTTTGCTATTATTGCCAAATTATTTTAGGCCAATTTTATGTTTGACTATTAGTATTATTGTTTTGAGATTATCAGATATTGTTTTATATTCAGTTGATTATATGATGAGATCACTTAGTACTCTATATTTCATGTATGCATGATGTTTATTACAATGTTTCTAGTTATTGATGATGATTAGTTAGATGGATTGTCATATGTGTTTTCTTATGGATACTTACTCCATACTACATGTGTATGGTGTGTGTGTATATTTTCTTTATGTATGGCGTGTTTGATGTGGTTAAGGAAGGGAGTCGTAGTCATCTGCTAGTCAGGATCTACACAATGCACCACTTCCTACCATTGTCTGTTTAGCTTAGATTATTATGTTTCTACATGTGTGTATTTTATGTAGGTTGCAGGTATCGGGTATCGACTTCCCTAAATTGCCAGGATGAGCATACCCTATCTCATTATCTCAATGGTAAGAGAGGGGAGATAAATTCTTAAGTCCAAATCCTAAACCTTTAAGCCATTTGTCATAGAAAATTAGGACAAGTATCTAAGTTGACTACCCTCTGAATGCATCGAATGGTATTAATTCGTGATTATAACCCTTTAGTTTGATTTTGTATGTGTTTTGCTATGATGGGTTTTCGTATTTTATTTTATAAGTCTTTGGTAAATTTTCTATTAATTAAGTCAAATTAAATAATTAAATTAATAATTTAATCTAATGGAAATTATTAAGATATTAAAATATTTAATTATATTTAATTAATTGAGAAATTAATTAAATAAAAGGAATTAAATTTGAAGATATAAGTTTAAATTTTAGAACATGATAATATTTATTTAATTTAATAATAATATATTTAGAGTTCATTTTTAAATAAATGCTAAATACTATTATTATTTAAGTTAATAAATATTTTATCAATTAAGTTTTGAAAATAACTTAAAAAGTGAAAATATATTAATTTATTAAAAGTTTTAAGTTCACATGATATATGCATGAGATTAAAATATAACAAATTAATTAAGAAGTGGAAAAAGAAATTAATTTATTAAAAGCTCATGATGCATGCATGAGATTAAATTTAATAAATTAATTTAAAAAGAAGTCAAGTGAAAATTAAATAAAGTAATTTAATAATTTAATAAATGTGCATGGAAAAGATAAAGCAAAGATTAAGAAAAGATAATAAAGAGTTAAAGTCTGGTGAGCAAGGAGTCCTCTCGGGTGAACACACAATTAGTGCTCCGATTTTAGGAGAGAACTCCTTATCACCAATTGAGAGTTCATTTTCAAGGGAGAAAAGTTTTGGGGAAGAACCGCGAATTCTAGAAGAGGAAGGAATTTTCAAAAAGAAGGAGGTTCCGAGAGGAGGAACTTGTATACAATTTTCTTGGGCGTCGTGATTAGCATCAGTGTCCAAGTAGACACTTGTGATTATTCACTAAAATTTATTATGCTTTCTCTTGTCTTGTCGTCTTCGTATCTATGAAATGATTATCTATGATGAGTGTTTCAATATAGTGAATTTCTATTATGCATGTTAAATCTTCTGAATACATAGAGATTGAAACATCTTAGAATCCTCGTCTAATGATTTCACAAATTAAATTGTAATTGAGAAGGGTTTTGTGTTCTATAAAGGAAACTTTAATAGAAAATTTGACCGGTTGGTCGTACTTTGTCAATTAGATTTGGGTTGAAACTTTTATAATAATAAAAAATTAATTGAAATCGTTTTAGGAAATGGGTCTTTGTTTATTTAATTTATATTGTTTATTTAATTTATAACAAAATAAATTTTTAAAATATATATAATATAAATTTAAAGTAGGGAGGGGCAGGTTTTACCTACCCCCTTACCTTATATCGACGGCTATATGCCAACGGCTGCTATTTGCAGCCGTAAGCATACGGCTAGTGTGCGATATAAACAAATCGCATGGCTTTTATTTATATTTGTTTTTTGTATATTATTTTTTAAAAAAAGGGTTTTTAATAAATGTTAATTTGTAATTTTTTTTTTTTTAAATTAATATTTAATTTTAATATTAATAAATTCATAAATACATATGTTAAGTATGGTAAATTATTAATTAAGGAATTTCTTAATAAATTTGTTAATATTATCTAATAAAATATTAACAAAGTTAATTTTAAATTACCAATTAATAATAATTTTGTTAATTAATATTAATAAATGAGATATTAATATAAGTATATAGTTGATAATTATTAATTAATTTAATTAAAAATTAGTTTAATTAAATTTAATTAATGATGAATATGGTTAAATAAAAATTGTAGACTTATTAATATGATTAGTTATATAATTATTAATTAATTTAATTAAATATAATTTTAATTAAGATTAATTAGTTAATGGAGTTATAGAATTATTGAATTATTAATGATTTTGATTTTAATGAAATTGACAATTATCTTATTTAAAATTAATAAAGATTATTTTAAATAAATGATTATCCTTAGAATATTTTAGGGAAATTGACTTAAATATAATGGGGTAATTCTATATTTGACTCGAATAAATGATTGGGTTGACTTGTAGGGTAAACTAAAAATTCTTATATACTTGGGATATACATTGAAACGAAAACAAAACCTTATATTTAACTCAACTGTAAGTTTTCCAAATCAAACCAAACTGTGAGACTATTGTGTTTTCAATGTACTATCTACGCTTTGGGGTTTCGGGGTTTGACCTAGCCTTGACCAGTCCTAGGATGTTACCAGAGGCTTAGGAGTTTTATGTTTGTGATGTCATGATGATATTTTAATCTCGATTCTTTTTAACCCAACCATGGTAATGTGTCTAGTACGCTCTATGATGTGTGTTGATCTATTGATTGTTATTGCTTTCCAGTGTTCTTGTGTGACGCTGAGGTGAATGTATGACCTACTTGACTTAACCATTTTTAGTCCTCAATCAGTTATATTTGAATTGATTTCTAGATGCTTTGATAGGACTGAGGTGTTTTTTTGCTTTGTTCTTGGTGATGTCATGTTGTGACATGTTTGATTTAACCTTTATGAGTCTTTGATCAATATTATTTTTGGGATGCTTTCCAGTTGCTCATAGAGAAATGATGTGTTATTATGATTATTATTTTATGCTTTCCAATCGCTCGTATAGGGTTGAGGTGGTTTTACTATTATTCTTTGATTTATACTTTTATGAGCCTAGGGTAGGTTATCTACTTGTAATGTCGGGAAGTGGCTTGCAATGGGGGTCAGGGACCTAAGTGGTTCCTAGGGTAACCCATTGTAAGTTGTTTAATAAGTGAAAACATTACACTAAATGGGAATAAAATGAAACTAATAAGAGTCTTTGTATGTTCTCGCCCATGCCTCGAGTGCTAGTACAAACTAGGATGGGAGTAGAGTGAATGCTTGGTTGTGACCTCACATTTGTAGTATGCCTTGTCAATACGAGAGGATACTAGTGGCCACATAGTGATCACTAGGGAGCTGGGGTCCTGAGAGATTGCTAGGGTAACTCTAGCATGATTCGTGTGATGACACTTTCTCACTTATATAGTAGGTTTCCTATGTGTCTTGTGTGCCTCTGCGTATAGATGTCAACCTATCTTGGAACCCTTGAGTTAGGATACTTTTAGGATTTCCTAGACTTAGAGAGTACTTTTGATATTTGGTTTGATATCATGTTTGGGACTTGAGACTATCTCCTCAACATGGTGGGAGTGGGCCATTTAGGTTCCATGCAGTTGGGTGGTAGTGCTTTTACTCTTACCATTGAGATTCATCCTTAGTCACCATGGCTGGAGCATTCTTTGTCTGCATTTCCTTTCATTCTATATATGTATCATTATACTAGATGGTTGTATTTCATGATGGATGTTTATATCTTTTATGATGGATGGTTTCATTTATTTTATTGTACTTTGTATCATGGATCTAAGGAGGAGGATGTATTTCTATTTCTACATATGTATATTTTTTTTAGCCTTTCATACCCTGTGACATGTGTAGTGGATGATTGAGCATTTTGAATTTCATTTGCCAAGAGGAATTTGCAACAAATGTATATTATTTAAATGGATATTGGACTTTTAATTATTATTTCATATGGATGTGGTAGTTGTTAGACTTAGTATTAATTAAATTTAAATGTGACTCAACGTCTTGGGATCCTTAAGGAATGTAACCTGTTATGTATGCTTTTAGTTGATTATATGTTATTGCTTCCGCTACTATGTGCTTAATGTGTATGTTATTCTTCTTGTGAAAAAAAAAATGTTTGGCAAACTTAGTAAAACTTTAGGTTAATTCTTTTGGATCCCTTGGCAGGGCATTACACTCTTGCTATTACCATAGCACTGTTGGAAATAATCAAGAATAACAAGATTACTGAGAGGGGAGGGGTGAATCAGTAACTCTAAAACTTTAAATCAATTCTGCATAATAAATTATTCACCATTTGTCCATCTAATCTACTGTATGCATGAAGAAATAAACATTCATAACTCATGAACACACTAATTTGGTGACCCAGGAACCTTCCAATTAGAAAGTAAAACTGGAGTGAGGATGATACCCACAAAACTTCAATATTGCAGTATAAAGTTGGCCAGTTAAGGCTTACAATGATCACTTCTGATGATCTGCCCTGTTAGGAGCAAGTAGGACTGCTAGATCCACCTTGTTAGAGGATTTACAAACATACACTGAAGTATGCACTCTGTTAGGAGATTTACAAAAAACTGTTAAGTATACCCTTTTAAAGGATTTACAAACTGATTCACCTGTTAAGATGAAGCAATGGACCTAGTTACAACTGATTGCTGATAAGATCCTTTATGCTCTAATCACCTGATGTGATAGATATAACTTTTTTGCATCTATGTTGACCTTGTTGTATTTCTTTGTTCTTCTGCTGATTTGCTTTTCTTCTTCTCAAAATATTGCAATATATTACCAACAACGACATACAACATTGCTTCTCTTCAAATGATATATACCATTCTAATATTTACACTAGCAAGGTCGGCCAAACACAAGTGAACAAATCTTTACTGAGTCAGCCAGATAGTAGAAAACTCAGGTTCCTCAAACTGACTCGGTGACCTTCTAATACTCGGCATCCACTACAATACACTGCATTGTCATGCACTCGGTAAGAGTAGAGGCACGGTCCATACTAACCACTCTAAGTAGCTTGGAACTCCGTAACCATTGGTGACTCAGTGAATATTATGTCACTCGATGAAAACTGAATCCATTGATAACCTTCTTCACTTGGTAAACACTGATTCCTTCATTTACCTTGTTTACTCAATAAAAACTAAGTCCTTCGTTTACCTTGATCACTCGGTAAACACTAAGTCCTTCATTTACCTTGATCACTCGGTAAACACTAAGTCCTTCGTTTACCTTGATCACTTGGTAAACACTGCGAAGCTCGGTGACCACTAACTGCTTGGAGAACACTATTCTACTCGGTAACCACTATGAACTTGGCAAACACTGCTGAACTACCCATATGCTTGGTTTCCAAAGGAATGCTCGGTATAAACTTGTAGACTGAGTGATGAGCTCGGTAAGCATCCAAAATTGAATAAGTATTTGCACTAATGACAAATATACCTTAATTCCAACAATCTCCCCCTTTGGCATTAGTGACAAAAACACTTATGAGTCAAAACTTATATACAACATCTGACATACTGACGTCTGGTTCTACTGAATATACATGGCTTCCTTACATATAACTCCCCCATACAATATACACAAGGTATTTACATGAGCTATATGAATTTTATTCATAGTATCTCTTTGTCCCTTTTGTACATTTATCTCACCAATATTTCAATATATCTTCCTGAGTATTTCTTTCTCCCCCTTTTTGACAATAATGCCAAAGAATAAAATAATGTATTTACATAGAGACACCAAAATGTGAGATGAATTCAGAATGTACCTTGAGAATGAGTTGTGGAGTCTTATCCCAATTCTCTTGCAATATTTTGCATGTGGATAGAGCTACTTGAACTTCTGCAGAAAGTTCAATTACATGATCTGCCATAGAGAAATTGTTGTCATGGATCAATGTTTTGGAGTATGCAATATGTTTTTGCATTGTGTCCATGATAGGAAGAATCATGTTCTGGATATCTAGCAGTGTAGACCGAATCCTTCCTTCTTCTCTGAGCAACTCTGCCTGCTTCTCTGACAAAAATTTGATCCTTAGGTGATGAGATGAGCTTGAATTGGGGTCAAGCTTCAGGTTTTGTGCACGTGCCTTCAGATCCTCATCTATCTTATTTAGTTTCTCTCTTATCTCCTTAGTATACTCGATAACATCAAAAAGCTTAGCAAAAAGAGATGTTACATTATTAAAATAATTTTCAATGTTGGCCAAAACTGTGGTTAATTTAACCTATTTTATTGCTATATGCTGAGCAATGTGCTCAAGCACTTTATTATCAAACTTCTTTTCTACCTTCTCCATCAACTTGTCCTCATGGAATTTATTTACAGCCTCTTCTAACTGAATCAAAATGTGTTGAGTAGAATCTACTTCAACACCTACAGCTTCTGTAATTATATTTTGGGCATTCTCAATTATTCTATATTCCTTATCCCTTTTAGACCTTAGCTGCTTCTGTGTAGCCTTCATCTCAATTAGTTGACTAGCATACCTCATTTCTTCAATGGTTGCATTTTCATAGTCAATCTTTGGAATTACTATCTCTATTTCTAAGTCAATATCTTCAGGAATTTCTTTTCTAGTGATCATAAGTCTTAATGGTTGCTTTTTTTTGACTTCTGTGATGACTAGTTTGACCTTAGGAATAGACACAATAGTAGAGATGGAAGGACTAGCAATGAAAAATGGGATGCTTGAGGACTGAGTGCCAATAGGAGTATATATCGGATCAAAAATTGGAGTACTTGCCAAAAATGGTGATACACTTGGTAATGTAGTATCTAAACTAACTGGGTATGAAGTAGATGCAGATAATGTTGACAAAATTGTAGAACAAATTGGAATTAAAAAAATTGTGGAACTTACTGCTATACTGATTGATGATGATGGAGCTGAGGAGGCTAGCTCGATAGCTAAAGAAGAGGGATGCAGCTCGGTAGTTGAAGTGGTAGACACTTCCATTGATGATACTTGGAGCTGAGATGTGGTAGGTGCAGATGATAAATCTAATGTAGATGTTATCAAACCTGCTGAAGCTGACTCCAACCTTGATGATGCCATAGTTTTAGGTGGAGAGTGAGGAAGGGATGCAATAACTGCTGCTGCAATTTTCACCAGATCATCTTCCTCCTTATCTTCCTCTTCAGCTTCTTCCTCCTTGTCTTCTTCCTCTTTATCTTCCATCAGTGCATGGAGCTCTCCTGGTGAGACTGTGATGGATAGAGTGGTATCAAACTCATCATCGTTGTTGTTGTCATCATCTTTGATTTCCACTAGGTCTTCACTTGGCTTATGTAGATGATAGATGTTTTTCCACATGTTTGTAGCATCATTTACAACATGCTCAATGTCTTTGATCAAAATCAAATAGGTGTGGAATTTGATCATTATTTTACCTTCATGGCTTTTCATTTCAATTTTTACTTCTGCTCCAGTGAGACTTGGTCAAAGGTTCTTCAGGGATTGCTCATAAATATCTTTTACCATTTGGGTTGCTGACTCCCATCTCAGTTGCAATCTCTCCAGTAGTTCTTTTGAGATTTGAGGGGCAATCTGGTCTAGGGAGTATTTCCATTTACCCATCTTACTGAGTACCAATTGCTCAATCTGCATTTTCTCAGCATCTATTCTAGTTTCAAATTTCAATGCCTTAAAATTTTTGATGCCAGCTCCTTCTTCCAATAGTTTGAGTCTTTGCTCGAATGTGGGTGCAGGCCTGACTAGTATAGGTTCCTACTTACCTTTTCTTGTTCTTCTGGTAAATACTATAGTAGGCTTCTTCTTAGGTTTGGTAATGATTACCCTACCTTTCTTCTGTGGCTATTTTTCTGTAGATTCTTCTTCTCCTTCTTCTTCTCCTCCTTCTTCTTCTTCACCTTTTTCATCTTCACCTTTTCCCTCGATAAGCATAAGAGGGCCAGTATTAGTTTTAAACTTAGCAATTTTCCTCTTACCTTTGTTAATTTCCTGAGGCGGCTTGATTTCAAGTTCAATTCTTGCTTTTGCCTCATCATAGGTACCAAATGTTGGAACATTGGGAATAGCTAGCTCATTCACCAGTGCTTCAATAATATCTCTTGCTTCATCAATATTCAGCTCATAAGGAAATGGTTTTACCCATGCCGCAAGGGGTATGACTACCTATATATACACTTTGTCACATTCAACCATGAAACATACATCTTCTTTATAGTCTTCAACAAGCTTAGGGGGAATTCTAAACCTGTTGTTCATTCTCTCTTTGAAATCTTCAAAATAATTATCCATTACTTTATCAAAATTTATACCCATTTCTGCAATAAACTCATTTATTTGATACAAAACTGGAATATCTTTTCTCCATACAACTGTACCTTTATAAGGGAAAAACTTTTGTACATAGAAAAATTAACAAACTAACAAAGAACCAAATTTACAATGATTGTTCTTTGAAGTCCTTATGCTATCCATATTTTTTTTTAGTTGCTTCAACAACACATCTGCTAGATCAAATTCCATATTCTTCTTTACAACCTTATAGGCTAAGTCCACAGCCGCACAGGGCACACTATTCAATTTGTTGGAACTATACATCTTATATGCAATTAAATGGATTCCAAATCTTAGCTCTACATCAGATACATGGTTAAGTTTCAATCCTCTACCATCCCATTCAGCTAGGGTTAACTTCTGAAGTTCATCCCGAATTAGGGTTGTTCATCCCGACTTAGGGTTTTAGTGGTTTTGGATTTTCTCAACATAGGTAAACTTGTGATCTTATGAATCATCTTTTTTGTTATCAGGATGGGTTGCTCTAACCACAACTGACCATTATGCACATGACTTAAAATGTATCTTATCCATTTCATTTGAAAGTTCCTTGGCAAGTGCGGGATATGGTTCAAACCTTTGGTTTCCAGACGTTTGAACTCAGGTTTGAGGGTTCCATCCACACATAACTCGGCTAGGGCATTATCCATATCTAGTGTCCCTATCTCTTGAAGAGTGCATTTGAAATGAGTATGAATATCATTTATAAGTAGTACCTTGGGTGGAATTCGTGATTGAGCTCCATGTGGGTCGAGCGATTCAGCTATGGCAGGAACAAGCTTGAAGCTAGGTGCTTTCCATTCCACTCCCTTCACAAGCATTTTAGAGCCTCTCTTTGCCTTGTTGTTGCTGGTGCTTGCGGATGCCATTGCTGCTCAGTGAGTGAATGATTTTGTTAAAAAAAAAATCGCTGGAAAATCACTTCAAATCACTTGACCTCACTTACATGCTCTTGAAAATCTCTTCGCTCTGTATATTCTAATTTCTCAGTGAAAAAATGAGATCAAATTCTGCCTTTTTGATGAAAATTTTGTCATTAATGCTCGAGTACGAAGGTAGCTGAGATGACCTAGGGTTTTTCAGATAGTCACCAACTTACTTGGTAAACCTTGCAACTTGGTGAACAAACCAAACTTTAGTTACTCCCGACCTAGCTTCGTAAGATCTTCAACCAACCTTGCTCGGTAGATGCAACATGGTGAATGATAACCTTTCTTTGAACTTTGTATTTGAAATACTGATTTGACCATTTGCACTCCTTTATTCTAGAACTTCTTAGGATATTGCTTGAAGATGCAGTCCCTGATCTTCCTTGATGAGTCTAATTAGAAATGGTGGAGTCACCCACTTCTTGAGTGACATTGCCATCTTTCAAATTTTCTAGCTCGGTAGATTTAGGAATCCACTGTTGTCTCATCTATTTTTGAATGCTGTCAGCTCTGGCTTTCAATTCATCTTCAATTCTTCCTATGTTCATGCAATTCTTGGATTTATGACCAAGTTTGGTACATGTATAACATCTTATAGTAGTATCTTTCTTCCTTAGGTGATGCCTTGTACAGTTTATTCCAATATGTCCATATTCTCCATAATAGTGACATCTGCACCAAGTATTGTAGTCCCAACCAAATAATGCATTGACAATTTGTTCTGTTGGATTGAATGATTTAGATCTACACTCAGATGCCTTGTGACCTTGCTTCTTGCATTTGTGACATTTTCCTTCAAATTTTGGTTTCTATTTGCATTCATTGGCTTTTTGACCATGCTGATTGCAATTGTAGCATTTACCATTGAATTTTCCTTTACCATTGCTCCAACATCTATTAGATGTATGACCTAACTTACCATAATGATTGCAAGTAGGTCTTTGATTCTTTTGGGTACCCTGTTTGGAAGATTCACCTTGTTCATTTATCCAAGGCCTGCTTTACTTTTTTGTCTATGAAGATTCTGCTCATTTTGTTGATTCAATTGATCCATATCTGTTTGAGATTTTATCATTCTTTCATTGACTTTCTTTTCAACATTTAAGTCATTTTCCAAACTTTCATTGATTTGTCTTTCAGATCTCAAATCACTTTGTAAGCTTGTATTGATTTTTCTTTCAATGATTAAATCATTTCTCAAACTTTCATTCTCAGATCTTAGATTCATAATTTCTTCATTTGCATTAGATAATTGACCTACGAGATCTTCATGCTGAAAGGATTGATTATTTCTTACCTCTAAGTCTTCATTTGCCTTGTTTCTCTGTTCCAAAATTTCACATAGTGTGATGGATTGGATTTCTTATTCTCTTCTAAGCTTTCTTACTTCTTCCTGTAGTGAACTATTCTTTGCTAGGAGTTCCTTGATTCCTTCATTAGCTTCATTTGAACTGCTTGATGGTAAAAGGTCTTCAATCTTTTCTTCAATATACTGATGATCATTCATTTGTCTTGCAAGTTCCTTCCTTCTTTTCAAAGATTGAGAAAGATGCTCCTTTGCTTCTTTAAGTTGAGCCATGGCTATTTCCAGATCTAGCTTTTCATTCTCAATAGATTTGTCAAGTCTGAATATCTCCATTGTCCTTGATCTTTTCTCAAGCTGTCAAACTTTATCCTGAGAACTAGAAAGCTCTGATACCAATTGTTGGAAATAATCAAGAGTAACAAGGTTACTGAGAGGGGAGGGGTGAATCAGTAACTCTAAAACTTTAAATCAATTCTACATAATAAATTATTCACCATTTATCCATCTAATCTACTGTATGCATGAAGAAATAAACATTCATAACTCATGAACACACTGATTTGGTGACCCAGAAACCTTCCAATTAGAAAGTAAAACTATGGTGGGGATGATACCCACAAAAATTCAATACTGTAGTATAAAGTTGGCCGGTTAAAGCTTACAATGATCACTTCTGATGATCTGCCCTGTTAGGAGCTAGTAGGACTGCTAGATCCACCTTGTTAGAGGATTTACAAACATACACTGAAGTACGCACTTTGTTAGGAGATTTACAAAAGACTGTTAAGTCTACCCTTTTAAAGGATTTACAAACTGATTCACCTGTTAGGATGAAGTAGTGGATCTAGTTACAACTGATTGCTGATAAGATCCTTTAGGCTCTGATCACCCGATGTGATAGGTATAACTTTTTTGCATCTATGTTGACCTTGTTGTATTCCTCTATTCTACTGCTTATTTTCTTTTCTTCTTCTCAAAATATTGCAATATATTACCAACAACGACATACAATATTGCTTCTCTTCAAATGATATATACCATTCCAATATTTACACTAGCAAGGTTGGCCAAACACAAGTGAACAAATCTTTACTGAGTCGGCCAGATAGTAGAAAACTCAGGTTCCTCAAACTGATTCGGTGACCTTTTGATACTCAACATCCACTACAATACACTACATCATCATGCACTCGGTAAGAGTAGAGGCATGGTCCATACTAATCACTCTAAGTAGCTTGGAACTAGATAGCCATTGGTGACTCAGTGAATATTATGTCACTCGGTGAAAACTGAATCCATTGATAACCTTCTTCACTTGGTAAACATTGATTCCTTCATTTACCTTGTTTACTTGGTAAAAACTAAGTCCTTCATTTACCTTGATCACTCGGTAAACACTAAGTCCTTCATTTACCTTGATCACTTGGTAAACACTAAGTCCTTCGTTTACCTTGATCACTCGATAAAAAGTGCGAAGCTCGGTGACCACTAACTGCTGGAGAATACTATTCTGCTCGGTAACCACTATGAACTTGGCAAACATTGTTGAACTGCCCATATGCTTGGTTTTCAAAGGAATACTCAGTATAAACTTGTAGACTGAGTGATGAGCTTGATAAGCATCCAGATCGAATAAGTGTTTGCACTAATGACAAATATACCTTAATTCCAACAAGCATCTCTCACCATTTTCACACCTTCTTCACAAAATTGTACATGCACACCCACATCTATTAGTTTACTAACTTTTAACAAATTCTTTGCTAGTCCTAGGATATGCAAGACACCATCAAATCTTCTAATTCTACAATCAAAAAATTTCACATGAATACTTCCATGACCAACAATATCAAGAACTAAGTTATCACCCAAATACACCTTACCACCATCAAACTTTTTATACTTACTAAACCAATTTCTATTAGGAGTCATGTGAAAAGATGTACCTGATTCTATCAACCGTGCATTGTCACCTACATGAGTTGCCAAGGCTATGATGAAAACATCTCCATCTTCCTTCTCGGACTCAAAATCAAAATCTTATTTCTTCTTCTTTTTCTTTTCCTCTTTGCAGTCCTTTTGGACGTGTCCAGGTTTGCCACAATTCTAGCAGATCGCCTTGGACTTACCATGAGATTTTGATCTCCCCTTATTCTTGGACTTTGAATGGCCATGCTACTTCTCATTCTTGCCTCTTTCCTTTGGTTTTCCTCAAACACTCAAAGCCTCTTTGGCATTCAGAGAGACCTTCCTTCTCATCTCTTTAAAAAGTAGAGAACCAACAATGTCCTCCATCTTCAAGACAACTAAAGTGCTCCCTATGGCCATGACAAGACTATCCCATAAGTTTGGAAATGAACATAGCAATATTTGGCACCTTTCTTCTTCATCCATCCACACCCCAACTGAGGTCAACTGAGTCACCAACATATTAAAACTTTCAAGATGCTCAGAAATTTGTCCACCTTCTTCCATTCTCAAGGAATACAACTTCTTCCTCAAGAGAATCTTGTTCACAAGTGATTTTTCTTAATAGATCTCACTTAGCTTCTTCCAAATTTTCTTTTTGGTAGGTTCTTCATGGACATTAATGAGTATAGATTCTACAAGACACAATCTGACAAGACCTTTAGCTTTCCTATTTATCACATCAAACAGTGCGGCTAAACTCGGATATGCGAGCCTCAACCTTTTCTCATCAATCACATCCCATAGATCTTGATCATTCAATAGATCTTCCATATTTAACTTCCACATCTCAAATTTTGCATCAAAAAACTTTTCTACATCAATCCTCTCTGATATACTTGCCATCTTTGCAATCTTGCAACATAGAAATGAAAACCTCTACACAAACTCCCACTCAAACCTTCATTAGCTCAAAAAACTCTGTATCCAACAAATAGAACCAAAATTGGCTAGGCTCGGATACCATTTGTAAGGAATCAAGGTGTGTGGAATCACTTCCTACACTAATCTTTGAGAGGATGATTATGCAAATTTAACTAACTATTGTAGAGATCTCAAGAAATACATAATAACATAATCAAAATAACAATGAACTCATAGCACAATGATTACTGTGGGGAAAGCCTTCTAGGAGAAAAACTCCACCCTCCAAAACCCACACAATGTATTCTCAAATCTGGAAGATTACAATACACTTGCAATGCAAGTTCTTATAGGAGCACATGACTACAACTCGAACTCAGACTTGGACTCAGAGAGACTCCTTCTAGCACCAATCTTGCAAATTGAACTCAATGATTTAAACACCTCCCCAAGCCCTTCGTTTATAGTGATTTTCCACTTGGAAACCATTTTTGGTCTTACAAAACCATGGGCCAAAACCATGCATAAAACAACCATGCCACATGTTACCCACTTGTAATTTGTTACTCCAAGAATACTATTTTCGTCCATAATTTTGTCCTCTAATTTAGACCCCCATTAAATTCATATAATGAGTTGTTTACAATCTAAAAATATCCCTTCTAAATTGTTCTAGAGACTAGACACATTTTTAACAACTCATACACCTTTTTCCAACTCATAAACATGTGGAAAACTACACAAACAAATTCTAGGATTTTCTAAAAAAATTCTAGAGTTTTCCAGAAAAATCTTGCAAGGTTGAGACACAATTCTCAACACAACTAAGGAATGAGTTGAGATCTGAGAAAGAACATCTAGAAAGAATGAACAAACCAAGTGAAGCTATTAGATACTTTGAAGAACCCATGAGATCACTGAGGTCATCTAGTGATACTTGTAGTCTAGGACATGTTAAACACTCTTCATCTATTGAGGAAGGAGAGTCATCAAAGAGTGGTGAACAAAGAAATGCAAAATCCAAAGGCAAACCTACTTGTCATCATTATGGTAAACTTGGACATACTGCTAACATGTGTAGAAGAAAAAATGTTATGCCAAACCCTAACCTAAGTTTAATGATAACTATTTTAATTGCAACAAACAAAAATAGCAAGCACATGAGTGCAGGTCAAAGAAAAATCTACTACACCTAGGTTTGAAGGACATTGTTATAACTATTAGAAATATGGACATAGAGCTCATGAATGTAAATCCAAGTAAAAATCTAACTAGACATATGAAAAGAAAACACATGACCTAAGAAAGGTAACTCTTACAATTGGGATTACAACACATGGTAAAATTGTCATTATTGTGGAGAGTATGGGCACATTTTAGAGAATTGCATTAAGATGCATTTTAGATAAAAATATAAGAAATGGTTGAATGGAAACCTAGTTTGTTCCAGTTGTCTCAAGGTTGGACGTGTTAGTAAGAACTGCAAGTCCCAAGCACTAGCACCAAACAATGAAAGCAATAAAGGAAAAGAGAAAGTTGAGATGAATAAAATAGGGAAAGATATAGTAGAAGCTAGAGGCAATGAAGAAAGCAAAGATGAGTTCACCCAATCCAATGGATCAAGTGATCAAACCACATCTAACTAAGAAAAGAGGTATGTGAGGGACTATATATTTAAATGTAATATCATACATTGGTTCATAACAAGAAAAGTGATTAAATGTCCATATCAACATGAATCAAGATGCATTAGGACAAATATGAGAGAAGTATTCGGCAATGGAATATGTTGCACTATCAAGTGTCGAGCATCAATAATACAGTCTATATTGAACAAGCATTACAATATATACCTAGAGCTTACATCAGCCAAACTAATGTATTGGTTGAGTGTAATGGTATTGACCGAGCAAGGTAATAGTGACAAAGTATTTGAATGAAAATAAGCGTGAACACAACTTGTGAAGGCTAAGACAATTGTTTTGCACCTACTTGAGTACAAACACATTTATTGCGGACCTAAATAGACAAATTAAAGTTATATATTAAATTTTGGTATTCATTTTTGTTTTACCAAGTGATTTTTAGTGCACAAGCGATTCAAAGGCAATTTTAGCAATATAGCAAGCATATTACAACATGCCATTAACGAATTAAAGGATCGCAATAAGTTAAGTTTTCAAGTGTCGATTTGAGTTATTGTTTAAGAAAATTTGTTTGAACCCTAGTTCAGAGATGGCATCATTTGCATTTGCAACTAGAAAAGAAATGTTGAAGGAGAGAAATTCTTAAATTGTGAGGAACGATCAATGGCCCCCATCAAATTTCAAAGAATATCCAAACATTGCATTAACTGGTGATGAATTTGGTGTCATGTCATCAATTCCACCAAGCGTATTGATGGTTCATGATGTACGATCATGTTATATGTGTAAAGTGGAAGAAATTGGAGATTATGAACTTCATGTAGCATATGAAAAATTATATGATAATAGAGTGTTGAAGGATGAATACTAGATAATTGTTGAGAAAGGGTTGACCAATGCCCTAGTCTTTCCAAAGGTTTTCAAAGTTGAGTGGATAAATATTGTGTTGATCCATGTACATGATATGAAGATATAGTTAGAGGGTGGACCAATCAAGATTAACAAGGCTATCATACATCAAGTTACTAGTTATCCTACTTTGGATAGACCTAAGTCAATAAGAAGTGTCATGAGGAATGTTTTCGAGTAGAAATGAAGGTGAAGTGGAATGGTCATAGAATGTCAATTGATGGGGTCGATGACCCTATCATAAAATTTGTAATATGTGTGATTGCACACAAATTCTATCAATCTAGTTGAATAAATAATGTGCCTTGCATTGGAGTAGACTTGGCATAAAGAATTTCGAAGAAAGATCATAGTTATGATCTTGCCGAGCTACAACTACAACAATTGTCAAAGAATCTTGGAGTGATAAGGAAAGCCAAGAATACATCATGTAAGTTTTCTTTCCTACTTCTCTGTATATTTTTCTATGTACAAAATTTATTCCATACAGTAGGAACAATTTCATGGGATAGAAGCAGAACAACTATTGAGAAGATAAGTGACTTGATAAGTCAATTAAGAGACAATTTTGAAGTTGTAATGGATAATTATTGTGAGGAATTCAAGAACAAGATGAAGAACCAAATGTGGATACCTAAGTTAGTTGTAGAAAATTCTTTTGAAGATATATGCTTCATGGTAGATATAGAATTATATATGCATGGGAAGTACTGCTAAGGGTTGCATGGCTAAGGCTGATGCAATATGAATTTAATGTTGATGAAGTGACAGCAGTAGTTGCTACCTTATCATCTGAAGAGATTGATGCAAAGCCAAGCCATTCGACACATATGACACAACCAATAGAGAATGATACTAGAAACAAAAATACCCAAGACATACAGGAAAAGAAAGAAGAATCTTGAGGGCGAACTTGGCAAAGGTAAACTTTAGATCACTAAAGAAAAAGGAGAGGATGAGGAATCCAAAGAAGAAGTCAAAGTTGATTCATCTAAGGGGAAAGAGCTAGTTTTTGTTGAGCCCAAGGAAATGAAGAAAAAGAAAATAGTAATTGCTAATCCAAATCTGAAAGAGGATCTAAAGAAAGGTGTAAAAAAGCTTATTACACCACTTGAGCCAGAGCAAAAAAAGAAGAGTAATTACAAGGTTAAAGGAAGCTTAGCCCCTAACTATAAAAAAGAAAGGAAGTCTAGAAAAGAGGAAGTTAGCCAAGATGCATAATCTACCTAAGAGGCCAAGGAGAAAATTATTCATGACACATGAGGAAGAAAGTGATGAAGAAATAGAATCTGACAATCTAAGAAAACTTCAAATTGTATCAAGACCACCTCCAATGATTGTTGACCAGGTATGTGAGATGATGAAAAAGTCAGCTAGTATAGAAGGATTGAAGAGAATTAATTTTATTTCCTTAAATGAAGATGATCAAGAGAAGCTTGAAATGTCTATGATCGATATCATGATACAATTCAAATCTACACCTATAGAGTTAGGTCAAGGAATTCCTAAAATTTTGTATAATAAGCTTGATGCTAAGTGGAAGTGGGCATTATCCACTAAAAAATAGATTAGAGAGACCACATTAGCATAGACAATGCCATGTTTGGGGAAGACACATATATTTATAGCCCTAAAATATTTTGTAAAGAAAACTATGCATAAGGAGAAGACTTACAAAATTTTGATGAATAAAGCTCATGAAGTTGAGCAAGAAAGAATTTAATATGGAAGGAAGAGTTTGGATTATTTATTCCATTGGCCAAAGAAGAAGAAAAAGAAGTAGAAGAAGGAAGAGGTGAATAAGTCAAAGAAGAGCATGATGATATAGAAGAAGTTGCAAAAC
The DNA here is from genome assembly GCA_028749045.1 of Cupressus sempervirens. Taxonomy (NCBI): domain Eukaryota; kingdom Viridiplantae; phylum Streptophyta; class Pinopsida; order Cupressales; family Cupressaceae; genus Cupressus; species Cupressus sempervirens. The sequence continues at coordinate 144,718,462 of CM053792.1, forward strand.
TTGCAGAAGAGATAAGAAAATTAGTAGAAGGGTGTGAACAACAAGATGTTGTCACAAATTGAGGACATGCATGATTCATCCCCACAAAATCAAAATGTATTGACTAAGAAAGATCTGAAAAAGGCTACACCAGATGCCTCAAATCCCTCTCTACCATGCACTAATCCAGTATTATTGCAAATACAATACTATCCAAGGATTGAGAGTGAAAGTAATGAAGATTTTAATGTTACATCAACAACAATGGTTTCTAACATGAGTATCAAACTACAGGGCAAGGCAATAATTTTGTTTCCTCAATTCACCCATGCCACAAATGTCAAACCAAATAAGAGTAAGTTAGAAGAAAAGAAAGGAATGGTAGAGATAGAGAAACCCAAATAATAAGAGCCCATCCAAGCTCTTATACAACTGTCAAGTGTTGTACCAACAGAGACCTCATCTATTACACCTATACAGTAGGTTAAATCAACTCAACTAGAGAAGACACTTGGATCGAGTGCAAAGGAAAAACAACTATAGATATCACTACCTAATGATAGTACCCATTGATCTTAGATTATCACACACACACATAGATGATACAATAGAGGAAACTGTAATTTTAGATGAAGTCATCACATTTCCTATGTATGACTTGAACAACATGACATTGGAACAAATGAAAGAATTATAAACCTTGCGAAGTCACAAGACAAAGCAAGAACAGTTGAGAAGAGAACACAAAAAGAAAGATATATTGCATAGTATAAAAGATATTTTTGCTGATGTATTTGAGATTTCTAATGTTAATGAGCAACATCAAATTTTGGATTAGTTAGTGTATATAGTTGATAAGGTTCAGACTAAAGATATAGAGACCAATGATAAATTGATGAGATGGTCTAAGAATAAATTTGAGCACAAATTTTTGTAGAAAGTTTCAATAAAACTTGCAATAAGGTAGGTTGATCTTTCTAACCTTACAAATCAATTGGAAGGAATTTTGAAGTTCATTCATTCTCTATACATGAAACTTTGTGATGTTGGGTCTTCCACATTGGAGAATCAATGATCTATTGATATGATACAGTAAGATATAAATGCATGTACACTTTCATTACGTAAAAATGCAAGTTCAAGCTCACCTTCATATAATAAGTTGACATTTGATCAATAGAGATTAGTCAAGTTAATGGCTAGAGATAGTAGCATATAGAACAAATTGATTTCAATTCAATTTATGGTACTACCCCATTTGGAGATAATTAAGAGGGAATTATCTATAGCTCAGAATTTAACAAAGGAAAATACACATATCTCAACTACAGCTAGTCAACTAGATATTCATATTTAATTCATGGAACCAGCAAGAGATAGATGGAATAAAGGACTAGAAGAAATTTAAGCATGTCATCAAACAATTTTGGATAAATATAAGTTAAACCCAAAAAACCCCAAGCCATAAGTGCTAAAAACAAGGGGGAATATATTCATGACCTACATTGAAAGGGGGAAATATTGTAACAAGGGGCTGATGACATAAAGAGAGAGATAAAAATACAAATACAATATTATCAGATGTATCAACATAAGAGTTTACAAACATGTATATATTGTATAGCAAAGCTTAAGTTTTGAAGATCTTGTTATACTCATTAGGGGAGCATTATTTTTGCATGAAAAGCTAAGTCATGACAAAGTGTTTTTGCCACTAATGTCGAAGGGGGATATTGTTGATCTCCAAGCCTAAGTTTCCTATTAGTGTATAACACTTATTCATTTTCAAGGTAGCATTGGACAATCATCACTACAACTGAGTCATCCAAAGAAGGTGGAGCTACAGAGGAAATGTTTATATTTTATCATAGGTCGAGCAAGTTAATGGTTGTCGAGCACCCGAGTAGAGACCAAGTCAGCATTTAAGCCAAGTAACATAGGAGAGACCAAATATTTAGGAAGTTAATTTATGTCAAGTGAGTTAGTTTATGTCAAGCATATAGAAACCAAGTGAAAGCATGAATGTTAGTTATGACCAAGCGTCAAAACATTCAAGTGTTGAGTAAACTAGTTTTTACATATGAGTTTGTAATTGCATAAATACTTATGTATATCATTTTAGCTGAATTATACACGATATTTAAAGTTTGCAGAGAAAATTAAGGAGAATATTACACATTTTTTCAAAAGGAATTAATCCCTAGAAGATTAGATTAACCAATCATAAAATTAGAAGGATAAAATAGAAAAAGGATGAGATATGGATCATTGATCCTAATCTAAAACTTTCTATGATTATCTATTTAAGAAGGATTCCAACCCTAAGATCAATATGATGGTGAATGAGCATGAAGGAGGGAACAAGATAAGCATAGAGTGAAAGAAGGTTAAGTTTGAAAGGAGATTAGACAAAGAAACTAGAGCAGTGAAGGACATAACAAAGAAATTAGATAAGGAGATTAGATTGAGATTTTGAAGAGAGGATATATGTAACTAGCTTTTAAAGAAAACCAAAGGATCAAGTACTAAATTAGTTTTGATAGATTGAGTCAGGGAAAATCTCTTAATAGAGTGGTTCTAACAGACCTTATTTAAATCTCCTAATAGAGTCCTTACTTTATTGTAAGTGTAAAATCCTTTAACAAAGTAAGAGCTAACAGTCTTAATGCTTTTAATGGAGAAGACCCCTCACATGGTAGAACATTAGATATGATCAAATTGTAGCCCTAAAAAGAAAACTTTTTTGTTGCAGCATTAAATATTTGTGGGTTTCATTCCCACCCTAGTTTTACCTTCAACTTGAAGTTTTTATGGGTTACCAAAATTATTGTGTTGTGTGCTGATATTTTTCATGGATGTTATGCTTAGATAGATTTCATTTCAAGATTACATGTTTATGATTATATGGTATGAGATATGAGATATGAGATGGATTAGGTGTTAATACAATTAATTGTTTTATCAATCAAAAAATTTATAGATCTTGATTCACCCCCTCCCCCCCCTCGGTATCTTGTTTCCCATAAAGATTTTGAATAATGTTGGCATCAATGAAAAACACAATCATGAATGCAAAATGTCAATCATGCTATTAATCTCCCCAACTGTTCTATCAATGCTTGGGATACTCCTCCAATGGAATACCATCGATATTCCCCTTTGGCATTGATGGAGACATAGATGAAAAACATCTAAGCTCCAAGAACACATGGGAAAAAGAGTATTTCCTTGTATCACATTCCTTTTCACAAGTTAGATTAAGTATCAGTATCCCTTTCTCTACTTGGGCATGCTAATCTAATTCAAGTTCAAAAGGGGGGTAGTGCTTGAGAATTTTCCTTCTCCCTACATAATATTTAATGGTCTGGTGGATAAAGTGGAAGACTTGGCACCATTTCACCAATGTGTGAGCGTGCGCGTATATGTGTGTACACTATACACAATATATTCACATATTCATGAGACTTTAATGTAGAGTGCAGATAAAATGACAATGAACTAAACTAAACCCAAGAAATCATTGTCAAAATGTAAACTTGTGTGCTGGAAAAATGTACAAATTGTTGGAAGCCTAAGGAATCAAGCTAGTTTAAAAGAAATTCACAAAAGCAACCAACAAACCAAAATTCCAACCACCTCTAATACTCAACAAGGGTAGCTATGTGTAGCCATTGTTGGTGTATCTTGATGGAGGGTGTGTTTGGTATGCTCTCACAAACACAACAAATAAGTAAATCCCTTGTGTGGAAGTGCAAATGTGAGTGTGAGTGCAAAGTGAATGTGCAATATGATCCTAGACTATATGAAAAGAAGAATACTTTCAAGATATGACTATGGAGGAAGTCACACTCAAAGGTACTCTATGATGCAATGAACATGAAATTATGAAAACTATCTATGAATGCAAGCTAATAACTAGAATGAAAAACTAAAACTAAAATGTAAACTAAATATGAATGCACAACAAAAACTAAGATGCAATACAAAATGTAAATCTTACCAACTATCAAGTCACTAATATGCAGCCTATGAACTCCATATGGAAATGTAGCTATAATGCAAGCTCTCAATGTGGTGATTCTAGACTCAAAGCGACGGCGTGTCAATGCAATCCAAATTCTTCTATATGCAATGCTTGAGACAAGGCTTCTATTTAAAGACTCTCAAGAAACATCTAGAGGGTGTCTAAAAGATAAGGATAAGGATTAACAATTAAGCACTTTATCTCATATCCTTAGTTGAAAGGATAAAATGATGAGGTGGCACATGTGTGTAGAAAGTTCTCAAGTTGTAGACACCATGTGCTTAAAAAGAAATGCAAACCCTTATGATGACAACTCATAAGAGTACACATACTCTTAGGCTTATAGATTAGGATAAAAATTAAATTAAATGAAATTTAATTTAATTTAGGTCTAGAAGAAATTAATAGGATATGGAGGATTTAAATAAATAAAATTTATTTAAAAAAGGGAATAAATGGAGAATCATGTGTTAAATTAAATTTAACACATTAAGGCTAGGAAGTATTTAAATTAAATTTAAATACTTAGGCCAAAAATGAACCTATTTAATTAAAATAATTTTAATTAAATAAGTAGAAGAATGTGACCATTATTAATTAAATTAACAAAGTCATTCGGGACAATTTTTAGTGTCTACATTTTGCCCCTCTTTGATGTGGTGTCGGCACGACATCATATCAAAGAAAATAAAATGCAGGTTGCCCCAGAGAAGGAAGGAGAATCCTGATGCCCTCTCACAGAAATTGCGCAAGAAAGACAAATTTGAGCAATTTTCGTAAAAAGGTCTTGGAACGAAAAGAAGGGAAAGAAATAAATAAGAAAAATAGGATGAAAATATGGAGAAATCATGAGACAGACATGCCTCAAAGCGGAGAAGGGCGCAAACGGGGCCCACAGGACCTACATAAGCCTCCAAGGGACCCATGGGAAGGTTATTGTCACACCACGAGAAGAGCATCCAGAGCAGCTATGGACCCGATCGAGAGATTGCAGCTTGGTGAGCACGTTCGGGAGCACCAGAGACCAGCCGCGATGGGGGCACCGGTGAGTTATTTGATCCTCCTGGTAATTTGATAGCTAGACTAAGTTAGAGGCATTTATGATGCCCTAAATGTGGCAAAAAATATCTTGGGCGGAGACGACACTCTCCACCTTGTCGTCTGCGCAGACGACAAAGAAGGGATACCGGCACCTGCGGAGACGACAAGGAACATCCTGTCGTCTGCGCAGACGCTAAGGCTGCGACAAGACCAATGAAGACGATAGACCATAGTCTGTCGTCTGTGCGATAGGTATAGCGGCCTCGGAGACGACAGACCTTTCCATGTCGTCTTCGAAAGCAAAGCGGAGACGAAATACCCATTTTGCGTAAGCGCAGACCAGCGTCTCCGCGGATTGGCGTCTGCGCTGATCAGCATCTCTGCTGATCAGCGTCTCCGCCTGATGTAACAGAAATGAGAAATGGCAAGCATGAAATGCCCCATTCTGGAAATGAAATGACTGACTTACTGCATGTCCATGCTGTAGGAGGGCACGGTGCTTTAGGTCACGGGAGCACTATCCACCGACCATGGTTATATAGGAGAGACTGACAGACGCGGATTGGGGACATGTGCGGTTATGCGGACTAGAGCATATCCACGAGTGGTCAGACTTGAGGGCTCACACAGCACAGCTATCGGTTCTCATAGAGCGATGGCATACACCCACAAGGAGCTTCCATCTACCGACAGGGGAGGCTACCGTCACTCTCCTGGATGTATGGCAGATCCTTAGAGTGCTTATCAAAGGCACATATCCAGAGTATGTAGGTGAGGGAGCTGATCCCTTCCTGAGAGAGTGCTTTGGTAGGCGATGACAGAGACTACCAGTACAACGATCCTGGCTATCCTGGCGGGGAGCCTTGGAGCAGAGACTACCGAGACTGATGGTATTTCTAGCCTCTTTGATATGGCGGATGTTACCAGATCATGCAGGACATGGGTGGCCTATTGGTTGGGCACAGGTGTTGAGCACCCTATTACAGGAGAATGGCGAGGTCTACTGCTGGGGACAGACCATCCTAGCAGAGTTGTATCATGATCTACATATGTGTGCATACCGGACACAGCGCACGATGGGACCAGGACTGACACTACTGATGGTCTGGTCGTGGGAGCACATCGGGGTTACTCGACCCATCACACGGAGAGAGACCAGGCAGCTTGGAGAGCCATACGCATGCAGATATCGGCCTCCTATCCAGTATACATCGACGGAGTCAGTGGGATTCCAGCGTAGGTACCTTGATGAGATTATCATGTTTGAGTGGACTCCTTATGATGGAGTAGAGCACTAAGGGAGAGTACAGGCAGCAGGGGGTGAGGATGATACAGAGGATCATATGTATCTCCCATTTACTTAGACCGATTGCTAGATTATTGGTCGATCCGCTCACGTGATCATGCGATACATGCCTTCTCGGGTGCGACGATAGTTTGGGCATATCCAGGATGTGGTTCCAGACAGATTTCTATATCCTGTAGTGACTCGCGAGTATGGTGGGTTGTGGGGTCGGGGGATGACGCTACGATTTGCCCGAGCATCATGGTTACCAATGGATAGAGTGCCATGGGTTCATGGTTAAGACAGGGGAGATGCTAGTATGACACCGGCATATGCGCAGTGGTGGGCAGCACACCAGCCTGTCAGACTGATAGTGCCTGGAGTAGTTCCACTAGCAGAGTAGGAATAGGGAGAGGGAGATGGTGCAAGAGATGGGGGACAGGCTGCTATGGTAGTAGTGCCAGCTCAAGGAGCACAGCATGGTCCACATGGTCGTAGGGCAGTTGCTAGGAGGGGTGTCATAGCAGCACAGGTGCCACCACAGGGAGGACCTCGGGTACAGGCACAGGCACAGGCACAGGTACCACCACAGGTGCCTCCACAGAGACAGGTATCGAGAGAGGACCCGGACATAGTCAAGGCTGAGCAGGATAGCCTACGAGCAGAGGTTGCGAGGCTACAAGCAGAGGTACAGCTGCAGAGAGTCAGAGTAGATAGCAAACAGGAGGCACTAGCAGCTTTACAATCACGAGTGGATGCAGGGGATTTTGTGGGTATGGCAATGCGTGCTGACGCTGAGGAGCTAGCGAGATTACAGGGAGAGGTGTCTACCTTACATGCCGAGCGAGCAACATATCAGGCTCAGGTCGATGAGTATCGCAGGCAGCGAGACATAGCGAGGCAGATGGTTACGCCGGGGGCCAGCATGTCAGTGATGCAGAAGGCCATCTCAGCCAGGCGATCTGAGGCACGGGCAGTACGAGAGGCAGCCTATTACAGGTCACTATATCATGATGTCGTACCTGCCGACCGACGGCAACTTGATTTTGAGAGAGGGGCTAGTTCTTGGACCACGGGTGGCAGAGCCAGATCAGAGCAGTCAGTAGGGCAGAGCTGACCACCTCGAGGGGGTGATACAGGAGGAGCAGGACCCTCATAGCATGGCTCATGGATTTTGTATAGAGATCCAATATTTTGACAGATATGTGCAGATGATGCATTTTTACTATATGATTCTATATGTATTTGGACTATACAGACATTGATTCTTTTGTGATATATATACATGACATGAGTTGATGATTCTATATGTGTATGAGTGTTTATGATGCATATGTATGAATTTTATGTGATGCTTATGAGACTGACGTTTATGATGCAGGATGTGATGTATTTTTTCTATATACTATATGATGCTTAACATGTGTGATGCAGATTGGCTAGCGATTATGAGACTTATGCATTATGATATGTATGTGCCCCTAAATGTAATGCTAATGCTGAAATGAACTAGACTATCTAATGAGCACTAAGAAATGTAATTTGACGAGTAAACTAATGCAATCTATACTGAACAATTAATGTAACTTAAAAGGATGAAAAATGAACACTCCATCTAAAGATGCAACCTAATGAATATCTGTCAAAATCATCGCCCATAAAGATCCAGGAGCATAGCATAGGAGGAGGACATAAATAGAACTTTGTCTCAAGCACGACTCAAATGAAACCCTATACTACATGGATCCTAACTAAGTGAAATCAAGGGATTTTGTTGTGTTTATGTGGAGAGCACACCATTACTTTTATTTTGCAAAAGAGTGTATACATTATATGCTATAGAAGCATAAATGTTAAAGCTCCTTTGCGTAATTGCCCCCATTGCGGCAGGCATTAATATCCGAGACAGACACACAGTAAAACCATAAAAGACATAAAGAAAATATGACAAACCAAACAAAAGAAACTTCATGACCAAGTAGTCATTTATCTCACAGTTCCTGCCAAGAGCCTTAACTCTGAAAAAGTGAAAGTCTCCATATCGCCTACAGGAAGGACTCACCCTACGGGGAAATGTTGAATCAAGTATTTTGTGATAATATGATTGTGTGATTTCGGCAGGGATTGGTGAAACGAACAAACTTCTCGAATCATTAAGCTTCCAAAAGGTGATTTTATGTGTATCCAAGTGTGGTCACTATCGTAAGAGTGTGCAACAGAATGCGATTAAAACAACCATTTGACAGGAAACATGCTAGAATGGAAATGAAAATGAGGCCTCGCAGACAAGAGGTCTTTTGTTGGATTTAGCCACAAGTGAAAGACTAAGTACTACTCTGCACAAATGGAAAAGGAATAATGGTAGGACATGAAAGGAATGGTTTGGATAGACAATGGATTGGCTTTTTCTTTTTGTCTTTTTTTCTTTTTTTTGGTTTTTTCAGGACTTTTAAAGACTGTACAAGATCTACAAATGCTTAAGCATAAAAGCGCTTGAGATGCTGAATATTTACAGGTTCAGGGAGCGGATCCCCCTCAGGTGTAGCAATCTGATATGCCCCAGAACCATATTTGGCTGTAACAATGAACGAACCTAGCCAATTTGCCTCAAATTTTCCTTTCTTTTCACGATTCTAGAGATTCATCATATTATGTTGTAGCACTAGATCACCCACTTCAAATTCTCTCTACTAGACCCTCTTATTATATTGTAGTTGGAGGCGATGTTGATACACGCGGAGGTGGTTAAGGGCGCGGAGGCGTCTATCATCAAGGAGTACCAACTCTTGCAAGCGAGCAACTCGGTATTCTTCATCGGATATGAGGTTTTGTAGAGAGACTCTAAGGGAGGGTAACTCAATCTCAATGGGTAAAATGGATTCAAAACCATAGATGAGGGAGAATGGAGTAGCTCCTGTGGGGGTGCAAATGGAGGTTTGATAGGCCAAAAGAGCGGGAGCAATCCGGAGATGCCAATTACGGCTAGCTGCATCAACAGTTTTCTTTAGGATTTTCAAGAGGGTTTTATTTGTGGCTTCAGCTTGGCCATTGCCTTGAGGGTAGTATCTAGTAGAGAAATGATGGGTTATTCCAAATTTTTGGCATAACGTGGCTACCTCTTGGTTTTTAAATGGGGTTCCATTATCATTGATAATATCTTGAGGTATACCAAAGCAGCAAATAATATAGTTTAGGATAAATTTAGAAATTTTCTTGCCGGTGATGTAGGTTAAGGGAATAGCTTCAACCCATTTCGTGAAATACTTAGTTGCGGCAATAATATACTTGTGTCCATTAGAGGAATTAGGATACACTTGACCAACAAGATCAAATCCCTAATGGGAAAAGGGCCATGGTGTGATGGTAGGTTGCAAGTCTTGGGCGGGAGCGTGTATCAAATCACCATGCTGCTGACAAGGGATACATCTTTTCACAAAATGATATGCATCTGCTTCCATAGTGGGCCAATAATAACCTGACCTAAGAAGCTTTTTCGCTAACATAAAGCCACTAGAGTGGGCACCACAAATCCCTTGGTGAACCTCTTCTAACTCCATTTTGGCTTCATCTGAATTGAGACATTGGAGGAGGGTTCCATCAAAGTGTTTCCGGAAAAAGGTATCACCTATAATGGTATAGCGAGCGGTTCGGCGAATAAAGGTCTTACTTTGGTTTGGAGTGAGGGTTATGGGAATAGTTTTATGATGTAGATAGGCAAAAATGTTGGCATACCATGGAGACTCAGGACCAACGATCTCGCACACCACTTCAGAATCATTCTGCTCATAAGCAGGAGTAACAAGATTCTCAACGAGAAACTCACATTTTGGACTATATTCTGGCATGGCAATCATAGAAGCAATAGTGGCCATGGCATCTGCTACTTTATTGTTAGCCCTTGGAACTTGTTGAAAAACAATTTCTGTAAAGTGTTGCTTAAGATTCTCAACTATTCGACGGTAGGGCAACAATTTCTCATCCTTGGTGTGATATTCATCAGTCACTTGTTTGATAACCAGTTGTGAGTCTCCAAAGACAAGAAGATTCTTAATATTCCATTTAATGGCTTGACGCATTCCTGTCACTAATGCTTCATACTCAGCTATGTTATTTGTGCAAGGGAATGAAATTTTGTAGGACTTAGGAATTAAATCCCCTTGTGGTGTTACAAACAAAACTCCTGCCCCTGATCCATTTTGTGTGAAGGATCCATCAAAAAACAGTTTCCATGATATACTAGGGGCTATAGTCATAATGGTATCATTTGGAAAGTCTGCCACAATAGGGTAACTTCCTGGAAGAGGTGCTTCAGCTAACTGATCTGCGATTACTTGTCCCTTAATAGCTTTACGATCCTTATACACAATGTCAAATTCACTTAGGATTAAGACCCACTTTGTTGCTCGACCAGTGAGGGCGACTCTTGACAATAGGTATTTGAGTGGATCAATTTTGGCAATGAGAAATGTAGTATGATTAAGCATATAATGACGTAGTTTCTGTTTACAAAAGACCACAGCCAAACATGCTTTTTCAATAGCGGTGTAATTCAACTCATAACCAACTAGTGTTCGACTGAGGTAATATATGGTTTGTTCATTTCCATTATCATCTAATTGTGCCAGGAGTGCTCCTAAGGCAACTGAAGTAGCTAAAATGTACAAGATCAATGGTCGTCCTGCTACTGGAGGGACTAAGACTGGAGGATTAGTCAAATATGCCTTGATTTGTTCAAATGCTTTTTGGCACAAGCAATCCCATTGAAACTGATTTCCTTTACGAAGCAAATGCTGAAGGGGATGAACTTTATCAACTAGCTGTGACACAAATCTTTTGATTGATTGTAATCTTCCTTGAAAACTGCGAAGCTCTCTTAATGTGGAAGGAGGAGGCATATCCATAATGGCCTTTACTTTTGCAGGGTCTACTTCAATTCCTCTTCTGGATACAATGTACCCTAATAATTTACCAGATTTGACCCCAAATACACACTTTTTTGTATTAAGGCGCACTTTGTATTTTTCCAATCTTTCAAAAATAGTAGTAAGGACATCAATGTGGGCTTCTCTAGTCTTGGATTTTCCTAAGATGTCATCAACATAGTCCTCCATTATGATGTGTAGAAGATCATGGAATATGGTAGTCATTGCGCGTTGATATTTGGCACCAGCATTTTTCAAACCAAAGGGCATGACTTGATAACAAAAGGTTCCCCAAGGCATGATAAATGTCGTCTTATGTTGATCTTCTTCTGCAATTTTGATTTGGTTATAACCAAAAAATCCATCCATCAAAGACAACATCTCATGTCCAGCTGTCAGATCCACTATGATGTCTATGTTGGGTAGTGGAAAATCATCCTTAGGACATGCAAGATTTAAGTCTCGAAAATCAGAACAAACATGAATGCCCCCAGAAGCTTTTCCTACAGGAACAATATTGGAGATCCACTCAGGATAGTCAATGGGTCGAATGAACTTTGCTTCTAGCATCTTTTGTAATTCTGCCTTGACTAGAAGTGCTACCTTAGGATGCATTTTATGCAACTTTTGTTTTACTGGCTTGATTTTGGGATCAACTGTCAAATGATGTACCACTAAATCTATATCCAATCCAGGCATATCCTTATAGGTCCAAGCAAAGTTGATCTTTCTTTTTTTCAAAAATATTGTCATAGCTTTTTGTTCTTCAGGACTCAAGGTGGCAGCAATGTAGGTAATCTGTGGATTATCTTCTGTTCCCAAGTTTATTGCAATACTATCTTCATTCAAAATGGATGACCTTTCTGGCGGCAAGGATCTAAATGGTAAATTCAACTCTCCCTCTTCTGGCGCCTCTACGAGGTTTTCACCAGAAGATGCATCCTTTATTTTATCTTTTTCATCATCCAAAAGTGCCCTAGAAGGGTTTTCACTAGAGGATGTTTATTTGATTTTTTATTTTTGTTTTCCTTTTCATTTTTGCGACTAAGAGAGTTTATTTGGCTACCAAAGTAGGCTTTTTCATCATATTGGATCTCATGCTCATAATCTTGAAGATTCTTAAGGCCAAAGAGTGCCATCACTGCCTCATCAAACTTACAAATGTCCAAACTTGGTGGCGTATCTTGAAGGTCCCAGTCTATCATGTCAGGGTTAGTGAGAGGTAGATCAACAAATGAAAGGTCATTTACGGTAATGGTATGGACATGATTGTTTAGGTCATCTTCAACATATTGGAAAGGCACTTCGAAGAATTCTTGCTCTTCAGTCTCAGATTCAGGTTCAGCCAAATGGTTGTCAGCAAAGGAAACCTTAGGTTTGAGGGAACCCAAATTGCGTCTTTTAGGATAGCTATTAGCTTCTAGGGGTTGTCTAATTCCATTTTCATTTGGGCCAAGACCAGTACCATGATATCCCATGCTTTCAACAATGGGTAGTGCTTTGACATATTTATCCTTAGGAAATTTCACAAGTTCGTCTTTGCCATCATAATATAACCAATCCAAAATATTATCTTCCATGTGTTCATCACTAAGGGAACCCCAATGTTCAAATGTCATTTTGTTAACCTACATGGTTTCCTTATTAGTAGAGGATGGCAATTGTGAAGGCTTTCCAAGGGAATGAGGGGAGAGTGGTAATTGTCCAATACACAAGGCATTTTTGAACTTATACTCTCCCATTCCCAAGTCAGTAAAGGTAGTCTCTTTCCCTATAGTGCTAACTTTAGCATCCTCAACTTTCTCTTTTCCTTTACGAGAATTTGAATTCTCATGGGCTGCTTCTGGTATTGTAGGGGAAGCAGTTTCTTTAATGACAAGAGGCTTAGGTAAAACTGCAGAAAACTCACTTATGGGACAAAGATTTGTCGGAGTACCTTCCAATATTCTACAAAATTCAAAAGGTGTAGGATCCCTTGGAATTGTAACTTCTCGTCCTTGGTGCGGGAATTTCAAACATTGGTGGTATGTGGAAGGCACTGCTTTGAGAGTGTGTATCCATGGTCTACCAAGCAAGATGTCATATGGAAAATCTAAATCTAGGACATGACATTCAGTATTGATAATGGCTGGTCCAACTTTGAGAGGCAACATAATAACTCCTTTTGATTCCCTTTCTCTTTCATCATATGCCTTTATAGTAATTCTTTTGCTAGAATCAAGGAGATCCTCTGGAAGTCCCAGGAAACGAATCATCTTTAATGTACAAAGATTTAGACCGGATCCATTGTCTATGAGGACTCTTTTTATTTTATGTCGTTGTATAAGGACTTCGATATGGAGTGACATATTATGGTTGGGATTGGGAGCTTGGAAATCTTTATCTGTGAAGACCAAATGTTGTTGAGCGGCAAGGTTTCCAATCATGGCAGTGAATTGGGCGGCATTAATATTATTAGGGACACGGGACTCTAAAAGGGCCTTTTCCAAGATTTCCTTATGTACAGGCGAGGTGGTAAGAAGCTCAAGGATGGATATTTGTGCAAGAGTCTTACCTAGTTGGCATAATACATCATAGCATGAAACGGGCCTTTGTGGAGTGGACTGCGTAGCAGGCACGTGTGGAGCTGGTGAATTACTGTTATTAGGAGTAGCTGCTTGCAAAGTGAGTCTTCCACGTCGAGTGGTTGCATCACAATTAGATGCTTGTAAGACAAGGGTATTCACATGAGTGTCTTCCCTTTCGATGTGACCACACAAGGAGTCAAAACCACATATATCGTTGGTATCTATTTTACCACACAAGAAGTCAAACCCTGATATGTGGTTAGTAGAGTAATCATAAGGTACAACATTTGATGTGGAGGCTTGATTCGTATTATTGTTACCATCGTTGTGATCGGGAAATGGCTTTTGAAATATTTTCAACTTAGCATTCTTAGAGGAAGGACCTCCTTCCACCTCAATTTCTCCATTATCAACAAGGTTTTAGATAAACACTTTGAGTTTGAAACACTTACTGGTATCATGTCCTTTGACGCAATGGTATTTGCAATATTCATTTTCTTGATACCACCTAGGTTTTGGTTGATTTTCATCAAAAGGACGTGTATTAGGAAACACCATCAAATTATGATCTACCACTTTTTGAAAGATGGCTTCCAATGGTTCACGGAAGTTGGTGAATGTCCTATTTTGATCATAATCACGATTGTAATTGTTACACGAAAAGAATCGAGTTTGTTGATTACCCTGGTTGTCTTGATTTGAGTTATTATTGTTACGGTTGCGGTAATTATTGTTGCTACCTCCTCGAAGGCTTTTGACATCCATAACACCATCGTGCGTAACACCCCTATTCTTAGACCATGATCTAGGCTTGTTATCGTTGTTCGATTCATTATGGGAAGATGAAGAACTATAATGTTTGATGGTGCCTTTTTTCTAAAAGTCCACTTTCAATGTTTTTACCCTTTTTGATTAGAGTAGGAAAGTCCTCAGGACTCGCCATTTTCAAGTGAAAGGACATTTCAGGTATCAAATTTTTGATGAACATATCTACAAGATGAGAGTCCTCAATTTTGTATGGCATATGACTAGCAAGATGTCTCCATCTTTGCAAGAAATTGGCAAAGGTTTCTCCATTTCGTTGCTTAGTATTACACAAGTCACTTAATGAAACCTGATTGTCCGTGTTGTAGGAGTATTGTGCTATGAACTTATTTTCCAATTCATCGAAGGTAGTATGAGAATCCTTAGGCAGATTTATGAACCACTCAAATGCAGGGCCTCCAAGACTTCGTGGAAAGAGTCTCTTAAGGTAATCATCACTGTATGCCATCTCTTGACACAAAATATAGAACTCCCTTACATGTGCGATAGGGCATGTTTTTCCCATATATTTGTCAAACTTTGGAATCTCAAAACCAACCGGGAATGGAGTAACAGGAATAGATTTATCAAAAGGACAAATCTCATCAAGAGACAAGTGTTTTACCCCTTTATTGTTTGTGCTACGCACCTCATTTCGTAGTTCATGAAACATTTGAGTGAGATGTGTTACTTCAGAGTTTGTTTGTGCTGGTGACTGCTGGGGTGGTGGAGTTGCTCCTTTTGAACCACCCTGTCGATATGCACTCATTGCGTTTGGCACCAATGTTGTTACCATGGTCGTAGGCACATGCAACTGAGGTGAAGGTGTAGGCTGTGTAGAAATGACCATTGGTTGAGTTGGTGCTTGACTAATACCAAGGCCTCCTACATTTGAAGTTGTTGAGATGTTTTGTGGAGCATTAGCATATGTGACAAGATTAGATAGAGCATTGATGAATTGTTGAAAGATTTTAGGGTTGGTTTGAAGTGTTGGTTGTGGTAAAGTGCTAGATGTGGGCATTGCACTAGTTGTCACTGTAGGTCCTTTTCCTTTGCTTGATGTTGGCATTGCACTTGAACTAGGTGCTAAGGGAGCACCACCTTTCTTGACTTGAGTAAATAGGATGTTCTCATCAAAACTTGTAGGAACGTTAACACCATCCTTGATCAGATTTAAGAATATGTCGGTCTTGTTTGCCTTAATGGATTTTTCCATCATCTCTACATTGTAAGGGTCTGCAAGGAAGGTCTTAACCTCACTAGAAATATCACCGAAGTCAATAGGGTCTTCATCTAAGTATACTTATTCATCATTATCACCTGGATTGCTATTATGAAAAGGTTGTTGTGGCTCTTGGATACTAGGCATACCAAGATTTGAATTAGAGGGAAGCACATCCCCTAATGAAGTTGCAGCTAAGGGAGGAAGATTCTCCATTTCTGATTGCTTTGTTGATTCCCACAAATGTGTTTTGGGGTTGAATGTAAAATTTCCTAATCGTGTGTTTACCATACAAGAATGGCCAAATGATGAATGAAGGCTTATGAGAGAAATAGAAAATGAAAATGAGAGCTCTTAACCTTAGATGATCAGTGGGTCAACTACCCAAATTTGAACAAGAGACCTTAGTTTAGCAAACAAAATGATATTGAAAGATAATAGTATCCTTTTCTTACCAAAGATAGTCAAATATGATCTTGTAGGCAAGATAAGACACCAAATGGATCACTTACTATTTGGAGACTGACTTGTGGTCCCAAATAAGCAAGGTAAGGTATTGAGTGAACTGCTTACTATTTGGAGATTGACTTGTGATCCCAAATAAGTAAGACTTGAGTAACTTTCTCTTACCAAAGATAGTCAAATATGATCTTATAGGCAAGATAGGACTCTAAATGGATTGCTTGCTATTTGGAGACTAACTTGTGGTCCCAAATAAGAGAATGTGATTAGGATAAGGTGTTTGCTTATGGATGTAAGGTCTAATGTCACGATAAAAAGATGTTTTTAGGTTTTTAGCTCCCTTAGAAGAAAGTTTGAAGATGGAAGAAATGGAAATGAATAAGAAAGACGAATGTATGATGGCCACTTATATGGTTGATTCAATTTTTGTTTACGGGAAATAAGAACCTTGGGTTTACACCTGGGAAAGCAGACCAGTTCCGAAGTTTTCCATTATAGGTGATCCTATCGTAGCGGTCTTGCCTAGCTTCTTCTTTTTGAATGTCCTTGATCGCGTAGTTGAATTGTTTGTCACCATGGGTTAGTCTCTTCCTTTCTTTGTAGACAGGTGGTTTGGACAGTTTCACTTTCTTATGCTTGGTTTGGTTGACTTTTTTGGTCATGGCAAGAACAAAACAAGACTCAAACCTTTTGACATCAAAAATAAACTCAACCAAAACTCAAAATGTGACTCTAATGCAAAAACTTCCAAAAGATGACTATGAGTCAAAGAGACCTCACCTAACCTATCTTACTGCAAAGGTTCCCTCACAATTTCACTCATTTTTTGGCTTGTTTGAAGCTTTTGTTTTGTTTTTATTTTTTTGTTTTTTTTATTTTTTGATTTTTTGAACAAACACACCAAACACAACAACAATCCTAATAAGGCTGGTACTAGACTGTACAAGGCTTAACTAAAGGGCGTCCTCGATATACACTAGGTACGTGAGGCCCAATTTTGTAGATGAAAGGAAATACTACCACACAGCAGGGGGGAGACAGTAACCCAATCTCCTCCTTCACTTCCCAAAGGTATAAAGTTCTTTGGGGCTTAGCCAAGAGTGAAAATATTTACACTTCCAAGAGAGGTGTCTTTCGATTCACCTCTCGATTCTTATACTCTGCCAGAATGCTGGAGTTGAGGTTGTCCCAAGGGGTGATGAAATCCTCAAGCAGGCCTCCTAATAAAATGAAAAACAAATCCACTTATTTCTTGTGCACCCAAGGTCACCCAAAGGCGCGAGGGGAGAGAATACGTAAGTGGACTTGGGGTTTAAAAGACACTTGTTCGTTATCCACAAAAATTTAAGTTTGCTACTCTAATTGAAGACATGCGTGTTTAGAGCATACAAGGTTCTTTCCAACTTTAAATAGCAGAAAATAAAATACTAAAAGAAAATGCTGAAAATGAAAATGTTGAAATGAAGTTAATTTTCCTTAAGGCTTTAGATGTGATTTCATTTTAAGACCCAAATCCAAATGTGCTCTATACTAAATGTACCCGTTTAAACACTCCAATTTCAAATGTGACCAGGCCTTTTTACACTCTAGTTCATCCTCTAATATAAATCCTTGACCTGCAAACTCACAAAATGCTCAAGAAAATTGTTAACCGTTAGTTTAAACCTCAACAGTCGCAGACACTAATAATCGGAGACGCTAAAACACGAAGACGAAAAAGTGCAGAGCGTAGACGCCAAAATGTAGATCGCAGACGCTAAAGTGTAGAGCGCAGACGCCAAAATATAGATCGCAGACGCCAAAGTGCAGAGCGCAGACGCCAAAATACAAAGCAGAGATGGTAATTTTAGATCGCAGACGATAGATCACAGTGCATAAACGACAAAAAAATTAGCGCAGACGACAAAACCCTAACTTAGACGGCAGAATAAATTAGACGGAGACGATAAAAAAAAGGAACCTGATTTTTTTGGCGGCGACGCAGATGCTTCTTCTCGGAGACGCTGATCTGAGGAGATGCTGATATGCGTAGACGCGCAACGCAGACGACACTGTGACTATCAGAGATGACAAAACGCTAATTCGAACTGCAGAAAGCTTTATTGGCAGACTTCTGAAGTGAGATCAGGGACATGGGTCCCACTGGGCGTGCCAAAATGTGTGCTGGAAAAATGTACAAATTGTTGGAAGCCTAAGGAATCAAGCTAGTTTTAAAAAAATTCACAAAAGAAACCAACAAACCAAAATTTCACCCACCTCTAATACTCAACAAGGGCAGCTATGTGTAGCCATTGTTGGTGTATCTTGATGGAGGGTGTGTTTGGTATGCTCTCACAAACACAACAAATAAGTAAATCCCTTGTGTGGAAGTGCAAATGTGAGTGTGAGTGCAAAGTAAATGTGCAATATGATCCTAGACTATATGAAAAGAAGAATACTTTCAAGATATGACTATGGAGAAAGTCACACTCAAAGGTACTCTATGATGCAATGAACATGAAATTATGAAAACTGTCTATGAATGCAAGCTAATAACTAGAATGAAAAACTAAAACTAAAATGTAAACTAAATATGAATGCACAACAAAAACTAAGATGCAATACAAAATGTAAATCTTACCAACTATCAAGTCACTAATATGCAACCTATGAACTCCATATGGAAATGTAGCTATAATGCAAGCTCTCAATGTGGTGATTCTAGACTCAAAGCGACGGCGTGTCAATGCAATCCAAATTCCTCTATATGCAATGCTTGAGACAAGGCTTCTATTTAAAGACTTTCAGGAAACATCTAGAGGGTGTCTAAAAGATAAGGATAAGGATTAACAATTAAGCACCTTATCTCATATCCTTAGTTGGAAGGATAAAATGATGAGGTGGCACATGTGTGTAGAAAGTTCTCAAGTTGTAGACACCATGTGCTTAAAAAGAAATGCAAAACCTTATGATGACAACTCATAAGAGTACACATACTCTTAGGCTTATAGATTAGGATAAAAATTAAATTAAATAAAATTTAATTTAATTTAGGTCTAGAAGAAATTAATAGGATATGGAGGATTTAAATAAATAAAATTTATTTAAAAAGGGAATAAATGGAGAATCATGTGTTAAATTAAATTTAACACATTAAGGCTAGGAAGTATTTAAATTAAATTTAAATACTTAGGCCAAAAATGAACCTATTTAATTAAAATAATTTTAATTAAATAAGTAGAAGAATGTGACCATTATTAATTAAATTAACAAAGTCATTCGGGACAATTTTTAGTGTCTACAAAACTCTATGAGCATCATATGTTTCCCTAACTACAACCACTAAGAAAGCTCTCAAACCAGCATCTCAATGACAGTTCTAGAATGGGAGTATGCTTAAATGCAGATCTACAAGAATGCATGCAAGATCTATGACTAAAATGCAGATTATATGCGAGTAACAACTCTAGAATGTTATTATGAACATGCAATAAGCTAAGGATCTACTAAAATGATACTAAATAACATGAAAAGAATGCTAAAATTCTATGAACTTGCTATAATGATAATGCTAAAAGATGATAACTCAAAATTTTCCTATAGTGCAGATGCCTAAAACTTGGGTCCCTTAGCTGTTGAATTTTTGTCCTATTTATAGGATTTCAGAAGGGGTTGAGGTAAGAATCAAGATTTTTACCTTTGATTGGTGGATGGAGATGAAACTGAAAATATCTCATAAGGGACCAAGAGGAAGAGTCCAACAGAGTTAGTTTTGAGGATAAATGAGGATTTTTCCAATTCTTTTAAATGTATAAAAGGGGGATTTTCACTTTTGTGAGGATAAATGACTTTATTGATTTAATAAATTTTCTATTTATTTTCAAAAGTTTGTCTTTTTCCTTATCCCTTTTTGAATTTCATTTTATGATTTTGAATGGTTTTTCTCCTCTTTTTGAAGTTGATTTAGGTCTTATTGATTTGATAGATGATTAATGATCCGATGTGAGCCTCGATTCGAAAGTCTATTATGTTCCTCTGATTTCCTCCTTAATTTGTGTTCATTGATCAAAATTGTGTAATTTAGGTCTTAGTCAATTTTAAGGTGTCTACAAATGCCCCTCTTTGAGCTAATATCTGAAGCATATTAGTTCAAAGATTGTCTTGATTCTATGATTTTGGGTCAAATTCTGATGATTGAATGCCTGACTTACGATGTATTGATGTTTTCAGGTTGATATGATGTCTAATTATCAATACTTGATGTCTGATTGTAATTGATTTTGTTGATTGATGTTGCAATCTTTTTACTTGGATACCCTAGTTTTGTTTGATATGAATGTTTGAAATTTTGGTTGGGGTAGAACATTTTTATTTTTCCAAAAATTGTGATGCCTTGGTTTGGATGCCCCGGTTAAATATGGATATACTGCCCCCTTAGAAATGAAATTGGAAATGAATGTGCAAAATATATGGAGGTTCCAAGTTTATATTGGAAATGTTTGATAATTGATAGATGAAGATGATCCAGTTGGTTTAAAACAATACCCAATTCACAAAAGTGAGAAAAAAATTCTAATGTTGGGTAAATAGAGCGTAAAGGTGATATAAATGCCTCTAAAGATGGTTAAATAGGTCAAAAGGCCTTTTACCCTTATCATTTTCACACTTCTCTTTTATATTTGGTGATTTGGAGCTCTAAGCTATCAAGGATGGTGGTACCTTTACAAGAGCACAGATTCAAGAGGGGTCATAGGTACAAGCGTCTAGCTAACTACGGTGCCCCGGTAAGTCATCAAGATCCCTTGTTTTTAAATTTTTTGCATTTGTACCTAAGTTTTTTGAATTTTGCGTGAATTTTTATGGTAAATGGGGTAGTTTAGATGTTTTAGCACATTTACCTATTCTTTTAGCCCATTTGAAATATTATTTGAACTATAGTTTAGCACATATGAGTGATGAATTAGCACATGCAAAAATCTAGCTTACAGGAAAATTAGCACATATATAATAGCAAATTTGAATGTTTTGACACATTCGAGGGATCTTGTAGTGCATATGAGGCCTAGGGTAGCATTTTTAAAGTTGATAATGCTTTTTTTTTGTTAAATAGAACACATGAATTGTCTAGTAGTGCTTGTCCCTCACATAGTGCATCTACTATATGTAATAGCACTTTCGAGTGTTTTAATAGCACATATGTTTGTTTTAATAGATTCATTTGATCTAGTAGTTCATACATCCCAAGAAATAGCAAAAATAAATTCTAAAGTGCATATGCTTGTTAAAATGGGGCTAATGGGGACTTGAAGGGTAGAAACTGATTGTGAAGCCCTGATTTAACGTAAGATCATGTAAAAGGCTAGATTTTACGTCTGTCGAGTAGTGATTTGTCACAACAAGCAAACAATAGCAATTAGGGGGTCATAAAGTGATGTCTTAGGGTTAATTAGATGACGGATAGGTAGAGAATGATGCTCCAGCTCAAGATACAGAGTAGGGAAAAAAATCATGTCTAGCTCAAGATAGAGAAGGACAATTAACAGGTCCAAGATAGAACCAGTAGCTGATTAGCTAGATATTGATAGTAGATTGATGTATGATGATCATTTGGGATGAAAAATAATGTTGTTGTTTGATTTTTTGATGAAAATAAGTACATGGGAAAAAGCTCATGGTGTGAAGATTGTATTCATGGCCCCAAGAGTTTGTAGGTAGATTGTCAGCCAGGGAGCTACAAGTGATTGATAGATGTGGGTTCACCTATTTACTACAAATGTCCTAGTTCCAAGTGAGCAGAGGGCTATTGACAACTATGGTCAAGAAATGGCACTCAGACTACAATACCTTCCATATACCCATGGGTGAGATGACCATGACTCTTGAGGATGTGCATCGATTATTAAAGATTCTGACAGTAGGAGATCTAGTGTACTATGATCAAACTGTAGATGAAGCTACATTCAGAGATTTTTTTAGTGATGACAACATTGGTGATGACAGTGTATTATGGTTCTAGATGTTGCAGTATGAGTTGTTTCCGAAAATGTTGGCTAGATTTATAGGAGGAATTTTGTTGCCAAATAGATGAGGGTAGGAATGTACAATTGGATGGGGATGGTTGATACAAGACATGATTGACTAGCCACAAATATTTTCATGGGGCAACTACATATTGGCCCACTTATATCATGATTTACATAAGGTCGTATATTATGGGGCCTCGTTGCTATCAGCAGGGGTGGTATTGTTATAGTTATGGACATGGGAGCATCTACCCATCACTCACTCAATTTATGTGTGATAGCATCCATAGGAGATGTCATACATATATACTTATTCAGGCATGATTATGTAGCCCCATCTAGGCAAGACGGAGTATTAGCGATGGATATTGGATGACATCGATGAGGTTGTATGGAGACCATACAGGTTTACTGAGTCGTGGGCCAACGATGATGATGAGATGTTATATTTCTTTGGCCTAAGATATTTTCTTGGCCAAATTCTTACGGTGATAGAAAGATTATTTTTTAGGCGGGTTGTGAGACAGTTTGGGTGGTGGTAGAGCATGCCACAGGGATCAGTGCATTATTCTCAGGTTCAGTCAAAAGGGTTAGTATGGGGGGAAATCTTGGAGTATGAGGCTTTCCTAGAGGCATTTTTGTAGATGATAGATACTCCATAGCCATGGGCATTGAGAGATGGAGAGGTGGATGTGGGGATAGAGGGAAACTATACACGATGGTTTCGTGAGCATCCATTCCTGATATACATAGATCCAATAGAGCCTATTCTTGGATGAGGATGGTGGCTGGGGGAGAGGTAGAGGGAGGTGTTGGGCTAGAGGGAGAGCTAGAGGTGTGGTTAGAGCACGGGAGAGATATGGAGGTTTAGGCCAAGCAGTAATGGTGCTACCACATTGGGTTATTGCACAACGTTTAGTATAGAGTCCAGTAGATGTGGGTGCAAGGAGGCTTGGAGGGATCCATGGCCATAGAGGTGCAAGGGTTAGAGGAGGTATGGGTAGTGGTGAAGGATCTAGTCAGTGGGATAGTGGTGTTGGACAAGGCAGGACATAGCATGTTAGGGCTAGGTTACCTAATGATGTGTAGTTTATTTAATGATAGAGGTCACGGGTACAAGTTCCTATCAGAGTTCCACAGGGATCACAATAGCAAGTACCACCGGATGTGCAACCACTACTAGAGAGGTCAAGGGATCTATGGATATTTAGGCTTGGATGAGTGTTATGGAGGCATAGATGGGTGAGTTAATGAGTATGCTACAAGCATTTATAGCTTTGATGACACCGAGGCCACCGCCGCCACCATTGCCACCAAGGACAAATGGGGCTATGACCAATCAGACAACCACAACCATACATATCATAGTGATGATAGATACAATGAAGTAGGCTTCGTGAGAGGATCGGAATGCCCCCAGTGAGCAAGGACCTTTCAATTAGCCACATATAGATGATGTAGGTCATGAGACACATGGATGATTGTATATCATTTGTCATTGCAGTACGTATCATATGTGTTGGTATTAATTAGGACCATTGGATAGTCATGTTGATGTACTTGGTGACCTTTTGATGTTCATGTGGATATACTTTGTGATCTTATCATGTTCATGGGATGTGATCATTTGGATGTTTATGTTGATGCAGTCCATCGTATATTCATGTTGATGTGATCCTTTTGATATATTGTTTGAGCTTGTGTTTTATGAGATACTTGAGTTTTTTTTTTTTTTTAGACATGTGCACTTGTTATATCATGGACTTATGTATGCATGTGATGGTATGATTTGATGGATATGATAGTAGTAGATATAGATGTATGTGTGAATGATTAATGTAGTATATGGATAGCATGATATGCAAATAGTGAATGAAGTAATGAAATGGCATGTTTGAGTGAAATGTGCTATCGAAATGTGTGAAGGAGATATTAAGTAATGAGATGCATGAATGAAATAAAATGTTAAAAATGTAATGTAATAGTATGCAGGTAATGAAATAAGATTAAATGAAATGAAGTGAAATGAAATGTGGTGAGATGAAATTTGATGTAATGCGATGGGATGTAATGAGATGTGATTAAATGAAATGTAGTGAAATGAAATTTGAGGTAATGAAATGTGATAAATGAAATCTGATACATAAAATGTGATGTAGTGAAGTGGAATGAAATAAACTGTGTAAATGAATGGAAATGTGATAAACTGTAATGGAATGAAATGTGATAAAATGGAATGAAATGAAGTGAAATTTGTAAATGAATGGAAATGTGATAAACTGTAATGGAATGAAATTGTTTAAAAAGGAATGAAATGAAATGAATGTGTAAACAAAATGAAATTTGTAAATGAACAAAAATGTGACAAAATGTAATTGAATGAAATTGGTTAAAATGAAAGGAAATGTGATAAAATTTAAGGGAATGAAATATGATAAAATGGAAAGAAATGGTAACGAAATGAAATTAAATGGAAATGAAATGGAAATGTGATAAAATTTAATGAAATGAGATATGATAAAATGGAATGTAATAAATGAAATGGGAATGTAATGAAACTTGTAAAGGAGATGTGAAAATGAGGTGAACATAATGAGGTAAAAATAGAAGAAGGAAAATGAAGCAAATGAAAGGAAAAAATGGAAGGAAATGAATGTGCTACAAATGAAAAGGCATGGGATGGGACTCAACCTTTAAGATTCAAAAGCCACAAAATGAAACTTGAGACCCCAATAAGAATAGATGAAGAAGTGAATGCATAAAATGTGATGGATGGTGTAATGAATTAGTGACCATAATTGTTTGATATTCGAAGGTCACATAATGCAATAGGTGGAATAAATGATAGGCGAGAATGAAGTGTGATGCAAGGTGGTAGTGTTGTGATGAGACTAAGTCCACAATAGTAGAGTGTTACCATGCACAAGTATGTTGGTTTGTGACCTATTGTTGGATAGCCTTACTCATATTGTTTAACCTTTTTGTTGATCATTATTGATGAGACTTGTGTGTGTGTTACCCTAATTTATGTGCCAATCATGTATTTTCAAGAGATCCAAGATGAAAATGCAAACTAAATGAATGCAACTATCTATCACTTTTTTGTTTTTGTTTTTGTAAAGAGATGCAAATTAACTATCATCATAGAGCATTTAATAAAAAGTGACCAAGTACAACCACCACTAGCTTAGCTATGGTGATATGAATAATGTGTCATGCTGAGAAGTACCACCAAACATGGACAATGTGCATGAAAAATATGACAACTACTGAAAAACAAAATTTATAGCCACAATAAATAAAAATAGGCACACAAATAGTCACATGTCAGATAAAGGACCTCACCTAAGATATTGTACGAAATTGGTCAAGGTACACATGGTCTTCCAAATGAGAGGAGGCGCTCACAAGTGGACACCAATAATGCATGAAATCAGAGGATCACTAGAGTTGAACAGTGAAAAACCAAAGGTAAATAAAATGTCATAACTTCATCTGAGTACCTCTAGTCAAGTACATCATGGAGGTACTAGAAGTTCATAACAGTAGAAAAACCCATTATTTATGGATGAGGAGTGTTGAGAGTTGTGTACAATAGTGTTAAGTTTGTTCAATTCTTCCTAGAAGCAATTGTTGTACAAGTTTGATAACAAAGTGTGAGATGTGTCAATAGTGATTTAGTAGTGGATTCTATCTAGCGATATGTGTCAGCATGAATTAGGGTGTCTAAGTGTCAAAGTTGAGTGTCAAGTGAAGCTGGTATTGGTGTGGCTAGATGAAGAGAGAAAATGTGTGGTAAGGCCAGTAAAGAATGAGTCTAGGTGAGCAATAGCTATAAATAGGCAAATAGCATGGAGATGGAACATGGCAAGGTGAAGAGTATAACATGACCGTGGGGTTTATTAAGAAGTCTGTGTAAGTGAAAGCATGTTGGACTCACTAGATCAGTCATAGCAAGAGGGTGATGCTAGCCAAGGAAGGTGGATTAAGCAAGGGCAAAGGGAAAAGCACAGTCGATGGACCTCTAGGGAATTGGTGTATTAGTTTAAACTTTAAGCATTAGTTCAAGAGCAAGGTGAATCAAGTCATGCAAGATAGGGATCAACACAACCTAAAGATGTAGGGGTCAGGGTAGAAGAAACACCCTTATCAATGTTAATGATGTTTTCAAGGACTGCAATGTAGCAGGTGTTATAGGTGGTATTGGGTGATGAGCCGATGACATAGGTAGAGAATAGTCTACCTAGGATGACGAAGAGTGTGTCAAGAGTGGTGAAGGAGGTAGGGGAGATAAAATCTCCTACAAAGTCTATAGGAAAGGCTTCAAGGGAGGTGGAAGACATTAGTGTAGGAGAGGTGATGAGCCGAGCACGTTGACTGATTAGTCTTGGGATTCATGGCCAAGGGTCAATTGAAGGAGAACAAAGTGGTGTGAATGTAGAGGAGCCACAGCTAGAGGTGGGGGTGGAGATCAAACATCAAGTGATGTGGAAAAATTACAGAGAATTTTGGCCATAGAGAGAGTTCAGGCGAAGAATGCAGAACAGGAAATCACATTTTTGCTGGGGTTGATGGAGACAATGTAGGAAGATGAAGTGAAAACAGAGGCAAGATGGCTCCAAGTGGTGGTGAATATGGACCAGGTGCGGGTGCAATCATTAGAAGCAAAATTGTGGGTGCAGAAATCGCAAATGGAGGGAAATGACGCAGGGATGCAGGCAGAGTAGTCGTGAGCTCACAGGTTGAGGGAATCCCTAAACATGGTGCAAGTGGGTTTAGAGAGTGCACACAATGAGTTGGTGTTATTGTAATCATGGTCAAAGTTGTTTAGGGAGGCTATTGCAAAATCAAATACCTTGTCATTGAAGCTGCAGGCATGATTAGCATTGAGTGAGTGTCATATCCCTATTTTAAGATGTTATTAAATAAATAATAAAGTTATATTAAAACTAATACTAAAATATAAAACAAGGATTGATAATTATTTAATCTATGTTATTAATAAAATAATATTTAGTATGATATTTTTAATAACTAAAATAATAAGAAAATCTCAATGAGTAAAGATAGAAATTAAATTAAATACAAGAGACAATATTTTAGAAAGTATGTTAAATTTCTAAATAGAATTTAATAATAAATAAAATAAACACAAATAAATAAGTAAATAAATAATATAACATAGACTAATATAAATTAACTAAATCTAATGAAAAGTCAAGAGATGTTTAACAAATAGACAGGACTCCTTAAAATTAAGATATAAAAGGGAGGAGAGTATATTTTAGAGACAAGAGAAGGAGAAGAATGTTGGATAGAATTGATTAATTTTGTGTTGTCTTTGATGTTACAAAAATTTCATATCAGTTGGAAATCAGTGCATTCCAAGCTCACTTGATCAATGAAGACAGTGTTCCTAGTCTACCGAGCATTCCTAAATTTACTTTGTGCAAAAAGTAGTTTCTACCGAGCTCACTTGGAAAAGAGTATTAACTGAGCTCACTTGGTTAACAAAGGGAAAGTTGAATAGAGTTAGTGTTAACTAAGTTCACTCAGTTACCAAAGGAATTTTCTAAGATCACAGTGTTAACCAAGCTTCTATTGGTTAACACAGGAAATCGCTTCTGAATCAATTTCTACCAAGCTGTGTCGGCTACCAAAGGATTTTTCTTTTTTTGGCATGTGAAGCTTAATTAATTTACCTATTGATTCTAGCTAACTAAGGTGATGAATATTGGTTATTCTAAGTTGTATTTGAGCCAACTTGACAATTTGAAAGGTATAAGTAAAAAGGTCAAGTTGTGATTTCAAAGTGTGTGAGATAAAAGTTGAATGAGTTGAAAGAGATAAGAAGAGGAAGAAAATTTGAAAGATAAGCAAATATCCTTGTGGAGCAAAAAAGTATTATTCAATCAGGAAGGATCAAGTATGAACGAGAGCATAGATCTATAATCAACAATTTAGTTGCATCAAAATCAGGTCATTTCATTGTTACTTTCTAACCATTGTAGCAATGAACTAAAATCTCTTAACAGAGTTGGTTTAACAACCATTTTTAAATCCTCTAACAAGGTTACAATTCCATTGAATTTTTTTAAGACCTTTCACAAGGCCACTCCTAACAAGGTGATTAAATCCTTTAATAGGGTCACACCTAATAGTGTTTTTTGTAACCTTTAACAGGGTTCGGTCCTAACAGGGCTCACTTCAGAAGAGTGAAAAACAGTAACTAGTTACATTGGTGGTTTTTCCCAAATTGGGTTTCCATGTTAAATCATAATGTCTCATGTGTTCATGTTATTTCTTTTCATGCTTGCAAGTAATTATTGATAACATTCACTAAAGTAATTCACATTTTGCATTTACCAAGTTACAACAATTTATGTGCGTTTATCAAGTATCAGTAGTAACCTATTTTATCAGTCTGAATTTTAATTGACATCTAAGGGATCTGGGATATATTTTAGTGGTAACTAATTCAGCCCCCCCTCTCAGTTACTCCTCTTATATTTCTAACCATTGGTATCAGAGCTTTTGGTGCTTGTAGAGAAAGTTTCAAGGACCTAAGCTAAAGATTAGGATGTCATACAAGAGAGAGATTCCAAAGCTGAACAGAGACAACTTTGTAGCATGGAAAGGACTTATGAGGCTTCATCTAGCTACCATCAGTGATTTAGGATGCAAATATCTTGATAAAGAATACAAAACTCCCATTTTAACATTATCAGTTGATGATATTGTTGAGAAGAATAATCATAACATCATGATGATTGACATTGCATCTATTCTCAATTATGCTAAATTTGATGAGGTTAAAGACTGTAAAACTACTTTTGATATGTGAAACAAGCTGAAAGAAATCTATGGAGGAGATTAAAATGTAAGAAGAGCCAAAGCATAAAGCCTTAGAGGAAAATTTGATCAAATGAGGATGATAGAAGATGAAAATGTTAGAAAATATGTTGAAAGAATCAAGGCCAGTGTTAGTGCAATCAGAGCATCTGGAGGAGAAATCAAAGAAGAAATAGTTGTAAGTAAAGTACTCAAAACTTTTCTTCCCATCAATGCAATCAGAGTATCTGTTATTCAAGAAAAGAGATGTGATCAAAATAACAAGATAGGCTTGGATGCCCTAGTAGGAAGATTGATAGCTTGGATGCCCTAGTAGGAAGATTGATAGCCTTTGAACTAGACAACTTTAACAACTATGTTCCTACTTCCAAGAATATTGAGTCTACATTTGAAGCTAAACTCTCACTCAAAGAAAAAGGCAAGAAAATAAAAGATAATCAATCATAAAGTGAGGAAGAAACTGAA
Source organism: Cupressus sempervirens (assembly GCA_028749045.1). Classification (NCBI taxonomy): domain Eukaryota; kingdom Viridiplantae; phylum Streptophyta; class Pinopsida; order Cupressales; family Cupressaceae; genus Cupressus; species Cupressus sempervirens. The sequence goes on from CM053792.1 coordinate 144,748,087, forward strand.
GAAAGTTTAGACAGTGATCTTGAAATTGTTGAAGCTCTACTTGCAAAGAAATATTCTAGGAACAGAGGAAAGTACAAAGGTAAAATCCCTCTAATTTTTTTTTTACTGTGAAGAAATTGGTCATATTGCTGCTAGGTGTCCAAATAAAGAAGACAAGGAAGAGAAGAAAAGCCATGAGTACAAAGGCAAGAAGGAATTCAAAGGTCACAAATCCTACAAAGACAAAGGTAAGAAAACTTATTTTATGGCAAAAGATTTTGATAACAGTGAAGATGAAATTGTTAGGATTAAACCACGGATGAAAATAACAATTACATGCAAATATAACCAATAACCAAAAATAATAGATCACACAGAAAAGAACACAAGACACTGAGATTTAATGTGGTTCACCCAATCCCTAGGCTACGTCCACCAAACAGCAAGTCCAATATTATTACGATCCAGTGATTACAACCTGATTACAATTTGTGATCCCTTACAGCTCAATACCACTGCAAGAACCAATTTTTGCATGACTCTATGAAATAATCCCTAACCCTAAGCCCTTTTATACAAGTATAAAATTGCTTTAGGATTATAATTAATAATTACATGTCAGCCCAAAATCTCAATAAAATAGGACTCGAAAAAAATTTTGGGTCGATGCCCCGAGCCCCAAACAATTTATGAAGTATGATGCAAGAGCATCCATAGGTATAAGGGCAATCCTGTGTCAACCAAAAAAAATGTACTTAGACTTAGTTTCTGTTTCATGTGTTTTCATTTCTGGATACCCATTTGGGTCAAATAAAGGTTCCAACTCTCACAGTTCCACTATCAGTGTTCTAGGATAGAGTATTTGAACACCTTGGGATACGTGTAAATGCCAAAAAAATAGGAGTATGTAATAGGAGTATGCGGCTTATGAATTAGGTACTTAAGAAGTTCTTGGGAAAATTTGTTATTGTCTATTTGGATGATATTTTAATTTTCAGCAAAACTTTGGAAGAACATTTATTGCATATTCGTAGTGTCCTTGAAAGGTTAAGGGAAGAGAAACTATTTATTAATTTGAAGAAGTGTATCTTTGCAAAAAGGGAATTAGTCTACTTGGGGTTTGTTATATCACTTGAAGGTCTCAAAATGGATCCAGAGAAGGTAAAAGCCATCTTGGAATGGCCTACTCCAAGGTCTGCTACTGAGGTAAGATCATTTCATGGTTTGGTTAGTTTTTACATGAAGTTTATTAAGAATTTCAGTGACATATGTGCACCCCTGATTGACACAATAAGAGGGGATAGAAAAGAGTTCAAATGGACAACGGCAGCTATGAGAAGTTTTGAATTGCTAAAGAAGAAGGTGATAGAACAGCCTGTGTTGGCACTTCCAAATTTTAGAAAGGTGTTCCAGGTGGATTGTGATGCTAGTGGTAGTGCTATTGGAGCTTTATTAAGCCAAGAAGTAAGCCTATTGCATATTTTAGTGAGAAATTGAATGATGCAAAAAAGAAGTATTCTGTTTATGATCAAGAGTTCTATGCAATAGTTCAGGCCTTAAAGAAATGGAGGCATTATTTGTTGCCAAAGGAATTTGTTTTATATATTGATCACCAAGCATTACAGTACCTAAATAGCCAAGGTAAATTGAATCAGAGGCATATGAAGTGGGTAGAGTTCTTGCAGAGCTATACATTTGTGTTGAAGCATAGGAGTGGAAAATCTAACAGGGTTGTAGATGCACTAAGTAGGAGACAGTTGTTGCTTACAGTAATGCAATTTGAAGTAGTTGGGTTTGACGAACTCAAGAATCTGTACCCTGAGGATCCTGATTTTGCTTAAGCATGGAAAGCTTGTAAGGAGCCTGTTGTGTAGACAGAACTAAGTGGTTAGACTATCTAATTTAGGATGGTATGTTATTCAAGGGCAGTCAATTATGCATTCCAAGGAGTTCCATGAGGGAAAATCTGATTAAGGAGAAATATAGTGGAGGGATGGCAGGACATTTTGGTCGAGATAAGACCATTTTCATTCCCAAAGAACATTATTTTTGGCCTCAAATTTCACAAGATGTGAAGAAGTTTGTACAGAGTTGTCAGATTTGTCAAGTTGCTAAGGGATTTAGTCACAATACTGGACTATATCGACCATTTCCTGTTCCATCAAAGCCATGGGAAGACATAAGTATGGATTTTTTTCTTGGATTACTGAGGACACAAAGGGGTAATGACTCAGTATTTGTGGTGGTTGACAGGTTCTCCAAAATGGCACATATCATTCCATGCCACAAAACTCATGATGTTGTCCATATTGCAGACTTATTTTTCAGAGAGGTGGTAAGACTACATGGTCTTCCAAGGAGTATAGTTTCTGACAGAGATACTAAATTTGTGGGGTATTTATGGAGAACATTGTGGAAGAAGTTGAGAACAGACTTGAAATTTAGTTCCACACATCACCTGCAGACAGATGGCCAAACAGAAGTGGTAAACAGAAGTCTAGGCAATTTGTTGAGATGTTTAGTTGGGGATAAACCCAAGGGGTGGGATTTGATTCTACCACAAGCAGAGTTTGCTTACAATAACTCTATAAATAAGAGTATTGGTAGATCACCATTCCAAATTGTATATGGAAGTAGCCCAAGGACTGCACCAGAGTTGAGGAAGATAGAGCAAGAGGAGAGGACAAGTGCTAAAGCTGAAGAATTTTCTGAACATATCAAGCATCTACATGAGGAGGTTCAAGCACACATTACCAAGATGAATCAAGAGTATAAAGCTAGGGCTGATCAAAGGAGAAGACATAAGGAATTCCAAGTAGGGGATCTAGTCATGGTACACTTAAGAAAAGAAAGATTCCCAACTGGTACTTACAACAAGCTAAAAATGAAGAAATTTGGTCCCTGCAAAATTTTGAAGAAACATGACTCAGGAAATGCATATGAGGTGGAGTTGCCAGATGGAATTCACATTTCTCCTATTTTCAACATTGCAGACTTAACAGAGTATCATGATGATGTTGCAGATGAGGAGATGATGTTAGAGCCATGTCTAATTCCTACTTCTAAGAAGGAGGAGATAGAAGACATTATAGATCATCGTGTGGGCAGGAGTACCAGACATAGGCAGTATGAAGAGTATTTGGTCAAGTGGAAAGGACAGTCGATCGAGGACTCAACTTGGATATCAGCAACTGAGGTTTCCCATTTGGGATTTCCTCTACCATTCATAAAGTGATAGGGTCACTTTTCAATCTACCCTAGGTGTCTGATGCAGGAGCATCCAGAGGTATAAGGGCAATCCTATGTCAACCAAAAAAAATGTACTTAGACTTAGCTTTTGTTTCATATGTTTTCATTTCTAGATACCCATTTGGGTCAAATAAAGGTTCCAACTCTCATAGTTCCACTATCAGTGTTCTAGGATAGAGTATTTGAACACCTTGGGATACGTGTAAATGCCAAAAAAATAGGAGTATGTAATTGAGGCATCATTTTTGTGAACTAGAAGGTTTAAATTGGCCAAATGATTTTCATTGTAATTTAGAGCATTCCAGAAAAAGAATCAGGTCAAAAGGCCCCACAGTTTGAAAGTTATCGCAATTTTTCCATTTCTAGAGACATCCTAAGAGTGCTTCAAAGTCAGGTTAGGGGCAATAAATGACCTCAAAAAGGGCCAAAAAATGGGGGATGAGCAAATCTGGTTCATAGGGCTATAGAGCGCTTCGAGAGCTTTCCAAAAATGTAAACGGTTCGTCAATCGAAGCTACGGTTCAAAAGTTATGCCTCCCGAAAGTTTGGTTACTGTTTTTGGATTCTTCTAGATTTGCATCGACTTCTAACACAGCTTCTGGAGCCTTCTATTTGGTCGATGGATGCCAACTAGCACTTTCTAGAATGTACTCCTAATCCTTAACCCTCCGAGGTCTATTTAAGAACATTTTTGGCATTGTAAAAGGCAGTTTGAAGTGGAGTTTAAGAGGAGGTACTGAAAGGAGAAATTATCTCCAAATTTATACTATTGTAAGCCCTTAAGGCATGTTTTGAAGTCTATTTTCTCTGTACTGAATGTATTAGCATTTTCTCACAGTTAAAATTTCCCCTTTCCTATTGTGTCCATTATGAGCTTGGGTTGTGTCCCCATCAAAGTATGTATAGTACTTCCTTGATCAGTCACCACAAACTAACAATCTCCCACTTGGGGACTGATCAGACTCCACTTTAGACAATAATCTCCCACTTGGAGACTGATCCTGTAGTAATAACGCTACCACATAGGGATCTCACTGAATCAAACCACCCTAGATTGTGTTGTTCATTGATTGTTATTCAGTCTAGAAGGCCAACCAAAGCTGAAGAGGAATTTAGCTTCTCCCTTGTCACTACCTTGGTAAACATATCTGTTGGATTTTCATCTATATGTATCTTGGCTAGCTTTAACTATCCATCCTCCAAAATTGATCGAATGAAATGGTACTGCAATTATATGTGTTTGAATGCAGAGTTGAATTATTCGCAAGATGAATAGCACTCTGACTATCTATAAAAAAATAATTATCTTATGAGGATGTCCCAATTCTTCCAAGAAGAACTGAAGCCATATCATCTCCTTGGTTGCCTTTATAGCAGCAACATACTCTGCCTCTATAGTGGATAAAGCATTAACCTTCTGTAACCTATAAACCTAGCTCACAGTTGCCTCATGAATAGTACAGACATAACCTGTAGTACTATGCCTAGTATCAATATCCCTTGCCAAATCTAAGTCAACATAGCCCTATAAATCAGTAGTAGAGCCCTCAAAGTGTAAACACTTATTGGGTGTTCCTCTCAAATATTTGAGAATCCACTTGACAGCATTCCAATGCTCAATTCATGGATGACTCATATACCTGCTAACGAATCCCACTACATGTGCAATATTTGGCCTTGTACATACCATAGCATACATCAAGCTTCTTACAACTGAAGCATAGGGTACCTTGGACATCTTATCCTCTGCTTCTTGTGTCTTGGGACACATGTCCTTAGTCAACTTCAAATGACCAAGTAAAGATGTGTTGACAGCTTTAGCATTCTCCATAGAGAAATGTTACAACACCTTCTGAACATAATCAGCCTAAGATGGTGTCAATTTCCTGTTCTTCCTATCTCTACAAATATTTATATCAAGAATTTTTTTTGTTGCCCCAAATCCTTCATAGAAAATGCATGTGCTAACTGGCATTTCAGCCCCTTAATGTGATCCATGTTAGACCCAACTACAAGTATATCATCAACATATAAACATAAAATAATGTAGCTATCATTATCCAACCTCTTAAATTAAACAATATGATTTGAATGACACCTACTGTATCCATGCTCATGCATAAAACTATCAAATTTCAGATACCATTGCTGAGGTGCTTGCTTTAAGCCATATAAACTTTTCTTCAATTTGCACACTAAGTTCTCCTTGTCTTTGACCTCAAATCCTTGTGACTGAGCCATATATATCTATTCATCCAAATCACCATGCAAAATGGTTGTTTTACCATTAAGCTACTCTAAATGCAAATTTTCAGTAGCCACAATACTTAAAATAGAACGGATAGAAATCATCTTAACAACAAGAGAAAATATCTCATCAAAATCAATGCCCTTTTTCTATGCAAATCCTTTTACAACTAACCTAGCTTTAAATCTTTTCTTACCTCCATCCTCTTCTTTTAACTTGTAAACCCACTTATTCTGTAAAGCTCTGTAGGAAACTTGCATAAATCTCATGTTTTATTCTTTAGCAAAGAGTCTATTTCATTTTTCATTGTAGACTCCCACTGAATCTTAGTATCCACCTAAACAAAATCATAACATTTAGGTTCACCAACATCTATTAATAAAATAGAATAGAAAGAGGGAGAAAATATTTCTGGAGGTCTAATTTGCCTTTTTGACCGTCTAACATTCACTAGTGTGTGTGGTATTTGTTGGTACAATTGTTGCACATTATGAGGAATGGTTGGAACATCATCTTTTGGAGTATCATCTAGCACTACATAATCATCTTCTTTCTTCTCATGTTGCTGCAACAGATCTTTATACAACACATTCTCATTGAATATGACATCCCTACTTCTTACAATTTTATGATTTTCAAAATTCCAAAGTCTATAACCAAATTCATTAATGTCATATCCAAAAAATACACATTTCTTTGACTTAGCTTCGAGCTTGGTTCTATTTTCAAAATCTATGTGAGCAAATCCTTCACAATAGAAGGTCTTGAGAAAAGAATAGCTCACCTTCTTATTAGTCCATGCTTCCTCTAGAATACCACAGCCGAAAGTAGTAGAGGGACCTCTATTAATCAAATATATAGAAATATTGATAGCCTCCACCCACATGTATAGGGGTAACCCAGCATGCAACCTCATGCTCCTTGCACACTCCATTATAGTCATGTTCATGCGTTCAACCACTCCATTTTCCTGTGGAGTCCTTGGAACAATTTTTGTCTATGAATACCATTAGTGGAGCAATAATCTTCAAATTCATGACTACAATACTCACCACCATTATCATATCTAAGGAATTTTAATTTCTTACCGGTCTCACTTTCAACCAAGCATTTCCATTTCTTAAAAGTTTGAAATACATCAGATTTATGTCTAAGGAAATAAATCCTTACCTTTCTAGTTGCATCATCAATAAATGTAACATAATAATGAGAGTCTCCAAGGGAAGATACCTAAGCCGGTCCCCATACATTAGTATGCACAAGCTCTAATTTCTCTTTTTTGTTTTCCTTCCCAATATTTACAAAACTCACTCTCTTTTGTTTTCCATACACACAACTTTCACAGAAATCCATATTAACACATTTCAGACCTGGCAGAACTTTCTTTGAATGAAGTACTTTCATAACTTTCTCACTCATGTGCCCAAATTTATTGCGCCATAGCACTGTATCAGAATTTATAGCAGCTATTTGTTCTTCCTACTCAGCTATAGCTACTATTCCTAAACATTCATTTTTCTCTGAAACAATTAAAGTAGAAGGAACAATATGACCTGTACAAAGATATAAGGTGCCTATCTTCACACCTTTTGCTACTACAAGGGAACCTTTTGTAACCTTCCATTTTTTATCATTAAAAGTAACTATACAACCCTCATCACTGAGTTGCCATGCTGAAATTAAATTCCTACTCAGCCTTGGAACATATCTTACCTCATGTACTAGCCAATGATTCCCATTCTACAACTTAATCTTAACATTTCCCTTTCCAAAAATCTAACAGGGTTTGTTATCCCCAAAATAAATAAGCCCAAAATCCCCTTGGACATAATCAATGAAATAACCTCTATGAGTTGTATCATGAAATAAAGCACCAAAATCTAAAAGCCATGAATCATCAACACTTTCTAAAGACAGAAGCAAAGCATCCTCTTTGGATTTTTTACTTACCACATTTGCCTCCATTTCTCCATCTAGTTTATCTCCTCCATTTTTCTTTTGAGTCCAAGAATCTTTCTTTTTATTATCTCCTTCATTTTTCTTTTGAGTCCAAGAATCTTTCTTTTTATGCCCTGGTTTCCCACAATACTAGCAATCATTCGGTCCTCTCGATTGAGACCTCCTCCCCTTTGACTTCCCTCTTGATTTTCCATTATTTTTTTAATGTTTTCCTCTCAATCATTCTGCCTCAACTTCGTGTGTTCAAAGCACTTCCAGATGTAGATCTACCTAAGGATTTCCTACAAGTTTCCTCACTCAAAATAACACCAATCACATCATATTTTAGGGTACTAGATATGGGAACAAAATTACTCACAGCCATTACCAAACCATTCCAACTTTTAGGCAAAGAACACAAAATCAAGAGAGCCCTAATTTCTTCATCAAAATTGATACCCACAAAAGATAACTTACTAGTAATAGTATTAAACTCATGTAAATGATCTTTAATAGATTGATCCACCTTCTGCCATTTTCATATTAAATAAACACTCCATGAGAAATACCTTGTTTAAAGCGGAGGGCTTTTCATATAGTGTTGCTACAGTTTTCATCAACTCTTATGTTCTCTTTGCTTTTGTAATATTAAATGCCACTGATGGTGCTAGGCATAATTGAATACTTCTAAGTGCCTTTCTATCCAAAAGATCTTAGTCCTCATTTGACATAAATCCCTGATTCTTGGTTTTTTCTTCAAACAGCTTCCATAAATCCTTTTGATAAAGATAGTCTTCCATTCGCATCTTCCATAACTAAAAGTTCTGCCCATTAAACCTGTCAACCCTCAGCTTAACCTCATCTACCATTGCTTCTACTCAACTGTGAGACTTTCTTGTAGAGGATAACTAAAAAACAACCTTGCTCTAATATCACTTGTTAGGATTAAACCACAGACAAAAATAACAATTACATGCAAATATAACCAATAATAGATCACACAGAAAAAAACACAAGACACTGAGATTTAACGTGGTTCACCCAATCCCTGGACTATGTCCACCAAATAGCAAGTCTAATATTATTACAATCCAATGATTACAACCTAATTACAATCTGTAATCCCGTGCAGCTCAATACCACCGCAAGAACCAATTTTTGCATCACTCTATGAAACAATCCCTAACCCTAAGCCCATTTATACAAGTATTAAACCACTTTAGGGTTATAATTAATAACTATATGTCAGCCCAAAATCTCGATAAAAGAGGGCCCAAATTTTTTTGGGGTTCAATTCCCCAAGCCCCAAAGAATTTATGAAGTATGTATAATACTTCCTTGATCAGTCACCACAAACTAACAGAAATGGTGTATATTGTTGTAAAAGATGAATCTAATGATGAAGGAGATAAGATGGCACTTGTCTCTCATGTTAGCAAAAGTGACACATGAATCATAGATAGTGGATGTTCTCAACATATTACTGGAGACAAAACTATGATTGAACATTTTGAAAACTATGATGGAGGTAGTATAAGGTTTGGAAATAATAAACCTTGTTGTATAAAAGGGAAAGGCCAAATCTCATTAACCAATGAACTTGTATTTGATAGTGCCTCTTGGGTTAAAGGACTAAAACATAATTTACTGAGTGTGGCATAGCTAAACAACATTGAATTCAACGTAGAATTCATGAATGGCAAGGCAAGACTACTAGATAACCAATAAATTTTGATTGGATCAGGTAGGCAAACAAAAGGTAACCTATTTTATCTTGATCTTGGTGATTTTTCATGTTTCATTGCTCAAGTAGAAGAAAGGTGGTTATGGCACAGAAGAATATGTCATGTAAACTTTGATAATATGGTCCAAATTAACAAACTTAGAAGAGTAAGAGGTCTTCCTAATTTGAAGAAACCTGATGTTGGATTATGCAAGAATTGCCAAATTAGTAAAATGGGAGAGACTAGTTTTAAGAGCAAAAACTATCGGTCAAAAGATGTCTTGAAAATTGTGCATACTAATTTATGTGGACCCATTGGAATAGAGACTTATAATGGAGAAAAGTTTTTCATTCTTTTTGTTGATGATTATTCTAGAATGATGACTATCATGTATCTCAAAGAAAAATCAAAAAATTTTGAGAAATTCAAATGGTATCTAGCTAGAGTAGAAAAGGAAACTGGAAAAAGATTGAAATGCTTAAGATTGGACAGAGGTGGTGAATTCAACAATTTCTACATTAAAGAGGAATCAAAAGATAATTATCAGCCTCTGGTACTCCTAAGTAGAATGGAATAGCTGAAAGAAGAAATAGATCCATCATGGATTGTGCAAGGACACTAATGATTGAAAAGAGTGTTACTATCAAATACTGGAAGGAAGCTATCAGCACTGTAGTTCATACTTTGAACTGAGTTCAATTAAAGGACTCAAAAAAACTCCCTATGAACTATGGTATCGCTACAAACCCAATGTAAGTTACTTGAAAGTATTTGGTAGCAAATGTTATATCTTGAAAGAATCTAGAAAAGACAAATTTGATGTAAAAGGGTGATGAAGGTATATTTCTAGGATATTCCTACATAAGTAAAGCATACAAATGTCTGAATTTGTCTACTCACAAAATCATAGAAAGTGCACATGTGAGAATTGATGAGTTTGCAGAAAAGATTGAAGAAGAAAGCAAAAAGGAACCAGAAGATTATAGAAGATTTATCTACTATGAACCTGATACATTGCCAAACACATTTGACCAAAAGAAGAATTCATCTCCCAAGCTCTCCAAATCTTCATCAGTTACCTAGTTGCAGGAAGTTTAAACTAAGTCACAAGGACTAGAATCACATTTAGAGGCTACCGAGTTAGTGCATACCGAGTCTAAAGAACTCAAGCCATAGATAGAAGGACTCGAGCCAGAAGTTGAAATTTGAAATGAAGATAGTGTAGTTCATTTAAAAGTCAAAGAACCTATATTGGCTAAATATGTCAAAAGGCATCATGCACCTAATCAGATAATTGGAGACAAATCTAATGGAACAATGACAAGAAGCAAACTAAAAGGTACATGTGTACTTGCTAAATTTGAACCTAGAAGTGTTAAAGATGCACTAGAAAATGAAAGTTGGATTGAGGCTATGAATGAAGAAATAGAATAGATAGAAAAGAATAAAACTTGGACTCTTGTACCTAGGCCTAAAGATAACAATGTGATTGGTACAAAATGCGTATTCAAAAATCAGTTGAATGAAGATGGAAAAGTGTCAAGAAACCAAGAAAGGCTAGTATGTAAAGGATATTCTCAAGAAAAAGTTATTGATTACACTAAAACTTTTACCCCTATTGCAAGATTAGAAGGTGTAGGACTCTACTTGCTTATGCAGCTCACAAAGGATTCAAAGTATATCAAATGGATGTTAAATCTGAATTTTTGAATGGAATTCTTGATGAGGAAGTCTACATTGAACAACCAGAAGGTTTTGTTGATCCAGACAAAAAGGACATGGTATTCAAATCACAAAAAGCCCTATATGGTCTCAAACAAGCTCCTAGAGCCTGGTATGAAAGACTACATAACTACTTGATACAAATTGGTTTTCAAAGAACAAATGATAACAGTAGCCTATATATCAAGGAAGGACCAGATAAGAAGATTGTGTTGGCATAAATATTTGTGGATGATACTCTATTCATTGGAAACGATGACTTATACCAAGCATTCTCAAAACAAATGAATAAATAATTTGAAATGTCCATGTCTAGTGAAATAAAATTCTTTGTTGGATTACAGATACAAGAGAACATAAATGGTATCTATATCATTCAATCTAAGTACATCAAAGAGATACTCAAGAAATTTAGAATGGAGGATTCAAAACCAATTGGAACCCCCATGTGTACTGGACTTAAGCTTACAAAAGATGATGACTCCAAAGAAGTAGATCAGACCTTATACAGATTAATGATTCAAAAATTACAGTATGTGGTACATACAAGGCCTGATATTTCCTTAGCAGTTGGGATAGTAGCAAGATTGTTAGCTAAACCCAGAGAAAACCACATGATGGCAATAAAAAGAATCTTGAGATATCTGAAAGGAACTGAAGACTATGGCTTATGGTACAAACTTGGAGGCAACCTTGACCTAAAAGTATTTACTAATGTTGATTAATCTTGATGATAGAAAGAGCACCAGTGGTGGAGCATTCTTTCTTGGTAAAAGGCTGGTATCTTGGACAAACAAGAAGCAAAATTACACATCTCAATCTACAACAGAAGCAGAATATATAGCAATAGCAATGAATTGATCTAACATTGTTTAGTTCAAACAGTTGTTGGAAGGAATGAAGGTTGAAATCAAAGAGCCAATAGTGATGTATTGTGATAACACCAGTGTAATCAACATATTAAAAAATCTAGTGATGCATTCCAAAACAAATCACATTGCTATAAAATATCACTTTGTAAGAGAATTATTACAAGACAAAGAAATCATATTGGAATATGTCCATACAAAAGAACAAATTGCAGATATATTCACCAAGCCATTACCTAAGGATGCACTTTTGTACCTACGAGGTTAGCTAGGGGTCATTCCCCTATCTAAAGTTCACTAAATAAATTTTAGTGATGCATCAATAGGAACTCAGCTGAAGATCAATCAGTTGATGCAATATTGACAGGGACATATTGCAAATGAATCTATACTCAAGGTACATTGATATTATTCAGGATTGTCTTTGGCATGTGTTGTCAAAAAGGGAGAAGTTTATTGTCATATATTTCTAAAATTTTATAGAGGGAGAAGTAAAGAAGTTCATTCACAGAGGGAGAAAACTATAAGAGAAGTCTTCTACACATCAATCAAAGAAGGAGAAACTTTCTAACAGAGGGAGTCTTATTCTCAAAATTTTATTGTGCTATGACATGTTGTGTTGCCATCAATGCCAAAGAGGGAGATTGTTGGATACAATTGATTAATTGTGTGTTATCTTTGATGTTACACAAATGTCATATTAGTTGGTAATTAGTGCATGCCAAGCTCACTTGATCAATGAAGATAATTTTCCTACTCTACCGAGCATTCCTGAATTCACTTTGTGCAAAAAGTAGTTTCTACCAAGCTCACTCGGGCGTCGAAGGAAGTTAAGCAAAAAAGAGTGTTAACCGAGCTCACTCGGTTAACAAAGGGAAAGTTGAATAAAGTTAGTGTTAACCAAGTTCACTCGGTTACTAAAGGAATTTTGCAAGATCACAATGTTAACCGAGCTTCTATTGGTTAACATAGGAAATCGCTTCAAAATTAGTTTCTACCGAGCTGGGTCAGCTACCAAAGGATTTTTCTTTTTTTGGCATGTAAAGCTTAATTAATTTACCTATTGATTCTAGCCAACTAAGGTGATGAATATTAGTTGTTCTAAGTTGTAATTGAGCTGACTGGACAATCTGAAAGGTATAAGTAAAAAGGTCAATTTGTGATTTCAAAGTGTGTGAGATAAAAGTTGAATGAGTTGAAAGAGATAAGAAGAGGAAGCAAATTTGAAGGATAAGCAGATATCCTTGTAGATCAGAAAAGTATTATTCAATTAGGAAGGATCAAGTATGAACCAGAGCAAAGATCTATAATCAGCAATTCAATTGCATCAAAATCAAGTCATTTCATTATTACTTTCTAACCATTGTAGCAGTGAACTAAAATCTCTTAATAGAGTTGGTTAACAACCATTAGTAAATCCTCTAACAAGGTGATAATTCCATTGAATTTTTTTAAGACCTTTCGCAAGGCCACTCCTAACAAGGTGATTAAATCCTTTAACAAGGTCACACCTAACAGTGTGTTTTTTAACCTTTAATAGGGTTGGCTCCTAACAGGGCTCACTTTAGAAGAGTGAAAAATAGTAACTAGTTACATTGGTGGTTTTCCCAAATTGGGTTTCCACATTAAATCCTGGTGTCTCATGTGTTCATGTTATTTCTTTTCATCCTTGCAAGTAATTATTGATAACATTCACTAAAGTAATTCACATTTTGCATTTACCAAGTTACAGCAATTTCTATGTGTTTACCGAGTATCAGCAGTAACCTGTTTTATCAGTTTGAATTGTAATTGACATCTAATGGATCTGGGATATATTTTTGTGGTAACTGATTCACCCTCCATCTCAATTACTCCTTTTATATTTCTAACAAAGAAGAGAGGAGTTCAAAAAAGAAAAATGGAAGAGGAAAGCAATATGCAGAAAATAAGGAAGTGTGTAATGTGCTCATATCAGATTTAGGTTTAGGACTGCATAATAATAGTTGTCAAAGATTGATTAAAATTATTGTATGATTTCTAATTCATTGATGATCCTAGAATGAATGGTTTATTGATTTTTATAGCTATAGAATTACCTTTTTCTAAGATTGTATCCTTTGGAAGATCATATTTAATTGAATTATATGATATCCAATATTAATACTTGCATCATTTAAGTATCTAATATTATGATTTAATCTCTAAATATATGATAATTATAATATTTGTAATACATTATCTATATTATATTATTTAATATAGTATGTAATATCTCTTAATTATTTATTTATTAATCTTATTATCAATAGTTACTATAATAGTATTTATGTTCATGCGTTTAAATATATGATCATTTATTTGTTTATAATATAATTTTAATATCTATTTATCATTATATTTTGATATTGTTATATACTTATCTATCTTTACTTAAAATAAATGTATTATTAGTTATTTATAATTATTTTATATATATATATATATATAGGTTATTTTATTGTATCTTAATAATTATTAAATATAATAAAAGTATTATTAGTTATTTATAATTATTATATATATTGGTTATTTTATTGTATCTTAATAATTATTAAATATTATTTTAGTGGGGCTATCACAGTCCTCCCCTCTCGAATTTTCTTGTCCTCAAGCAATTGATTTGATCCCTCATCAATTCATAGTCTGAATTCATTCTCTTTCCTGCATAGATGTTAGACACTTGCAAAGTAAACATGTTAGTATATAATAGAGTGTACAAGAACATATAAATGAAGACACAAAGTAGAAACATTAATGCATGAAGACACGATGCAAACACGAGATAGACACATGAATGCATGAAGACATGAACCAAACATATTAATGCATGAAGACGTGATGTAGACACATAGTATATATGTTAGAATCTAGCTTACAAATTGAAATAAGAAAAGGGTAAGGAAATGTTTTACCACATTGATCGTGAATGTCGTGCTCCTTCCTCCTATTTTGAAATCAAAAGTTCTTAAAGATGCATATTTTTAACAACTTTTCTATAACCCATACTATAATAGGGTGTATAATTCCATAGTGGATGGTAGATTTACTACTACTCAAGTTTGGACATGCTCAACTTGGAGTTCCCTTGGATTTTTAATCCATATTGAGATTTTCTCGCCCCAACGCGACCGATTTACTCCTCCCCCTATGCACACTCCCTACCCACTAGGAACATGTTTAATTTTGATGTGGGTAGTAGATTTACTACTTCTTGAGGTTGGACATGCTTAGCTTGGGGCTCCCTTAGATCTTTATCCACATTGGGATTATCTTTCCCTAGCACGATCGATTTACTCCTCCCCCTGTGCACACTCCCTACCCACTATGTACATGTTTAGTTTCATTATGGATGGAAGGTTTACTGCTGTTTGAGTTTGGACATGCTCAACTTGGGGCTCCCTCAGATCTTAAAATCTGTATAGGGATTCTTATGCCCCAACACAACTAATTTACTCCTCACCCTGTGCACGCTCCCTATCCATCATGAATTTAAACACAAATATTTTGATTAATGTCTCCTTCTTAGACCCAAAATAGATTTCTATCAACTTCACTTATAGTTTTATTTTTCAATTTAGGAAAAAAATAAAAATAGATATGTCACACAAAACATTATTGCCCACATATATATAATATCTATAATCATAATGTACAATATATCATATTTATTATTCCAATCATTAATAACTTTATTGATAAATCATCATATATTTCTAAAATATAAGTATAATTCAAAATTAGTGAAATTGATGTATTTAATTCAAAAAAATCACTCTTAAGTAGCCTCTCGTATTAATAAAAATATAAGGAAAATACACTTACCTCGTTAAATCACAAACATACCTTATGCTTTTAGTCACATCCCCACCTTATGGACTTTAAAGGAAGTGTTAATGTCACATGTTTTCCATAATGCTATTGTCTAGCTGTATTGGATGACCTCGACACATGCCCCAATCAAAGTTGGTTTGAAACCATGGGTAATATTATTTTCTTCATATTTCTACCATATCCAATATCTATTAGATCTCCTTGTTTAACTTTTCTTGGCAGGTCTTACATCCGCTGGTCTAGGTTTATCTATTGTGATTTTAGCAGCCTTTATACTCAGGCTTTCAAACTTTTTTCTTTTTGTCTTAACTAAAGTCTTCTCTTGGTGGTGGTACATGTAATGCATCCTTGTATATTTGATTAATACTAACAAGACTAATGTGGTGCTTGATTATTACAGAAAGTATTGTTTCACTTAATATTCTTCATGTTCTCTGATATTTGCTCCATCCAATATCCTCCTTATTTTTGTGTTTGGCCCTATCAGTGGATCCACTATGTCTTTAATATTTTTTCCTTTAGGGATCAAGGTAATCAATTTCTTTCTCATGTATCTTCATTCATGTTCTACCTAATATATCCCTCCATTTGTGTTTATTGATGATTTCAGTGATATATTGTTGGTGTAAATACGTATTCATTATTTACACTTAAGTTTACTTAGGTTAATGCATTATTTTATTATTTTATTATTTTTATTTGTGAGACACTTATGAGTTTGTGCACCTTTTTGAGTTTTCATGTTGACAGCATAGGTGTATGCAACTCTATTTTAGCACATGGTGTCTACAACACTGATTTGCATGTCACACCCTTGTAGGCTTATCCTCACATCATCGCACATACTTTTTTTCTTAATGGAGGATAACCCATATATGGTGGACATGTGCCTAGTTGTATGACTTATCATGTAGCTAATTACAAGGCATTCTAGATGTATCTCAGAGGCCTTTTTATACAGGCACTCCTAGTGTACTCTTATCATGGCATATTAAATATATCATCATTCTGATCATACTCTCTCTCTCTCTTGGTCTACAGTTGTGTTTGTGTTTGATTTCTTAGTTCTTGGATGAATTTTTCCCTTAGGCAAATTCTTACATGGTATCAGAGCTTGGAGATTTTCTCATCTTTTCCAACCAGCGATAGCATTTCAAATAATCAGCGGTGACTATTTTCATTTCCCACCCATGACTGTCACTTCCAATGACTACACTATTTTAAAATCACTTGCCAAAAATATTTCCAGGCGTTTGTCTAAGATCTCGCGAGCATCCTTGACTACCTGGCAGCGTGAACGTCTGTATTTTCCGGAGAGGGTTTTGAGTTTTCTAGCGCTGACGAATTCCTGCCCATACGCAAATTTTTTTAATAGCCCACCAACAGGAACTGCCACGTGGAAATTTTTTATTGCTCCATCAATGACCGCATCCCAACCCACGTCAGTGCTCGCTGGACAGTCCACTGCAACATGTGGCACCTATTAATTTGCCTGAGCAACAATCAAAACTGCCTCATCACCCATGGAATCTAGATTTTTTTTGCTACACACAATACCACATCAGTAGTATGACAGTTTGACATGTCATCATTTTGTATAGTACGGATGCCAAATCAACTTGACACATTAGTCGAGGGCCCCATTTTTTGCTGACATTAGTTTTACTAGGTTAAAATTGACAGTCATTTAACCATCAAAACCAGGTGTTTTATAACTACAATGACAGTTGTTTGACCATCAAATTTAGACTCACATCTTTTCCTCCAAACCCCTCTCGAGATTGCTTTTCAATTTGGCAGCCTAACTTTGTGATCCCATAACTTGGACATCCAAACTCTGTTTCAGGTGCAATTTTTTTTAAATTGGGTAGAATTTCTTGAATTTTCTAGTGCTGGTATTATTTTCTAGTTTTGGTGCATAGATTTTGTAGAAATTGCATTTTTTGGTGACTGTACCTGCATAATCCTATGTTTTGCAACTTCAAATGCTCTATATGGGCACATCTGGTCACTTTTTCAGGTTCCATTATTTTTTGAAAATGCATTTTTTTTGTCTACTTTCCAAATCTGAAGTTAGATTGTAGGGTTGTGTGGACCAAATCTCACTTTCAGAATTAGGCCATTTTTAGCATTGTAAAGCTTTGATTCTTTTCAAAATTGTTGTAAATCTGAGCTACAGTGCTTTAGTGACATATTTGAGACTCATAAGGCAATTGTAAAAGCAAAATTAGAAAGTCCACTTTGTTCATTTTGACAAGTGGCCCATTGTATATGCACTACTTATAAAGTACCAAAAGCATCTTCTTCTTCTTTTTTTTTTTTTGGGGGGGGGGGGGTGTTTCTTTTGATTGAGTGAAAAGGGGGGGGGTGTACTATGTTTCTTGTGTCTCTCTATTGTGCTCTTTTCATTTCTACATCATGGGTTTTAAATGTCCTCCTCTAACTTCACGCAACTATTCTACATGGAAAGATATTGCATGGAGTAGATTAATGGAAAAAGGATATAGTCTTTATGTTGATGGTACAATTACCAAACCTACTGATGCTAAAGAACTCATTGATTGGAAAAATCAAGACCCACAGGCTTTAGGAGTTATCAAGAGTTGGGTACATGGGGATCTTCTCTTTCACATTAAAAGTTGTTCAGAATCTAAATAAGCCTGGGATAAACTTGAATAGTTGTATGGTAAGGTGGATGAAGAAAAGGGATTTTAGATTAAAGATGATTTACTTCTCTTAGATCCAAAGAATTTTGATAGAATTTAGGATTACATCATCAAAGCCAATGAGTATAGGGCATTTCTTAAAGATTGTGGAAATCCCATGAAGGATGACAGGTTAATTCATCACATCTTGAAGAGGCTACCTTTTGAGTACACTAACTTCGTTTCAAGTTTTAATACTCACAAGTTGACCATGGGATCTTCTTACCACAAGCCTTCCTTTGGTGCATTTATAGAGATGTTGATTGTTGAACAATCTCACTTGATGGATTTTGGACTTCTCAAGTCATCAAAAACCAAAGCCTTAGTGGCTAGTGATGAGTACAAATCAAGGAGGGAAAAGCAACAACAAGAAGAAGCAGTGGAAGCAAAAAACATAATCTAAGACACAACAATCATCCTCTCAATAAGACAATTCTTCTTCAAATAAAAAGGGAAGTAATGAAAAGAAGGACAAACTCTTCTGTGCATACTAAAAAAAGCCAAATCATGACGAGCATCATTGCAAGACAAAAAAAATCGATGAGTTGGAAAATCTACTCAGGAAGAACAAGATTCAAGTGCTAGGTATTTCCAAGGATTCTACTCCAACCTTTTCAAAGGGTAAAGGTCAAGCACTTATGGCAAACACAAGTTCTTCTTGGGAATGGATACTTGACTCAGGTGCCTCTTACCACATGGGTTCTTCAAAGGAAGACTTTTCTTCATTGAAGCAGTCAAAGGTACCACACATCTTCATGGGAGATGATACTAAAATGCAAGTTGAAGGGAAAGGAAATGTGGAAATGGAAAATGGGGAATTCAAAGATGTTCTCAATGTTCCAAACCTAAGCTCCAATCTCCTATTAGTTTATCAAATCACTCACCTAGGAGATGGTCACAAAGTTGAGTTCCTTCCAGATTCAGTGATGGTGCGAAGTCTACGAGATGATTCATTGGTTGAAGTGGGGAAAGTCAGCGATGATAAGAGGCTTTACTCCTTCTCCCACTTTGTGCCTAAGAGTCCTTCTCAAGCCTTGTTCACTCACTCACATTCACAAATCAACTTATGGCATGAGCGGTTTGGTTACCTTGACTTTTTCTCTCTTCAGCAACTTTGCTCAAAACATATGGTCAAAGGTATACCTAATATCAGCTTTTCTAAGGGAGAGTGTTCATCTTGTTCAATGGATATGAATATCAAGGAGAATTATGATAAAGGGAAGTCTTTTAGAGCTCCAGTTGTTCTTTAGCTAGTTCACATGGTGTTAGCAGGATCCTTTGCAGTGACTTCAGTCAGCCAAGGCCGCTACATCCTCACATTTGTTGATGACTTTTCAAGATTCACTTGGGTCTTCTTCCTTCATCATACTAATGAAGTGGTTCATAAGCTTCAAGACTTCAAGACTCATGTTGAACACAAGTCAAGGAAATCCATCAAAGTACTAAGGATGGACAATGAGAACATATATGTGGATAGAAGACTTATGAACTTTTGTAGAATTGAGGGGATTGATCTTCAGAACCCACCAGCATTTAGTCCACACAAGATAGATGTTGCAGCTATGAGGATTAAGACTCTCAAGACCATGGCAAGTTGCATGATAAACGTCAAGTCTCTTGATCCTACATTAGAATTTGAAGCCATTAGCAGTGCTACTCACATACTTAATAGGTCTCCTCATAATGCCTTAGATGGAAAGACTCCTTTTGAGGCATGTTGCGGTAGAAAACCAGTTGTGAGTCACTTTAGAGTCTTCGGTTGTCTAGAATGGGAAAACCTATCTTCCAAGACTTGCAAGGCACTAGTACCTAGGCCTTGTACCTTCATCGACTATGAAGACAATGCTAAAGCTTACAAACTAATGGATTCTAAGACACGTGACATTTTTGTGGAGAAGCATGTTCACTTTGAGGAAAGTTCACCTAGCTTATCCTCTAAACCTCTTCGCACATCATACACAATGGAAACTGATAGTGACACTAGCGATAGTGCTTTAACAGGTTTAGACACGTGGGGTTCTATCGACAGTTGTAGTGAGAGGTCACATCAGTCCAATCCACATGCTTACATTGCCACAGTGAAAGGTCTAGCATAGCATGGTACATCTCATCTTCTAGCTCTAGCTTGAGTTGACTTGGAAGATAGACTTGAGGACTTACATCTTCTCATTCATGAAGGTGATCCTTCCATAGTTGTTGCAAGGGCTCACTTTGACCCTCATGTCCATTCTCTACATGATTAATCTGTATAGGTTGGCGTGATTGTGGATCCTTATGAATAGCAATTAGTGGAGATCTCTTTGTCAGTTGAGAAGATAGATGGTTCAGTGGAATAGGTTCAACAGACATCCTTGCCAGATCTGCATTCAGTCTTTTCAACACAGTTGGAAGGGGCAAGCACCAGCATCACTATAGGGATACTTGAGCAGGTTTCAGGGCTAGCATACATCTTTAGGATTGTACCTTTTCCTTTGTTTCTTCCTAAGGGGAGGAACACCATTCTGCATTCTTGGACTAGCTTCTTCATCGGAGCGGCTTTCACTTGTCGGCATTCTTCATTTGGGGAAGGGGAGCCTCTTTTGTCTCTCTTCCTTCTCTCATTTTTCTCTTATGTATATACTAGATGTATGTCATAATGGGGGGGTCTTGATTACTCCATCCATCGATGCATCCCTATTTATCTCTCTTTTTGGGGGAGAGTTTTTCCCATGAGGTTTTCCCTCTTTCTCCACTTTATGAGAGATTTGCATTTTCATTATGTACATGGCTACCTAACATGGCCTAGTAGCTGGGACCCATTCTGCATCTTCATCCTAGTTCGTAAGCTTAAGGGCATTCCCCTAAGTTGCACTTAAGGGGGGGTCTTGGTGTAAATACGTATTCACTATTTACACTTACTTAAGTTTACTTAGGTTAATGCATTATTTAATTATTTTATTATTTTTACTTGTGAGACACTTAGGAGTTTGCACACCTTTTTGAGTTGTCATGTTAACAACACAGGTGTACGCAACTCTATTTTAGCACATGGTGTCTACAACATTGATTTGTGTGTCACACCCTTGTAGGCTTATCCTCTCATCATCACACATACTTTAATGCTTAATGGAGGATAACCCATATCTGGTGGACATGTGCTTGGTTGTATGACTTATTATGTAGCTAATTACAAGGCATTCTAGATGTATCTCAAAGGCCTTTTTATACAAGCACTCCTAGTGTACTCTTATCATGGCATATTGAATATATCATCATTCTAATCATACTCTCTCTCTCTCTCTTGGTCTATAGTTGTGCTTATGTTTGGGTTCTTAGTTCCAGGGTGAATTTTTTCCTTAGGAAAATTCTTACATATATATTCCTTATACTTCCACTATGGCGATGTAAGTGGAAGACATTATTCTTATAAAAGTAGACATTCTTTGTGTTGAGTAACGATGAGTCTATCATTTAGGTAACTTCCTCTTTAATCTACTTTTATATATCCTTTTTGCCTCCTAATATGGGTTGCATATTATCATATCTTCTACTTCGTTTCTCTAGCAATAGTTTTTGGGGAACCTGTCGTTGTGTTAGCTGCATTGTGTCCATCTTTAATGTTACCTTGGAATCCTTCTATTGGAAATATAAGCGGATTAATTGAGAGGGGAGGGGTGAATTAGTTTCTACAAAAATAAATCTTAGATCCCTTAGATGTCAGTACAAAATGAAAATAGATAATTGAATATTGTTGAAGCTCGGTAAACACATAGAATGCTACAACTCGGTAATAACTGGATTAGCTTGGTAAATGATTAACACATAAACCATTAAATGTTATCTATGATTACCATTACGTTAACTTAGTTGCAAACACATAAAGAAAATAGCATGAACACATTTGACACTAGGATTTAACATAGAAACCCAATTTGGAAAAAATCACCAATAGCAACTAGTTACCGATTTTTACTCTTATGAAGTGAGCCCTGTTAGGAGCCAACCCTGTTAAAGATTACAAAATACACTGTTAGGTGTGACCTTGTTAAAGGATTTAATCACCCTGTTAGGAGTGGCCTTGTTAGAGTCTTTGAGAACAGTTCAATGGAATTGCCACCTTGTTAGAGGATTTGCAAATAGTTGTTAAGCCAACTCTATTAGGAGATTTAGATCACTGCTATAATGGTTAAATAGTAACAATGAGATGACCTGATTTGAATGTAACTAATTTGCTAATTTCAAATCTTTGTTTTGAATTGTACTAGATATTTCCTGATTGAATATGGCTTTGCTACACCACAAGGATATCCTATTTATCCTTCAAATTCACTTCCTTAACTCATCAATAGATCTTCAATCACATCATCACAATTTGCACACTTTGAAATCACAACTTCACCTTATACTTATATCTTCCAGTTTATCAAGTCGGCTCAAATACAACTTAGAAAAATCAATATTCATCACCTTAGTCAGTTGTAATCAATACATAAATCAATTAAGCTTAATACAAAATAATAAGAAAATCCTTCATTAGCTAGCCCTACTAGATAGAAACTAACTCTAAAACAATTTCCCTTGTTAACCAACAGAAGCTCGATTAACACTGCAAACTCAGAAAAATCTTTTGGCAACCAAGTGAGCTCGGTTAGCACTAATTCCATCCAAATTTCCTTTGTTACCCGAGTGAGCTTTGTTAACACTCACTTTTTGCAACTTTTCCTTTGACGCCCGAGTGAATTCAGTAGACACTGCCTTCTAAGCTAGGAAAACACAGGAATGTTCGATAGACACTAAGAACTGTCTTCATTGCTTGAGTGAGCTTAGCATATACTAACTAATAATGATATGACATTTGTGTAACATCAAAGACAACACACAATTAACCAATTGTATCCAACAATCTCCCTCTTTGGCATTGATGGCACAGTATAATGAAATTTTGGATTTTAGACTTGAGAACTCCCTCCATCAGTATGAGCTCTTCCTTTCACTAGATTTTGTCTATAACAGTTGCTACCAAGTTCATTCAGAACATTCTCCCTCTTTCAGCGTACTTTTTCTTTGGAAGACTTCTCCCTCTCTAGTTTCTTACTTTATTTTGGTTCCAAAATTTTCTCAAAGATATGATAGTAAACTTCTCCCTCTTTGACAACACATGCCAAAGACAATAATTTTGTAA
The DNA here is from genome assembly GCA_028749045.1 of Cupressus sempervirens. Classification (NCBI taxonomy): domain Eukaryota; kingdom Viridiplantae; phylum Streptophyta; class Pinopsida; order Cupressales; family Cupressaceae; genus Cupressus; species Cupressus sempervirens. The sequence goes on from CM053792.1 coordinate 144,771,534, forward strand.
ATACCAATGTACCCTAAGTATTGATTCATCTGCAATATGCCCTTGCCAATTCTGCACCAACTAATTGATCTTCAATAGGTTCTGGTTGATGCATTCACTAAACTTCATTTAGTGAATTTCAGATAGGAGAATGACCCCTAGCTTACCTCGTAGATATAGAAATGGATCCTTAGGTAATGGCTTGTTAAATATGTCTAATATCTATTCCTTTGTATTCACATATTCCAATCTAACTTCTTTATCTTGCACTAACTCTCTTAAGAAGTGATATTGTTGGTGTAAATTAGTACTTTACTATTTACACTTACTTAAGTTTACTTAGGTTAATGCATTATTTAATTATATTGCATTATTTTATTATTTTTATTTATGAGACACTTAGGAGTTTGTGCAACCTTGTCAGTTGTCATGTTGACAACATAGGAGTATGCAACTTTATTTGAGCACATGGTGTCTACAACACTATTTTGCGTGCCCCACCCTTGTAGGCTTATCCTCTCATCACCGCACTTACTTTCGTGCTTAATGGAGGATAATCCATATCTGGTGGACATGTGCTTGGTTGTATGACACATCATGATGCTAACTTCTATGCATTCTAGAAGCTCTCCTAAGGCCTTTATATTCAAGCACTCCTAGTGTACTCTTGTATGAAGTTATTGAATACATTGTTATTCTAATCATACTCTCTCTCTCTTGGTCTACTGTGTGCTTGTGTTTGAGTTCTTAGTTCTTGGGTAAATTTTTTCCTTAGGAAAATTCTTATATGGTATTAGAGCTTGGAGACTTTCTCATCACATAGTCGTTCAAGACCTCTTGCTTACTTCATCACCTCAGCCTGAATTTGGAGTGCTGCAAAAATTGGGAGTGTCTAGCATCAGATCTGACCTCTCCATTGCATCTGGAATGCTGAACTGGTGAAAATCGACTATAAGCATGCCTACCTTGGCCCATAGTCAACTGTGAGGCAAATTTTTTTTGCAAATCAAAACCCAAAGGCCCGATTTGCGGTATGGGTATGATCTCTTGCAGATCTTATTAATTATTTTCGGATCTGTCATTTTTATTTTCTCTGTCATATTTTTCGTCAGTATTTTCAAAAATTTTGAAATATTTTATAGTCCATCAGAGAAATTTTTTATGCAGTATGGGCTGTTAGATCCCGTACTATACATTTTGGTGGGATTTTGTATATCCTTTTTGCAAGTTTATTTTTAATCTACGGGCTTCATTATTTATACACCGACGACTGCTGCCCGTAATTCGGCGTGGTCCTGAATTCTGGGCGGTGTATTCTCCAACTAACCTGCAATCCATAAATCGGCGACAGTTAATCGGCAAGCTCACCAAATTCGACGAGCAGCCTCAAACCGGCGATGGACAAGCTTTCATTTTATTCACTGCAGACTCAGTCTTTTAAAGACCGCATAGATCAGTTAACCCACGAATGTGGGATCATTTTGAGTGAAAACTAGCACGGTATCACAAAATTGGCAACCACAGAAACCCTGCTCTCTCATGCCACGCAATGTGATTCGAACCCTGCCACACAGCGACAAGCGGCGTGATCAGCATCTACGCAGTCAGCGAGCCTACTCAGCAATACATGGCAATCCACATTGGTGAACGTACAATTTGAGTCACCTACACAGTCATCATATGAAATTTTCCCTCATATGTTGTGCAATTCTGTACAGTGTTGACATCATCGCCACATCACGCTAACGTCACCTCAGGCTGAGATTTCGCTAACTTCATCATTTCACAACCCTAAATTTGACACCCGTCTAGATGTCAGTTTAGGGCATTTTATAACTACTTTAACGGTCGTTTGACTATCAAATTTAAACTTGCAGTTTCTCCTCCAGACCCCTCTCCAGATTGCTTTTTAGTTTGGCAACCTGACTTTGCGAGCTCCTAACTTGGACATACGAACTCCGATTTAGGTGCAATTTTTTTTTAAATCAGGTAGAATTTCCTGAATTTTCCATTGCTAGTGTTTTTTTCTGGTTTTGGTACACAAATTTTGCAAAAATTGCATTTTTTGGCGACTGTACCTGCATAATCCTACCTTTTGCAACTTTAGAAGCTCTGTATGGGCACATCTGGTCACCTTTTCAAGTTCTATTTTTTTTGAAAGTGCATATTTTTTTGTCTACTTTCTAGATCTGAAGTTAGATTCTAGGGTTGTGTGGACTAATTTCTCACTTTCATAATTAGGCCTTCTTTGGCATTGTAATGCTTTGATTCTTTTTCAAAATAGTTGTAAAACTAAGCTACAGTGCTTAAGTGATAGATTTAAGCCTCATAAGGTAGTTGTAAAAGCAAAATTAGAAAGTCCACTTTGTTCATTTTTTACAAGTGGCCCATTGTAAACGCACTACTTATAAAGTGCCAAAGCATCTTTTTTAGGGGGTCTTTTGATTGAGTGAAAAGGGGGGGTGTGTACTATGTTTTTTGTATCTCTCAATTGTGCTCTTTTCATTTCTACAGAATGGGTTTTAAATTTCCTCCTCTAACTTTATGCAACTATTCTACATGGAAAGATATTGCATGGAGTAGATTAATAGAAAAAGGATATAGGTTGTATGTTCATGGTACAATTACCAAACCTACTGATGCTAAAGAACTCATTGATTGGACAAATCTAGACCGACAAGATTTAGGTGTTATCAAGAGTTGTGTACATGGGGATCTTCTCTTTCACATTAAAAATTGTTCAGAATCTAAGGAAGCTTGGGACAAACTTGAACAATTGTATGGTAAAGTGGATGAAGAAAAGGGATTTCAGATTGAAGATGATCTACTTCTCTTAGATCCTAAAAATTATGACACAATTCAAGATTATCTCATCAAAGTCAATGAGTATAGGACACTTCTTAAAGATTGTGGAAATCCCATGAAGGATGATAGGTTGATACATCACATCCTGAAAAAAGCTACCTACTAAGTACGCCAACTTTGTTTCAAGTTTTAATACTCATAGGTTAACCATGGGATCTGCTTACCAGAAGCCTTCCTTTGATGGATTTGCAGACATGTTGATTGTTGAACAATCTCACTTGGTGGATTTTGGACTTCTCAAGTCATCTAAGACCAAAGCCTTAGTGGCTAGTGATGCTCAGAAATCTAGTCAAGGGGGAAAAAGCAACAACAAGAAGAAGCAGTGGAAGCAGAAAACACAATCTGAGACACAACATGACTCCTCTCAACAAGGAAGTTCTTCTTCAAACAAGAAGAGAAGTAATGAAAAGAAGGACAAACTCTTTTGTGCATATTGTAAAAAGCCAAATCATGATGAGCATCATTGCAAAACAAAAAGAATCGATGAGTTAGAAAATCTACTCAAGAAGAACAAGATTCAAGTGTCAGGTACTTCCAAGGATTCTACTCCAACCTCTTCAAAGGGTAAAGGTCAAGCATTTATGGCCAACACAAGTTCTTCTTCGGAATGGATACTTGGCTCAGGTGCCTCTTACCACATGGGTTCTTCAAAGCAAGATTTTTCTTCATTGAAGCAGTCACAGGTACCACACATCTTCGTGGGAGATGATGCCAAGATGGAAGTTGAAGGAAAAGGACATGTAGAAATGGAAGATGTGGAATTCAAAGATGTTCTCTATGTTCCAAATCTAAGCTCCAATCTCCTATCAGTTTACCAAATCACTCACCTAGGAGATGGTCATAAGGTTAAGTTCCTTCCCAATTCAGTGATGGTGCGAAGTCTCAAAGATGATTCATTGGTAGTAATTGGGAAAGTCAATGATGACAGGAGGCTTTACTCCTTCTCCCATTTTGTGCCTAAGAGTTCTTCTCAAGCCTTGTTAACTCACTCTACTTCAAACATCAACCTATGGCATGAGCAGTTTGGTCACCTTGACTTCCGCTCTCTTCAGCAACTTTTCTCAAAATGCATGGTCAAAGGTCTACCCAATATCAACTTTTCTAAGGGGGAGTGTTCATCTTGTTCAGTGGATATGCATCTCAATGAGAAGTATGATAAAAGGAAGTCTTCTCAAGCTCCAGTTGTTCTTCATCTAGTTCACATGGTATTAGCAAGACCATTTGCAGTTACTTCAGTCAGCCAAGGCCGCTACATACACGCATTTGTTGATGACTTTTCAAGATTCACTTGGGTCTTTTTCCTTCATCATAAGAGTGAAGTAGTTCATAAACTTCAAGACTTCAAGACTCACGTTGAACACAAGTCAAGGAAAGCCATAAAAGTATTAAAAGTGGACAATGAGAACAGATATGTTGATAGAAGACTTAAGAACTTTTGCAGAATTGAGGGCATTGATCTTCAAAATTCACCAGCATTTAGTCCGCACAAGACAGATGTTGCAGCTATGAGGATTAGGACTCTCAAGACCATGGCAAGGTGCATGATAAAGGCCAAGTCTCTAGATCCTACACTTGAAGTTGAAGCCATTAGTAGTGCTACTCACATACTTAATAGATCTCCTCATCTAACCTTAGATGGCAAGACTCCTTTTGAGGCATGGTGCAGCAGAAAACCAGTTGTGAGTCACCTTAGAGTCTTCGGTTGTCCAGCATGGGCAAACCTCTCTTCCAAGAGTTGCAAGGCACTGACACCTAGGCCTTGTACCTTTATTGGTCATGAAGACAATGTGAAGGCTTACAGACTTATGGATCCAGAGACTCATGAGATTTTTGTGGAGAAGGATGTTCACTTTGAGGAAAGTTCTTCCAGCTTGTCCTCTACTCCTCTCCACACTTCATACACAGTAGAAACTAATAGTGACACCAGCGATAGTGCTTCAATAGGTTCAGACACATGGGGTTCTATCGACAGCTATAGTGAGAGGTCACATCAATCCAGTCCACATGCTTATATTGCCACAATGAAAGGTCCATCTTAGCGTGGTACATCTTGTCTTCTAGCTCCAGCTTCATTTGACTTGGGAGACAGACTTGAGGACTTACATCTTCTCATTGATGATGATTCTTCTATAGTTGTTGTGAGGGCTCACTCTGACCCCCATGTCCATTCTCTACATGATCAATCTTTCAAGGTTGGCATGATTGTGGATCCTTATGAACAGCAATTAGTGGAGGTCTCTTTGTCAGTAGAGGAGACAGATGGTTCAGTGGAATAGGTTCAGCAGACATCCTTGACCGATCTGCATTCATTCTTTTCAACACAGTTGGAAGGGGTGAACTTTGTTAGAGTAAATAATTAATATTTAATTATTTATTCTATTGCTTAAGTTTACTTAGGTCATGCATTTATTTAATATTTCGTATTTAATGCATGTTGTGACAACACGGGAGTTTGTTCCCTTCTTGTTGTCACACTTATCTTCTAGCTTGTTCTACAAGCTTCCATGAGCTCTTTATATTCAAGCTCTCCTCATTGTATTATCATATATTGTAAGCCATTTTCTTATTGTAAATACATTTCTTATTGTGTTTGCATTTTTGGCTCTCATGTCCGTTTAGGGTTTTTGCCCGTGCTCCATGCTCCTCCCCTTCTATGGCTTCTCTTTGACAGGTTCGCATGCAGGTGATCTTGGCATCTTCAGAGTTGGCTTTCCTCAACTCCAACATGGTATCAGAGCCTTCCTGCTGCAGCTTCGTTGAAGAAATTTTGAAACCGTGATTTGAAGTCACAAACCCTAGTTTGTTTGTGCATTTTTTCTTCAAATCAGGGGATCAGCAATTTTCGGAGCACTTTCAGCCCAAACGGACATCACCATTGGATCCGGAAGGCCGTTTGCAGTCAGGATTCATATAAAACTTTTCGATTTCGGACACAGGGCAATTTTGACGAATTTTTGAGGCCTCCAAGAGTCTGTCGTACGGTCGTACGGACGCTGCGACGATTTTTTTTAAAAATATATATATATATTCGGCAGCGCCGCCGCCGCGCCACCCGCGCGCCGCCCGCTCCCCGGCCTCCTCCCGGCCGCCGCCCTCCGCCGGCGGCTCCTCTGCCTTCGCCGGCTCCGCCGCCCTGCGGCCGCCTCCGCCCGCCAGCGCCGCTCAGCCAACTCTGCAGCACCGTCAGAATTCTGTGGCCACTGCGGGGGTGACACGTGGCATGGGCGCCACGTGGCACCTTGCCACGTGGACCCGCCACGTCACCCCTGCCACGTCAGCACTGCCACGTGGCACTCTTTTTTGCTGCGACGGCTGATGGGCCGTCAATTTAAATCACAGGATCTGCTGATGTCAGCATGACATCATCCCTAGGTCATCATCCTTGCTTGCACTCTCCTTCAAGTTCTCTTTTGGACCTACTTGTGGTTTTTTGGCCATAACTCTTGCATACGGAGGTATTTTTCTGATCTGAAAGAAGCGCCGGAAAGCTGGTTCCGAGACGGAGATTTTGGTGTAGGTATTTTTAGGTTTTGATGCTTTTTTATTGCCTATTTTTTCAGTTAAAGTCCAAAGTCCTGTTTTTGACTCCGGCATGCATATCTTTTACATCCCATGTCAGTTTTTTGAAAACTTTATATTTCTGGAAAGCTGGTTCTGTGTACTTTTCAGAACTATCATCTTTTTTCTTCCTTTTTGGCCTCTACTCTTTCTATCATAGTTTTGGCATTTTTGCTCTATGGTGAATATTTTGAGTGTTTTAGGCCTGAGGATCATTTTCTTGGCATGGTTTGCTTTCTTTTCGGTTGTACTTTCTTTTAGTTCAGCTCTTTTTTAGTTCTGATCATTGTAGCTATCTTTTTGAAGCATTTTTCATTTTTGCACTGAGATAAATTGTCACTTTTGTATTTCGGGAGTCATGAACGTTGTTTTGAGTCAGGTGTACTTGCACTATTTCATAAAGCACCATGGGGGGGATTATTTGTTTACTATTTTAGGCATTCTCCCTTTGTCAAGTGAGTGTCCCTTCCACGACATTAGCCCCATGCAGAGTCAGTTAGACCGTGTCTTTATCGGTGTCTGTACTTCTTTTCCTCTCTCCTCGTTCTTGGTTCATTTGCAGACGATTTTGGCTCACCTTCTCAGTTGCCTGTCATCACACCCCGTCTGCATTAAGGGGGGATTATGCTATGTTCTAATGCATCCATGGTTCGATGGTTCGATAGTATGAACTATGTATTCAGTGGTTGATCCTACATACAAGGCGATTGCAGTGGCTGGCTACCTATGCATTTCGGTGAGATGGATCATCTACCATATAGACATGCTTGGTTCGTGCCTTCTTCTTCCATGGAGGTTTCTTCAGATCAGCAGTTTGGCAGATTTGTGGCTCTTCATGCTTCAGTGATGCTGCTTCTTCATGATCATTCCTTGTTCCTGTTTTAGGGGACAATTTCCCTAGTTGGAGACTTCTTCAGCTCTTCACTGGGTTCTTACCTCTTTTTAGGGGAGGGTTTTTCCCATGTGGTTTTTTCTCTTTCCCCGTTTACAGAGGTTTCATTTTTTTGCATTGTACATGGGTACCTAACATGGCCTCGTTGCCGGGACCCATTATGCATTCATCTTAGTTTTGTGAGCTTAAGGCATTTCCCTAAGTTGCACTTAAGGGGGGGTGTTACAGTAAATAATTAATATTTAATTATTTATTCTATTGCTTAAGTTTACTTAGGTCATGCATTTATTTAATATTTCGTATTTAATGCATGTTGTGACAACACGGGAGTTTGTTCCCTTCTTGTTGTCACACTTATCTTCTAGCTTGTTCTACAAGCTTCCATGAGCTCTTTATATTCGAGCTCTCCTCATTGTATTATCATATATTGTAAGCCATTTTCTTATTGTAAATACATTTCTTATTGTGTTTGCATTTTTGGCTCTCATGTCCGTTTAGGGTTTTTGCCCGTGCTCCATGCTCCTCCCCTTCTATGGCTTCTCTTTAACAGGTTCGCATGCAGGTGATCTTGGCGTCTTCGGAGTTGGCTTTCCTCAACTCCAACAAACTTCAGTATCAGTACAGGGATATTTGAGCAGGTTTCAGGGCCACCATACATCTTCAGGACAGTACCTTGGGCATTGTTTCTTCCTAAGGGGAGGAACACCATTCTGCATTCTTGGACCAGCTTCTTCATCAGAGCAGCTTTCACCTGTTGGCATTCTTCTTTTCGGGGGGGAGCCTATTATGTCTCTCTTCCTTCTCTTATTCTCTTATGTATATACTGGATGTATGTCATAATGGGGGGGTCTTGATTACTCCATCCATCGATGCATCCTCTTTTATCTCTCTTTTTGGGGGAGGGTTTTTCCCATGAGGTTTTCCCTCTTTCCTCACTTTATGAAAGATTTGCATTTCATTATGTACTTGGGTACCTAATGTGGCCTAGTAGTCAGGACCCATTATGCATCTTCATCCTAATTTCGTAAGCTTAAGGGCGTCCCCTAAGTTGCACTTAAGGGGGGGTGTTGGTGTAAATTAGTACTTTACTATTTACACTTACTTAAGTTTACTTAGGTTAATGCATTATTTAATTAGATTGCATTATTTTATTATTTTTATTTATGAGACACTTAGGAGTTTGTGCAACCTTGTCAGTTTTCATGTTGACAACACAAGAGTATGCAACTTTATTTGAGCACATGGTGTCTACAACATTGTTTTGCATGTCCCACCCTTGTAGGCTTATCCTCTCATCACTGCACTTACTTCTGTGCTTAATGGAGGATAATTCATATCTGGTGGACATGTGCTTGGTTGTATGACACATCATGATGCTAACTTCTATGCATTCTAGAAGCTCTCCTGAGGCCTTTATATTCAGGCACTCCTAGTGTACTCTTGTATGAAGTTATTGAATACATTGTTATTCTGATCATACTCTCTCTCTCTTGGTCTACTATGTGCTTGTGTTTGAGTTCTTAGTTCTTGGGTAAATTTTTCCCTTAGGCAAATTCTTACAGATATTTTATAGCAATATGCTTTGTTTTGGAGTGCATTACTAGATTCTTTGATATATTGATTGCTCTGGTGTTATCACAATATATGACAACTGGATCTTTAATATCTACCTTCATTCCATCCAATAGTTGTTTGAACCAAAAAATGTTAGAACTATTGACTTTTGTTGCTTTTGTTGTAGATTGAGATGTACAATTTTGCTTCATGCTTGTCCAAGATACTAGTTTTTTACCAAGAAAGAATGCTCCCCCACTAGTGCTTTTTCTATCATCAAGACTTTCTGCCCAATCAGCATTAATAAATACGTTCAAGTCCAATTTGCCTCCAAGTTTGTACCATAAAGCATAGTCTTCAATATATTTCAAATATCTCATGATTCTCTTGATTGCCATCATGTGATTTTCCTTAGGATTTGCTAAGAATCTTGCCACTATTCCAATTGCTAGAGTAATATCAGGCCCTGTGTGTACTACATACTACAATTTTCCAATTATTGATATGTAAGTGGTTTTATCTACTTATTTGGAATCATAATTTTCTAAAAGCTTATGTCCATTAGACATAGGTGTTCCAACTAGTCTTGAATCTTCCATTCCAAATTTCTTCAGTATCTCCTTGATATACTTAGATTGAGTGATGTTGATACCATTCTTGTTCTATTTTATTTGCAATCCAACAAAGAATTTTATCTCACCAAACATGGACATCTCAAATTCTTTACTTATTTCATCTGAGAATGCTTTGCATAAGTCATCATTTCCTGTAAATAGAGTATCATCAACAAATATTTTTGCCAACACAATCTTCTTATCTATTCCTTCCTTAATCTACATACTATTGTTATCATTAGTCCTTTGAAAACCAATATGTACCAAGTAATTGTGTATTCTTTCATACCAAGCTCTGGAAGCTTACTTGAGACCATATAATTCTATTTGTAGTTTGCAAACCATGTCTCATTTGCTAGGGTCTATAAAACCTTCTGGTTTCTCAATGTAAACTGCCTCATCAAGAATTTCATTCAAGTCCTTGAAATCCTTTATGTGTTGCATATGCTAGTAAAGTTCTAAAACCTTCTAGCCTTGCCACAAGAACAAAAGTCTCACCATAGTCAATACCTTCTTCTTGAGAATAACCTTTGCATACTAATCTTGCTTTGTTTCTTGATACCTTTCCATCTTCATTTAGCTTATTTCTAAATACCCATTTTGTACCAATTACATTTTTATCGTTGGGTCTAGGAACAAGAGTCCAAGTTTTGTTCTTTTCTATCTGCTCTATCTCTTAATTCATTGCTTCAACCCAAATTTCATTTTCTAGAGCATCCTTAACACTTCTAGGTTCAAATTCAGCAAGTAAACATGTACCTTTTAATTTTCTTCTTGTCATTGTTCCATCTAATTTGTCTCTAATGATCTGATCAGGTGCATGATGTCTTTTGACATATTTTGCTAACACAGGCTCCTTGGTCTTTGAATGGGTTCCACCATCTTCTTCTTGAATTTCAATGTCAAGCTTAGGTCCTTCTGTCTATGACTTGGGTCCATCAGGCTTGGTTTGAACTAGCTCAGTAGCCTCTGATTTTGACTTGGGTCCCTGTAGCTCAGGTTGCACTATTTGCAACTCGGTAGCTATTGGAGTTTCTAGGGACTTGGGATATGAAGCTTCTTTTCTCTCAGATAGATTTGGCAAAGTATAAGGTTCATAGTAAATGAATCTTCTATAATCTTTAGGTTCCTTGTTGCTTTCTTCTTCACTCTTTTATGCAAATTCATCAATTCTAACATGTGCACTTTCTATAATTTTGTAAGTAGACAAATTCAGACATCTGTATACTTTACTTCTACAAGAGTATCCTAGAAATATGCCTTCATCACCTTTTACGTCAAATTTTCCTTTTCTAGATTCTTTCAATAAATAACATTTGCTACCAAATACTTTCAAGTAACTTACATTAGGTTTGTAGCCATACCATAGTTGATAAGGTGTATTGTTTGAATCTTTCTTCAACTAAGCTCTGTTCAAGGTATGAACTACAGTGCTAATAGCTTCCTTCCAGTATTTGAGAGCAACATTCTTTTCAATCATTAGGGTTCTTGCACAATCCATAATAGATCTATTTCTTCTTTCTGTTATACCATTCTATTGTGGTGTACTAGGGGTTGATACTTGTCTTTTAATTCCTCTTTCAATGTAGAAATTATTGAATTCATGAGAGATGAATTCACCACCTCAGTTTGATCTTAAACATTTCAATTTATTTTTCCACTCTTGCCAAATACCACTTGAATTTTTGAAAAGCTTCTAATTTCTCTCTTAGGTACATTACTATCATCATTCTAGAATAGTCATCAACAAAAAGAATGAAAAACTTTTCTCCAATATAACTCTCTGTTCCAATTGGTCCACATAAATTTGTATGAACAATTTCCAAGACTTCTTCTAATTGATTGTCTTTGCTCTTGAAACTTGTCTTTCCCATCTTACTAATTTGGCAATTCTTGCATAGACCCATGTCAGGTTTCTTCAAACTAGGAATACATCTTACTCTTTTATGTTTGCTAATCTTAACTAGATTATCAAAATTCACATGACATAGCCTTTTGTGCCATAACCATCTTTCCTCTACTTAAGTAATAAAACATAAACAATCACTGAGACCAAGATAAAATAGATTACCTTTTGTTTGCTTGCCAGAGCCATCCTTCAACCCAATAGGCATTGTCCCATACAAGTTCTTTAGTCAACAAGATACATCCGTTTCCTTTTATATTACAAGGTTCATTGTTTCAAATCTTACATTACCTCCATCATAATATTCGATAAGCTCGAATTTTGTTTTGTCACCAATCATATGATGTGAGCAACCACTGTTAATAATCCATATATCATTTTTTCTAATATGAGAGATAAGTGCCATATTATCTCCTTCATCATCAAATTCATCTTTCACAGCAATATATACCATTTCATCTCACTGTTATCAGAATATTTAGCCATAAAAAAAGATTTCTTACCTTTGTCCTTGAAGCTCTTGTAGTTCTTGGAGTCCTTGCCTTTGTACTTATTGCTTTTCTTTTCATCTTTGATTTCCTTGTTTGGACACCTAGTAGCAATCTGACCAATTTCTTCACAATAAAAGTAGTTCAGAGGAACTTTACCTTTGTACTTTCCTCTACCTTTGGAATACTTCCTTGCAATCAAAGCTTCAACAACTTCAAGATTACTATCTAAACTTTCTTCTGATGATCCATCTTCTCCACTTCTTGATTGACTAGACTTTGAGTTTTTACCCTTTTCTCTGAGTGAAATTTTAGCTTTAAATGCAGATTCAATATTCTTTGAAGCAAGAACATAGTTATCTAACTCAAAAGTTGTTAATCTTCCAACTAGAGCATCCAGCCCTATTTTATTATTTGGATCACATCTCATTTCTTGAATAGCAGATACTCTAATTGCATAAATAGGAAGAAGAGTTTTGAGCACTTTACTTACAACAGTTTCCTCCTTGATGTCTCCTCCAGATGCTTTGATTACACTTACACTAGCCTTGATTCTTTCCACATATTTTTCAATGTTTTCATCTTCTCTCATTTTTATTTGATCAAATTGTCCTCTAAGCCTTTCTGCTTTGGCTCTTCTTACAATGTCATCTCCTCCATAGATATCTTTTAGTTTGTTCCACATTGCAAAAGTAGTTTTGTAATCTTTTACCTCATCAAATTTAGCATAACTAAGAGCAGATGCAATATCAATCATCATGATATTATGATTCTTCTTTTTAGCAATGTCTTCAACTGATAAAGTTCCAATAGGAGTCTTTTATTCAGCATCAAGATACTTGCAACTTGAATCATTGATGGTGGCCAGATGTAACCTCATTAGTCCTTGTCGTGCTGCAAAATTGTCTCTATTCAGCTTAGGAATATCTCTTTTGTAAGACATCCTAATCTTTAGCATAGGTCCTTGAAACCTTCTCTACAAGCACCAAAAGCTCTAATACCAATTGTTGGAAATATAAGAGTAACTGAGAGGGGAGGAGTGAATCGGTTACTACAAAAATAAATCCCATATCCCTTAGATGTCAGTACAAAATGCAAACAGATAATTGAATATTGTTGAAGCTCGGTAAATACACAAAATGTTGTAACTCGGTAATAATTGGATTAGCTCGGTAAATGATTAACACATAAACCATTAAATGTTATCTGTGATTACCATTACTTTAACTTAGTTGCAAACACATAAAGAAAATAAAATGAACACATTTGACACTAGGATTTAATGTGGAAACCCAATTTAGGAAAAACTGCCAATAACAACTAGTTATTGTTTTTCACTCTTCTAAAGTGAGCCATGTTAGGAGCCAACCCTATTAAAAGTTACAAAACACATTGTTAGGTGTGACCCTATTAAAGGATTTAATCACCCTATTAGGAGTGGCCTTGTTAGAGGTCTTTGAGAACAATTCAATGGAATTGCCACCTTGTTAGAGGATTTGCAAATAGTTGTTAAGCCAACTCTATTAGGAGATCTAGATTACTACTACAATGGTTAGAGAGTAACAATGAAATGACCTGATTTGAATGCAACTAATTTTATGATTTTAGATCTCTATTCTAGCTTGTACTAGATCCTTCCTAATTGAATATGGCTTTGTTGCACCACAAGGATATTCTACTTATACTTCAAATTCACTTCGTCTTCTCATCAATAGATCTTCAATCACATCATCACAATTTGCACATTCACTTGCACACTTTGAAAACACAACTTGACCTTATACTTATATCTTCAACTTTGTCAAGTTGGCTCAAATACAACTTAGAACAATTAATATTCATTACCTTAGTCAGCTGGAATCAATAGATAAATCAATTAAGCTTAATACAATAAAATAAGAAAATCCTTCATTAGCCGACCCTGCTTGGTAGAAACTAACTCTAAAACGGTTTTCTTTGTTAACCAACAGAAGCTAGGTTAACATTGCAAACTCACAAAAATCCTTTAGCAATCAAGTGAGCTCAGTTAGCATTGATTCCATCCAACTTTCCTTTGTTACCTAAGTGAGATCGATTAACACTCGCTTTTTGCAACTTTTCCTTTGACACCCAAGTGAAGTTGGTAGACACTGCCTTCTGAGCTAGGCAAACACAGGAACATTCAATAGACACTAAGAACTGTCTTCACTACCCAAGTGAGCTTGGCATATACTAACTAATAATGATATGAAATTTGTGTAACATCAAAGACAACACACAATTAACCAATTGTATCCAACACCTTCCTCGCAAACAAATGAACAATAACATTGTCTTTCTCCTCCACGGGCAATTCATCTACCAACTTTTAATCCTCAAGTTACTTCCCTTCAAAAACTACTTCTTCTTCATCCTAATTGATGCTTCTTCCTTCTTTCTATAAAATCTTCTTCTTCAGATCCTTAATCTTAGAGCTTCTCTCAAGCTGAAATGCATACTCCTTCCCCTCGAACATTTTCACAGTTACAGCCTGAAGCTCAAAACATCTAATGACCAGATGTTTCTAAGCTTGAGCTCAAGGATAAGCTAGCAAAGCTCTATGAAGTTAGAGATCCCCAAACTATTTTCATATTTGGGTTCAAAACCCAATTCAAAGGGCAGAAATATACCAGATTTGGGTTGATTTATGATAGCCTAGAGAGTGTAAAAAAGTATGAGCCAAAGTATAGGCTTATTTGCTACCAAGATGGAGAAGTCTAGGAAGCAATTGGAAGAGAGGAAGAATAGATCTAACAAGATATGTGGAGTCAAGAGACTAAGGCAGGAGATGTAGCAAAGAAGAAGAAATAATTTAGCAACTAGCACTTGAAGCAGTTTTGATATTTTTATTCAAATTCTGAGATGTAAAAGCCCATGCAATGTATATATTCGTCTATCTTCTCACAAACATGTCCAGTTATTAAGATGTATAATTTTTTTATTAGTATCACTATACTTAAACAAAAAATTTCATAGCATCTATTGGATCTCTTATTAATGTTACAGCTTCAATGTCAATGGGACGTGATATTTTATTTTATGAGTACATCGACTATGCATAACAGTTGCAAGTTGTGCCTCACAAATCAATCACTTTCTTATTGGATAATATTAATAACCTTATTAGAAATTAGGAAGGTCCATTTCTCTTTTGCATCAATTTTCAGTAATGTTGATTAGGTTATTTGTTGCAGAAATGTCATAATCACAGGGTGGAAAGATCTTAGCTCTGATACCAACTATAATGTGCCCTTATCGGACTCAAGTTTAGGACTACATAATAATAGTTGTCAAAGATTGATTAAAATTATTGTATGATTTTTAATTCATTGATGGTCCTAGAATGAATAGTTTATTGATTTTTATAGCTATAGAATCACCTTTTTCTAAGGTTGTGTCCTTTGGAAGATCATATTTAATTGAATTATATTATATCCAATATTAATAATTGCATCATTTAAGTATCTAATATTATGATTTAATCTCTAAATATATGATAATTATAATATTTGTAATACATTACCTATATTATATTATTTAATATTGTATGTAATATCTCTTAATTATTTATTTGTTAATCTTATTATCAATAGTTATTATAATAGTATTTATATTCATGCATTTAAATATATGATCATTTATTTGTTTGTAATATAATTTTAATATCTATTTATCATTATATTTTGATATTATTATTTATTTATCTATCTTTACTTAAAATAAAAGTATTATTAGTTATTTATAATTATTATATATATTACTTTTTTTTGTATCTTAATAATTATTAAATATTATTTTAGTGGGGCTATCACAAAGTGACTTTTTGAAAAGGTATCAATGATATTGAAAGGATGTGAACCTTTGAAAGGGCCATAATTATCAATAGTTGTGACTCTTCAAAAATATTTTGATTATAAAGTATTAGTACTTTTCCAAAGAATTTTAGTTATGAAGTGTGATGACTTTTCGAAAGAATTATAATTTATGAAGTGTTGTGACTTTTCAAAAGATTTGTATTATGAAAGGTTGTGACTCTTGGAAAAGAAGAAACAAAAAAGTATATTTTGTCATTTCCTTATAATTAGAAAATGAAGATTTTTGAAAAGTAAATATAAAGTTGAGATAATCTAGAAGGAATCATTCATTGAAGAGCCAATTAAGAACAAAGCCACATGGACCAAGAAAAGAAGGTAAGAAAGGTATGTTTATGGGTTGTATTTGTTTAATTATATTTATGTATTTATTTATATTAATGAATCATACTTGATAATACTGGGTTAACCTATGAGGTTAATTGTTAGAAATATAGATGGAGTAACTGAGAGGGGGTTAAATCAGTTATCACAAAAATAAATTCACAGATCCCTTAGATGTCTTATAAAACTAATTGTTGTTGTCACTCGGTAATTATACAGAAAAATGTTGTAACTCAGTAGATGCAGTGTATGTTATCTTTAACAGATCTTAAACATTCACAGTGATTAACATGCATGCATAAAAGAAACAACATGAACATATGAGACACCAGATTTAACATGGAAACCCAATATGGGAAAAACTACCAAGTAACTAGCTATTGATTTTCACTCTTCTGAAGTGAGCCCTATTAGGAGCCAACCCTGTTAAAGGTTACAAAACACACTGTTAGGTGTGACCTTGTTAAAGGATTTAATCACCCTGCTAGGAGTGGCCTTGCTAGAGGACTTTAGAACAATTCAATAGAACTATCACCTTGTTAGAGGATTTACAAAATGGTTGTTAAACCAACTCTGTTAAGAGATTTAGAAATCATTGCTACAATGGTGAGAAAGTAACAATGAATTGACTTGAATGAGATGCAACTGAATTGCTAATACAAATCTCTTTTCTGTTTCACTAAATCCTCTTCTGATCAAATTAAAACTTTGCTGCTCCTCAAGGATATCTGATCCTTCTTCAAAATTCACTTGCATTTCCCTCTTCTCACAATCAACACACTTGCATGCTCGCTCATTACACTTTAGAATTCACAACTTGACCTTTTATTTATACCTTACAAATTGTCAAGTCGGCTCATTTACTAGTTACAATTATCAATAATCATTACATCATTCGGCTACAATCATTACATGAAACAATTAAACTTTATTTCCCAAAATAATGAAATCCTTCATTGATCGACCCTACTCAGTAAACATTGCTCCAAAAATGATTTCCAGTGTTAACCAACTGAAGCTCGGTGAACACTACGAACTCTACAAAATCCTTTGGAGATTGAGTGAACTTGGTAAACATTGACTTTCCTTCATTAACCTTGTGAGCTCGGTTACTATTGACCTATGCCACAAAATCCTTCGACACCTGAGTGAGCTCAGTAGAAACTGTTTCCACAGAGTAACTTTCAAGAATGCTCGGTAGACTATGGAATTTTCTTTGCTGACCAACTAAGCTCGGTAGACTCTGTAATTTGCTTTACTGACCAACTGAGATTGGTAAACTCTTTAATTTTCTTTGCTGACCAATTGAGCCTAGTAAACTATCTGATAACTAATATGACATTTGTGTAACATCAAAGAAAACACACAATTGAACAATTGTATCCAAAAATCTCCCTCTTTGGCATTGATGGCAACACAACATGTCATAGCAGATGAAATTTGAAAACAAGTCTTTTTCTAACAAAACATTTCTCCCTCTTAGATTTTATGCCACAAACTTCTCTAATGCAGTAATCTCCCTCTATGAAGGAATTACATAGCTTCTTTTCTAAATAGAAAACTCTCACAAACATATTCAAATTTTAGAAAGATATGATAGTACACTCTCCCTCTTTAACAACACATGCCAAAGACAACACATACCAAATGAATAATAATGTACCTTGAGTATTGATTCATATGCAATGTTTCCATGACTATACTGCATCAACTGATAGATCTTCAACTTGGTTCTTCTTGATGCATCACTAAAACTTTATTTTAGTGAGCTTCGGATAGGGGAATGACCCCTAGCTTACCTCTTAGATATAAGAATGCATCCTTAAGTAATGGTTTGGTAAATATGTCAGCAATATGTTCCTTTGTATGGACATATTCCAATCTTATCTCTTTATCCTACACCAATTCTCTGACAAACTAATACTTTATTTCAATGTGCTTGGTTTTGGAATGCATTATGGGATTCTTTGATATGTTTATTGAACTTGTATTATCAGAAAACATAAAAACTAGTTCTTTGATCTCAACCTTCATGCCTTCCAATAACTGTTTAAACCAAACAATATTAGAACAATTTACTGCTGCTACAACATACTCTGCTTCTACTGTAGATTGGGATGTACAATTTTGCTACTTGTCCAAAAAACCAACCTCTTTCCAAGAAAGAATGATCCACCACTTGTACTATTTTTGTCATCAATGTTTCCTGCCCAATCAGCATCAATAAACACTTTCAAGTCCAAATTTTCTCCAAATTTGTACCATAGACCATAATCTTCAGTTCCTTTCAAGTATGTCAAGATCCTCTTGATTGCCATCATGTGATTCTCTTTGGGTTTTGCTAAAAATCTTGCCATAATACCAACTGCAAGAGAAATATCAAGCCTTGTATGAACTACATACAGCAGCTTTCCAATCATTAATCTATATAAGGTCTAGTCTACCTCTTTTGATTCATCATCATTGGTAAGCTTTAACCTAGTACACATGGGAGTCCCAACTAGTTTACAGTCTTCCATACCAAACTTCTTGAGTATCTCCTTGATGTATTTAGATTGAGTAATGTAGATACCATTCTTGCTCTGCTAAATTTGAAGACCAATAAAGAATTTGATCTCACCAAACATAGACATCTCAAATTCCTTATTCATTTGTTCTGAAAATTCTTTGCATTGATCATCATTTCCTATAAACAAGGTATCATCCACAAATATTTCTGCCAAAACAATCTTGTTATTTGGTCCTTCCTTGATATACAAGCTACTATTATCATTAGTTCTCTGAAAACCAATCTGAATAAGATAGTTATGCAATATTTCATACCATGCTCTAGGGGCTTGTTTTAGACCATACAATGTTATGTGTAATTTGTAGACCATGTCCTTCTTGTCTGGATCAACAAAACTTTCAGGTTGCTTAATGTAGACTTTTTCATCTAGAATACCATTGAGAAATGTAGATTTGATATCCATCCGATATACCTTAAATCCTTTGTATGTAGCATATGCAAGGTCTTGAAACCTTCCAATCTTGCAATAGGAGCAAAAGTTTCTCCATAATCAATTCCTTCTTCTTGAAAGTAGCATTTACATACCAATCTAGCTTTGTTTCTTGATACCTTACCATCCTCATTCAACTTATTTCTGAATACCCACTTTGTTCCAATCACATTTTTTTCTTTAGGCCTAGGTACAAGAGTCCATGTTTTGTTCTTCTCTATTTTCTCTATCTCTTCATTCATAGCCTCAATCAAACTTTCATTTTCTAATGCATCTTTGACATTTCTAGGTTCAAAATCAGCAAGTAAAAAAGTACATTTAAGCTTACTTCTTATCATAGTACCTTTAGATTTGTCTCGAATAATCTAATCTAGTGCATGATTTCTCCTAACATACTTGGCCAATATAGGTTCCTTGCCTTTTGATTGAGTTCCATTGTCTTCATTTTGAATTTCAATTTTTGGCTCTAGTTGATCTAACTGTTGCTCAGGTCCTTCAGACTTGGTAGGCATTGGCTGGGTAACATCTGAATGTGGATCAGGTTCCTACAACTTAGTTTGAACTTCTTACAACTCGGTGACTAAAGACTTGGGAGTAGAAGTTTCCTGATTGATAGATGTATCTGGCACTATATCAGGTTCAATGAAAATAAATCTCTTGTAATCTTTTGGTTCCTTTTTTCTTTCTTCTTCAGTCCTTTTTGCAAACTCGTCAACTTTCACATGTGCACTTTCTATGACTTTGTGAGTAGATAAATTCAAACATCTATATGCCTTACTCTTGCAAGAGTATCCCAAAAATATACCTTCATCACCCTTCACATCAAATTTACCTTTTCTACATTCTTTCAAGATGTAACATTTACTTCCAAATACTTTTAGGTAACTTATATTGGGTTCATAGCCATACCATAACTCATAGGGAGTCTTGAATGAGTTCTTCTTCAATTGTACTCGGTTCAAGGTATGAACTGTAGTGTTGATAGCTTCCTTTCATTATTTGATAGCAATGTTCTTTTCAATCATTAGAGTTCTTGCACAATCCATGATAGACCTGTTCCCCCTTTAAGCTATTCCATTCTGCTTGGGAGTTCTAGGAGCTGATACATGTCTTTTGATTCCTCTTTCAATGCAAAATTTATTGAATTCATGGGAGATTAATTCACCACCTCTATCTAATCTCAAAAAATTTAGTCTTTTCCCTGTTTCCTTTTCTACTCTAGCCAAATACCATTTGAACTTCTCAAATGCTTCTAATTTCTCTCTCAGATACATGACAGTTATCATTCTAGAGTAATCATCAACAAAAAGAATAAAGAACTTTTCTCTAGTATAGCTCTCAATTCCAATAGGTCCACACAAATCAGTATGCACAATTTCTAAAATTTCTTCAAACTGATAGTTTTTACTTTTAAAGCTAGTCTTTCCCATCTTACCAATCTGACAATTCTTGCATAGACCAACATCAAGTTTCTTTATACTAGGAATGCCTCTTACTTTCTTGAATTTTCTTATTTTCACCAAGTTATCAAAATTCACATGACATAACCTTTTGTGCCATAACCAACTTTTTTCAACTTGAGCAATAAAACATGAGCATTCACCAAGTTCAAGATAAAACAAGTTACCTTTTGTATGTATGCCTGATCCAATCAACTTTCCTTTGCCATCTAGTAGTCTTGCTTTTCCATGCATGAATTCCACCTTGAATCCAATATTGATTAGTTGTGCCACACTCAAAATTTTTTGTTTTAGTCCTTCAACCCAATAGGCATTATCACACACAAGCTCTTTGGTTAGTGAGATTCTTCCTCTTCCTTTTATGCAACAAGGTTCATTATTACCAAATCTCACATTCCCACCATCATAGTCTTCAAATTGTTCAAACTTTATTTTGTCACCAGTCATATGATGAGAGAAACCACTATCTATGATCCATGTATCATTTTTGCTCACATGAGAGATAATTGTCATTTTATCTTCCTCATCATTATCAGATTCATTTTTCATAGCAATGTAAACAATTTCATCTTCACTATTATCAGAATCCTTAGAATCCTTAGCCATGAAACATGTTTTCTTACCTTTGTCCTTGAATGATTTGACTTTTTTCTTGCCATTACACTTGTGACCTTTCTTCTCATCCATGTTTTTCTTGTTTGGGCACCTAGCAGCAATATGACCAATTTTCTCACATGAAAAATAGATGAAAGGAACTTTACCTTTGTATTTTCCTTTGCCTCTAGAATATTTCCTTGCTAATAGAGCTTCAACCACCTCAAGATCACTATCAAAACTCTGTTTTGATTCTTCTTCACTTTTTGACAGAGAATCCTTTATCTTTTTGCCCTTATCTTTAAGTGAAAGCTTGGCTTCAAATGCTAATTCAATGTTTTTGGAAGCTGGAACATAGTTGTCATAGTTATCTAGCTCAAATCCAGTCAATCTTCCTACTATGGCCTCTAAATTTATCTTATGATTTGCTTCACATATTCTTTCTTGAATTGCAGAAACTCTAATTGCATAAATGGGAAGAAATGTTCTAAGAACTTTACTTACAACTGTTTCCTCTTTAATATCTCCTCCAGAAGCCTTGATTGCACTGATGCTTGCTTTGACTCTCTCAATATATTTAGCAATCTTCTCATCCTCTCTCATCCTCATCTGATCAAATTGTCCTCTTAGACTTTCTGCTTTGGCTCTCCTCACATTGTCATCACCTCCATAGATATCTTTTAGCTTGTTCCACATTTCAAAGGCAGTTTTGTAGTCCTTGATATCATCAAATTCTTCATAGCTTAAGGCAGATGCAATGTCTATCATCATGGTGTTATGAGTCTTCTTCTCAGCAATTTCATTAACAAATAATGTACCAGAAAGAGTTACATATTCTTGATCAAGATATTTCAATCCTATATCTCCAATGGAAGCTAGATGGAGTCTCATGAGACCTTGCCATGCTCAAAAGTTATCCCTGTTAAGCCTTGGAATTTCTCTCTTGTAAGACATCCTGATCTTTAGCTTAGATCCTTGAAATCCTTCCTGCAAGCACCAAACGCTCTAATACCAATTTTTGGAAATATAGATGGAGTAACTGAGAGGGGGGTGAATCAGTTACCACAAAAATAAATCCACAAATCCCTTAGATGTCTTATAAAACTAATTGTTGTTGTCACTCGGTAGCTATACAGAAAAATGTTGTAACTTGGTAGATGTAGTGTATGTTATCTTGAATAGATCTTAAACATTCACAGTGATTAACATGCATGCATAAAAGAAACAACATGAACACGTGAGACACCAAATTTAACGTGGAAACCCAATATGGGAAAAACCATCAAGTAACCAGCTACTGATTTTCACTCTTCTAAAGTGAGCCCTGTTAGGAGCCAACCCTGTTAAAAGTTACAAAACACATTGTTAGGTGTGACCTTGTTAAATAATTTAATCACCCTGTTAGGAGTGGCCTTGCTAGAGGACTTTAGAACAATTCAATAGAACTGTCACTTTGTTAGAGGATTTACAAAATGGTTGTTAAACCAACTCTGTTAAGAGATATAGAAATCATTGCTACAATGGTGAGAAAGTAACAATGAATTGACTTGAATGAGATGCAACTAAATTGCTGATACAGATCTTTGTTCTGCTTCACTAGATCCTCTTCTAATCAAATTACAACTTTGTTGCTCCTCAAGGATATCTGATCCTTTTTCAAAATTTGCTCACAATTTCCTCTTCTCACAATCAATACACTTGCATGCTCACTCATTACACTTTAGAATTCACAACTTGACCTTTTATTTATAACTTACAAATTGTCAAGTTGGCTCATTTACTAGTTACAATTATCAATAATCATTAGATCAATCGGCTACAATCATTACATGAAACAATTAAACTTTATTTCCCAAAATAATGAAATCTTTCATTGGTCGACCCTGCTCGGTAAATACTACTCCAGAAATGATTTCTAGTGTTAACCAACTAAAGCTCGGTGAACATTGTGAACTCTACAAAATCTTTTGGAGACCAAGTGAACTCGGTAAACACTAACTTTCCTTCGTTAACCTTGTGAGCTTGGTTAATACTAACTTTTGCCACAAAATCCTTCGACACTCGAGTGAACTTGGTAGAAACTATTTCCATAAAGTAACTTTCAGGTATGCTCGATAGACTCTGGAATTTTCTTTGCTGACCAACTGAGCTCGGTAGACTCTGTAATTTGCTTTGTTGACCAACTGAACTTGGTAGACTCTACAATTTTCTTTGCTAACCAATTGAGCTCGATAGACTCTATCTTCAATAACTAATATGACATTTGTGTAACATCAAAGACAACACACAATTAAATAATTGTATCCAACAGTTAATACCATGGATACTAGTGAAAGTTGAACCATGGAGCATGTGAGATATTTAAGATCTCCATTGTCCACCATGGCCGAGAGTCGATATCAAAGCATGGATCATGTGAGATATTTAAGATCTCTATTATTTGCCATGGTTGATAATCGACGTACTAGAATATTTTGATGTTGTCAGTCATATGCATATGTCATTGGCCTTAGATAGAGGATGCCCATCCAAGAAGAATCTTATGGGGTGTGCTCTTTGGATGACAACAAGGTAGCTATGAGCTAAGAAGCCCAATTTGGAGATGTCCTTAAGATTTGGGTTAACTTAGAGGGTAAAATAATACAATTAGTTTTATTTTATTATGATTCTAACATTTAGTTTGCAGGTATTACTTGTCCCTAACTAACCATATTAGTGGGGACATTATAGTGAGTCAAAGGTGAGACAGTTGCAACAACAGTTGGGCGAGACAAAAATGGACATGGAGCATTGGTGAATGGCAACTGATCAAATAAAGTAGGAGTGGGATGTGGCCCAATGAGCAATCATTGTACTAGGAATAAATAAGCTGGTGGATAATTTGTTCGTGGATATGCAACAAATAGTGAAGGTACACCAGGAACTCACTTATTATATGGGACTTTACCATTAGGCATTCCCTAATGAGAATCAACGAGAGACAATTTGTGGATAAGGAATTTACAAAACTATTGAATGCATAATTATGCGGTGGTAGATTTTTTATTCCCATGGATGCGGTGTAGGTACGTAGAGGATTGACACCAGGGGCTTCTTCTTCTGGAGCTGGGTCTAAAGAAATGCCATTGATTGGACACCTTGTCCTACCACCTCCCCTAGGGAGGCTAGAATAAATGATCCACCAGATTTTTGTTTGAATGTAATGTTGTCATTGTCGTCATAATAGAATAATAGTTGTGTTTGTTTTTGTGCCAAGCAAAAGGACAACTAGTGTTGATGTGTCGGATAAACATTGTCATTTTTTTTTTAAATATTTTTGGAACATATTTGGATGTTTTTAGCATTTTGAGGAATATGTGGATGTTTTTGGAATTTTGGATAGATATTTGAATATTTTTTGGATTTTTAATAGATATTTGAATGTTTTTGGGATTTTTGCCAATATTGGGAAGAATGCCAATCTCCATAAAAGTGGGATTTATGAGATATGCTGAAGGAAATTGACTTTCTTGCACGTGTGATGGCAGAATGTGGATATGAACTCTCATTGATAGATGACTAAAAACTTGTGTAACATTGGGAGGGTTATGGTATTCAAGGTGGAAAAAGCAGGAAGTGCTAAACCACGAAGAGCCTCTACAGACAAGCATAAGACCAAAGTGGGGATTTTTCTCTAGGTGTGTGTCAAGACAGATACTCACGAGGCCTGTGAAAAGGCATTTGGGCCTATGGGAGGCTTTGATGGCTTCGAGAGTTCAAGGGGGACCTTGAAAATGATGCTTGAGGGTCTAGGAAGGATGTTTAGGCCTTGAAAAAGGTGCCTAGGTTCTAAAAGAGGCATTTAAGGGTCTGAAAAGGCAAAATAGGACCTTGAAAAAGGTGTTTTCACCTAAAAAGGGTGCTTGGGCCTTGAAAAAGGTGCATGGGGACTAAAAAGGCACTTAAGGGCCCAAAAAAAGGTGCTTGGGCCTTAAAAAAAGGTGCATGGGCCTTGAAAAAGGTGCATGGGGCCTAAAAAGGTGCTTGAGGGCCCAAAAAGGGTGTAATAGGGCCTTAAAAAAGGCATGCTAGCCTAAAAAGGCACTTTGGGGGCCTCAAAAGCCAAGGAGATCATTTTCATCTCTCAAACTTACACTTAGTTTGTGCCCCCTATTAGGTGACAATGAAAGAGTCTGACAAATATCTGGGCCTGTTGGGATAGCATTGATAGATTTGTTGAAGGGGTCTAAATCAATCGTGGCCACTGCAACATAAATAAGACTACTAATTTTTCAGGAATTTTTTTTCATGATAAGAGGAAGGAAGAGGGGATGCTACTAGAGCCCCTTGTGCTATTTGTGTTGTGCCAGATTTTCCAAAGCTCAACAAGATGTTTCAGGACACAACTATGTTGCTTCTTAATGCCATTGAGGCACTCTTTATTGTTTTGTCAGAGGTAATGGAGCCATAAAAAATGCCATAAAATATTAAAATATTTTTCAATATAGTGGGCCTCACCATTGATTTCATATAAAACTAGTCGAGGTACACAAACCTATCTCGAAGGAGCAATGATTATAGACGGACACAAATTCGACATGAAATCAATGGATCATCGGTTTCAAAAATACATCAATAATTTATGCATAGTTAAATAGCTTATTTGAGTTGAAGTGGGCCATGTTTGACTAGAATTTTGGGGTGTTGTTAATTTTTTTTTGGATTTTTTGGCTATTTTTGGCAATTAGTACCCCCTTTTGAATGTTTTTGGTAATTGTGGATAGTTTTTTTATGTTTTTTTATGTTTTTTAAATGTTTTTGAATGTTTTTTATAATTTTTGACAACTTTTTAATGTTTTTGATATTTTTTGACAATTTTTCAATTGGTGGGAGTGAAACGAGGATGTGAGTGAGATTTGTTGGATTGTGGAGATAATCTAGACCAAGTGAAAGTACCTAAAGAGTCAAGGAGACCAAAAGTGGGTCAAAAAGGCTAATTGTTGATGATGGAGGCAAAACGGTCTTTGGGACATCAAATGGATTGAATGAAAGCTAAAATGGATATTGGGAAGTATTGGCCACGTCAGATAGCTAAGATGTGCACTAATTTTCCTGTAATTCATGTCTATGGTGTAGACACCTAAATTTGATTACACTGCTTCAGTAATCTTATTTAGCTATCTCTAAAGGCATCATTAATTAAATTCCTATTTAATTAAATCCTTTGCCATCCCCTAGCTGATTAATTTAATTAATCATCTATAGTCCTAATTGATAAATCAAATAACCTATTATTTATAAATTAAATCCTATTCTTCTATCTAATTTCAAAATCTCCATTTATTAAATAAATCTATTTGATAAATAAAACCCTCAAATCTAATAACCCCTAACCTATCCCTAACTCTTCATTTAGCCTAATCCACCCCATCCACCCATACTAACCAAGCTTAGCCACTAACTCACCCACCCTCATGAATGCCATCCACTTGCACATCTCTAACATCCCTAATATAATCCTAAACCCAAGCCTAATCCCCCCCCCCCCCAAACCTTGTCACATTCCCTAAGTGAGCTTAAGACTTTCCTAAGCCAAAACAAAGTCTCCCCTCCAAAATATCCCAACCACCAAGCCTTCATTGCTCTCACAAGGCCATCAAGACTCTTACAAACCCAATGAATGCTCTTACAAGCACTTATGAGGGCCATTTAAGGCCTTGAACCACCTTTGTTTACTCATCCTTGCCCTTTCCTCTACCCAATGACCCTGTGACATGTGTCACTCCCTAATTGGTGCTAAACAAGCACAATCCATGTGCTCCCCTTTGAGTGCATCTTAGCCTTCCATAAGCTTTCATCTCTCCTTGCATCTTAGCCATCCATCCCTCAAGCCCTTAGCCTATAAATTGAACCCCCTCCCTTCACAAAATCATCCATCCTCCATTGCAAAATTATAATGCAATTTTGAGAGCACAAATACTATCAAAATACCATTATAATGGCAAAATCACTTCATGACTCCATTGTTGAAACCTTGTTTCACTTACTCCAACCATCCATTTGAAGTTTGAAGCATAACTTGTGAGCATACATTCCTACAATTAAGGACAAATCCATTGCATCATTGTGTTATGCCATTAGGAGCTTACCATTCTTGGTTTGCTTCCTTTTTGTGGTGATAACCCTAGGTCCTATCTTAAGTGTTAGCTTGCTTAGTATTGTTGATGCTTCTATTTAATTAGTTAGTATTCAATTTGCACTACTAATCTAGGTGATACATTTTGGCATGCCCGGTGGGACCCCACATATGAGTCAATCTAATCATGTTTTTGGGTTTTATGATAAACTAATAAAACTAACATTATTTGCTTGCAATTTTTTGTGTTAGGTTTGCTAACATTCTTGCAGGTACGCAGGTTACACTTTCAAAGTACGTAGGTTACATTTTCAGAGAGGATCTAGTGAAGTAGAACAGAGATCTGTATCAGCAAAGATAAGTTGCATTATATTCAGATCATTCATTGTTACTTTCTAACAATTGTAGCTGTGATTTCAAATCTCTTAAAAGAGTGGGTTTAACAGCCTTATTGTAAATCCTCTAACAAGGTAACAGTTCAGTTGAATTGTTCTAAAGACCTCTACCAAGGCCACTCCTAACAGGGTGATTAAATCCTCTAACAAGGTCACACCTAATAGTGTGTTTTGTAACCTTTAATAGGGTTGGCTCCTAACAGGGCTCACTTCAGAAGAGTGAAAAACAGTAACTAGTTACATTGGTGGTTTTTCCCATATTGGATTTCCACGTTAAATCTAGTGTCTCTAGTGATCATGATTGCTGAATTGTTTTGGTTATCAGTTCTTAATAATTATTAGTATTTGCTGCATTATCAAGTTTCAGTAATCTATAACTAAGATCAAGATTTTAGACATCTAAGGGACTGTGAAATGTTTTTGTGGTAACTGATCCACCCCCTCCCCCTCTCAGTTACTCCATTCTCATTTCCAACAATTGGTATCAGAGCTTTTTGGTGCTTGCAGGAAAGGATTTCAAGGTTCTAAGCCAAAGATCAAGATGTCTTACAAAAGAGAAATTCCAAAACTTAACAGAGATAACTTCTCAGCATGGCAAGAATTGATGAAACTTCATCTGGCTACTGTTGGTGATACTGGACTGAAATACCTTGAAGAAAAATATGAAGAACCTTCTGGCACATTGTCAGTTAATTATATTGCTGAAAAGAAGACTCACAACAATATGATGATAGACATAGCATCTGTTCTCAGCTATGAAGAATTTGATGACATTAAGGACTGCAAAACTACCTTTGACATGTGGAACAAGCTAAAGGAGATCTATGGAGGGGATGATAATGTGAGAAGAGCAAAAGTAGAAAGTCTAAGAGGACAATTTGATCAAATGAGGATGAGAAAGGATGAAAACATTGCAAAGTATGTTGAAAGAGTTAAAGCATGTGTAAGTGCAATCAAGGAAGCTGGAGGTGACATCAAAGGAGAAACAGTTGTAAGCAAAGTTCTCAGAACCTTGCTTCTCGTTTATGCAATTAGAGTCTCTGCAATACAGGAAAGAAGGTGTAAAGCAAATCATAAGATAAATCTTGAGGCCATAGTCGGAAGACTAACTGCATTTGAACTAGATAACTTTGACAATTATGTTCCAACCTTGAAAAACATTGAATTAGCATTTCAAGCCAAGCTCTCACTCAAAGAGAAAAGCAAAAAGAAGATAGAATCACAGTCAGAAAGTGAAAATGAATCAAGGCGAAGTTCAAACAGTGATCTCGAAGTGATTGAAGCTCTACTAGCCAAGAAATATTCTAGAGGCAGAGGAAAATACAAAGGTAAAGTTCCTCTAATCTGTTTTTCTTGTGATGAAATTGGTCATATTGCAGCAAGGTGCCCAAACAAGCAAAACAATGATGAAAAGAAAGATCAAAAATGAAATGGCAAGAAAGACTTTAAATCATCCAAGAACAAAGGTAAGAAATCATGTTTCATGGCTGAAAATTCTAAGGATTCTGATAATAGTGAGGATGAAATTGTTTATATTGTTGTTAAAGATGACTCTGATAGTGATGACGAAGATAAAATGGCTCTTATCTCTCATGAAAGTAAGAATGATACATGGATTATAGACAGCGGTTGCTCACATCATATGACTAGTGATAAAACTAAGTTTGATCAGTTTGAAGACTATGATGGTGGCAGTGTGAGGTTTGGTAATAATGAACCTCGTTTCATAAAAGGAAGAGGAAGAATCTGTCTATCCAAAAAACTTATATGTAATAATGCCTACTGGGTTGAAGGTCTCAAACATAATCTGCTAAGTGTTGCACAGTTACTAAGTACTGGATTCAAGGTAGAATTCATGCATGGAAAGGCGAGACTGTTGAATGAGCAAGGAAAACTGATAGGATCTGGCACCCAAACTAAAGGTAACTTGTTCTATCTAGAACTTGGTGAATGCTCATGTTTTATTGCTCAAATTGAAGAGAGTTGGTTATGGCATAAAAGGTTGTGTCATGTCAATTTTGATAATTTGGTAAAAATAAGCAAATTCAAGAAAGTAAGAGGCATTCCTAACATTAAGAAACCTGAGGTTGGTCTATGCAAGAATTGTCAAATTGGTAAAATGGGAAAAACTAGTTTTAAAGGTAAAAACTATCAGTCTGAAGATATATTAGAAATTGTGCATACTGATTTATGTGGACCCATTGGAATAGAAAGCTATACTGGAGAAAAGTTTTTCATTCTTTTTGTTGATGACTATTCAAGAATGATGACTGTCATGTATCTAAGGAATAAATCAGAAGCATTTGAGAAATTCAAATGGTATTTGGCAAGAGTTGAAAAAGAAACAGGGAAAAGGCTGAAATGTTTAAGGTCAGATAGAGGTGGTGAATTCATTTCACATGAATTCAATAACTTCTGCATTGAAAGAGGTATTAAAAGAGAGGGTTTCAGCACTAGAAACTCCAGAAAAAAAATGGAATAGCTGAAAGAAGAAACAGATCCATTATGGATTGTGCAAGAACCCTGATGATAGAAAAAAACATTACTATCAAATACTGGAAGGAAGCCATCAGCACTGCAGTTCATACCTTAAATCGAGTACAGTTGAAGAAGGACTCATTCAAGACTCCCTATGAATTATAGTATGGCTACAAACCCAATGTAAGTTATCTGAAAGTATTTGGAAGCAAATGTTATATTTTGAAAGAATCTAGAAAAGGAAAATTTGATGTAAAAGGTGATGAAGGAATATTTTTGGGTTATTCTTGCAAAAGCAAAGCATTTAGATGTTTAAATCTAGCCACTCACAAAGTCATAGAAAGTGCACATGTGAAAGTTGATGAGTTTGCAGACAAATCAGAAGAAGAAAGCAAAAAGATACCTGAAGACTACAAGAGATTTGTTTACATTGAACCTGATACTATACCAAGTATACCATTCACTCAAGAATCCTCAACTCCTTAGTCTTCAGTAACCGAGTTGCAAATAGTTCAAACCGAGCCACAACAACATTCAGACACTACCGAGCAAGTGTCTACCGAGTCTGAAGCAACCAAGCCAGAACAACCTGAATATGAAATTGAAGCACAAGCAGATATCAATGAAACTCATTCAAGAGGTAAAGAACCTGTATTAGCTAAATATGTTAGAAGACATCATACACCAGATTAGATCATTGGAGACAAATATGAAGGAACCCTAACAAGAAGTAAGTTGAAAAATACTTGTTTACTTGTTGATTTTGAACCTAGAAGTATTAAAGACGCATTGGCAAATGATAGTTGGATTGAGGCAATGAATGAGGAAATAGAACAGATAGAGAAGAACAAGACATGGACTCTTGTACCCAGGCCTAAAGATAAGAATATAATAGGAACCAAGTGGGTATTTAGAAACAAGTTGACTGAAGATGGTAAGGTATCCAGAAACAAAGCTAGATTGGTATGCAAAGGATACTCTCAAGAAGAAGGCATAGATTATGGGGAAACTTTTGCTCATGTTGCAAGATTGGAAGGAGTCTGAACCTTACTTGCATATGCTACTCACAAAGGATTCAAATTTTATCAAATGGATGTCAAGTCAGCATTCCTCAATGGAATACTGGATGAAGAGGTTTACATTGAACAACCTGAAAGTTTTGTTGATCCAAATAAAAGGAACATGGTCTGCAAATTACACAAGGCATTGTATGGTCTGAAACAAGCCCCTAGAGCATGGTATGAAAGATTGCATAACTATCTTATTCAGATTGGTTTTCAAAGAACTAATGATAATAATAGCTTGTATATAAAGGAAGGACCAGATAATAAGATTGTCTTGGCAGAAATATTTGTAGATGATACTGTTTTCACAGGGAATGATGATCTTTGCAAAGAATTTTCAGAACAAATGAACAAAGAATTTGAAATGTCTATGTTTGGTGAAATAAAATTCTTTGTTGGTCTTCAAATTCAACAAAATAAGAATGGCATCTTCATTACTCAATCAAAATACATCAAGGAGATATTGAAAAAGTTTGGTATGGAGGACTGCAAACCTGTTGGAACTCCTATGTGTACTGGATTGAAACTTACCAAAGATGATGAATCCAAAGAAGTAGACCAAACATTGTATAGATCTATGATTGGAAAGTTGCAGTATGTAGTTCATACCAGGCCAGATATTGCTCTTGCAGTTGGTATTGTTGCAAGATTTTCAGCAAAACCAAGAGAAACTCACCTAATGGAAATTAAAAGAATAATGAGATATTTGAAAGGAACTGAATATTATGGACTATGGTAAAAATTTGAAGGTAATTTGGATCTGAAAGTTTTTACTGATGCCGATTGGGCAGGGAATCTTGATGACAGAAAAAGAACAAGTGGAGGAGCATTCTTTCTTGGAAAGAGATTGGTTTCTTGGACAAGCAAAAAGCAGAATTGTACATCCCAATCTATAGCAGAGGCAGAGTATGTTGCTGCAGTAGTAAACTGTTCCAACATTGTTTGGTTTAAGCAGTTATTACAAGGAATTAAGATGGAAATCAAAGAACCAGTTGTTATGTTTTGTGACAATACTAGTGCAAACAATATATCTAAGAATCCAGTGATGCATTCCAAAACCAAGCACATAGCAATAAAATATCATTTTGTCAGAGAATTGGTGCAGGACAAGGAGATCAGACTGGAATATGTGCATACAAAGGAACAAATTGCTGACATATTCACAAAGCCATTACCTAAGGATACATTCTTGTATCTCAGAGGTAAGTTAGGGGTCACTCCCCTATCTGAAGAGTATTGAATTCATTGCATATGAATCTGTACATAAGGTACATTGTAATCCAGTTGAGAGTACTTTTGGCATACGAGAAGAGCTTTTACTATGTTGTATTGTCTTTGGCATGTGTTGTCAAAGAGGGAGAGTAAAACTGTAATATCTATTCTAAAATTTGTAAGCATTTGTAAAGGGAGAATAAAATTGTCATATCTTTATGTTATATAATTCCTTCATAGAGGGAGATTACTAAAAGAGGGAGAAGTTTCTATCTAAGAGGGAGAAGTATTATGTTGACATATTGTGCTGCACTATAAGAGAAAGACTTGTTTTCAAATTTCATTCTGCTATGACATGTTGTGTTTCCATCAATGCCAAAGAGGGAGATTGTTGGATACAATTGGTTAATTGAGTGTTGTCTTTGATGTTACACAAATGTCATATCAGTCATCAGACAGAGTCTACCGAGCTCAGAAGGTAAGCATAGTAGTTTACAGAGTCTATTGAGCATTGTTGTATATTACACTGTAAAGATAGCTTCTACCAAGCTAACTTGGTTAATGAAGGAAGTTCAGTACTTACCGAGCTCCCTCGGTGATCGAAGGAAATTGTGACAAAGTATTTACCGAGCTGGGAAGGTAAGCGAAGAAAAGTTAGTGTTTACCGGGCTGGGAAGGTAAGCGAAGGAAAGTCAGTGTTTACTGAGTTCACTCGGTGTCCAAAGGATTTTTGCACAATTCGCAGTGCTTACCAAGCCTCACTTGGTTAACATTAAAGATCATTATGGTATAGTGTTTACCGAGCTGGGTTGGTTAGCGAAGGATTTTTGAAAAGTGTGGAATTAAGGCTAAAATTGATTTATGTGATGAATGTAGCCGACTCATGGTATAATTATTAATAATTTTAACTTGTATTTAAGGCCGACTTGATAATCAGAAAGGTATATATGAAGGATCAAGTTGTGAATTCAAGTGTGCATGTGTGGATAAGATGTATGTGCAAATTGTGAAGGTGCAAGTGAATTTTTGAAGGATCAGATATCCTTGTGGAGCTACAAAGCTTTTATGTGATCAGAGAGGATCTAGTGAAGCAGAACAGAGATCTGTATCAGCAAAGATAAGTTGCATTATATTCAGGTCATTCATTGTTACTTTCTAACAATTGTAGCCGTGATTTCAAATCTCTTAACATAGTGGGTTTAACAGCCTTATTGTAAATCCTCTAACAAGGTAACAGTTCAGTTGAATTGTTCTAAAGACCTCTAGCAAGGCCACTCCTAACAGGGTGATTAAATCCTCTAACAAGGTCACACCTAATAGTGTGTTTTGTAATCTTTAACAGGGTTGGCTCCTAACAGGGCTCACTTCAAAAGAGTGAAAAACAGTAACTAGTTACATTGGTGGTTTTTCCCATATTGGGTTTCCACGTTAAATCTGGTGTCTCTAGTGTTCATGATTGCTGAATTGTTTTGGTTATCAGTTCTTAATCATTATTAGTATTTGCTGCATTATCAAGTTTCAATAATCTATAACTAAGATCAAGATTTAAGACATCTAAGGGACTGTGAAATGTTTTTGTGGTAACTAATTCACCCCCTCCCCCTCTCAGTTACTCCATTCTCATTTCCAACATCCAAAACCTTGTTTCTCTTTTTAGGAGGCCTGCTTGGAGATTTCATCACCCCTTGGGACAACCTCAACTCCAGCATTCTGACAGAGTATAAGAATCGGGGGGATGAATCAAAAGACACTTCTCTTGAGATCAAAATTTTGTCACTCGGGCTAAGCCTCAAGGAACTTTATACCCTTGAGAAGTGAAAGAGGAGAAGTGGGTTACCACTCCTCTTGGCTGTATGACATCTTCTTGGCCTCATCTACGAATTTGGGCCTCATGTACCTTGCATATCTTGAGGACTCCTTAGCGAAGGCAACTGTCGACCTTGTAGGCAACCATCTAGGGTGTTAATGTGTTCGAAGTGACTGATCGAAACATTTGTAAAACATACACACTCCTTGGCGCAAATATCACATTCTGGGAATCAAAACTTCTATCTGATTGTTCTTATCTATTGCTTGATCTTTTACTTGTTGAACAAATGTTTTCCCAACTTGATCAATCCTAGCATAGGGCATACTTAGCGTAGTCACTGCCTCCCAAAAAGAACCCCACAATAGTGAGTTTTAATCCTCGAAAATATCTCATGTCAAGCCACCCCAAGACTAAGTTTAAGAAGGCTAAGCTTCCTCAAATACCAGCCTACAAAGAAATCAAAGCAGAGCATAAGAAGCATACCCCCAACCCCAAGATTGCCAAATTGGATCAAATTGAGAAAGACGAAGCTGAAGTAGCATTGCAAACAGAATAGGACTACAAAATCCAAAACCTAACCCTTCGACGTGGTGTTAATATGAGCGTTATCAACAACTCTACTATTACTCATTCTAATTAGGTCCTTCCTTTTTCTGCACACACTTACACACATATAGGTTTAGTCTCTTAATTACACTACCCCATCTAAGCATTTGAAGTCAGACCATCTCCTCTCATCTTAGGCTATTGAAAAAGAATCCTACACCTGCATTAATAAGATCTTAGCGTCACCTCCTCATTCAATTAGAAACATTTTTACATCACATCTCTCATCGTCTTGAGTATCCTCGAAACACAACGCTTCACCCGAAATAGGTTGTTTTTGGTGTCCCACATCACCTTGAGCCAAAGGTTAGGGTTACACCTTTTGCATCACTATCACATTCCCCACATTCACATCTTAGGAAAGCACAAGCACCATATCATTTGGACACCCTTAGTGTCATCCCTCACTATATTTAGGAGAAGCATCCTTTCATGCCACCCACCACACGTTTTGGTAGGCACACACGAAAAAAAGACATGGATCCTGATCACAGTGGTAACATATCTCGAGCTCAACCGTACTCTGTGGTATCCATGATGCCATCAGATCCACCACCGCAAATCCCAGAGGAACCAGGATCATCCATAGATATTGAGGCTTTTATGAACCAACCTGGTCATGCTACTATCGTCAATGCCATTATAGATCGCAACAAGGAAACCATCATGGCAAATTTCTTACGAGACAATGTTGGTGTCTTTGAGTTTGGACGTCCACCACCTATCAACATAACAGATCCTACTCACCCATTGTTTGGATGGC
Organism: Cupressus sempervirens; assembly: GCA_028749045.1. Lineage (NCBI taxonomy): Eukaryota > Viridiplantae > Streptophyta > Pinopsida > Cupressales > Cupressaceae > Cupressus > Cupressus sempervirens. The sequence goes on from CM053792.1 coordinate 144,807,100, forward strand.
AACCACCTCAGGTAGAACCAGCGGACCCAAATATCCCCTCGACCCAGGTGCCAGTTCCCATTCCACAGAACACTCATCCCATTCCCACTCAACCATTGGTGCATACTACATCCCAACCAACCTCAAGTATACCATTTGCATCTTCTTCCACCACTCATTTTTTTGTTCCACCAACTCCTCCATTTGCATCTAGCAGCACTACCTTTTCATTCCCACCCCATATCACATCTAGTCCATTTGCTCCTCAAATACCAACATCAGGGTCCAATACCTCATCCTCCATCCCACCAAACATTACTATCAACCCCTTTGTAACTAGCCAAATCTCTTCAGCCGCTTTTCCTTTAGGACCTTGGAATTTTGTTGCGACACAGACACCTATCATTAGTCTTCCCCCTAGCACTACAGTCGCATTCACACCTTTTACACTATCATCCACTGCTTCACATAGCTATTCGCTCCCACCCCTCACCAACTATTTCTCCATGCCACCTTTAGGCAATAGCCCAAATCCACTGCCACTGCAGTTCTCTACAGTAAACCCTTTGCCACATGTCAATTACCTTGCGCCTACTCCAAATCAGTCCTACTCCCAAGTAGGTGCGCATCCCACATATATTGGACATGGTATATATTCCCAGAGCATGGCACAAGCATCATCTGCATTACCACCATTCCAGTTGTAGCCTTCACACTAGTAGTATGCCCAAGCACCCACACAGAACTACCTCATAGGGCAGCAGCCTCATTGTTACCTGCCACACCCACCTCTGCAAATGCAACAATATGCACAACCCACATTCTAGCAACCTATGGCATCCACTCTACCGGGGGCACCTGGATTGGGGGCACCTACTCCTCCACCTATAAAATATGAATGGGAAGAAATGAAGAATGCCCTCAAAGCCCTCAAAGATGGGACAAACGCTAAGACTTTCAAATTTGAAAATGATTGCCCATACCCTTTTGATAAAACTATCATGTTGACTCCATTACCTAAACATTTTGAGATCCCCAAGTTTGACAAATTTAGGGGTAAAAGTGATCCACTCACACATGTTAAGGAATTCTATATGCATTCTCAGGAGGTAGCCTACAGTGATGTGTTCCTCATGCGGCTCTTTCCCAAAACCCTAGTAGGACCAGCCTTGGAGTGGTTCTGTCGTATCCCTCAAGGTACTATTAAAACTTTTGCAAAACTTTCTAAGGCGTTTGTTGCTCAATCTACCCATCTCGTTGAAACTAAATTATGTATGGTGGACCTTGTCCACACCAAATAAAAAGGAGGATAAAGTCTTATAGAGTACTTACAACGTTGGTAGATCCTCACAACAAGGATCTCTTGCACCATCCCTGAGCGCCATCTTGTCAAGATGTTCATAAACAATGCACACCCTGCCTCGCTCATCACATGGTTATGAACTGTTTGCAAATATACAAGGACATCAAAGAAAAAGGAATGGGCCTCGAGCAAGGTCTCATTAAAAATGGTGTCATCAAACTATACAAGGAAAACACCCAGGACCGTGGTTTGAGCAATGACAAAACCTGATATTGGAACAAAAACAAGAATACGGTGACAGATGGTGCCACTGACACTCGATAGGTCGATATTGTTGGGGCGACTACCAATATTCCCACCACATTTTGCCAACAATAAACTTATCAACAGCAACCTCCTATGTATCACCCGCCATCCATACAAACTCGTCAGCAAATACAGGTTCCTCATAATCAAACCAATGCTATCACACTGGCGATAGGTAGTAAACCTCGTGTTTAGAGGAAACCATGAACATACACCCCATTAGGGGAACCTCTTGATACTATCTTCGAGAAGTTGGCCAAAGACAACCTTGTTCGGTATCCACAAATGCAACCCTTGGAACCCAATCAGTCCAGAGCATCCTAGTACAAAGATAACAAATATTACAAATTCCATCGTGTCAAAGGGCACACTACCCTTAAATGCATGCAGCTTAACGATTATGTATAGGACCTCATTGACCAAAAAGAGATCACAGTGGGGGCACAACCCTCACTCAATGCAGGATCAATGATGTATCAAAATGCTTTCCCTCCTCATAACACCAACCCAGGAAAGGCACCTGCAAAACCTCCTGTCAAAAAACCTAACAATGCTCCGGGTAAACAAGGTGATAACCGAGACACGTCTCAGAATTATACCTCAGCATACTTAGACTATGGTAGCTTAATTGGTTTCATATCCCAAGTTGAACCATCTGTCAATGTCATCAATATCAAAGGCCCAAACACTCAATGTGCAGTTACTACCCGTCGGACGTGGCTCAATATAGTTGTTCCATCTATATCCACACAAATTAGACCACCATCAGCACGACCACCTCCATCTCGAGCATCTCCATCAGAATCACCTTCACTAGGGCCACAGTATAACATCCTGGAACACCTTGGAAACACGTCGGCCTAGATCTCCATCCTGGATCTCTTACGAACAAGCCCACTTTATAAAGAGATCCTTTATAGCACTCTACATGAGTCATGCGTCCCTTCCGACATAAACGCCACTAAGTTTCGCAACTTGGTTGGCCATCTTTCAGCCTCACTGATATCCTAGCAATTCAACCCAATCACATCCTCCCACTTCGCATAGCTGTCATGGTTTTTGAATTTGCAGTTAAGCGTGTCATGATAGATAATGGATCAGCTCTTAATCTATGTACTCTAAAGTTCATCAAGTAGGCAGGATATACTGAGGCAGATATCATCAATGAGGTGATCACCATCAAGGCATATGACAATTTGGAGCGTACTACTGAAGGAACCATCTTACTCCCTATCAGGGTTGGCCCAGTCACTCAAGAAACACTTTTTCATGTAGTTGATCTTAATCTTCCATATAACATCCTCCTCGATCGCCCATGGATTCATGCCATGAAGGTCGTTCCATCCACATATCATCAGTGTGTCAAATTTTCGCATAATGGCACTGAGATAACCATCCACGCAGATCCTGAACCCTTTGCTTATTGCAATGTGGTTGAAGATTCATACACCAATCACTGTCCTAGCATCAAAATTGGCACCACCATGGCAAGCTCCTCTAGCACTTGCCACGATCTGGACACCATTTTAGCCTCCACTCTCTCCATGGTTAAGATCAACTACCAAGGTTGTGGTGAGTATAGTCTCACAAATGCATTTGCTGTTGGCGCTCTACCACTTGACCCACATACTCAAGGACGCCCTATACATCAAAGACCTATACCAAAAACCACCTCTCAGCTTCACCAGTTGGGCCCTACTACTTTTTTCACCAAAGGTATCCTTGATGGAGTAGAAAATACACCAGACATTAACACATGGCTATACAAGGAGCCACCTCCTAAAAGTGAAGCACTTCTTGATCACTTCAAACAGAAATATCCCTGGTCACATCGCTTGGCCACAAAGCAATGGGATTATCAAGGAGGTGGTTTAGGTTGCCAAGAATTAGGTATGAGACAACCTATAGAAGCACACCAAGGGCAGAAAACCAAAGGCTTGGGCTATGGACTCCCCACAACTGGGGGCACCACAACGGAAGGCCACGCCTTTACGAACATCCAAAACACTCTCGTTGAGGTTGAAGACATCCCTAAGGAAGTTGAAAAGAAAGCTTACGATGATATTTTCCTTGACAAAATAATCCTTGGAGCCTCTGTACTCTGCTAGTTATCTTTGAACCTCATAGACCTCCCCCTCGCTCACTTTGAACTCATAGATTGGGAGCAATCGAGTGTCATTCATGTTGACGAGTTCTCTACTGAGCACGCGCTCCTTAAGTTCATAGGGGTAGAAACGCCACATAAATGACCACCTCCACCATTGGCATATGTCTACAAGCTGGATCCAACAGGTTACTTCGGGGAGGAGGAAATCTCTAGTCACAAAAATGGAGTTCCAAAAGAAACAAAAAAGCAAAAAGATAAAAGAAAAATATCCCATGGTGAAAACTCCTCTGGAGCGCCATTGGATGACTCAAAAAATGAAACAAAAATAAAGGACGTATCCAACGGTAAAAACCTCTTAAAGGCACCTGAGGATGGAGATTTCATCCTCCCCCCACAGGAGCATCGACCTCTTATATCTTCAGTTTTGACAGAAGAAACTCGGCCTCTAAATATTAGTCTGACAGAGATACCACATATCACATACATCGCAACCTCTTTACCACCTGAACAAGTAGAACTTCTTATTGAAGTCCTCCGTGAAAATATAGGCTACTTTGCATGGTCATATCAGGATATGCTGGGGTTGGACCCCAAACTAGTTGTACACCATCTGGCAGTAGATCTAGGGGCCAAACCCGTCAAGCAGAAACTTTGAAAAATGCACCCCAAAGTGGCTTTATTAGTCAAAGCAGAGCTAGAGAAGCTGTTGGAGGCCAAAATCATTCACCCAATAGATTATTCTTAATGGATTTCTAACATCGTACCTGTTACCAAGCCCTCTGGTGATATCAGGATTTGCACTGATTTCAGGGATCTTAATAAAGCCTATCCAAAGGATGACTTTCCATTGCCAAATATTGACATGATTGTGGATCTCACTGCAGGTTATGAACTCTTGTCACTAATGGATGGTTTCTCTGGATATAATCAGATTCATATAGCAGAAGAAGATCAACATAAGATAGCATTTACTACACCTTGGGGCACATTCTGCTACAATATGATGCCATTTGGGTTAAAGAACGTCGGTGCAACCTATCAGCGCACAATGATGGTCATCTTCCATGACCTAATACATAAGATACTGGAGGATTACGTAGATGATATTCTAGAAAAATCTCTCAATGCTCTGGATCACTTGTCTCACCTCGAGGAAGTGTTTAACTGACTGGCAGAATATCGTCTCATGCTAAATCCAAAGAAATGTGTCTTTGATGTTACTTCAAGAAAGCTCCTGGGCTTCATTGTATCACAGCGTGGTATTGAGATTGATCCTAAGAAGGTCAAAGCCATCATGGATATGGCTCCCCCTAAGACACTCAGGCACCTTCGTTCTTTACAAGGAAAACTCCAATCAGTCTGGTGATTCATTTCTCAGCTTGCTGATAAGTGTCAACCTTTCACTCACTTACTTAAGAAAGATCAAAATTTCAAATGGGACCCAGCTTGCCAGCGCAATTTTGAGCTCATCAAGAAATACTTAGCTAATCCACCTATTTTGGTTCCTCCAGTTGCAGGGAACCCACTCATATTGTACATCACTGCTACTCCTACAGCATTAGGTGCTCTGTTAGCACAACTTGACGATGTAGGGAAGGAACGAGCTATTTATTACATCAGCCAAACATTGTGGGCTATGAGCTCAACTACACACCGATGGAGAAGGCATGCTTAGCAGTAGTGTTTGCCACCCAGAAGTTACGTCACTACATGTTGAGTCACACTATACAACTAATATCAAAGATCGATCCATTAAAATATATGCTCTCCCGTACAGTACTCACCGAACGCCTGGCAAAATGGGTTATGCGAGTTCGACATTTAGTATGTGGACAGAAAGGCCCTCAAAGGCCAGGCTATTGCAAATCACTTGGTTGATGCACCCCTAGTTACAGATCACCCACTCATCATGGAATTTCCAGACGAATACCTCTGTTTGATAGAAACACAATCACTCTGGAACTTATATTTTGATGGCTCCTATACCTCTCATGGCTCCGGTGCGGGCATACTTTTGGTTACACCTCAAGGAGACTATATTCCTAAATATTTTAAGCTACAATTCTGGTGTACCAATAACATTACTGAGTATGAGGCCCTTGTTGCAGGACTCAAAATTGCCCTTGAATGGAATATCATAGAGCTTCAAGTCTATGGTGATTCTCAGCTTATCATCAAAGAAGCTTTGGATGAATATCAAACCAAGGATGACAAATTACTACCTTACAAAGACCTGGTTGATCAACTAAAGGATCATTTCACTCAGATCCAGTTCATACAGATACCTAGACTCCAGAATAAGGCAGCTGATGCTATGGCTACTATTGGTTCTCTCTTAGAAATACCACACGAAGCTACGCAGTATGAATTCTTGGTTGAGCAGCTGCACGAACCTGTACATGAGAACGATGAATCAACATGGGTCTGTATCTTGGTTGGTCCCCAATCTCCATGGTACCATGAAATTCATGCTTACCTACTAAATGGTATCATATCTCCTCACCTCACACGAACCCAATGCCAAAACCTTATTCGCAAAGCTTCCCGTTACACTATCATCGCCCAAACCTTATATCATCGTGGTTATCATGATACTCTCTCTCAATGTTTAGATCAAAATGAGGCTACGATGGCTCTCAAAGAGGTACACGCTGGACTTTGTGGTGCTCACACGAGCGGGATGGTGCTAGCAAAGCAGATCCTTTGGGCTAGATATTATTGGCCTACTCTAGAACAGGATGCATGTGAATTTGTGAAGCGATGTTTACCTTGTCAACAACATGCTAATTTAATACGGGCTCCAGCACAAGACTTTCAACCCATTGCACCACCATGGCCTTTTATCTACTGGGGTTTTGATCTTGTTGGTCTTATTGCGCCGCTTTCTTCAGAAGGGCACAAATGGATAATCACCGCAATTGATTATTTCACTAAGTGGGTCAAAGTAGTTCCCCTTGTGATTGCCACGGGAGTTCAGGTATCCAAGTTTATATTATATCATATTATATGTTGCTTTGGCATCCCCGCTACCATTTTCATAGACCACACAGGTAAATTTGAAAACCTAAATATGGAGGAATTGTGCACCTCTCTCTGCATACATCACTGCTTTTCTAGCCCAGATTTCCCACAAGGTAATGGTTAGGCTGAGGCAACTAATAAAACCCTCCTCACAATCCTCAAAAAAGTTTTCAATGACTCTGACCGTGATTGGCATTTGCAAATTAATCCCGCCCTATGGGCATTCTGCACTTCATTCTGTACAGCCATCGGCACAACTCCATACTCCTTGGTCTATGGTGCTGAAGCGGTCCTGCCTATTGAGGTTGAACTCCCATCACTCTGCATTTCTCTTTGAGGAAAAATATCTGATGAGGAATATAGAGTAGCTTGACTTACTCAGCTTGATCTACTTGATGAAAGAAGGCAACAGGCCTACGACCATCTCATGGTCTATCAAAATCGCTTCAAGCGCAATTTCAACAGGAAAGTCCATCCGTGCAATTTTTAGGAGGGTGACATGGTCCTTAAGGATAATATGAAGGTTCAAGCTAACTGAGAAAAGAGAGGAAAGTTCGAGCCCACCTGGCTTGGTCCTTATGTTATCACAGCATCTTTTGGCTCAGGAGCCTATCAGCTATCTACCCTTGAAGGTGAAATCCTAAATGATCCTACCAACATCATTCACCTCAAGAAATTCTACGCCTAAGGACAGAATTTACAATTCAAGGAAAGAAAGAAGGCATCAAATAAAAAATAAAGCGTCCAATGGTGAAAACTTGGCAATTCAAGCACCCTGGATAGGTCCTTGGTGAAAACCTAGCAAATAGGCGCCAGGTGTACTACAGCTTCTTCATCATCTATTATCGACACACACCCCTTTGATTGCCCCTCCATATCCTATCACTCATCCCATCCACTTTTCTAAGGTTTTCCTTATCATTCTCCGCCATACTTCACAACATCATCCTCTAAACACTTCTCACTATGTAGCATCCCCTCTCATTTATAGCATCCTGTGTACCATACTCGATGTACCCTACCATTGTACTCTCCTAGATCTACCTTATCACATGCCTTTTATCCTTACCATATGTAGCATATACTACCCATGTAAAAATGTGTCTTATAGCCCCTGCACTAACCTGTATCACCCATATACCATACCTATGTGAATACAGCAATATTTGACCCCTTGTACATAAATCGCGCTTCACATAACCCCCCCCCCCCTCAACGAAACCATGTATTATGACAACGTTATCTCCTCATCCTGAGCTTTCCCCCGTCATGCATATACCTACTATATTGTGCTATCCAGTCTCGAGTTCCCATGTCCTTACCTAGTCTCACTTGTACATACTATCCAGGCCTTGTTGCAACTCGTTAGTAACCCGTCAGGTTATCTCTTTGGCAAACGTTTCCTTTTTCACTTTGCAGAATCTTTTTGTTTCTCCTTTTGGGTTGATTGTTTCCACGTACCTTTCGTTGTTTCCTCCTCAAGATCACCATGATCATTTCATATCATGGTGTGTTTTGACTGGAGCACCTGAGGAGGTTGGGTTCGATCACAATCTTTCGTTGTTTGAGAGTCAGTTGATATTATCCTTGCATATTTCAAACATGTTTTCATCTTTCGATAAAACATGATGCACTTGGGTAATCTCATTTGCTTGTGGATCATCCAACATCGTTCCAACACTGATCTCTCTGAGACTCACGTGGAATGCTGGGCAATCCTTGCGTGCCTGTTTAAGTCAGTCCTATGGAATTTTGGAGAAAAGGCCTTGATGTTCTTGGTAACCTTGGCAGATCCCAAACAATCCTATATCAAATTAAGTGTTTACACTACATAGTGGTACTTCCTCACGAAGTACCTCGTGCTCAACTTTCCCCTACACCTCACTTTTTAGAAACCCCTAGGTATCTTCCTTGTCATCACCCCTCTCCCTTGAACTATCACTTTTTACATCCTCAAAATCATTTGATTCGAAACCTCGAACATCAAATCTTATTTACTCTCACCATAATGTAATCCCTATCATAAATTACTATCCTAGCTCTCAAATCTCTACTATCCTCCTGACTGTGAGTTTGTTGGTCACTCTTTTTCCAACATTATTCTCCTTAGAGTCAGTATCTCCTATGATCACTTTTCATATCATAGAACGCTCTCATACGTCAAAACATTGGATCTCTTATTTCACCATCATTGTTTGTCTTACATATCCTAAACAATCTCGTATGTTATATTATCATCACTTGTATCCTTTATCATCTCACAGAATATCATTATGCTTAATCTTCTTTATGCTATTCCCACAGGATTATCATATATCATAGATGTACCTTTTAGTTTGTGTTCTTTTAGCATATCATAAATTCATTGTTCTCTCTTAGGGTTCATTTTTAGCATAGTCATTCATCATTAGATTAGGGTTCATTTTTGCATAGTCATTCATCAATTGACTGTGGTTCATTTTAGCATAGTTATTCATCATTCGATTGTGCTTCATTTTTAGCATTATCGTCCTTTCTCATCAGGGTTAGGTCTCATTTTAGCATTAATGTTCATCCTTAAAGGGTTGTATTTCAATTTATTTATTTTCATTTTATTCACATCAATTTATTTGTTTTAAATCTTTTATCCATCCTTAGTTTGTGTTAAACATATCCTAAGTATCATCATATTCATTTTTCCATATCATCAATCTATTATTTATCCTTTCATTGGTGATTCATTTGTCACTCATTTTTCAAATTGTACTTAGCATCATGCAACATCATATCAAATACTCTCCACAAACAATCAATTTTTCGGGATCACATCACATCTATCATAAAGCAACATCACATCATCAAGATCATATCAAAAACCTATCATACTACATGATATCTATCATGCAGCAAATCTCATCATCATCACATCATAAGGAAAATCATGTCATCGAGCATCATATCAAATCACATCACATTTGTGCTATCATAGATCAAAAATCACATCACATCATATCTGCACTATCATAGCTGAATCACATCAACAACATAGTGTATCATGTATACAGTGTCATCAAAAATCACATCCTGCATCACAAACTGTCAGCACAATCAAAAGATCATAAACACATGTTGCATCCTGCATCACCAAACATCAGCAATATCAGCAACATCACTATCTATCCAACATATCTCAAAAACACTCTGCTAGTCCATAACACATATAGCACCAGAATCATCATATCTATATACCAATGAAAGAATGAAAGAATAATAGTCCATCAGTATACAAATGTCCATATCATACAAACGGGTTTGAGCCCACACAAAAAACTCTCCATGTATCTCACAAATGACCACTCTGCACAAAAAGCTCATCATATAACAAGACTCCAGCCTGTCACTAGTCACTACTCTGCCTCCCTTGCCTATGGCACTGGTGGTGGTGGAGGTGGTGGCCTCATCAATCCCCCTCCTATCCCGAAGCTCTCTGCCTCATCCCTCCCCATACTTGTGTCTTGCCTCTAGCTATGTCCTGTCCTGTGACTCTGCCCTGTATGCTGAGACCCGCCTATCCTCTGTGAGCCCCCAGTGCCCCATCCACTGTCCCCTCCACCCTGCATCCCTGTGTGTGTCCCTGCTGTACCTAACTGAGTCGGTCACCTGTAATGCTCAATCTGGGATGTTGGCACCACTGCATGATACCTGTCTCGATAAATCCACCCCTCTCCCACAGATCCTCCACCTCGGCCCGCAATCTCCTCAGCTCATCCAAGCCCCCTCCCACTGCTGCCTGCGCTCTCAACATCGCCACCTCCACCACCAATGCATCCAACCTCCCCTGCGCTACCTCCCTCTCTCGACTCACCACCTCCAACCCACCCTCTGTCCGCCCCAACTCCATCTATAGTCTACCCATCTCAAGCCCTGGCCTATCCGCTTGCCCCTGCACAACATCTCACTCCTACCTGAATTGATCATGCTCTATTCGGAGCTGATCTCGCTCCTGCTGTGTATCCCGGAGCAGCTGGCTAATAGCCTCATGAGCTTGTTGTAAGGAGGCATAACGCCTCGCCAATCCATCATCTCCTCCCTGGGCAGATGATCCCCCTACATCTCCTCCTGCTGGCCTTTACGGCTCCTACTCCTCTGCCCCCTGCTCTCCTCCTCCCTTTGGCACCTCCTGCCGCTCCCTCTTTCTCCTCTCAGGCTGATCTCCCCTCTCCTCCCCCCAACCCTCCTCCTTTGCCAAGCTAGCTCCTCCTCCTGAACAGCTGCTGCTACCGCTATTGTAATCCTCGAGCCACATATCGCCCCTGTCGGGTTGCCTGGGCTAGCTCACCCGCCACCGCCACTGCCCTCGTCCCCTGTGCTCTCCCCACCGACCTTGGCTGCACCCATGTGTCTCGATACTCCTTGGTGGAGCCCGCATCTGCTAATCCCCCAAACCACACCCACTATTGTGGCTCCAACTCTAGCCATGCTCTCAAAAGCTCGTCACGTCGTAAGGCGGGCTCATACATCGACACTGGCTCACGTGTCACCCACTGATACTACTATGGCTCCCCTAAAGCCACCTGCTACCACCCAAACTATTAGAGTGCCCTGTCTGACCTGTACTGCTCTGCTACATACTCCCACCATCCAAACACAAAACACAGCGATATGGTGTACGGCAGCTGCTCTCCCTCCTCAGCCCACGGTCCTAGGCTCATATATGTTCTCCACACCACTACTGATATCTCATCAATGACCACCCTCCAGCAATCTACTGAATCTGTATGATGATATGTCAGGGGCTCAGCCCAACTATATACCACTGGCTCCTCCGCCTGTCTATCCCTCTGCCCCAACGGCCTCAACACGGCAATGTGCTCCCACACTCACACCTGTAACAATGTCAAAAACCCAATGCTCCTCCCTTGTCGGCTGCCACCCTGGTACACTATCTGGTGGAGATCTCGGTATAGCTCCGCTAACATCAGCAAACCCCTCGCTGCTGGGCACCCCGCATCCACTATCTACATCACCACTGGAATCAGTGCCAGTGTAACCCCTGTACCCCTTGTATCTGGGGAAATGTACCCCGAAACCAACCCTAGCACATAAAAATAGATCCTCCTCTCTGCCGCCACCCGATCTAAATGCTCATCCAGCGCAAATTGTCCCTACCGAATCCTGTACTCAACTCTTGGCCCCATCAGTCTTTGAATGGTCGCATCTGTTATCATCTCTCTCGTTACCATAACTGGCATCCCTTGTACCGGCAATCTGAATATCTGATACACATCCTCTAATGTCACCATCATCTCCCCCATCGGCAGATGGAATGTCGTCCTCTCACTATGCCATCTCTCGTACAGCGCTGTGACCATCGCCATGTAAGTCCGGGTATGGGGCAACCTCGCCAGGTACCCTAGTCTAATCGCCTCAATCCTTGCCCAATCTGACGACGTCAACATCCCTCCCACCCGCAGCACTGTCGCTCCTGTGATACTAAAGCATCTAGCGACCACTGCACACCACAAAACCAATCAGATAGTAGTCTTTCTATATTAGATTTTCATCCTCCATCCCTCCCCTTACCCAGCCCAACATTTTTTTTCCATGTTTTGTTTAACCGGACGCGTTCTCGCAAACCCGCGATCCTGCGACGTTCACAAACCTGCGTTCCCACCGGATTACCTTCCAGCAGGTTCACAAATTTGTTTTTCCTCATTTTATTGTTTAAATCAGCGCTCCCGCAGCCACGTTCTCGCAGCAACAAAATTGCGTTCCTGTCGATTTATTTTCTCGCGGGATCGCGCCTTTGACTCTTCTACCATCTTCCTTTGACTTGTGTTCTTGCACATGCTTCCTCGCAACCTCCCATCTGGCGTTCCTATCGACATATATTCTGGAAAAAATGCGCCTTTGCCTTTCTGCGCTTTTCTCATCCCTAGCCGACGGGAACGCGTTCCCGTGCCCTAACTCGCATTCCTTTTAGCAGGAACGCGATCCCGCCAGCTTCCCAGCATTCCCGCAAAATCTCCTACCTCGGGATCGTGATCCTACTCAAAACCTCTGTTATCCATTTTAACCCTTCACGGCCACGCTACTGTCATGGGATCGTGATCCCGCTGATCATGCTCGCATTTTCGCTGGACCCGTGCCTGCAGGATCGCGTTTTCACTTTCGCAGGAATGCCACAAAATCTCACCAAAGCAAAAACAAGGAAAATTTTTCGGCCTTACCGATCAATCTAGTGTCTCCCGTACTCATACTCGTCGCACAATGTCTGCTCGGTGCTCTGGTCGCCCACTACCCGCCATCGTAATCTCCAATCCAGAGCTCCTCACAAAAATATCTCCTCATCCGTCTGAGCGCAAATGAACCTTCCTTGCCCCCTTTCGGCCCCTTATAGCCCCCCCCCCCGATCCCCTAACTACCCTTCTTGGTCCTCCCACCCTTCAAAAAACCATTTCCATTTCCCACACCATGAACAAAACACAGCTTGTCCTGTTGTCACCTCTCTTGGTCCCTCAATTTGTACACCCTTTTTACCCCTCGTATTATTATATCTCTCCAGCTTTTGTGCCCATTTGTCCTTGCTCACACCTCTTGCACACATCGCACATCTTGCTTAGCTATTTCACTGCATCCTTTCGCTGAATCGCACCTTTGCATCTTTTGTTTGTTTGTGGGTTACCCAGTATCGCTTCCACACTGCTTCCTCTAAGATTCATGTGCGCTACTGGGGCAATCCTTGCGTATTTGTTTTGCATCTGTTCGTTAGTCCTCTGGACCGTTGGTACAAAGGCCTTGCTGTTCTTGGTAACCTTGGAAATTACCCAACATTCCTATATTAAATCTAATGCTCAAACTACGTGGTGGTCCTTCTCTTTGAACTATCCCGCCGCTCAACCCGCTTTAATAGATTCCCTACCTTTCCATTATCCCATCATCCCTCTCCCTATCCTGGATTCCTTTGTATAGCGCTCCACTCCTTCATCCTCCCCCTAATCCTGGATCATCTTAAGCTTGCTTTCCTCTTGTGCATCTGATCCTCCCTTTATCATTTTCCCTTAGTGAGAGTTTGAGCTAATTTAGCCCCTTCTCTTTGCCCATCTGTGTCTCTGCTCATCTCGGATTCTTGCATTTTTCAAGAAGTCACCGAGCCTCATTTTCTCTCCCTGCTATCTTCTTGAGGGGACATCTCTAAGTCTAGTCTCTCCTCTTCTTATCCGAGACTAGGGCAACCTTGTTGCTAAAACATCTTCCTCGTGTCATCTCCATTCGAACTTCTTTGAAATAGTGTTGTCTCAACACTATGTCAAAGAGGGGCAAAATGTAGACACCTAAATTTGATTACACCGCTTCGGTAATCTTATTTAGCTATCTCTAAAGGCATCATTAATTAAATTCCTATTTAATTAAATCCTTTGCCATCCCCTAGCTGATTAATTTAATTAATCATCTATAGTCCTAATTGATAAATCAAATAACCTATTATTTATCAATTAAATCCTATTCTTCTATCTAATTCCAAAACCTCCATTTATTAAATAAATCTATTTGATAAATAAAACCCTCAAATCTAATAACCCCTAACCTATCCCTAACCCTTCATTTAGCCTAATCCACCCCATCCACCCATACTAAACAAGCTTAGCCACTAACTCACCCACCCTCATGAATGCCATCCACTTGCACATCTCTAACATCCCTAATCTAATCCTAAACCCAAGCCTAATCCCCCCCTAACCTTGTCACATTCCCTAAGTGAGCTTAAGACTTTCCTAAGCCAAAACAAAGTCTCCCCTCCAAAATATCCCAACCACCAAGCCTTCATTGCTCTTGCAAGGCCATCAAGACTCTTACAAACTCAATGAATGCTCTTACAAGCACTTATGAGGGCCATTTAAGGCCTTGAGCCACCTTTGTTGACTCATCCTTGCCTTTTCCTCTACCCAATGACCCTATGACATGTGTCACTCCCTGATTGGTGCTAAACAAGCACAATCCATGTGCTCCCCTTTGAGTGCATCTTAGCCTTCCATAAGCTTTCATCTCTCCTTGCATCTTAGCCATCCATCCCTCATGCCCTTAGCCTATAAATTGAACCCCCTCCCTTCACAAAATCATCCATCCTCCGTTGCAAAGTTATAATGTTATTTTGAGAGCACAAACACTATCAAAATACCATTATAATGGCAAAATCACTTCATGACTCCATTGTTGAAATCTTGTTTCACTTACTCCACCCATCCACTTGAAGTTTGAAGCATAACTTGTGAGCATACATTCCTACAATCAAGGACAAATCCATTGCATCATTGTGTTATGCCATTAGGAGCCTACCATTCTTGGTTTGCTTCCTTTTTGTGGTGATAACCCTAGGTCCTATATTAAGTGTTAGCTTGCTTAGTATTGTTGATGCTTCTATTTAATTAGTTAGTATTCAATTTGCACTACTAATCTAGGTGATACATATGGTATCTCAATACATAATCTGACTCCATGTTTCTCCTGATTTGTTTTTCTTCCCTTTGGTGATGTTGTACTAACTATCTCTACTGTTGTGAATTGTGTCTGATGCCAAGAAACCACTGAACTGTAACCCACAAGTGTTTCTCAATTAGGTATGTGTGAAATTAACTTAACTATGTTAGGTAAGCCATAAACAAGAAAAAGTTGTCTCTGAGGAAGTTGCTTGAGTTCTATCTTGATTGTCTTTCTGCATTGAAGGATTTTTGATGTTTAGGGACGTCCAACGGTGTTATCTCTTGCTCCTTTTGAAACCAAAGGTGACAATTTCTCATTTCTTTTGTACCTTTTTTTTTTTAAATTAGGTTTTTTTTTTTTTTTTGGTGTTTTCGATGATGAGGAGTTTCTCAAAGCTCTAGACATAAAACCTTTTGAGATGGATGTTGTTGATGGGCTCTGTTAAGTCTTCTCCATCATAATCTGAAAGTCTACAAGTATCAATCCCAAAATATTATGTGATAATGTAGGGACCAATCTAATTGGCCTTCCATTTTCCTTTCTTTTTCCTAGCAACTTGGTTCTTAAGGTTTTCTCAGAGCACTAGGTCACCAATCTGAAAAACATGGGGTTTGACCTTTTTGTTGTAATATCTTGATAACCTATTCTGATAAACTTTGAGGTGTTCATGTGTGTCACACTAATGTTCTTCTAATAATTCTAGCTACTCTAAACAAGCCACTCTATAGTCCTCATCTGATAGGACATCACGAAGACTAACTCTCAAGGATGGGATCTCAACCTCTAAAGGAAGAATGGTTTCACAACCATAAACCAAGGAGAATGGTGTTGCTACTTTAGGTTTTTGAACACTCGTCCTATAGGCCTAGAGGGTGGAGTTCAGCTATAAATTCTAATCTCTACCAATATCATTAACGGTTCTTTTGAGAATTTTGATAATGGTTTTTGGCAATTGCCTTGGGGATAACAAATTGACGAGGAATGGTGTATAATATGAGATTTCTCACATAACTTGTCAATTATTTGATTCGTAAAGTACAAGGCATTGTCTGTGAGAATGGCATGAGGTATGCCAAACTAACAAATGATATGATTTAGAATGAAGGAAGGGATTTGTTTTCTCGTAGAGTCAGCAAGTGGTGCCACTTCAACCCACTTGGTGAAGTATTCTATTGTGGTGATAATCCATTTATGTCTGTTGAAGTAGGGTGGGTGGATGGCTCTAATCAAATCAAAGCCCCACTAATAAAAATGCCATGGTGTGGTCAAAGGGTTGAGCTCTTGGGCTGGTGCAAGAACAAGGTTACCTTGGATTTGACATTTTTTGCAAGTCTTAACATAATTGATAGAATCCTTTTCCATGGTTGGCCAAAAATAACCCATCCTAAGAATTTTCTTTGATAGTGTAAACCCATTGGTGTGTGACCCACAGATCCCTACATGGACTTCTTATAAAGTGACACTCAACTCGTCCTTTTCAAGACATCTAAACAAAGTATCATCAAGACCCTTCCTATACAATGTATCAACCACCAAAGTGTAGCATGACGTCTATCAAATGAAATTACATCTTTGGTTGCATGAGAGATTGGAGGGGATGGTACTATCATGGAGGTAGGTAATGATGGAGTTATACCAGAGGGAATTAGGAGTGTCTAAATGACAAATAATAGGGAATCAAGTTGAGTAAATGCGGGTTGAACCACCTCTTCTACTAAGAACTCATACTGTTTGTACTGCTCTAATAACTGAAACAAGAAGGCCAAGGTGGCCATGGCATATACTGCTTGGTTCTTATCTCTAGGAATTTGTTCTAAAGTGATATGAACAAAACATGGCTTAAGTGTGTCAACCATATGTTTGTAAGGAAATAACTTATCATCCTTGGTCTAATATGTGTCAGTGGCTTGATTGATGATCAACTAGGAATATCCATAAACTTCTATTATTGTTAGTTTCCATTCTAAAGCTAGTTTGAGGCCTAAGACCAAGGCTTCATATTCTGCCATGTTGTTGGTGCAGGGGAAAAGTAGTTTGTAGGATTTGGGGATGATAACACCCAATGGCGTGATGAAAAAAATATCGGTGCCTAAACCATGGTGTGTGTAAGAACCATCAAAATAGAACTTCCAAGTTACTGGCTCTGTTTGAAGAATGTACATATTTGAAAAATCAGCTAAGATAGGATTTGAGCTCTCTATGGGCACATCTACCAATTGATTGGCAATGGCTTGTCCTTTTATTACTTTCCTATCAACATACTCAATATCAAACTCACTTAGGATCATCACCCACTTGGCCAATCTACCTATTAACATTGTTTTGCTAAGAAGATACTTGAGGGGATCAATCTTGGAGATGAGCTTAACCTTATGTGTCAATAGATAATGGCACATCTTTTGGGAAGAAAAAACTACAGTTAAACAAGCCTTTTCAATAAAATTGTAATTAAGCTCATAGTTGAACAGGGTATGATTGATGTAATAAATGGCCATTTCTTTTCGTTGGTCATTTTCTTATGCTAAGTGGGCTTCAATTGATTTATCTGTTAGGGAAGTATATAGCAACAATGGTTTTTGTGATACTAGAGGTACCAACACGGGTGAATTCATCAAGTAGTTTTTGAGTAAATCAAAGGCCTTTTGATACTGATCATCCCATTTAAAAATTATGTCCTTCTGTAGTAAGTGGGTGAAAGGCACACATACTTTTTTCCTAACTGGGAAATGAAACGACGGACTAACTAAAGTCTTCCTTGAAGAGAATGTAGCTAACTCAAGTTTTTTAGAGGTTGCATGTTGACTATGGCCCAGGTACCTTTTCAGGATCAACTTCTATCCCTTTGGCCAACACAATGTATCCTAGAAGCTTGCCAAATTTGATGCCAAAAGCACATTTCTTTGTATTTAGCCTAACTTTGAATTCTTCTAGACAGGTAAATATCTTGTCCAAGATGGGGAGATGTTCTTCTCGAGTATGAGATTTGGCAAGGATATCATCTACATAATCTTCCATAAAGATGTGCATCACGTCATGAAAGATAGTGGTCATGGCCTGCTAAAAGGTGGCCCCAACATTCTTTAGCCCAAAGGGCATCACATTCCAACAAAGTGTGCCCCATACACAATTAAAGGTTGTTTTCTCTTGTTCCTCTGGTGCTATCCTAATCTAATTATACCTTGAAAATCCATCCATGAGTGAAAACATGGAATAGCCCATTGTCAGATCTACAATGGTGTCAATGTTGGGAAGGGGGAAATCATCTTTAGGACATGCTTTGTTTACATCCTAAAAATTAATGCAGATGTGTATGCTACTATCTTTCTTCGATATAGGCACAATTCTTGATATCAATGACGCATATGCTAAGGGCCGGATGAAGTTGGTGCTGATCAATTTCTCTAATTCTACTTTGACTAGTAGAGCTATGTAGGGATGCATTTTCCCTAAGCTTTTGCTTATCCGGCTTAACCTCTGGAGAAATGTTGAGGTGATGGAGGATTAAAGTTGGGTCTAATCCAAGCATGTCCACATAAGACCATGCAAAGTTTATTTGCCTCTCTTTGAAGAAGCAAATGAATGCACTTATTTCTTGTGTTTAAAGATTGTGCCAAATAGATGATTCTCGGTTCCTACTCTATACCAATGTTGACTTTTTTTGTTGGTTCAATTAAGATAGATGATATTTCCTCTAAGTTCTTGGGTAGGGTATCGATCATCTCATATGTGGGTGCCACAATTGGGTTTTCACCTTTGGATGTGTCATTTCTATTTTTTTCTCAAGATCAGCTACAACCTAGTGGTAGTCATTAAGGCTTGGAAATGTTTGGCCTATTCTAGTATGACTAAGATGATTGATATCAGGCCCATCTATGTGCATTTCTCTTGTTCTTCATGGAAGAGATGGTTCAACCACATTAAGGTAGACTAAAATGTCATGGTCGGTATCAAAATTAGGAATATCATGAGGTTGAATGGTTGTAGCCCAGCTAATGAGTTCGGGATGGACTAGGGAGAGTGATTCATAATATGGATAAGGTTTCATGGGGTTTAAAGACATGACCTTGTAGATGGCTCATGTGCTATATCAATTAAGTCTATGACATGTGCTTCCTCTAAAGTGTCAAGAAAAGTAGAGCTCGCGAGTGGCTCGTTGTAGTCATCTTTGACTTCTGCTAGAAAGAAGTTAGGAAGTAGGATTTGAAACTAAAACCCTTCAATAGGTTCATCATCCTCATATGATGTGATGTGACACATTTGTTTTGTATCAGCCTCTAAGTTGCTATGATGTGCACTAGCTCCCAGTGAAGTAAAGTTTGGATGAGGGGTTGATCCTTGTACAATGAAACCATTTGATGTGGGAATGTGCACAACATCACATTTTTTGTCATGAATGGACTCTTTAGATATGATTCAAATTCCCACTTGGTGGAATCATCATCATCTTCATTATTAGAGGTGTCCATGAGTGGTTCTCTTGTGTGATGTGAGTCTAGGAAGGATAGATTCACATTTTTAATATCAACTGCTCTCTGGTTATTACCATCCATTTCTTTAGGTACCCACACCAAAGTGGAAGAGAAGGAATTGTTGTGTTTTAGTACAAGACTTAGGAGTGATCTGTGCATTGTCTTGTTCACTATACCCTACTCCTACTTTAGATTTGTTAGACTTAAATAGTGTTACTAGGGGTTCGATGATGCCTTTCCATTTCCCTAAGGGACCATCTCCCATATATCCCATATTTTCCATTAAATCAAAAGTTTTTTTATATAGGTGAGGGGAGATGTCCACATTTCATTCATTGATTTCTTTTATAGAGCTTGGAGGTACATAACTTTCTTTGATAAAATATGCATGGTAAGGTCTACTAGTGAATGATGTTTTGTCGTGAGATCTTGGAGAAAGTGGGAGATCAAATAAGGAGAGTACTCACCTATCCCTTTGCATTATAGTTCACACTTCCTATCAAAATCCTTTATTAACCTTTCCATCTCTTCATAATGTGACTATTTGGTGTCCTTTGATGATGATGGTGAAGGCAAGGAAGAACTTGAACAACCAACTTTCTCTTTACCCTTAGTCAATGTAGATAAGTGGAGGTCATTTCAACTGGTAGAACATGAAGTGTCTGTTGATGTTTCTTCCTTGTTATGAGGAACAAGGGAGTTACAATATTGGGCAAGGTTTTGATCCTTGGGTATGGTCACCTCTTGACCCATGTATGGAAATTTGAGACATTGATGGTAAGTGGAGGGAACAGCTTACATGTCCTGAATCCACAACCTTTGTAATAGGATATTTTAAGTTAATTGCAAGTCCAAGACTTTATAAATAGTTTCTTTAATAACTAGGCCTACCCTGATCAACAAAATAACCATGCCCTTGGAGGATCTCTCCTCATCATCATAAGCCTTACTGGTGATTTTTTTTTTGGGGTCGACAACATCCTTTGTATACCCTAAGGCTTTTACCAAATTCAGTGTGCAAATGTTTAGTCCTACCCCACCACCAACCAAGGCTCTATTAACTTTGTTTTTGTGTATGAACACTTCAATGTGCAATGGTGAGTTTTGGGGATGAAGGGCTGACATGTCATCTTGAGTGGAAAAGGATACACAGTGAGGGGTAACAAGATCATTGACCATATTTTGAAATCTACTAACATCAAGGTCATTTGTCACTAAGGCTTTGGTGAGGATTTCTTTATGCTCAAGGGAAATTTGAAATAATTCAAAGATAGAGATATGGACAGGAATCTTAAGTAACTAGTTGACCAAGTTGTATTTGGGCAAGGAGGAACTCATAGTTGCATGATCAAAATTTTTCACGGGTCTTGGTAAATGAATTTAGAGGGTTGGCCTCAAGTAACAACATTTGATGATTATTTCTTATTTTTATCCTAAATTATGATATCATTTATGACATCATCAAATCTAGAGATCATGTTGATGGTGTTATCGTAGTGATGTGCGTAATTAACCTTATCACGAGGAGGCGCATTCTTATTAGCTCTAGAGGATTCACATTTTCATGACTCATGAAAGGATTTTTGAAGGTCGTATGGTCTTCATTATTGTTAAGATTATTCACTTAGATAATTCCATCATTGATTAATTTTTGTATAGCCCCTTTTAGGGTGAAATGATTGTTTGTTAAGTGTCCCCTATTTTGGTGGTAGGCACAAATGTGTTTGTCATTCCACCACTTTGGTTTAACTTGAGGTTCATAGGGTTTGGCCTTGGGTAGTACAATTAGTTCATTGGCCAAGAGGGTTTATAAAACACTCTCATAAGATACCCCAATAGGTGTATACTCCTTGGGTATGTCAGAAGACTGATATCTTCTTAGAGGAGGAGCTTGATTATAAGCAAATTTTTGGTTAGACATCAAGGGAGTTGTCCTGTTGCGTCAGTAAAATGGACAAGCATTATCTTGTCGAGGTGTTTTTGGATTGGTATTATTGATGATAGGATACTGTTGATTTGGATGAGGTTGAGTTTGAGGTTTAACATGGTTAGTTTCAACCACCCCATCATTGACGGTGTTTTTGTTGTTGTTTCTCCACCACGACTTTTTTTTATCAATGGGCCAATTAGAAGAATTGTGAGTCTATGTTGAATTGTTTGAAAAACCCTTACCATCTTTTGATAATTTAATAATGTTGTTATTTATCAAGGTCTCTTCTACCTTAGCGACATTCTCTAAGTTAGTCTTAAAGTATTTAGGCCCTTGGAGTTGGAGCCAATAATTCATGGGTTTTGAGAGACTATTGATGAAGATCTCGGTATTTTCTTTGTCTGGTACATCTCTATGATACTTGGAAAATGTGTGTCTCCATCGCTGTAGGAAGACCTTGAATGATTCTCTAGGAAGTTGTTTTGTGTTACACAAATTGATCATCATAACTTCCCTTTTGATATTATAGGAATATTGGGCGATGAAAACGGAAGCCAATTGATCAATGGTCTTAATGTTAGAGGGTAGCTTGGAGAACCACTCGATGGTTTGCCCTTTAAAGCTCCTAGGAAACAAATGCATTAGGAAAGTCATGTCATGGACAAACACCATACTTAAGAGTATAGAATTGTCTGAGATGATCTTGGGGTATTGATGTACCAAAAAATTTATCATATTTTGGTATATGCATATTCTGAAGGAAATGTATAAAGGTAATGTTTTTATCAAATGGAAGAGGACACACTTTTTCAAGGCTAAATTCTACAGGTTGTATTTTTCCTCTCTTCATCCTTTCCATCTCCAATTGTAGGTCTTGTAATTTTTGTGTGACAATATTTAAGGGTGACTCTTCTTCATCTCATTTCAGGTTGGTTACATCAAAGTCGAACAAAAGTTTTGCACCTTATTGTACTAATACTAGTATGTAGCATTCTTTGTGTTTTTCAACTATCTTGTCCATGATATCGACAAGATCAGGATTTTGCTAAAAGTTTTCAATTTTAGTTTTGATGCTCTTTTCATCACATGTGTTGGATTAACCCATTTTGCCAAAAGATTATGAATTTTGGTTGAACAAGGGTGACTCGTGGGTAACTGTATTTGATGAGCAATCAATTGGTGTGATAAGTTTAATAATATCTAGAGATTTCGTGCATTTGATGGTTATGTTGGCTATTCTGGCACTCACCCATATAGGTGATCACTTTGGTTTTGTGGCTACACTAGTTTTGCGCAGTGGCATGAGGTGTGCATAAGATTTCTCTAACTCTTATGCATTTTGCAATATGATGGTTTTTGTTGACATGATTTATTTGTAGTAACAAGCTAGGTTTGACAAGGTGTTTAGCAATGTTGATAGGGTAAGTTTACTTTCATGAAGTTAGGTAGGGAACAGATGTGTGTCTCTAGATGTTTATATCTTGATATGTGAAGTGAAACAATAATGATTGTTGGATTAAAAGTCTCTAAAGGGAACTTGTAACTTTTCTCATTTCAAAAATAATTGCAATCAATTTTGGGATCTCTTGGTCTTGGAAAATATCAATGAGGAAAAAGGGTATCAAAATCTATTGTTTGTTTGCAAGTGTTGTGTATGTAGATAACCTCTATTTTAGGTTTTTTCTCAAATGCACTACAATATTTCTCAAATGCATGATTTCATTGATTATATGCACTATTTAAATGTTCAAATGTGTTATTTTATCTATCATATGCATTATTTTAGGCTTTAAATGCATCGTTATGCAGGGAAAATGCGCTCTTTAAATCTTCAAAGGTGATGTTTTGTAGTTAAATGCACTATAATAGAGTTTAAATGCATCATAGAATGGGCCAAATGCATGGTTTAGAGCAATAAATGTGTTATTTCATAGTCTTTTAGTAGTGGTCTTGTTTTGAACTTGGTTTCTCATATCAGTTTATAGTTACGTCTTTTGGAAGGAATGTGACCCAAATTGGAGTTTGTTATTAAGCTTTAAAACACATCCAAGCACAGTAGTAACAATAAACTATAAAACTGCATGCACCTAGAAAATGGAAGAAAAGGGCTTCCTAACAAGGTTGTCTAGAGTTGGTGACTAGTGGGTTTTAGTTTTTAACCAACAATGTTTGGATTTACCTCTCTTGTGACAGAGAGCTTCCCACCAATGCTAAGGAGGTTTGGCACAATCCCTTACAAGAATACTAGAGGAAGGCTATATTTTGAACATAGATGGTTTACATTTGATTGGAAATGCAAGATTGGGAGGCGTTCCCTCTCGCCAGCCCTACTAAGGCAACTCGGGAGGTAGCCTTTCTATGGCTGAGTAATCCTACCTAGTAGAAAGAAGGAAAATGAAAATCACAAACAAGTTTAGGAATTTAATTACTCTAGGAGAGTGAGAGCATATCCCTACTGTCCTAACCTCCCAAACACAATAGACACAAATTTTCAATTACAAGTCCTAATACTACTAAAGACAAGGGGCTCCTAGTTAAGCTATGTGTGGTTTCTTTCCTCGTTCAATTATAGCTAATCTTTACAGAAGGTTGGACATTTTGATCAACTCAAAAGAGTTGAGAGCATTGGCCTACCCCCATTTAGGTTAGTAAGATTGAACATTTCTATTAAACTAGGTTTTGAACTTAGAAATATCACACTTTTAATTGAAAAGGGCTGAAGTCCACTTACCTGGTTCAATGCTAGCAAAGGCTAAGCACATTTCTGAGGGTCTTCATTCCTGTCATGCACTGTTAGTAGTATGGGAGTTCCTGTTAGTTTGGAAGAGACCTATAAGCAACCGATAATTAGATCTGGAAGTCAGATTCAACAACTTATAACTTTTATCAGATGCGCTATAGGAATAAGCATTTTCTTTATAGAATGTATCATATGCACTATTTAAACTAGTAAGTGTGCTACAAAAAGTGGTAAATGTGCTACAAAAATCTTTAAAAGCACTACAGAAAGCTTTAAATGCGTTAAAACATTGCTCAGAAGCGTTAAAATAGAGTTCGTAAGCATTGTAGCATTGCAAAATTGTAGATCCGGCCTTTGTGTGTTTGGGAAAGTCTTTGAGAGTTTGCTATTGCTATTATGAAGCTTCCAAGATGTTGTAGAACCTACAACCAATCAAATCTACATAGGAAACCAACAAAAAACACAAATCTACAATAATAATAAAAAGATTAGATAGAAAGACTGAAGAATAGAGAGGCTTTGAGTTCAAGCCCCATGATGGGCGCCAATTTGTACACGGTATATTCATGAGACTTTAATGCAGAGTGTAGATAAAATGATAATAAACTAAACCAAACCCAAGAAATCATTGTCAAAATGTAAACTCTACGAGCATCTCATGTTTCCCTAACTACAACTACTAAGAAAGCTCTCAGGCCAGCATCTCAGTGGTAGTTATAGAATGGGAATATGCTTAAAATGCAGATCTACATGAATGCATGCAAGATCTATGACTAAAATATAGATTATATGCATGTAAAAACTCTAGAATGCTATTAAATGAACATGCAATAAGCTAAAAATGTGCTAAAATGATACTAAATAACACAAAAAGAATGTTAAAATGCTATGAACTTGCTATAATGACAATGCTAAAAGATGATAACTCAAAATGTACCTATAGTGCAGATGCCTAAAACTTGGGTCTCTTAGCTCTTGAATTTCCCTCCTATTTATAGGATTTTGGAAGGGGTTCGGATAAGAATCAACATTTTTACCTTTAACTGGTGGATGGAGATGAAATTGAAAATATCTCATAAGGGACCAGGAAGAAGAGTCCAACAAACTTAGTTTTGAGGATAAATGAGGATTTTTCCAATTCTTTTAAATGTAAAAGGGGGATTTTCACTTTTGTGAAGATAAATGACTTTATTGATTTAATAAATGTTCTATTTATTTTCAAAAAATTGTCTTTTTATCTTATTGATTTGATAGATGATTAATGACCCGATGTGATCCTTGATTTGAAAGTTTGTTGTGTTTCTTTGGTTTCATCAATTTGCGTTGATTGATCGAAATTGCGTAGTTTAGGTCTTTGCCAATTTTTGGATGTCTACACACACACACGTGTGTGTGTGTGTGTGTGTGTGTGTGTGTGTGTGTGTGTGTGTAGTAAAGCCCACCATAGATAACTAAGAGGGGGGTGAATTAGTTATCAAATCAATACAACTTTTATCAACCTTATTAAACCTTAAACATGTGAACAATGTAATCAACAACCATAAGAAGATACACATACACAATAACACCAGATATGTTAACTAGGGAAACCATTGATTAGAGAGAAAATCCTGATGGGGATGGTACCCACAAAATGATATACTAATATAAAATTTCCTTGTAAGAGGATGGACTCTGTTAGGAGCCAATGGAATACTTTCAGTACATATCAATCCTTGTTAGGAGATCTTGAATCCCTATTAGGAGATTTCAACCCTGTTAGGAGTTGTAAAAGGCAGATGGACCCTCTATCCAAATAGCTTCAAGAGAAATACCAGCAAACTCACTTTCCAATTGGTCTCTGTATTATTCCTTTCAAAATAATAGAAATGAACTTGTTCTTCACAAGTCAAACTCTTTTCTTTGTCCTCTTCCTGTGTCAATAATACACTAAATACCTTCTCAGATCTTAATACTAGGTCTTCAAATTTGCATCACACTAATCACTTTGATTGCTTACTCACATTTACAAATTTTTCATATCACTTGCACAATTCACACTTACACACAATTACATACATGTTACACATTTCATCATAAGGAAAGTAACCTTCCTTTATACCATATCCTCAAAATAAATCATTATGTTGGCCTTGATGATTTCCTAATAAATTTAATAAGACCTCATTAAGATATTACAATTCATTACATCCTTTCACAATTACCAAACACTTTTAGCTCATAGTAATTACAACTTCTCACATGTACAACCTCAGACCTTGTGCACTCACTAATGTCATCATCAGTTTGTCTACTATCACTATCTAACCTTTCTCATCATAATTCTATCACTATTAAGAGATATAATCCAAACACCAGAAACCACTTCTTAGGTACTTTGTCTGTACACTGTCTTTTGTAAATACCATCAATATTCTCCTTTGGCATTAATGGCAACATAGATGAAAAATATCTAAGTTCCAAGAACACATGGGCAAAAGAGTATTTCTTTGTATCACATTCCTTTTCACAAGTTAGATTAGGTATCAGTATCCCTTTCTCTACTTGGGCATGCTAATCTAATTCAAGTTCAAAAGGGGGTCGTGCTTGAGAATTTTCCTTCTCCCTGCATAATATTTAATGTTCTAGTGGGTAAAGTGGAAGACTTGGCACCATTTCACCAGTATGTGTGTGTGTATACGTATATACATACATGTGTGTGTGTGTGTGTTAGAAAGTAAAGTCCACCAAGATAACTGAGAGGGGTCGAATTAGTTATCAAATCAATACAACTTGTATCAACCTTATTAAACCTTAAACATGTGAACAATGTAATCAACAACCATAAGAAGATATACACAATAACACCATATATGTTAACTAGGGAAACCCTTGATTAGAGGGGAAATGCCAGTGGGGATGGTACCTGCAAAATGATGTACTAATATAAAATTTCCTTGTAAGAGGATGGACTTTGTTAGGAGCTAATGAAATACCTTTAGTGCATATCAATCCATGTTAGGAGATCTTGACTCCCTATTAGGAGATTTCAACCCTGTTAGGAGTTGTAGAAGGCATATGGACCCTCTATCCAAATAACTTCAAGGGAAATACCACCAAGCTCATTTCCAACTGGTCTCTATATTATTCCTTTCAGAATAATAGAAATGAACTTGTTCTGCACAAGTCAAACTCTTTCTTTGTCCTCTTATTGTTTCAATATTGCACCAAATACCTTCTTAGATCTTAATACCAGGTCTTCAAATTTGCATCACACTAATCCCTTTGATTTCTTACTCGCATTTACAAATTTCGCATATCACTTGCACAATTCACACTTACACACAATTACATACATGTTGCACATTTCATCATAAGTAAAATAACCTTCCTTTATACCATATCCTCAAAATAAATCATTGTGTTCCCCTTGAGGATTTCCTAATTAATTATAATAGGACCTCATTGAGATATTACAATTCATTACATCTTTTCACAATTACCAAACAGTGTCAGCTCATAGTAATTACAACTTCTCACACGTGTGACCTCGGACCTTGTGCATTCATTGATCTCATCATCAAGTTGTCTATTATCACTGTCTAACTATTCTCATCATGATTCTATCACTGTTAAGAGATATAATCCAAACACCAGAAACCAATTCTTAGGTACTTTTTCTGTACACTGTCTTTTGTAAATCACAAATTAACTTTCAAACATCTTCAGCTATACACACACTTGTTCATGTCATCAGGACATACTTTAGAACATATCCTCAACTACACTTGACCTCATCATCAATACACAATCTGTACAACCTCATTCTTTATCTTTTACTATATTAGTTTATAGAAATAATATTATGTTGACATCAATGACAAATACAGTCATGAATGCAACATGTCAATCATGCCAATAATCTCCCCAACTATTCTATCAATGCTTAGGATGCTCCCCCAAAGGAATACCATCAATATTAATGCTAACAATCTCCCCCTTTGGCACTAATGACAACATAAATGAAAAACATGTAATTTCCAAGAATACCAAATCCAACTCTGTTTTTGTTACTATTCTCATCTTTTCAAATCCTCTTTATCAATCAAATCTGAAACTCATAGGAATAACTCTCCATATGTCCTTCCTCGTACTTTCATGGATGGCATCAATTGTTCACATGTCTCCACTTAATATGATCATCTTCCTTCATTACATCTCTCCCCCATTCATAGGAGATGTTTTTCATACAATCTCTCCCCCATTGACATCAATAACAAAAGCATCATTATGTCAATCAAATGTTCAAAGTCTTGACCCAAATCAAGTCTCTAAAGGCACTGTTCAATATTAGCTACCAAGAGTCCTTCATGAATCTTCTCAATCATAGATATTCCCCCATATAGGAAGTATTAGCATTTAGTCCAAATAAATAATAGTGATTTGTACCACTGGTCTGATGCAATCTTTGCATCATCTCCTTAGAAGTAGGCAGGGGCATAACCCTAAGCATACTTCACAAATACTCAAATGTGTGATTAGGAAAAGGCTTCATAAAAATATCTACAATCTACTCTTTTGCATCAACATGCTCTAATATGATTTATTTCTCTACAACTTTCTCTCTCAAGAACACTATACTTAATAGATATATGCTTAGTCTTAGAATGTAACACATGATTCTTAGACATACTCTTTGTACTTGTGCTATCACAATGTATGATAATAGGTTCTAAAAAAATTATCGCAAAATCCTTCAACATTTGTTTCATCCACATTACCTAATTGCAATTGTTTGTTGCTACTACATATTTTTCTTACGTTGTAGTCTGTGAAATATAATCTTGTTTCTTGATCAGCCAAGAAACCAATCTTCCTCCAAGGAAAAATACTCCATTACTTGTACTGTTTGTGTCATCCATACTGCCTATCCAAAATGCATCAGGATATGCAAATAGATTAAATTCATTTGATTTGCCATACCAAAATTCAAAATTAGGTGTACCTTTCAAATATCTAAATATTCTTTTTACTATTGCATAGTGTGATTCCTTAGGGTCTTCTTGAAATCTTGATACTATACCAAATCTTTTCAACAAAATTTTCAAGTACTTAGTTTGTGATAGGAAAATATCATCACTATTTTGCACAATCTGTAAACCTAAGAAATATTTCATCTCACCAATCATACTAATCTCAAATTCGTTCTTCTTTTCATCAGCAAATTTGTCACTTTCTTCGTCATTACTTCCAAATATTATATCATCCACAAACATCACAATAATCAACAAATCATTCTCAATTTCTTTCAAATATAAATTACTATCTACAGTACCTTTAGCAAATCCCAACTTTGCCAAATACTTGTCCAACCTCGCATACCAGCTTCTAAGTGATTGCTTTAGTCCATACAATTCTTTCTTCAACTTGCATACCATGTATCCTTCTTCTATCAAAGGAAATCCATCAAGCTACTCAATGTAGACTTCTTCTTCAAGTTCTCTATTCAGAAATGTTGACTTCACATCCATCTAATACACTTTGAACTTCTTACTTGGTGCATAAGCCAAGAATATCCTTATTGCTTCAATTTTGGCCACAGGAGAAAATGTCTCTTCGCAGTCTATACCTTATTGTTGTGAATATCCTTTACATACTAATCTTTCTTTATTTCTCACAATGTCACCTTGTTCATTCATCTTGTTTCTGAAAACCCATATAGTTCCTATAACAATCTTATCTTTAGGTCTAGGAACCAATTCCCATGTCTCATTCTTCACAATTTGATCTAGTTCTTCCTTCATTATTTGAATCTAATGATCATCCTTGCATGCTTCATCTGCACTCTTTGGTTCAACTTGATAAATCAAACATAGTTCTTCATGTACTTTATTTCTTGTCATAACTCATTTTTCTTCACTTCCAATAATCTGATTAGCAGGATGATTCTTTATCAAATTCCTATTAGGTGTTACTGTCTCAATTCTTACTTCTTCTCTAGGTTCACATCTTGTTCCTTCTCTCTATTCCACAATTTGAATTTAATTCTACAAATCATTGTTAGTATCAAAGAAAGTTTCTGCATTTTCTTGAATAGGCTTAGGATTAGCTTCTTCATCATTAGAATTATAATCTAACATTTTTTTTAACTCTGAACTTCTCGTACACTTTCACATTTGCACTCTCAAAATAGTCTTAGTTCTCTGATTAAAAAATCTATAAGCTTTGATTTTCAATGAATAACTAAGAAACATACCTTCGTCACTTCTTGCATCAAAATTACTAATGTCATCATTTCTCTTGATATAACATTTACTTCCAATTCTTTTGAAATATTTTACTGATGGTGAATGTCCAAACCAAATTTTATAAGGTGTCTTGTTTGTAACTATTATGATCTACACTTTGTTCATTGTATATACTTTTGTATTGACTACTTCTCTCCAAATTTCTTTGATACATCATTCTCAAACATCATAGCTCTAGCTATTTTTATTAAAGACTTTTTTCTTCTCTTAGAAATTTCATTATGCTTAGGAGTCTTGGGTGTTGATAGTTGTCTTGTAATTCCATTCATTTCACAGAAGGTGATAAACTCATTCAAGGTAAATTCTCCACCTCTATCAGATCTTAAATATTTAATCTTCAATCTATAATCTTTCTAAAATCTATTCTTAAACAACTTAAACTTCTCAAATGCTTTAGACTTTTTTTTAAGGAATGATACCCTTATCATCCTAGTAAAGTCATCAACAATAATCATGATTTACCTTTCACCATAGAATCCTCTTGTCTTAGTAGGACCACATAGATCTGTGTGAACAATCTCCAATTTTGTTGATGTAGTAAACTTCTTGCTAGGAAAGGAGATTTTCTTCTGCTTAGCCATAACACATTTCTTACACACAACATTAATAGGCTTCACAATTTTTGGTAAATCTATAACAAATGTACAACTCAACTTCACAATATTATAAAAAATTATATGACAAAACCTTTTATGCCACAACTAACTGTTATCAAATTTTGCAACCAAACATGTCATCTATGTAGGTCTCTATTGGAAATATAAGAGGAGTGACTAAGAAGGCAGGGTGAATCAGTTACCACTAAAATAAATTCAAATCCCTTAGATGTCAACTATAAAATTCAAACTGTTAAAACTGGTTGTTGTTGATACAAAGAAAACTGTTGTAACTTGATAAGTGCAGAGTGTGAATTACCTTAGTGAATCTTCAAATGTTATCAGTAATTATTTGCAAGCATGAAAGAAATAACATGAACACATGAGACACCAGGATTTAACCTGGAAACCCAATATGGGAAAAACCACCAATGTAACTAGTTACTATTTTTCACTCTTCTGAAGTGAGCCCTATTAGGAGCCAACCTTGATTGTGATGTAACTGAATTGTTGATTATAGATCTCTACTCTATTTCATACTTGATCCTTCCTGATCAAATAATACTTTTTTGCACCACAAGGATATCTTTTTATCCTTCAAGTTTGCTTCCTCTTCTTATCTCTTTCAACTTATTCAACTTGCACACATCACATATTTGAAATCACAACTTGACCTTCTACTTATACCTTTCAAATTGTCAAGTCGACTCAAATAAAAATTAGAATAACCAATATTCATCACCTCAGTCGGCTAGAATCAATAGGTAAAATAATTAATCTTTATATGCCAAAACAAGAAAATCCTTTAGTAGCCAACCTAGCTTGGTAGAAACTGATTCTAAAGCAATTTCCTGTGTTAACCAACAGAAGCTCGGTTAACACTGTGAACTTGCCAAATTCCTTTAGTAACCAATTTAGTTCGGTTAACAATTATTCTATTCAACTTTCCCTTCATTAACTAAGTGAGCTTGGTTAACATTCTTTTCTACTTAACTTCCTTCGACGCCCAAGTGAGCTCGGTAGAAACTGCCTTCTGCACAGAGTAAACCCAGAAATGCTCAGTAGACTAGGAAATTTGTCTTCACTGACCAAGTAAGCTTGACATGCACTGATTGTCAACTGATATAACATTTGTGTAACATCAAGGACAACACACAATTAATCAATTGTATCCAACAATCTCCCTCTTTGGCATTGATGGCAACACAACATGTCATAGCACAATGAAATTTTGAGAACATGACTCCCTCTATCAGAAAGTTTCTCCCTCTTTGATTTTACACAGAAAAATTTTCCTAAAGTGTTCTCCCTCTGTGAATGAGCTTCTTAACTTCTCCTTCTACAAAATTTTAGAAAGATATGACAATAAACTTCTCCCTCTTTGACAACACATGTGAAAGACAATTCTGATTAGTGCCAATGTACCTTGAGTACAGATTCATCTGCAATATGTCCTTGTCACTACTACATCAACTGATTGATCTTCAACTTGGTTCTTATTGATGCATCAGTAAACTCTATTTAGTGAGCTTCAAATAGGGGGATGACCCCTAGCTTAACTTTTAGATAGAAAAATTCATCCTTAGGTAATGGTTTGGTGAATATATCTACAATTTGTTCTTTTGTATGCACATATTCCAATCTAATTTCTTTGTCCTGTACTAATTCTCTTACAAAGTGATATTTGATAGCAATGTGCTTTGTCTTGGAATGCATCACTAGATTCTTTGATATGTTCATTGCACTGGTGTTATCACAATACATCACTATTGGCTCTTTGATTTCAACCTTCATTCCTTCCAACAATTGTTTGAACCAAACAATGTTAGAGGATTTCATTGTTGCTACTACATATTCTACTTCTATTGTAGATTGAGATGTGCAGTTTTGTTTCTTGCTTGTCCAAGGTACCAACCTTTTACCAAGAAAGAATACTCCACCACTGGTGTTCTTTTTGCCATCATGATTTCCTACCCAATCAGCATCAGTAAATACCTTTAAGTCAAGGTTGCCTCCAAGTTTATACCATAAGTCATAGTCTTTAGTACCTTTCAAATATCTCAAGATTCTTTTTATTGCCATCATGTGGTTTTCTTTGGGTTTAACTGAGAATCTTGCCACTATCCCTACTATTAAGGCAATATCAGGCCTTATATGTACCACATATTGTAGTTTCCCAATCATTGATCTGTATAGGGTCTAATCTACTTCTTTGGAGTCATCATCTTTTGTAAGCTTAAGTCTAGTACACATGGGGGTTCCAACTTGTTTTGAATCCTCCATTCCAAATTTCTTGAGTATCTATTTGATGTACTTAGATTAAGTGATATAGATACCATTTCTGTTCTATTGTATCTGCAATCCAACAAAGAATTTTATTTCACCAAACATGGACATCTGAAATTCTTTATTCATTTAAACTGAAATGTTTTGCATAAATCATCATTTTCTGTGAATAGAGTGTCATCCACAAATATTTCTGCCAACACAATCTTCTT
Organism: Cupressus sempervirens; assembly: GCA_028749045.1. NCBI lineage: Eukaryota > Viridiplantae > Streptophyta > Pinopsida > Cupressales > Cupressaceae > Cupressus > Cupressus sempervirens. The sequence continues at coordinate 144,840,796 of CM053792.1, forward strand.
GTTTGGTCTGTCCTTGATGTATAGGTTGTTGTTATCATTTGTTCTTTAAAAACCAATATGTATCAAGTAGTTATGTAGTCTTTCATACCAGGCTCTAAGAGCTTGTTTCAGACCATATAGGGCTTTGTGTAATTTGCAAACCATGTCTCTTTTGTCTGGATCAACAAAACTTTTGGGTTGTTCATTATAGACTTCCTCATCAAGAATTTCATTTAAGAATGCAAATTTAACATCCATCTGATATACTTTGAATCCTTTGTGAGTTGCATAAGCTAGTAAAGTCCTAACACCTTCTAATCTTGCAACAGGGGCAAAAGTTTCACCATAATCAATACCTTCTTCTTGAGAATAGCCTTTACATACCAACCTTGCTTTATTTCTTGACACTTTTCCATCTTCATGCAGCTTATTTCTGAATACCCATTTTGTAGCAATTACATTTTTATCTTTGGTCCTAGGTACAAGAGTCCAAGTTTTATTCTTTTCTATTTGTTCTATTTCTTCATTCATAGCCTCAATCCAACTTTTATTTTCTAATGCATCTTTAACACTTCTAGGTTCAAATTGAGCAAGTAAACATGTACCTTTTAGTTTGCTTCTTGTCATTGTTCCATCAGATTTGTCTCCAATGATCTGATCAAGTGCATGATGCCTTCTAACATATTTAGCCAATATAGGTTATTTGGCTTTTGAATGAACTGTACTGCCTTTATTTTGAATTTCAACTTTTGGCTTGGGTCCTTCTATCTATGGCTCGAGTTCTTTAGACTCGGTATGCACCAACTTGGTAGCCTCTGAATGTGACTCTAATCCCTATGACTGGTTTGTACTTCTTGCAACTCGGTAGCTAATGGAGTTTTGGTCAACTTGGGAGATGAAGTATCCTTTTTGTCAAATGTGTTTGGAAATGTATCAAGTTCATAGTAAACAAATCTTCTATAATCTTTTGGTTCCTTTTTGCTTTCTTCTTCAGTCTTTTCTGCAAACTCATCAATTCTCACATGTGCACTTTCTATGATTTTGTGAGTAGACAAATTCAGACATCTGTATGCTTTACTTCTACAAGAATATTCTAAAAATATACCTTCATCACCTTTTACATCAAATTTTCCTTTTCTAGATTCCTTCAGGATATAACATTTGTTGCTAAATACTTTCAAGTAACTTACATTGGGTTTATAGTCATACCATAGTTCGTAGGGAGTTTTCTTTGAGTCCTTTTTCAACTAAACTCGGTTCAAAGTATGAACTGCAGTGTTGATAGCTTCCTTCCAGTATTTGATAGCAACTTTCTTCTCAATCATTAGTGTTCTTGCACAATACATGATGGGTATGTTTCTTCTTTTAGCTATTCCATTCTGCTCAGGAGTACCAGGGACTGATACTTGTCTTTTGATTCCTCTTTCAATGCAGAAATTATTGAATTCATTTGAGATGAATTCACCACCTCTATCTGATCTCAAGCATTTTAATATTTTTCCAATTTCTTTTTCTACTCTAGCCAGATACCATTTGAATTTCTCAAAAGCTTCTAATTTTTCTCTCAAATACATAATAGTCATCATTCTAGAATAGTCATCAACAAAAAGAATAAAAAAAAATTCTCCATTATAAGTTTCTATTCCAATGGGTCCACACAAATCAGTATGCACAATTTCTAAGATGTCTTTTGACTGATAGTTTTTGCTTTTAAAATTAGTCTTTCCCATTTTACCAATTTGGCAATTCTTGCATAATCCAACATCAAGTTTCTTCAAATTAGGAAGACCTCTTACTCTTATGAGTTTGCTAATCTTGACCATATTATCAAAGTTTACATGACATAGTCTTCTATGCCATAACCAACTTTCTTCTACTTGAGCAATGAAACATGAACAATCACCAAGATCAAGATAAAATAGGTTACCTTTTATTTGCCTGCCTGATCCAATCAATTTTCCTTGGTTATCCAGTAGTCTTGCCTTATCATTCATGAATTCTACCTTAAATCCAATGTTGTTCAATTGTGCCACACTTAGCAAATTGTGTTATAGTCCTTCAACCCAATAGGCATTGTACATAAAAGTTTATTGATTAATGAGATTCGGCCTTTCCCTTTTGTGCAACAAGGTTCATTGTTTCCAAACCTTACACTACCTCCATCATAGTGTTCAAAATGTTTAAAATTGGTTTTTTCTCCAGTCATATGATGAGAATACCTACTATCTATGATCCATGTGTTATTTTTTCTAACATGAGAGACAAGTGCCATCTTATCTCCTTCATCATTAGATTCATCTTTTACAGCAATATACACTATTTCATCTTCACTATTATCAGAATCTTTAGCCATAAAACAAGTTTTCTTACCTTTACCTTTGTAGGATTTGTGACCTTTGAATTCCTTCTTGCCTTTGTACTTGTGGCTTTTCTTCTCTTCCTTGTCTTCTTTGTTTGGACACCTAGTAGCAATATGACTAATCTCTTCACAAGAAAAACATATTAAAGGGATTTTACCTTTGTACTTTCCTCTGCTCCTGGAATATTTCTTTGCAAGTAAAGCTTCAACAATTTCAAGATCACTGTCTGAACTTTCTTTAGTTTCTTCCTCACTTTTTGATTGATTATCTTTTATTTTCTTGTCTTTTTCTTTGAGTGAGAGTTTAGCTTCAAATGCAGATTCAATATTCTTGGAAGTAGGAACATAGTTGTCAAAGTTGTCTAGTTCAAAAGTTGTCAATCTTCCTACTAGGGCATCTAAACTTAACTTGTGATTTGGATCACATCTCTTTTCTTGAATAGTAGATACTCTAATTGCATAGATAGGAAGCAAAGTTCTTAATACTTTACTTACAATGGTTTCTTCTTTGATTTCTCCTCCAGATGCTCTAATTGCACTAACACTGTCATTGATTCTTTCCACATATTTTGCAACATTTTCATCTTCTCTCATCCTCATTTGATCAAATTGTCCTCTAAGGCTTTCTGCTTTGGCTCTTATTACATTGTCATAACCTCCATAGATTTCTTACAGGTTGTTCCACATATCAAAAGAAATTTTATAGTCTTTGACCTCATCAAATTCAGCATAACTAAGAGCAGATGCAATGTCAATCATCATGATGTTATGGTTCTTCTTCTCAGCAATATCATCAACTGATAATGTTCTTGTGGGAGTTTTATATTCTTTGTCAAGATATTTGCATCCTGAATCACTAATGGTAGCCAGATAAAGCCTCATAAGTCCTTGCCATGTTGCAAAGTTATCTTTGTTCAACTTTAGAATCTCTCTCTTGTAAGACATCATGATCTTTAGCTTAGGTCCTTGAAACCTTCTCTACAAGCACCAAAGCTTTGATACCAATTTTTGTAATATAAGAGGAGTAACTGAGAGGGGGCGGGGGGGGGGAGGGGGGGTGGTTGAATCAGTTACCACTAAAATAAATCCAAATCCCTTAGATGTCAACTATAAAATTCAAACTGTTAAAATTGGTTACTATTGATACATAAAAAATTGCTATAACTCGGTAAGTGCAAAGTGTGAATTACCTTAGTGAATCTTAAGATGTTATCAGTGATTATTTGCAGGCATGAAAGAAATAACATAAACACATGAGACACCAGGATTTAACATGAAAATAAAATATGGGAAAAACCACCAATGTAACTACTTAGTATTTTTCACTCTTCTGAAGTGAGCCCTGTTAGGAGCCAACCCTGATTGTGATGCAACTAAATTGTTGATTAAAAATCTCTACTCTGGTTCATACTTGATCCTTCCTAATTGAATAATACTTTTCTGCACCACAAGGATATCTTTTTATCCTTCAAGTTCGCTTCCTCTTCTTATCTCTTTCAACTTATTCAACTTACACACATCACATATTTGAAATTACAACTTAACCTTCTACTTATACCTTTCATATTGCCAAGTTGGCTCAAATAAAAATTAGAATAACCAATATTCATCACCTTAGTTGGCTAGAATCAATAGGTAAAATAATCAAGCTTTATATGCCAAAACAAGAAAATCCTTTGGTAGCCGACCCAGCTCGGTAGAAACTGATTTTGAAGTGATTTCCTATGTTAACCAATAGAAGCTCGGTTAACACTACATACTTACAAAATTCCTTTGGTAACTGATTTAACTTGATTAACACTAACTCTATTCAACTTTCCCTTTGTTAACCAAGTCAGCTCGGTTAACAGTCTTTTCTACTTAACTTCCTTTGACACCTGAGTGAGCTCGGTAAACACTGCCTTCTACACAGAGTAAACTCGAGAACACTCGATAGACTAGGAAAATTGTCTTCACTAACCAAGTGAGCTCAGCATGCACTAAATTTCAACTGACATGACATTTATGTAACATCAAGGACAACACACAATTAATCAATTGTATCCAATAGGTATTAGCTATAAAATGTTACCTTTGGATCTTGTGCAAGTGCCAATCAACTTACCATCTTTGTCCTTAATGATGCATGTCTTTTCTATGAATTATAACTGGTTTCCCTTACCAACCAACTATCCAATACTCAATAGGTTATGCTTTAATCCATCAACAAATTATACATCATATATGCTAGTTTTCACATCAACAGTAATAGATTCTATTCCCTTGATATGACAAGCTGCATTGTTACCAACTCTAACAATACCTCCATCGTGACTATTAAACTTAACAAATTTATTCATTTCACTAGTCATATGATGTGAATAACCACTATCTATGTTCCAATTAGCTTTCTTTTTAACCTGTGAAACTAGGGCTTTCTCTTCTCGAACTTGTATTTTAGGATTTTCTTGTTTTATAGCTACAAATCCTAACTCATCATCACTTTCACTCTTAACTCTTTCACCAGACTCATCATCTTTATTTGCATACAAACAATCTCTAGGCCTTCTAGACTTGAAATTCTTCTTCTTCTTTTTCACTCTTTTAGGACATGTAGAAGCATAATGACCAAATTCATCAAAAGTCAAACATTTAAAGATTTTCTTACTGTCTAGTTCTCACCTTACAAGAAATGAAATTCCTTCTTCATTCCTTCTATCTTCCTTAGATTTGGATATTTTGTTAATAGAATAATCTCTATTGGTTCTTTGACTTCTTGACAAGGAAGGGTGAACACTTAATGCACTAAAATTGGTTTCCACTCTAGGAGAATCTCAAGCCTATTTCAAGCTCACTTCTGTTGTTTCCAATCTTCCAAGAAGAGTCTCTTTGGTAAATTTCGCAGTGCAAGGTATCACTTTCTCAATCATCTGTATCGTTTGTTTGAATGGTGGTGTCAAGGTTTTCAAGATCTTCCATATAATCTCATCTTCATCTTTAGATCCATTATAAGAATTAATTCCAGCAATAATTGTTGAAATTATACCAATATGACTTCTTATAAATTCATCTTCCATCATCTTAGCCTCTTGAAACAAACATGTCTAGTTCTATAATCTAAATCTCTTAGCATACTTATCACCTTTGAAAGTATATTCCAAAGTTTTCCAAATTTTGTGAGATAAATCTAAGGATTTTGCCTCACTTTATTTATTTTTAGGAAGAGTTGACAATAGTGCTTATCTAGTAAGAAAGCTACACGTAAATAGATCTCTTTTAGCTTCACTTCATACTTCAAGTTTGCATATAATATATATAAAATAACTTAATATCTTTTTAATATAACTTATATCAACCTTATTAAACCTTAAACATGTGAACAATATAATCAGCAACTATAAGAAGATACACATACACAATAACACCATATATGTTAACTAGGGAAACACTTGATCAGAGGAAAAAAACCAGTGGGGATGGTACCCACAAAATGATGTACTAATATAAAAGTTCCTTGTAAGAGGATGGATTCTATTAGAGCCAGTGAATACATTCAGTACATACCAATCCCTATTAGGAGACTTTGAATTCCCTTTAAGAGATTCCAACATTGTTAGGAGTTGTGCCAACCCTTTTAGGAGTTGTAGAAGGAAAATGGATCCACTGTCCAAATAGCTTCAAGGTGAGGACCACCGAACTCATAGTTCAATTGGTCTCTAGATTATTCCTTTTAGAAAAATAGAAATGAAATTGATCTCTATAACTCAAACTCTTTCTCTGTCCTCTTACTGTGCCAATATCGCACCAAATACCTTCTTAGAGCTCAATACGAGATCTTCAAATTTGCATCACATTGATCACTTTGATAGCTTACTTACATTTACAAACTTCACATATCACTTGAACAATTCACACTTAAACACAATTACATACATGTTACAAACTTCATCATAAGGAAAATAACCTTCCTTTATACCGTATCCCCAAAATAATTCACTGAGTTAGCCTTGACGCTTTCCCAATCAATTATAGTAGGGCCGCATTAAGATATTACAATTCATTACATCTTTTCGCAATTACAAAATATTGTCAGCTCATAATAATTACAACAACTCGTATATATGTATGTATGTATATACATTTGTGTGCGTGCGCGCGCGCGCGTGTGTGTGTGAAGGCCTTTAGTTATTTTAGATGTACCTAGTTTCAATAATTATCAATGAGCATGTCCATTTTCTACTACTTTTAGCCAATTTCAATGACAAGCCCAATATCCACATTTGACATCAGGAAAATAAACTAATTAATATGCAAAATTTTCTTGGGACTATTATTTGATCATTATCTATTTTTTCATTCATTTTTATAGTTGACTCATATGTTACTCGAGTTTAGCATACTAAATTGAGAGTCTTGCAAAAATTTGGATAGGTTAGACATTTAAAACATGTCAAAGTAAAGTTCATGTTCTTTTTGAATTGCCTTACAAATATAAACTAATATCAATATGATTGTTATATATATAAGTCACTCTTCCTTTGACTCACAAACCTATCTATTGTTGGGAGGTTAATTGGGAAACTATGATACTAGGGGGGTGGGGGGGAATCAAGATCTTTAAAACTTTTGCACCTTAAAACAACTTTACTGTTTTTACCACATTTTCCATCTCATATCTAGTTTATGCATAGGATAGCTTGTAAAATCAAATGTTGTAATAAGTAGATCTAACTATTGATCATGTGCATGAAATGTAAACACATAACAAAGGTTTGGTTACCCAGAAACTAAAGGTAAAAATTGGGTGGGGATGACACCCACAAATCTTCATTGTTGCAATAATAAAGTTAACCTGTCAGGGTTAGAATTTTGATCACTTCTAATGATCTACCCTGTGAGGGGTCTACCCTATTAAAGGTTGTTAAGACTATTACGTCTTACGTTGTGAGAGGATTTTACACTTACAATAAAGTAAGAACTCAGTTAAGATATTTACAAAGGTCTATTAAAAATCACTCTGTTAAGAGATTATCCCTAACTCAGTTATGATTCAGTACGTGATCCTTCAGTCTACTATATACATACATACATACATATGTATGTATGTATATGAAGGCCTTTATTTATTTTATATGTACCTAGTTTCAAAAATGACCAACGAGCATGTCCATTTTCTACTACTTTTAGCCAATTTCAATGACAAGCCCAATATCCACATCTAACATCTAGAAAATAGACTAATTAATATGCACAAGTTTCTTGGGACTATTCTTTGATCATTATCTATTTTTTCATTCACTTTTATAGTTGACTCATATTTTAACCAAGTTTAACATACTAAATTAAGAGTCTTGCAAAAATTTGGATAGGTTAGATATTTAAAACATGTCAAAGTAAAGTTCATGTTCTTTTTGAATTGCCTTACAAATATAAACTAATATCAATATGATTGTTATATATAGATACAAGTCACTTTTTCTCTGGCTTACAAACCTATCTCAAATTTTCTTACTTATGCAAGCTTTTGAATGTGGAAAAACATTAAATTTCCATACCTTTGGAAACAAGATTTTAGAACAATCAATGACAACATCATATAGTTTTTTAAAAGATTACATTGTTGATATATTGTTGGGAGGTTAATTGGGAAACTAAGATACTGGGGGGTGGGTGTATCAAGGTCTTTAAAACTTTTGCACCTTAAAACAACTTTACTATTTTCACCACATTTTCGATCTCATATCTAGTTTATGCATAGGATAACCTATAAAATCAAATGTTGTAATAAGTAGATCTAACTATCAATCATGTGCATGAAATGTAAACACATAACACAAAGATTTGGTTACCCGAAAACTGAAGGTAAAACTTGGGTAGAGATGACACCCACAAAAATTCACTATTGCAATAATAAAGTTAACCTGTTAGGGTTACAATTTTGATCACTTCTACTGATCTACGCAGTGAGGGGTCTGCCCTATTAAAGGTTGTTAAGATTGTTACGTCCTACCTTGTGAGAGGATTTTACACTTACAATAAAGTAAGAACTTGGTTAAGATATTTACAAAGGTATATTAAAAATTGCATTGTTAAGAGATTATCCCTAACTCAGTTATGATTTAGTACTTGATCCTTCAGTCTGCACTCTACTGCTGATTACGGATCTCCTATCTTCAATTTTGATCTGATCTTCAATCTGATATATCTTTTCTCTATCCTTCACTACTTCATAAGGTTGTTATATATGTTCTTCACAACTTCTCTCTTACATGCAATATCAAAACTTAACTCCTTTGCCTACTTCACAATGCTCACTCTTTCACCCTTTGATGTTCTATGTGATTGCATGCATATCTTGCTTGCTCATTCTTTATATAAAAATAGGATTTGGATCTATCTATTGAAAGATTTATAAAGAGTTTTCTAGAATCTTCCCTTTTCCTCTGATTGGTTGTTCACCGCTCATAGGGATCTGTGGTCCACATCATAAATGTGTAATAGTCTCTATAACAACCTCTATAAATATTAAATTTCATGTCTATGTTAGCTTCAAATGATTTATCGCAAATTTTGTATCATTTTAGACTTTAAAGTCTACTCTATGTTTCTTGTCACTTACTATCTCTGATGCTTGGCGATAATCGTTATTCATTTTGGTACTCAACATCAATGTGCTTTGTCTGTCTGGCATTCACTAGGCTCAGCTTGTACTGAGAATAGTTGAAAACCAAAGACTCGCTCATCTCCTATAGAGCTCAACATATACATGTTTATTTACAATTCTTCATATGAATCAGCCTATATAGAGTAGCTCGGTCATAGTGATGACCAACTAACTTTGCCTTATATATGACTAAGTGTTTGAAACTAAGAGATAACAAGATTTGGAGATACCAAAAATCTCCCCCTTTGACATTAGTGGAAAAAACACTTTGTCATGATTACATCATTACAATAAAATAATAAGATTACTCCCCCTAATCCTAAGACTCATTTTGTGTAGAACTTCAAAACTTTTGCCAACTAAACAATCAATGATACATAACACTAAGAATGTTAATTTGAACCCAGGGGAGGAAAATCTAAGACAGGACTTTGATATTAAAGATCATGGGAATGTGACTGGTGTATTCAGCAACCTAGGTCTAATGAGGAGGGATATCTATTTGATTAAGGATCAAATGCAGGATATCTAAAGGGAGTTTGAGCATCTCAGTCAAACCAATAGGGGGGAGAGAACTTTGGGCAAACACCTAGATAGACATACTAATCTTATTAATACTGTTGAAGATGTTACAAATATGATGAAAAGAGTTCCACACCTGGAGGAGACAGTCAGAAATATGGACAAAATGGTGAAAGATTTGTAGAAAAGGGTTGATAAGATGGATAAAAGAGTCATGGGTATTGAGAGCACTATGAAAAAGATTGTTGAATAGAGCTTCTTGATTTTAAAGGCCACTGCTAAAAATATCAAGGTTCTTTTGGAGAAGTTGGAATCGGGGAGAAAGGACCATGGCAATAAGGAGTTGAGGGATGATCAAGGACCTAGTAAATGTATTAGGGAAAGTTCAAAGAAACCCAAGGCTATGGAAGATAAAGAGCTTGATGAGCTAAGGACTTCTATAGTTAAGATGAACATTCTGGCTGATCAAGCTATGAACCTGTTGAAGGCTTTCTAGCTATTCTTTTGTTGTCTTTCTTTGGTTTTTTTGTTGTCTCTGTTGTTTGCCCTTTTGCTGAGGGATCGTTGGTTTTGGTTGCTACTATTTTGGGTGTTGATGCATAGTTTCATTTGGAATTTTAATTCTTATACGCTTTACTCTTTGTAAAAGGTTTTGGGTCCTATCAAAAGTTGCTTTTACTTAATTAAAACAATCAATAATGTGTGGCTCTAAATAGTCTAATTGTGTTACCATGTTTACCTTCTCAACTCTAAACTCTAACTCTTGTGTACTCCATGATCTCATGATTATCTTATTTAGTATGTAATCATCAGTATTAAATTTCCCCTTATTTTTGTGACTCATGGTTGTTACTAGGGTTCAGTGGGTGGAATCAAATTGTATTTTTTAATAAATGGTTTGCGGATCTGGTTGATCATGGAACGAACATGATCCCATGTGGTTCTAATTGATTCCAAAACATGAATATGCAATTCCAATCTTGTTTCTAAGTCAATTAAACTATTAGCAATTAAAAGATTATGATCTATTTGAATTAGATCCTTTGTTGATTTCAGTTCTCATTGCATAATCGCCATATGTGGTATCAACATTGACTAGATTGAGATCAATTTGGGCTACATGCTACTTCAACTGTTTGTAATTCACCCAATTTTCCTTGTTCAAACAATAGCTTATTATAATGCATTGTACTAGATTATGTTGATTGTGAAATAGAGTTGCCTGTTTGTTGCATTTTAGCATGAATCTGTTGTATGTTTTCCTAAAAATCATTTGTGAATCTTGGAACATCACATAGAATATTATACAAATGGTGTATCTTGTGTACAAGCTCTTCTTTATTTTGTACACATTCATGTAATTCAACCTTTCACTTAGAAATGTTTGTAGAGATTTTCTCGATAATATTATTCTCAAATTTCTTTGTTGACCATGCCATTAATTTCTCATTTGCTTCAATATCTCCAGCATTTATTTGCTCAACAATTTGTACTAGCTAGGAAATTATTGGGGCTTGCCCATCAATATTATGTACATCAAAAGCATCAATTAATATTTCCTTTATATCATGCAACACTTGTTTTTGTTGTTGTTCTCTTTTCATTTCTTCCTATTTCTTCTTCTTTCCCAAAATGTCCTACAAAATGATAGTTTTCTCCAAAGTGAGATTTTCCAAATCCCAGTTTGGCATCTTAATGACTTCATCTAGGCTTATAGTAATATTTGGAGAACTATCCTTTATTTATTTTCCTTTAACTGGTGATGGAGTGTTTTTTCTTGACACTACTTTAGTGGAAGTAGGTGATGGGGTGTCACCACTTGGTCTTGTTTGAACTTCAGTGCTTAAGACATTAATTGTAGCACTCAACACTATATTGTCTATTATTTTGCATGTTTTCTTGCTTCCCTAAATTTTAGGTCCTAAAACATTTGGTTCTTCACGAACTATTGTATAAATTTCTGCATTAGTGTCTTTGGTTATTTTCTCTACCTCTTGCTTTTCTCCTTCAGCGTCTGGGGGCTTTTGTTGCTCACCAACTGGTGTGTCAAGTGTGGTGGCATGAATAGGTGAAATGTTGCCTTGAGGGCTTGGCACACCTCAGCTTTCTTCATCGTTGTGATGATCTTCGATGGTCATAGTCTCTATTGGTTTCTCATGTTCCACTTCTTTAGTGGTTAGACTAAAAATACTTTTTTCACAATAACTCATTTTGTTGTACTACAACTTCAATCTTATTTTGGAGAATCATAAAAAATCTAAACTTAGGAACAAATCAGTTCCTATACTTTTCCAAAAATGTTGACTTCTGACCTTTTGACAAATCAGACATAATTTTGGCCAAGGTGCCTTCTCTTATTTGTTTTTCTACTTCTGATGCATGTTGTCATATCCTATCTAGTTTATTATACAAATCAATTGGAATCTTCTTTTCTAATTTAGTAGGAGCCAATTTATTTTTAGCCATCGTATCTGTCATGGCCTCTTCTACTTTGGATTTATCATCATTATTCAATGTATCATATTTTACAAATCTAAAATTGATAACCCTAATGAGCTTATAATTTTAGCACATACCTCATCAATATTTTGATCTTTTAGATACTACAACTCAATGATGTTTTAGTTCATTTGATTGGATGCTCTCCACATCTTCCTCTACACCTTCTTTCTTCTTGACTAACCATCTTCTCTTTTTCTTGCTTGCAGGGGCTTGAGTTTTCTTCTTTTATGTACTAGAGCCACTTGGTTTGGTAATCTTGGCTACCCCTTTCTTTGTAGATGGATCAACACAAGATTTTATCACCCTTGTTCTTAGCTTAGTTAGTGCAGGAGGAGAGACGAGTGCCACTGTTGGCTTCTTTGTAACCTCCTTTTCTTTAGGCTTTGTGATTTTCATAGTTTTAGCCTTCTTTGCTTATGGAGTGACTAGTACTAGGGCTTTACCATGATCTCCTTCTCCTTCTCCCTCTTCCTCATCACCACTATCTTTTTCTTCATCTTCACCGAGACCTTGAGTAAGCTTCAAAGGTTCTGTGCCTTTTCTCAAGGTGCCTAGTTTATCCTCTAGGTCCTCAATCATTTTCTTTCTTTTCTTCTCTTTTAAAGATATTTTGATATCAACTGAGATTCTTGCCTTAGCTTCTTCATACTTTCCAAAGGGTCCTACTTATGCATCAACTTCTTCTTTAAGTAGTACATTAATATTTTCACTCACATTGTCATTATCAACTTCATAATCAAAGGGTTTGAGTCATGCTTTCCTAGGCTTCACTTCCTATACAAATATATTATTTGTGTTCACCAGAAAGCATACATCATTGTAGTATTTCATCGTTAGCTCTGTTAGGATCCTCATCCTTTGGTTGAACTATCAAAATGCATATCCATAACATTCTCAAATTTTTCTCATAACTGAGTTATGTATTCACTAATCTATCTTGTAACAGGTTTTCCTTGCTCCAAAAAAATATTTCCAATAGTAGGAAAATAATTATGAACATAAAAGAAAATACACATAATCAGTTATCCAAACTTACACATTGAATTATTTGCCTTCCTGATTGATGTCAAGTTTTCTGCCAATTGAAATCTTTGCAACTCAGCAAGATCATATTCATGATCCTTCATAACAATCTTCCACATTTGATCGACTGCCATACATGGCACACTGTTCAATCTACTCATCTGATATAATTTGTAGAAATGACTCTCATTGCAAACTCAATCACTGGATCTGTGATAGTAGAGATGGGCATCCCTCATCCATTCTATTCAACCTTTGTATTAGCCTCAATTTCTTCTCGGCTCAGACAACACACAATCTTCTTCTTGTCCAATGTTAGAAACCCGGTAACCTTGTGAATTGTCTTCTTTGTTATCTCAATAGGTCCATTATCTAGCCATAACTTCATATCATGGATTCTGCTTAGAACTACCTTAATCGATTTAATCTTGAAATTCCTTGGAAAATATAGGGCACAGGTTAACCCTTTCCTTTCAATAATATTGAATTCATCTTTCAATACTCCTTCATCACATAATTTTTCATATGCCTCACAACTATCATAATCACCAACTTCTCCAATCTTACACATGTAGCAACTTCATACATCATGGATCATAATGACTTTTGGTGGTATCGATGATAATGCACCTAATGGATCACTTTCATAGCATTCTTAGGAATAGTACAAAATTTTGGTGGAGGACAAACATCATTATTCACCAATTGAACATTATTTACCTCTACTCCTTGATTATTTGTTACGGATGATGAGGATGCCATAATTCTTCAACTTAAATCTTTACTTGATCAAACTTTTGTTTTAAGTTTTCTTTGAATCACTTTTGCAAATTGCTCAAATTACTCTATGCTCTCAAGATATGAATGCAAGGTGTGAAAAATACCTTCAAATTTTTAATATATACTCCTATTTACTTAAATTAGCGTCTTCATTAATGTTGTGTTCACTGTTAGGTGGAATCTAGTTGTCTCAGTCGATATTGTGCCTTTGAACTCGGTCTTCACTATATAGCTTGGTTTATTCCATCTAACTCAACCTATACATCAATTTTACATTGCAGTACTCGGTCATTATTACAATACTTGGTCAATATGGACAAATTTTACTGATGTTCAACACTTGTTATAAAAGATTCTTCTATATCGTACTCTTCATAGATCCATTCTAGTGCATCTTTACTTATGGATCTTTACTTATGTAGGTGTAAACTTTAACACATTTTATGTTAGGAACTGATGTAAGATAAATTATTAAATATACATTTCCTTACATACCTTTCTTGATTAGTTTGAAATGGTGCGATCAACTTCTCCATTGGATAGTGTGACCTTAGATTCATTTGTTCCACTGCCTCCATCTTGCACCTTTTTCTTCCACGTTTGATTCAAATCCTTATTTGTTTGTTCAATACCCACTTTTCTTTTACTCTTATTGTCATCATGATTTATTTCTGGTACTCGAGTCTTGCATTTTTTTTATCAAATGTCCAAACTTGTGACATTTGGAACACATTCTCTTCGGTGCATCATTATGTCTTCTATTTGTCCAATTAGGCTTTGTCTTTGATCTGCATTCATATGTTCTATGTCCAAAATTTTGATAATTGTAACAATAACCTTCAAATCTTGGTGCAGTAGATGTATTCTTCACTCTTGATCTACACTCATGTATTTGACATCCTCACTTCTTGTAGTAAAAACAATAACCAATAAACTTAGGCTTAGGGTCTTACATACCATTTTTGCTTCTACAAATGTTTGTAGTATGACCAAGTTTTCCACAATGATAGGATGTACGCTTTCTTTTTGACCTTGCATTCCTCATTTCTCCACTCTTGGATGATTCTCGTTCTTTAGTAGATGAATGTTTCTTTATATGTTCTTGTCCATAAGTGTTGCCAAATGACATAGGTGATTTCATCAGTTCTTCAAGGAGATGATATGGCTCGAGTTCTTCTTGGAAGAATTGGGACACCCTTAGAAGGATAATTATTTGTTTACAGATAGTTAGAGTTCCATTCTTCTTGTGAAGAATTCAGCTCTACATTCAAAGACAAAACACATATAGTTGTGGTACCATTTCATTCGGTTAGTTCTGGATGATGGACAGTTAAAGATGGACAAGATACATACAAATGATAATCCAGTAGGTATGTTTACCAAGGTAGTAACAAGGGAGAAGTTGAACTCCTCTTTAGCTTTAGTTGGTCTTCTAGACTAAACAAAATAAAATGACAACAAAGTCCAGGGTGGTTTGATATTCCAATGGGAGCTACAAGTTTAGCAGTGCTATGATTAGTCTCCAAGTGGGAGGTTATTGTTGTGGAGTTTGATCAGTCTCCAAGTGGGAGATTGTTGTGATGTGGAGCCTAATTAGACTAGGAGGTTTATTTGGCACAAATTTCTCCCCATATTATTTCTACGAGGGTTTGGGGGTAGTGCCCCCAAGATGGGGTCAAGGGGTAGAACCCCTACGAAACCAAAAATGCCCTTATATTATAAAAGGTGTCAGCTGCTATTTTTCCTATTGGATGACTTATTTTAGCCTTAATTTTGTAAGTGACAAAAGCTTGTATAAAGAGGCTTAAGGTTAGGGATTTCATAATGTAATGTAGATATTGTAGCTTCTTGCGATGGTATTGAGATGTAAGGGATTGTGGATTATAATTATTGGATAATAATAATATTGGACTTGTTGTTGGTGGACGTAACCTAGGGATTGTGTGAACCACACTAAATCTTGGTGTCTTGTGTTTTGTTTTATGCGATCTACTATTTTCTAGTATTGGTTATATTTGCATGTAGTTGTTATTTCTTTTTGAGGTTAATCCTAACACCCGATGAGTGAGATTCGCCAATTAGTAAATATTCATCACTAAAGTTATCCCTAATTTTATATGTAAGACACACATATAGTACCTTTTATCTTTACAACTCCTAATTATACTATATAGATGAAACTTGTCCTTGTGTTATGCAGCATGCTTTATGCCACGCATTTATGTTTTTTAAATAAATCATTGATAAATAGAAACAAAAAATGAAGGGATGAAATTTTATTTTCTTGAACGTGATGCACAACGCTTTTTCATACTTTATTCTTGTAATGTCTTGCTCTGGAACCCAAGAGAAACCAACCTAACTTTATACTACATTGATGCAATTATTTTTTTCCTTAAATGTTTGACATACATCACACATTACAAATGTGTAAGAAAGTACAACTATAAGAATAAATGTCAATGTTAACACTTGTTAAGACATGATACCAACTAACACATCTGAGTTAACTTCTCCACGGGTTTAAATCAATATTTATGTTTAATTATGTTAATTAAAATACCAAGATCAACCATACCTAATCACATGATGTATCCTAAATGTTAAGAAGTGAATTCCACACACAACTAAGTGGGGGGGGGGGGGGGGAGGGTGAATTAGTTGCAAGAAAATATAATTAAATTCAAACTTATTAATTTGATCACCAATAATTAGAACAATGATGCAAAACAATAAGAAACCTTACACTATAACATAATGATTTTGTTGACTATAGGAACCCTTGATCAAAGGGAAAACCTCGACGGGGATGGTGCCCACAAGATAATGTACTAATATATAAGTTCCTTGTGAAAGGATGTGACCTTGTTATGAGTCAAATACAATTCATTTAGTACAATAGTCATTGTTAAATGAAACATCCTTTTTAGGATACCTTGAAACCTTTCTAGAAGGTTCTAACCCTATTAAAGGTTGATAAGAATAGGTAGACTCATTTTCCAAATTCTCTAACAAAAGTGAAAGATGGATCTTTTAGGATAACATATCCAATAAGTATGAATTAACTGATCTTCAACTTTCCAAAATAGTTCCTTTGAAGTCCACTAATCAACTAGTCAACATCTTTACTCCTTTTTTATAATCCACCACTAGAGCTTGAACTATATGTATCTAGAGATACAATTCACACACTCCAAACAAAGAAGACATATTTGCTTTATACCCAATAAAAATAATTATAAAGTCAGTCTATTAGAGATTCTCCAATGCACAATTCATTAAAATAGGACCATGATAAGGCATAAAATCCTTCATAAGAATATGTTCAACCATTGTGTAAAGTGTCCCATACATATAGGAAAATAACATTTTCCAACGGTAATTCACACGCTACATCAACAAAGTTGGATAGTATTAAAACATATCACATATTCACAAATATTAACATACGCACATGAACAAGTTTTCTACCACCTTCCATGCTTGTTAGCATCAATTCGTTCTCACCATTAAGATATGGTAAAATGTTTCAGCTGCCTCTATCATATTTATCTACATGTTGGTCTACTACTAGGCTGCACAAAAAAAAATCATAACTCATCCAGAATATGATATAAAGCATAATGACAATAGACATGATGAATACACAACTATAAGCTTTCATATCCAAATATGTCAACTGTTGTCTACGTTGAACTAATAAGTAGCCTATGGTATACAAAATATGAGTCTTTCATAAACAAAAGAATATATGCTGACATCAATGAAAAATCTATCATCAATACAACATCTCTGCAACACTCCCAAGTGCCAACCATATCATTTATTTATAATCATCTCCCCATTTGGCATTGTTGGCAACATATGGTGAAAACCTATTGGAAATATTCAAGACTAGGCTAAGTTGCTAAGAGGGGAGGGGTGAATTAGTAACTTCTACAACTTTAACAATTTCAACCTTTAATCCAACCATTCAATTAGAATTTATCCATAATATAAATTCTAATCTAATTGCATGCATAAGAAACTGAGAGCATTCATAACACTAAGACACAAAGATTTGGTGACCCAAGAACCTTCCAAATAGAAACTAAAACTGGAGTGGGGATGATACCCACAACTTTAGTACTACGGTATAAAGTTAGCCTGTTAAAGCTTGCATTCACCACTTCTAATGATTTGCCCTATTAGGAGCAATAAGGACTGCTAGGTCCACCTTGTGAAAGGATTTACAAACATACAATCAAGTATGCACTCAGTAAAGAGATTTACAAACATACAATCAAGTATGCACTCAGTAAAGAGATTTACAAAAGACTGTTAGGTCTACCTTGTGAAAGGATTTGACTGATCCACCTGTTAGGATGAAGCAGTAGATGATCTATGATATGCAACTTAGTTTTTTGAATGAGATTCCTTTGTGTATTGATCACCTTTCTATGATAGATATGTCTCTGTCGCTCCTTATGTTGTTATGGCCTTTACAATTTGCTCCTTCTGCTTTTCTCTGATGTAATTCACATTCACATCTTCATATTCTCACATTCATCCATACATCCATGCATCATGATTTGGATATGATATAATGCATTGCATATATATCAATCTAATTATACAAATTACAAAGTCGACCATTATACAAGTTAGCACAAATGTTACAAAGTCGGTTCACATGAAGACATTTGGGTTCTGAAGACTGACTTGGTGAGGTTTTGATACTTGGCATCCACTATCAATACTTGGCATTGTCATGCACTCGGTAGATGTAGAAGCTCGGTCCATACTGATCACTTCTAAGTAGCCTTGAACTTGATCTACACTGGTGACTTGGTAGACATTGTGAAACTCATCATATAAACTGAGTCTCTTGATTTAAAGTGTATGACTCGGTAAACATTCTCACCTCAAGCTCAGTATAAATTGAATCTCTTGGTTAACACTGGACTCTCATCACATACACTGGGAACTCGATGAACACTGCACTGCTCGGTAACCACCGATAAACTCAGCATCAACTAAAATACAAGGTTTACACTGTTGATCTTCACATTAACTAGATCTACTCGATAACCACTAGGATGTATCCAAAGGACTCGTTAGCAACTATAGAACTCGGTGAACAAATGAAATACATGGCAAACACTATAAATTGTACAATGAGCTCGGTAGCTATATACAATCTGAATAAGTGTGTGTCACTAATAACAAATTTGATTGATATGTCAACAATCTCCCCCTTTGGCATTAGTGACAAAAACACTTATCAGCCAAAATTAAATCCCTTATATCAATCACCATGTGATACTGGCTCGGTAGAGTATATTATTTTTGGGATTTTTCAAAATTGATTTTGTAAGGTATATATAGTATACTATACATCTTCCTACTATATACAACATGTCTTACTTATTGCAAGTTCTCCCCCATAGCATATTTCTCCTCATACTACGTGTCTCTCTATGTATATGTCTTATTCCCCAATAACATATGGCTTTCTCCAATATAACTTTTCTCCCCCTTTTTTACAGTAATGCCAAGGCTTTATTCTATCTTGTTTACATAGAAACACCAAAACGAGAAAAATATTTCTGAATGTACCTTAAGAATGATTGCCAAAGTTTTATCCCAATTTTCCTACAGGACCTTACATGTATGAAGTGCAATTTGTACTTTTGCTAACAATTCTATCATGTAGTCCACAATAGAGAAGTTATTGTCATGGATTAGAGTTTTTGAATATGCAATATGTTTTTGCAATGCATCCCTGTTGGGAAGGATCATGTTTTGTATGTCAATCGATGTGGATATGATCCTTGCTTCTTCCCTTAGCAATTCTTCTTGTATTTTTGACAATAAACTTATTTTCTTGAAGTGTGCAGAGCTTGAACTGGGGTCAAGTTGCAGCTGCTGAGCACTAGCCTTTAGATCTTCATCTATTTTGGACAATTTGTCCTTTATTTCCTTTGTAAAACAAGAAACATCACATAGCTTCCCAAAAAGTGATGACACATTTGAACATGTTGTTTCTAAACTTCCCAAAATTGTAGAGAGCTCTACTTGATGAATGGCAATCTATTGAGCAATGTGCTCCAACACTTTATTGTTAAACTTCTTTTCAGCCTTCTCCACTAGCTTATCTTGTCTATGAATGTCTTCATTGAATTTATGGACTACTTTTGCTAGTCGATAAAAAATAGGTTGAGAAGAATCAATCTCAATTCCTGTAGCCTCTGCCAAAATATTTTTAGCATCTTCAATTATCTTATACTCTTTATCTCTCTCCTCTCTTAGCCTTTTTTGTTTAGCCTTCTTTTGGAGGAGTTCACCAAATGTCTACATTTAGTCTAGAGTAAGCTTGTAAATATCCCAATTGGGGATTACTATTTCCTCGTCTAAATCAATGTCTTCCTCCATCTCCTTTCCTTTTCCCAAAAAAATTGTGCTTGATTGAACCTTGGGCTCAACTGTCCTTGCATTTATTACTTTTGTATCTGGAATAGAAACAATGGTGGAGATGTTAGGGCTTGTAGTAAAAATTGATACTATGCTAACTAAAGGAATACTTATAAAAATGCCTGAGGAACCCAAAATTGATGTGCTCAAAATTGTAGAACCTAAAACTAGTTTGCTTACAACTGAAGAAGTCAAAATTGAAGTACCTTGGGAGGAATTTGAGATTGTGCACCACTTGGATCTAGGGTTTCAATGATCACAGGAGCAAGCTTGAAATCTGGTGCCTTCCACTCAACTCCACAAACCAACATGTCAGATCCTTGCTTAACCTTATTGCTACTGGATGCCATTTTTACTCGGTAGGGTTTGAGAGAATTTGAAAGACTTTCACTGGAAATTCACTCAAATTGCTTTGATTGTACTGAAAATTGCTCTTCGCAATAGCACTCAAAATTTCACGGTAAGAAATGATTTCAATTCCATGCCTTTTGTTGAAATTTTGCCATTAATGCTCGATATGAAAGTAGATATGTTGACAGACTGTCATCCACTACTTGCCATTGACCACTCAACAAAGTCTTCATGACTTGGTAACCATATGAATCTTTATTACTTCTAACCTTGCTCGATAGAGTCTATGACCTGACCTCGGTAGAAAAGTAACTCAGTAGTAACTCATATCGATCTCACTCAATGATCCCTTTGTATCCTGAATATAGATTTGGATCTTTGCCACCTTTCAATTGGAACTAATTTGGATGTCAACTTTAATAACCTAGTTCTAGTTTTCCTATGAGAACTTAATTAGAAATGGTAGAGTCGCCCAATTCTTGAGTGACTTGACCATCATTGCTTAGACTTGTATCCTCGATAGACTTAGGAACCCATTGTTGTCTCATCTGCTTTCAAATGTTATCAGCTTTTGCCTTCTTTTCATCTTCAATTCTACCAGTATTCATGCAGTTCTTGGCAAGATGGCTAAGTTCTGTACAAATCAAACATTTTTTAGTAGAATCTATTTTCCTCATATGATGTTTAACACAATTCATACCAATGTGTCCAAATTCTCCACAGTAATGACATCTGTAGTAGGTGTTGTAGTCCCATCCAAATATTGCTTTCATAGTTTGCTCTGCTAGATTCAATACCTTAGTTTTGCATTCTGATGACTTCTTGCACTTGTGACATTTGCCTTCAAATCTTGGTTTCTCTTTGTATTCATTAGCTCTATGACCATGCTAATTGCAATTGTGGCATTTTTCATTAAATTTTGTTTTTCCATTACTCTAGCACTTGTTTGATGTATGACCTATCTTACCATAGCGATTGCAAGTAGGTCTTTGGTTCTTTTGAGCTCCTTGCTTAGATGATTCTCCTTCTTTTGTATATCCAATTCCTGCTTTTCCTTTTTGCCTATAGAGGTTTTTCTCATTCAATTGATTCATGTCTGCTTGAGATTTCATTATTCTTTCATTGATTTGCTTTTCAGAGTTTAAATCATTCCTCAATCTTTCATTTTCAAATCTTAGGCTCATGATTTCTTCATTTGCATTAGAGAGCTGATCAATAAGTTTTTCGTATTGAAGGGATTGGTTTTGGATTTCATTGTTCCTTCCATCCATTTCTTCTTTTATCTTGTTTCTCTATTCCAAGACTTCACATAACCTAACTAACTAAATTTCTTGTTCTCTTCTTAGCTTTCTCACTTCTTGTAGGGAACCATTCTTTTCTAGAAGTTCTTTGATTGCTCCATTGACTTCATCTAAATTGCTTGAATGAAGGTCTTCAATTTTTTCTTCAATGTAGAGTTGATCATTCATTTGAATTGCAAGTTCTTTTCTTCTTTCCAAGGATTGAGAGAGTTGCTCCTTTGCTTTCTTGAGTTGGGCAATGGCCATTTCTAAATCCAACTTTTCATTGTCAATGGCTTTTTCAAGTCTAAATATCTCCATGGCCTTGATCTTTTCTCAAGTTGTTAAGCTTTCTCCTGAGAACCAAAAAGCTCTGATACCAATTGTTGGAAATATTCAAGACTAAGCTAAGTTACTGAGAGGAGAGGGGTGAATCAATAACTTCTAAAACTTAAACAATTTCAACCTTTAATCCAACCATTCAATTAGCATTTATCCATAATATAAATTCTGATCTAATTACATGCATGAGAAACTAAAAGCATTCATAACACTGAGACACAAAGATTTGGTGACCCAAAAACCTTCCAAATAGAAAGTAAAATTGGGGTGGGGATGATACCCACAACTTTAGTATTGTAGTATAAAGTTAGCTTGTTAAAGCTTACATTGACCACTTCTGATGATCTACCTTGTTAGGAGCAATAAGGATTGTTAGGTCCATCTTGTGAAAGGATTTACAAACATACAATCAAGCATGCACTCAGTAAAGAGATTTACAAAAGACTATTAGGTCTACCTTGTGAAAGGATTTGACTGATCTACCTATTAGGATGAAGCAATAGATGATCTCTGATCTGCAACTTGGTTTGTTGAATGAGATTCCTTTGTGTATTGATCACCTTTCTGTGATAGATATGTCTATGCTGCTCCTTATGCTGTTATGGCCTTTACAATTTGCTCCTTCTGCTTTTCTCTGATGTAATTTGCATTCACATCTTCATATTCTCACATTCATCCATACGTCCATGCATCATTCTTTGGATATGATATAATGCATTACGTATATATCAATCCAATTATACAAATTACAAAGTCGGCCATTATACAAGTTAACACAAATGTTACAAAGTTGGCTTACATGAAGACATTCAGATTCTAAAGATTGACATGCACTCGGTAGACATAGAAGCATGGTCCATACTGATCACTTCTAAGTAGTCTTGAACTCGGTATGCATTGGTGACTCGGTAGACATTGTGAAACTCGTCATATAAATTGAATCTCTTGATTTACACTGTATAACTCGGTGAACATTCTCACCTCGAGCTCGGTATAAACTGAGTCTCTTGGTTAACATTGGAAAGCTTAGTTAATATTGGACTCGCATCACATACAATATGAACTCAGTGAACACTGAACTTCTTGATAACCACTAATAAACTCGACATCAATTGAAATGCACGATTTACACTATTGGTCTTTACATTAACTGGATCTGCTCGGTAACCATTGGGATGTGTCCAAAGGACTCGATAGAAACTGTAGAACTCAGTGAACAATTGAAATACATGGAAAACACTATAAATTGTACAATGAGCTCGGTAGCTATATACAATCTGAATAAGTGTGTGTCACTAATAACAAACTTGACTTATATGTCAACAAAACCATCTATCTAAAAAGTGAACATTGAATACAATATTTTCAATATCCTCAACATATACAGTCTTTACACTTCTCATGCATATACCTTCCTAGATGAAAAGTTTTTTTTATAGCTTCTTGCCCTCTTTAACATCAATGGCAAAGGATCCAATCTGTCAATATCAATTATCGCTCCCTATTAGGAAATCCCTGTTAGCCTTAATTGATATTGTAATACATGATAAGGAGATTTTTAGGTGATGATGTTATTAATGTATGTAAAAAAGTCAAATGAGTTGTTATATTGTCATTGTTGTCAAAGTTTTTATTGGCTAGATATTACGCTAACTCATCAGAATACCGTATCATTTGATTTATGAAAGGGATTTGAAGAAATTATGATGAAGTCAGTGTTGATGTGTAAGGTATTCAATGGGTACTCATATGAGCTACACAATGATTATGTAATATTGGTTTGATTGTTTTACAATCATCTATTATTGAGAATTATTAAATCTCACAAGCTTAACCGAGTCACAAGGTTAATAAAGGGAGATTGTATTCACCAAGTGACTACAGTTCTTCTCGAGCAATTGAAAAAAAAAAGGAAGAACAAAATGTTGCTCGTGTGAGTTAGTATTAACCGAGTTATATGTTTCCTAGGTAAATGTAACGTTTATCAAGTGACAACCATATGAACAAGGTTGAGAAATTGGAATATGAGGCCGACTTTTGATGGACATTTGAAAAGTTCGAGAAGGTCTATTGTGAAGAGTCAAAGTTTGTTGCAAGATCAATGATGGAGAAAAATTAAGAAGGGTTTGATGAAGGAAATTGAAGAAGGATAAGGATTGACAAAAAGTTCTACATAAAGTTATATTTTCTATGTGTCTAAATTCATCGTATAAAGGACTTTGTTGTAAACATAAGATCGATGATTCTAATTAAGCAAAAAAAATGGAAGGATCTAGAAGCATTGAGAAATCTATTTAAGGAGAAGAAAATGAAAGTTTTTAGGCTGTTAGTTCGAATGGGGTGGTGATTTAATTGTGATGTTGTTCAAGAACTGGTGAAGCTAAAAGAGATATGATTGAAGGATATTGTAAAGAGCGAAGTTGTTGAAGAGAAGAAAGAAGTGTTGAGCCAAGTGAATCAACCATAGTAGAGAGAACACAATAAAAGAAAGAAGTTTGGGGAAGACAGAATTAGCCAAGTGAGTAAAGAGATAGAGAAAGAGAAAGAACAAAGATATAAACAAGTAAAGGTAGTTTCTATTCTTAACATATCACTTTACACTATTAATATTTAACAATTGTAGTAGAAAATATCAAAAGCACCGAGTGGACCTAACAATTTTGTGAAATTGTATATGGTAACATTGATTAGTGGTGTTTATAAGTCCTTTAAATAAGACCACTCTTTTTAGTCATAGACAAGGAGTGATAAGATCTAGATGACATTTGGTGAAATCCTCTAACAATGTCACTTTAAAAAAGTGTCTGTAACCTTTAACAAGGTAGTCTCCTAAGAGAGATCACTTCAGAAGAGTGAAATTTTTGGGTTGTCAGTCCCAAGTGGTTTTTTCCTTAACAAGGTTTATATGTTAAATATTGGTGTCAAAATTGTGTGAATGTTATTTGTGTTGCAAATTCATTTAAACGTTTTAGAATTTATTGCAACTCAATAATAACTAAGATATCAGTAGGTAATAATTGGAAATTTACTAACAATCGATAATGCAAAGAACAATTTGATAACAATTTGAAAAGAAGTTGATGTATGAGTTAAGTTTCAAGTTGGAAATTTCTATTCTATGATTGGATGTATTGAAGTTAATATTGCTAATATTTATGTTGCTTTGATGGTGATGAAATGTTTGAAGGGACTACGAGATAATTGGATAGAATTGATCCCCCCCCCCTCTCATTTATCTAACAATTTGGTATTAGAGATCAGAGTACTTGAAGGAATAAGTTTAAAGGAACTTAAGAAAAAGATCAAGATGTATAAAAGAGAGCCACCAAAGTTAAACTTTTCCTCGTGGAAAGACTGAATGAGATTGCATCTTTCAAGTATTGGAGATAATGTTTCCATTGGTTGGATAATGAATATGGCACACATGTTGGTACTCTGATTGTGGATCAAATGAATGAGAAGAGAAATCATAATAGTGTGATGATTGATATTGCATATTCTCTCACTAATGTTGAATTTGATGATGTTAAGAACTATACCAATGCAAAGCAAATGTGGGATAAACTTAAGCTTGTTCATGGAGGAGATGACAATGTAAGAATAGCTAAAGGTAAAAGCTTGAGAGGTAAGTATGATGACATGAGAATGAAAGAAGCTAAAAATGTTGCACAATATGTGAACCGACTCAAAGATGTCATAAGGGAAATAAGAGTTGTTGAAGGTACCATCTTGGATTCTTAAATTATAGGTAAACTCTTGAGAACTCTTTTGCCTATTTATTCCATAAAAGTTTATGTTATTCAAGAAGTAAGAGTTATGTCTGGAAGTGATCTGACACTTGATGGTCTAGTTGACCTTTTGACTACATTTGAGTTGATTAATTATGATAATAGTATAAGTACAATTGGAAATTCCTTTAGGTCTTCACTAACCATCATCAATCCAAAGAAATAGAAGAAAACCAAAGAAGAAAGTGAATATGAAATTGAAGATGATATGGATGAGATTAAAGCATTGCTTGCAAGGAGGTTATTAAGAGCAAAGGTAAATTGTCGTTGATTTATTTCAAATGTAATGAAGTTGTTCACTTTGCTACTAAATGTCCTAATAGAGGTAAAATCTAATAGAAATGACAAGAAAGATTACAATATAGGAAGAACATGTATTACAAATATAAAGGCAAAAAGTCATGGTACATTGCTAAAGAAGAGCATATCAAGACAAGTTTTGATGATCATAAGGAAGTAGTTTAAATGGTCTCTATTGCAGTCAACAAAGAGTCTAATGTTGAAATGTATGAGAATGAAACTACCCTTATTTCACATGTTACAAAGACTTATTCATGGATTATTGATAGTGGTCGTTCACATCATATGACTGGTGATCTAAGTAAATTTAAAAAATTTGAAGAAATTGATGATAATGGAATTGTTAAGTTTGGTAGTGATGTTCCATACTTGGTAAAAGGAAAAGGATCACTAATTCTGAATGATAAGATCAAATGTGATGATGCGTATTGGATTCGAGGACTCAAATATAATGTTTTGAGTGTTGCTAAGTTGAATAACTCAGGTCACAAGCTTGAATTTGAGAAAAATAAGGTCAAAATATTTGATGATGGATGTAATGTGATTAGAATAGGAATGCAAACCAAAGGTAACTTATCCTACCTTGATCCTATAGTTGAGACATGTTTATTTTCTATAATTGAGGATGTGTGGTAATGGCATAAAAGGTCAGGTGCACTCATATGTCTCTTGATTCCTTTGTCATTGTAGAATATGTTGAACTCATCTTATATGAATTCACCTCATCTAATTGATTTCAAGAACTTCAGACTCTTTCTTGTTTCTTTTTCAACTCTAGCCAAATATCACTTAAACATTTTAAATGCATTGGATTCTTCTTGATTCATTTGTCATTGTAGAATATGTTAAACTCGTCTGATATGAATTGACCTCGTCTATCTAATCTCAAGCACTTCAAACTCTTTCTTGCTTCTTTTTCAACTCTAGCCAAATATCACTTAAACATTTTAAATGCATTGGATTTTTCTTTAAGAAAAATCACAGTCGCCATTCTAAAGAAATCACCAACAAATAAAATAAAGTATTTGTCACCATAATAGCTTTGCAATCCAATAGGACCACATAAATCAGTATAAACCAGCTTCAACATATCATCAGAATAATAAGTCTTGCTCTTGAAACTAGACATTAGCATTTTCCCCATTTGATGTTGTTTGTACATCACCTTGTTTGGTTTACTCAATCTTGGTAACCCTCTTACTCTTTTCATCTTAATAATGCTTACCAATTTATCAAAGTTCACATGACATAGCCTCTTATTCCATAACCAAACATATTCAAATTATGAAAATAGACAAGTATCTTCAGATAAGTCCAGTTAGAACAAATTACCTCTTGTTTGATCACCACTTCCAATTAGTTCACCAGTAGCATCATAAATCTTTCCTTTCTATTTTGGAGCTTAATTCATCAGCCTGAACTATTCAATTGTGCCACACTCAACAAGTTATATTTTAAACCATCAACCCAATATGCATTATCACATCTAATTTTATTATTCAATATAATTGTGTTGGCAGTGGGGCAACATTCCTTGTAGGGTTCGCGAAATGGCTTAACGATCTCCTACAGTTCTATAAGACTATTGGTTGTATCAGGTATTAACAGGTCAATCTTTTGGTGCAACAACAACCCTGTCCTTTCTAACAATTGGTATCAGTGCTTGGTCAAAAGTTTGAATCTTGCAAGCCATGATGAGTGACGGTGGGAGGGAGATTGTTGGTAGCGGGCTAGCATCCCTCACAGGGTTCGCAACATGGCTTAACTACCTCCAGTGGTTCTATAAGACTATTGGTTGTATCTGGCATTAATAGGTCAATCTTTTGGTGTAACGACAACCCTGTTCTTTCTAAAAAATGATCCTTTCACTACTATATTTGGACTTGAATTGCGACGGTAGGCCATCGTAATTATGATAGTAACCCATCGCCCAGCTAACATCAGTCAGAATTGGATCCTGTTAGACAAGCATCAGACTTTTTTTTGTCACAAGTTATGATGGCTAGGGTTACCATCACAATTGTGATGGCTATAGGTGTCATAAATTGGGCTACCATTTTGGCCATTGCGACAAAAATACTATGGATTCCATGATAAGCTGTTGGAAACCTCTATCACAATTGGGATGGGCATGTGGTAGGAACATCGTGGAATCGATGGCCAACCGTCATAATTGCGACATTGGGTTGTATTAATAAAGAAAAATGGCGACAAACGTTGAATGGCTATGATATAATCATAGGTTAATATTGAGCTTCACTTGGTTTTGAGACTATTCTCTACTAATTAGGGCCAACCATGTGAAGGTGGAAGCTCATTTGGCCCCACCACCCCCATTGCCAACCCCCCCAACATCTAAATTCCCCATTAACATCTAAAATCTTAAAGAAATGATCAATGTTTAAAGTACAAAAAAAGGTTCTGGACCTTAAAAAGTGACATCATTCTCTCATCTTCTGGTGCATATAATTTTTTGTCACATCCAAAATAAGATTTTGCCACTCTGAATTGAGAATGCACATGTAATTGCATTCTTTATGCATGGACAATAGGCGGACCTAAAAAAAGGCAGCAAGATTACATTTATTTAATAGGTCTATTAAGTTTTTGAAATTATAGACCATCACCATGAACAATGTTTGTGATGGTCTATAACTCAAAATATCTAATTAAACACCTCTAATGAAAATGCAAACCTCTTGCATTTTTCAGCTCTACCTAATGTCATATGCATATGAATTGGCATTGCATATTGAACTATGGCATCCTTTTGCATTTCCTGAAACCAAGAGATTCTACAATTATAGGTTATTGTTGAGCTTCACTTGGTTTCCATAATAGTTTAATATTCTCTACTAATCAAGGCCAACCATGTGAAGGTGGAATCTCATTTGCGCCTCCCCCCACCCCCAACATCTAAATTCCCCGTTAACATCTAAAATCTTTAAGAAAGGATCAATCTTTAAAGTACTTGGAATGTCCTGATAAATCTTTAAAGTACCTAGAATGTCCTTATCACCTCCTGCTGCTCTTGGGGGATGTCCATCTTTATTGCTCACAAGCAATTTATCACACGGGTACATCTAGGAATGTCCTCATCACCTCGTACATTAAATGAATCCAATATTGAAAAATGCCCCCTAAGAAATAATAGTTCAAGTGAAATTAACACATGAAAAATGAGAAAGAGAAAGAGGAATCTACTTACCAATAGGTGTTGCCATCGCATCTGTGGCCATGCTACTGATTGAGTGAGTTTTATTATTTTTTTGTTGTGCCAAGATCTCTCTATTTATATACATACATATACACATATATATACATATACATATGTATATATATACATATGTATATATATACATATGTATATATATATATATACATATACATATGTATATATATACATATCTATACATATACATATCTATACATATGTATACGTAGGTATATGTATACATAGGTATACGTATACATATGTATACATACACACACACACACACACACACACACACACACATGTATATACATTGAGATCTTTTTTAAGGTGCTAAGTGACTTAGCTCAAGATCCTCCACAAAAATAATGCAAACCAGGAAAAATGGGTAGAGTTTGCAAGAAATTTTACAAAAACATATCATAGCATATATTTTTAGAAAGAAACAAGCCATAACCTAGTTAAATGGGTCTAATTGTTGATTAGTTGGGTTGGTATATACATACATTTAACTAGGTTATGGCTTCTACAAGGGAATGAGCCTCATGATTATGGCATTTACAAAGAAGCAAAACTTGCTTCTTCAACTCCTTACACTCAACTCTTTGTTTAAGTTATTCTTCCAGCAGTGAGAATAGCTGCTACAAATTCCTGGGAACTAAGGGACCCTGAACCTATGCTATGTTTTTTGGAGACATGGGAGAAGTTAATACCGGCTTCAGTACTTCATAATATTCTGGATCACACGATGATTTCCAAATCAACGATAGCAGTAGATACTTGGGATACAAAGATCACAAGGGCATGACAACAAATTCCTATAGAACTATCATCATATTAGGTACAATAAAATGAACGAGATGCAGATATTAGAAGGGCACGACAACGAGATGAAGATATCACAAGGGCACAATAACAAAATG
The DNA here is from genome assembly GCA_028749045.1 of Cupressus sempervirens. Classification (NCBI taxonomy): domain Eukaryota; kingdom Viridiplantae; phylum Streptophyta; class Pinopsida; order Cupressales; family Cupressaceae; genus Cupressus; species Cupressus sempervirens. The sequence continues at coordinate 144,871,255 of CM053792.1, forward strand.
AAATGATCACAAGGGCATGGCAACGAAATCCTATATTTCCACATGATACATACATACATATACATGTATGTATGTATGTATACAAAGAGATCTTTTTAAGGTGCTTATTACATCTTAGCACAACAGAAAAATTGATCCAGCTACACACATATTCTAGATTCCAAATAATTAAATAATAAAACTAACTCAACTCATGCTAAGTGACTTAGCTCAAGATCCTGCACAAAATAATGTTGATTGTCCCTTTTATTGTATCTAATCTGATGACAATTCTATAGGAATTTGTAATCAACCTAGGTAATCAACAAGTAGACCCATTTAACTAGGTTATGGCTTGTGTGTGTGTGTGTGTGTGTGTGTGTGTGTGTGTGTGTGTGTGTGTGTGTGTGTGTGTGTGTGTGTACACACACACACACACACACACACACACGTATATTTAACTGGGTTATGGCTTTTGCAAGGGAATGAGCCTCTTGATCATGGCATTTACAAAGAAGCAGAACTTGCTTCTTCAACTCCTTACACTCAACTCTTAACCAAAGTTATTCTTCTAGCAGTGAGAATAGCTGCTCCAAATTCCTCAGAGCTAAGTGACCCTAAATGTATGCTACATTTTTTGGAGACATGGGAGAAGTTACTACCGGCTTCAGTACTTCATTACATTATCGATCATATAGTGATGCCCAAATTAACAACAACATTAAATACTTGGGATCCTCGCAGGGGGAGCATGCTAATACATACATGGTTACATCCTTGGCTTCCACTGTTGGGCCAGCATATGAAGCCTTTATATCTGACCATTCGTTATAAATTAGGGAAGGCGCTTCATGTCTGGCATTCAAGCGATGCATTTGCATATGCAATTTTATCACCTAGGAAAATTGTATTTGATCTTGCTAGTTGGGAACAACTGATTATTCATTTTATTGTACCTAATCTGATGACAGTTGTATAGGAATTTGTAATCAACCCAGCTAATCAACAACTAGACCAAACTGATAGCAGCAGTAGATACTTGGGATCTTCGTAGGGAGAGCGTGTCAATACAATTCAAAACTCGCAGAGTTTAAATCAAGTTATTTATTTGTAATTCTTTTAAACCTTTAATAAGATAGGCATAAAATACTAAGTCTACTAGATCCATACATTCCAGTTAAATTTACTACGAAACATAGAACAAATAATAACATAGTCCACTAAGTTTTCCAACATGTTCCTACATTGTTAATACCCTGTCTTAGCTAATTTTCCTAAATCTAATTGAAGTCAAACTGGAATTTCAAAAAATCATATTTCTTGAGGACATAGAAAACATAGTTATAATTAAGAGGCACATACAAGTAAACATATTTCAAACCCCATTGCAAAAGAAATAAATCATTAAATACATATACTCTTTAAAAAACTAAACAAATTTACCCTTAACAAAATTAGATATATTCTAGGATTTATATACGATATTTCAGTTAGATTTTCTTGTTAGAAATCATGGCATTTGGAAAAAAACATAGATTTGGAATAAAAGTTTGTATTAGCCAAAACCAAATAAAAATAAACTCAATTAGATATATTCTAGGATTTCTATTAAATAAAGAAATAGGTCTTATCACAAGACATGGGTCTTATCACCTACCTGATTAGTTTGGAATTTTGTTCTCACCAAAAATCATAAAATATAAGAACAATTGTGCCAAAAAGAACATAAAAAGATGATTATGTGCACAATCTTTTTTTTAAAGCTCTTTTAGCATAGTTGTTCTTACAATTTTTTGGCTCGATCTCCAACTAGTCAATATGTGTTTTTGAAAAATTATTCTTGGATTGTGAGAAAGGAAAAAGAGAAATATCAAACTTGAAAAAGATGTACATAAATGCAATTAATTTTATAAACTTACAAAGAGAACCATAGAATTATAAGAAACTATTGTGGTTTGTACTATTTGAAAATTATAGTTACAAGTAATAAAGTTATATACCTTTGATTCATAAAGCACAAATAATGGAAATGAAGTATTGCAGAAGGTGCAAACTCAACTACCCCCCCTCCCCCACATGTGGATGGCATGGATAAGTAGAGAATAGTTGCATACATGCATACATACATACATACATGGTTAAGTGTTACCTAACTATGTCCAAGGCGTCTGCACACTAGAGGCATGCTCCGCCTACCAAGCTACCTACATACTCATATCCATGGGATCAAGACCCTTGAACTACTCACTCTAACGAAAAATGTAGTTCTGGTTTCTAATTGTTTCGATGTAGCTGTATTCCTATAACCACTAGTGAGCTTTACTCACCTAATACAACTCTTCACCATCATAAACCCACTTGGGCGAATTAGGCAATTTTCTATAATTAAAATATTGTAATACCCTGGTGCAACCTTTGTGTTGTAGTTCATAGTTAATGTAAGGTTAATCTATATACATCCTAACTCACTCCTTATATAGTTGTGTTTAAAAGCTTGTGACAATACTCGTGGCCATGCTACCTGTTGAGTGAGTTTTATTATTATTTTGTTATGCTAAGATCTCTCTCTACACACACACACAGACATAGACACACACACACAGATCGCAAGGGCACAATAATGAAATCCTAGATCTCCACTAATCTCCATAATCCACAAGATCTTTATATACATACATACATACATACACCTCGGTATGCAATTTTATCACCTTGGAAAATTGTATTTGATCCTACTAGCTAGGAACAACTGACTGTTCATTTTATTGTACCTAATCAGATGACAGTTCTATAAGAATTTGTAATCAACCCAACTAATCAACAACTAGACCAATTTAACTAATTTATGGCTTGTTTCTTTCTAAAAGTATCTGCTATGGTATATTTTTCTAAAATTTCTTGCCCATTTTTCCTAGTCTACATTATTTTTGTGCAGGATCTTGAGCTAAGTCAATCAGCATGAGTTGAGTGAGTTTTATTGTTTTATTGTTTGGACTATGGAGTATGGGCTTTGTTTTATCACTGGCTTTGTTCAAGTCCTAATTTTAATGAAGTAACAAAGTGGCTTTTACGGTGGAAAGGACTATATAATGAAGAGGAAACTTGAAAACTTGAATGTTGAAATGTTAAAATGGAATCTATCAAGAATCAAACATCTATGGAAGAGTTACAACACAATGTGAAGTTGATTTTAGATATAAACAAAAATAAATAAATAAAAAATATGACATAAATCATTACCCATTTGTTTTGATTGTGGAGAGTTATATGCGAAAGAGGGTGGAGAGCTCTAAACATTGGTGGAGATTTATTTTTTGTGCCCTTGTGATCGCTTCATTTCATTGTTGTGCCCTTATGATCTCTGCATTTCATTGTCATGCCCTTGGTGGAGATCAGTGGAGATCTAGGATTTTGTTGTTGTTCCCTTGTGATCTTTGCATTTCATTATCATGCACTTGTTATCTCCATGCCCTTACTCTGTGATCTCATTGTCATGTCGTGCCCATGTGATATTTGTGCCCTTTGTAACACTACAACATTTGGGGTCAAATTGAGACGGTAATTTGCGATAGTGGTGTAATTTGTGGTGTTTGAGCTCGAATGTATTAGTGCTTGCTCTATAGTTTTCTTCAAGTGGAGAAGAGGTATGATGGAGACACAACCCAACAACCAGAATAGACACAATAGAAAGGGGAAATTATATTAACTGAGAAAATAAGCTGGTACAAACAGTGCAGAGAAAATAAAATCAAAACATGCCCTGCGGGCTTACAATAGCATAAATCTGGAGAATATTTCTCCTTTTAGCACCTCCTCTCAAGCTCCCATCCGAACTGCCTTTTACAATGCCATAAACCTCCTTAAATAGACCCCGGAGGGTTAAGGACTAGGAGTACATTCTAGAAAGTGCTAGTGGGCATCCACCGACAAAATAGAAGGTTCCAGAAGCTGCGTTAGAAGTCGGTGCAATTCTAGAAGAATCCAGAAACGGTAGCCGAACTTCTGGGAGGCATAACTTTTGAACCGTAACTCCGATTGACGAACCGTTTACATTTTCGGAAAGCTCTCGAAGCGCTCTATAGCCCTATGGACAAGCTTTGCTCGTCCCCCATTTTTCGACCCTTTTCGAGGCCATTTAATGCCCCAAACATGACTCTGAAGCATTCTTAGGGGGTCTCCAAAACCCGAAAAATTGTAATAACTTTCAAACCGTGGGGCCTTTTGACCTGATTCTTTTTCTGGAATGCTCTAAATCTCGATTACATTCATCTGGCCAAGTCACACCTTCTAGGTCACCAAAATGATGGTCAAATTGCATGCTCCTATTTTTTCGGGATTTTTAAATGAACTGATAGTTGAAGTATGAGAGTTGGAACCTTTATTTGAGCCAAATGGGTATCCAAAAATGCAAAGACATAAAATAGAAACTAAGTCTAAGTACATTTTTTTGGGTGACACAGGATTGCCCTTATACCTCTGGATGCTCCTGCATCAGACACCCAGGGTAGATTGAAAAGTGACCCTGTCACTTTATGGATGGTAGAGGAAATCCCAAATGGGAAACCTCAGTTGCTGAAATCCAAGTTGAGTCTTCGATCGGTCGTCCTTTCCATTTGACCAAATACTCTTCATACTGCCTGTTTCTGGTACTCCTACCCACACGATGATCTAGAATGTCTTCTATCTCCTCCTTCTTAGAAGCAGGAATTGGGCATGGCTCTAAAACCAGCTCCTCATCAGCACCATCATCATGATACTCTGTCAAATCTGCAATGTTGAAAATGGGAGAAATGTGAATACCATCTGGCAGCTCCACCTCATATGCATTTCCTGAGTTATGTCTCTTCAAAACCTTGCAGGGGCCAAATTTCTTCATTTTCAGCTTGTTGTAAGTACCAACTGGAAATCTTTCTTTTCGTAAGTGCACCATGACTAGATCCCCTACTTGGAATTCCTTATGTCTTCTCCTTGCATCAGCCCTAGCTTTATACTCTTGATTCATCTTGATAATGTGTGCTTGGACCTCCTCATGTAGACGCTTGATGTGTTCGGCAAATTCCTCAGCTTCAGCACTTGTTCTCTCCCCTTGTTCTATCTTCCTCAATTCTGGTGCAGTCCTTGGGCTATTTCCATATACAATTTGAAATGGTGATTTTCCAGTACTCTTATTTACAGAGTTATTATAAGCAAACTCTGCCTGTGGTAGAATCAAATCCCATCCCTTGGGCTTATCTCCAACTAAACATCTCAGCAAATTGCCCAGACTTCTATTTACCACTTCTGTTTGACCATCAGTCTGTGGGTGATGCGTGGAACTGAATTTCAAGTCTGTTCTCAACTTCTTCCACAATGTCCTCCAGAAATACCCCACAAATTTAGTATCTCGGTCAGAAACTATACTCCTTGGAAGACCATGTAGTCTTACCACCTCTTTGAAAAACAAGTCTGCAATATGGACAGCATCATGAGTTTTGTGGCATGGAATGAAATGTGCCATTTTGGAGAACCTATCAACCACCACGAATACTGAGTCATTACCCCTTTGGGTCCTTGGCAATCCAAGAACAAAATCCATACTTATGTCCTCCCATGGCCTTGATGGAACAGGCAATGGCTGATATAGTCCAGTATTTTGACTAAACCCCTTGGCAACTTGACAAACCTGGCAACTCTGTACAAACTTCTTCACATCCTGTGTAATTTGAGGCCAAAAAATAATGTTCTCTAAGAATGGCAATGGTCTTATCCCGACCAAAATGTCCTGCCATCCCTCCACTGTGTTTCTCCTTAATCAGATTTTCCCTCATGGAACTCCTTGGAATGCACAATTGACTACCTTTGAACAACATGCCATCCTGAATCAAATAGTCTAACCACTTGGTTCTATCTACAGCAACAGGTTCTTTACAAGCTTTCCATGCTTCAGCAAAATCAGGATCCTCGGGGTACAAATTCTTGAGTTCATCAAACCCAACTACTTCAACCTGCATTGTTGTAAGCAACAACTGTCTCCTACTTAATGCATCTGCAACCCTGTTAGATTTTCCACTTCTATGCTTTAACACAAATGTATAACTCTGCAAGAATTCTACCCACTTCATATGCCTCTGATTCAATTTACCTTGGCTATTTAGGTACTGTAATGCCTGATGATCAGTATACAAAACAAATTCCTTTGGCAACAAATAATGCCTCCATTTCTTTAAGGCCTGAACTATCGCATAGAACTCTTGATCATAAACAGAATACTTCTTCTTTGCATCATTCAATTTTTCACTAAAATATGCAATAGGCTTACCTTCTTGGCTTAATACAGCCCCAATAGCGCTACCACTAGCATCACAGTCCACCTGGAATACTTTTCTGAAATCTGGAAGTGCCAACACAGGCTGTTCAGTCACCTTCTTCTTCAGCAATTCAAAACTTCTCGCAGCTGCTGCAGTCCATCTGAACTCTTTTCTATCCCCTCTTATTGTATCAGTTAGGGGTGCACATATGCCACTGAAATTCTTAATAAACTTCCTGTAAAAACTAACCAGACCATGAAATGATCTTACCTCAGTAGCAGACCTTGGAGTAGGCCATTCCAAGATGGCTTTTACCTTCTCTGGATCCATTTTGAGACCTTCAGGTGATATAACAAATCCCAAATAGACTAACTCCCTTTTTGCAAAGACACACTTCTTTAGATTAATTAACAATTTCTCTTCCCTTAGCCTTTCAAAGACACTACGAATATGCAGTAAATGTTCTTCCAAAGTCTTGCTGAAAATTGAAATATCATCCAAATAGACAATAACAAATTTTCCCAAGAACTTCTTAAGTACCTCATTCATGAGCCGCATGAAGGTGCTTGGGGCGTTTGTCAATCCAAAGGGCATGACTAACCACTCATAAAGACCCTCCTTGGTCTTGAAGGCTGTTTTCCACTCATCTCCTTCACGAATCCGTATTTGATGATAGCCACTCTTCAGATCTATCTTTGTGAAGTACTGAGCTCCACTCAAGCAGTCCATAAGATCATCCATCCTTGGTAAAGGAAATCGGTACTTGATGGTTATCCTATTTATAGCTCGAGAATCTGTACACATCCGCCACTCTCCATCCTTCTTTGGTGCAAGTACTGCAGGTACTGCACATGGACTCAGGCTCTCTCGAATCAAGCCCTTCCTCAACAGCTCCTGAACCTGTCTATTTAGCTCCTCTGTTTCAGTAGGAGTCATCCTGTGAGCAGCCTTGTTAGGCAAACTAGCTCCTGGA